>CM044013.1:55209545-55844545 GCA_024085815.1 Flaveria linearis
AAAATGTGAAACTGTAACACGTGTTTTAAACCTGACAAACATAAACAAACGAAAGCGAATAATCAAAATATATCCAAACATTAACGTTTAGTTACAAATATATAAAAAAATTCCAAAAAATAGAATTGTATATAAAAATTTATAAAAATATACACAAACTGTTAAATATTTACCCATTTTCCCGAAATTTCTACTGATTTAAATCACAAAACACAACAGAACCTGCTTTATTTTCTGTAATTTTACAGGGATTGTTTAATGGTTAATTTGTTGCATAAAAATAGGATATGCTCGGTGTTTCACATCTATATAAACAAATTTAACTGTGAGTTGTTTTTGTGAAAATGGATACTCACTGATATGGATCGAATATTGTAATCGTATTGTTGTCGTTTATCAGATCTGTGATCCGAAATCTCACAGATCTATTGATGATTTCATGATGAGGATCTATATACAAGATATGAACATGATGTATGATGATGAATGAATGATGAACAAATTCAAGAACACAAATTCAGAAATATTTCATTCATTCATGTGTTTGATATAAGAGGATTACAAGGGAGTTTGTGAGAAAACAATCTCACACACACTCAACCTTGAATTCTCTCAATGTTGGAGATTACACCTCATGTGTGTGTTTTTCTCTCTAAAACTCTATTCTCTTTTTTTCATCTATTTCTTATCTATGGAGTATAAATGACTAAGTGTAGTCATTTATACTCTTACAATAAAAAGAAATATACATTTAAGCACAAAATGATTACACAAATATAGTTCTAAGTCTGAAAAATTCTCTCTGCTGATGCATGACTGCCGGGTGAAGCACGTTTGACCAAGTTTGACTGTTGACTTTGATCACGGTTGACCAAGTTTGACCGAGTTTGACTTTGGTCAATTTTCTTCGTTTTGATCATATTTTTAGCATATTTTCACCGTGTCGGTTTTGGTAATCATTATGAGATTTGGCACTTAAGTTTTGGTAAGTATCATCTTCAAATATTCCAACAGTACTCCCCCTAAGATCATGCTGCCAAAACCTCCTGATTAGCAAAACCTCCTGATTATCAAAACCTTGTATATTGATTGATGTGCAGTCTTGTAGTGCAGTCTTCTCCCCTTTTTTGGTAGCATCTTCTTAGAAGCTTCATAAAAAGGCATTGAGCAAAGAACATTGTTTCGGCACATAAAGACTTTGGTTCAGCACTTGATGTATGTTTCATCAGCATGATCTTCTAGTCACATGTTGAAGACTTGGAGATACACCTATTTGCATACACTGTGGATTGCACAGGTAGCAATATCAGCAGCTTTATCTCAACTTCAGAAGTGAAGGAGAAGCATCAGAAATTCTTCAGACTTAACATAAACTCTCCCTCAATAAAAGCTTTAGAAGGTGAGGAACTTTTATGTATGAGACACCAAGAGGAGGATTCTTAGTTCTCAGCAACTGGCAGGAGATCTTTGAAGGAAGGAGTAGTGTTCTCTTGACTTCTTGAACTAAAAAGAAACTCAGGCATGTTGTGCAATTCATCACCTGCAAAAGTCTAAATCCTCTCGTAGAGGTATTGCATGGAAGTTTCACTCCTGAATCAATAACACATGTAAATCTGCCAAAACTAAGAAAAATATTAAAAATGACAAATCTTATTGGTATTTTATATTTTTCAAAATTAAGATATTTACAAGCATGAATCCTTCAACTACAATGATATCATACTAATCCAAAATCCTCTACATCTTAGAATGTTTAAAGTTTGGAATAGATATAGACAAAGAACAAAGTTGATTGTAAGTATGTTTGTCCATTTAAACTCATGCAAGGATATATTTTCAACACTTTGTGATATTGTAACACCCCGAAATTTCATTTAAAAGAAAAGAAAAAGAAAAGTAAATAGAAAGAATAGATAATGGACAAAAGTGGAGGGGGATAAAGTGTACAAGGTACAAAACCTTATTATTTTAAGGTTTAAAGGGGCATGGCCACCCATCCCTCCTTCACCATCTTCAATCGGCTGAAAGGAAGAAAGCAGAGGGAGAAAGCTCTCGGTTCTAGAGAGAGAAAGAGGAAGAAGCAGCTGAAAAGGTGAGTTTTCTTTTATATGAGTTCGGTTTCAGCTGGGTTTCGAGTTCTAAATAGAAGTTCTTGGTCAATTGCGTCTGTTTTCCGGACTTAGGAGCAGAATTCGAAGGTGAGTCTCGGATTTGTAGTGAGCTACTGAAAGATTGTTTCAGGTGAGTTTCTAGACCCCCTTTTTACTCGTTTTTAAAATGATTTGGGGCTGGAAATACATATAAAAATGTTTACACCTATTATGAATGTTGCCCGTATGTGCATGTGTATGTATATTAGAAATTTATGTTATGATTCATGCTTAGTATTGTATGTACATGTTTAGAACTAAGTATTATGGTGTTTGGGGTCTGGAATACGACTTAGACACATGAATAGGCTGCTAATACGACTAATAAGACCAAATAGTGGTCGTATGACCATTAGAATTATTCTAAGTGTGGGGTTATACGACTGAATAGTGGTCGTATGACCATTGGAGATGTTCTAAGTATAGGATCATATGACTGAACAGTGGTCGTATGACCATTGGAAATTTCCTAAGTATGAGGGATGATACGACCGAACAGTGGTCGTATGACCTATAGAAATTTCCTAAGTCTGGGGAATGATACGACTGAACAGTGGTCGTATGACTTAGAAAAAATTTCTAAGTTTAAGGTGAAACGACTGAGAAGGTGATACGACTGAGCAGGGCTCATATGACTGCATAGTGCTCATACGACTGAACACTTAGAATTTTTACAGAAATTTTCTGGGAAATCTGATTTATGGGATTTTGACCAGAGTTGACTAGGGTTAATAAATGATGATGATTTATGAATGTAATGATGATAATTGATTGACCCTTAGTGCTACTGACTTTATTATCAGTATTTTATTATTATTAACAATATTATTAATTTAATATTGTAAAAGTATGTACTGGCATGACGAAGAATGACTAAGATTTAACGAAGAGCATAATCATTAATAAGTGAAAGATTAATGATAAAGAAAAATGGAATGTAAAGTGAAAGATAATGAAAGAGTATGAATTGAACGAATGATGATAATAATAACAATTATTATCTGTAAGTATGAAGGATGTATGCTCACGAATGAAATATCATAATAAAGCCTGACAGAATCTAGATGATAATGAATGATAATGAATCCTTAATGAACGAATGAAAACGTGAGAGATTTGCAAGTGAAGTGTACCAAAGTGCACGGTCCTAAATGCCACAAGCTCAACCGCGTGAGGTTCAGCTAATCTTTAAGAGTGCACGTAGAGGTTCCAGTCTTGTGACTGACCTTCGGGGTGGTACATGGTGTCTAGTATGTTACCCAGTTCGGTGGGGGTGTAGTTACCCACTTCGGTGGGGGTGATGTTACCCACTTCGGTGGGGGTGTAGTTACCCACTTCGGTGGGGGTGATGTTACCCACTTCGGTGGGGGTGTAGTTACCCACTTCGGTGGGGGTGATGTTACCCACTTCGGTGGGGGTGTAGTTACCCACTTCGGTGGGGGTGATGTTACCCACTTCGGTGGGGGTGTAGTTACCCACTTCGGTGGGGGTGGTGTTACCAATTTCGGTGGGGGTGTTGTTACCCAAGTTATGTTTAACTTCGGGGGTGTGGCATAAGGCCAAATATAGTTATGAGGTGAGCGACTTTGTGTTGCAACAGACTCGGATGGAGTTCAATCTCTGTGATTGACTCGTACGGGATCTTTGTCGCGTATCCCGGTGCTGTGCTAGTCTTCGGACATGAGTCGGGGATATTGCATGAGACAAGATCTAGATGAGAATGAGAAATATGAAAGAAAGTCTTGCATGGTCTAGGGGAACAGAGTGTCGGTCTATGGACTGAGAGCCATAGGGGCACTAGGTGTCGGTCTATGGACTGAGAGCCATAGGGGCACCAGTATGTTGGAGTATGCCTTGCCGGCTCATGGGTATGAACCGTGAGGGCAGAGAAGGGAGGTGACCCTTAGAGATTTGCATGCTTAACGAATGAAAGTTAAAGAACGAACGAATGATAGTAATGAATGGAAGGAACACAATGATAACGTATGAATTGGGATCCATGTCACTTGACCTCAGTAATCATGGCTGTGTGCCATGAAGAAGGTAAAGTGTGACTGGACCTAGATAAAAGTGATAGATAGAGGATGCATGAAAGTAATGAACGTAGTAATAAATGAAATGAACGTAAGAATGAACGTAACATACGTAAAGACGAATGTAACGAACGTATGAGTGAAAGTAAGAAACGCACGAACGAAAGCTAATGAATGAATGATGAAGATAATAATAATACTATCTACATGTACGTATGTTGTATGATCGGATGTATAAAAGAACGTTTTTTTGATGGAAAGTAAAGTATGTTTTATTACAAAACTAGAACTCACTCAGCAACGCTGACGTTTTATGTATTTTCCAGTTGGCAGGTATGTTGCTGAGGGTGGCACAGGGCGACTACTCAGTTGTGGAGGCTGGCATCCCTATTTTGACATGTCGTTGTATTTTTTTTGATAAAAAGAATGTTGTAATGAAATAAATGACATGTTTTTGTTATTAATGAATGTTTTTTTTATTTCCGCTGCAAAGTAAATATGAGTTTTAAAACGTTTTATGTGCGATGAATGACCAACTTTGAGGTGCCCGGGAACGGGGCCTTACAGATATTTATGATGTTTAGGTTGGATTAGATATGCTAATTGTGTACCCCACACTCATAAGTATGGAAGCATAACCCTCCTCATGAAATGCAAGGTGGCACTTTATTACAACTTGAACCAGGCTACTTATAGTATAAATTCTCATCATTTGATCCACTTTTGGATTCTTTTATATTTTATCCGCATTGAAATTCTTTTATACTTCATATTAGAAGTTAATCCTCATTAGGATTCTTTTAGCATTGATCCATATTGGGATTCTTTTTAGCATCAACACTTTTAGTGCAAGGATAACTAGGTCTGTGATCAGCACAACAGAAGTTATCCTCATGTTTACTCCAGGTCTGTGTTTACATACAACAAAGGAGAAACAAACACTTTTATCAATGAGAAGTTTATAAACTGTTTTCACATGGTGTGTTTAGGTAACCACATAAGCAAACACTTGGAAAATTCATTGCTTACCAATACCTTATGATGGTTTTGGTCCACAACGCATATTGATTTAATTCATCACAAATATGCTTGTCTTCAATCCAAGCTGAGCCTACTGACATATCAAACAAATTCTTGTTAGTCTTTATTGATTTGAAAAATAGATGCAAAAGATAGTAGATAAGTGTACTATCATTTCTCATGTAAATGCAGGAAGATTCAATAGAAATATTTTTGGATTTTTCTTGATTTTCTATTTTTTAGGATTTTTGTTTTTGAGAAAATAAAGAAATGGCATATGCGTTATCAATTCAATAGAGATCATTAACAGTTATTCCATGTAGCAATATACTCAGACTAAGCAGATGAAATGAAACATCGGTTGTTTCTTGCATTGCCATCATTGTTTCTGTGAGTGATGTATATCATTGAATTCTCGTAAATTTTTGTTCCATTTGGCTCAGTTGCATCATAATATCATGAGCAGGAAGAACGTTCCTATCATGAGAAAGGATCAGCCACTGCTAACTTTTCTTGGGTTGGCAGGCCTCTATAATTGTCCCTAACATACTAGCAAATCAATTAGATATTTCAACCCATGCCATTACTGTCCTGAGCTGTCCATTAGCATTTTTACATGTGACCTGCTTGTATGTGTAAGATTTTGCTTTATCTGATGATGTATTAGATTCACCTCCAGAAATTGTTTTCTTTCTCTAACATTGTTTTGATTTGAAACCAACTGACTCAACTTTAGCTTGTTTAACAAAAGGAGTTTGTTTGGTTTTTGTAAATCTTTTGGTTGGTGTAGAAAATCTATTTTGCTTTTGAAAGTTCTATGGAGGTGTAGCATTATACCATGATTATAATAATTTGAAAGTTCTATTTTGCTTTTGGTGTAGAAAATCTATTATGTTTGTTTCTTTTGGGCATGAGATCATATTCATCATAAGAATTATAATCATGATTATAATAATTTAATGGATGTGATCTTCTATGATATCCATTATACCAATCATTATTCCTATATCTGTCATCCTTATGTTGTGAGTATGAGCTAGGATAATCTCTTGGTGCCCAATAATTATGAATATCATAATTTTTAAAATCATACCCATGTCGATGTGATCGAGGACAAGAGTAGCTATGACGTCCGTTGTAGTACTCAGGCTCCGATCTTGGTGAGTATGACTCTGATGTATAATAAGATCTTTGACCTCTTCTGTGTTGTGATGTTGGGGAGTTGTTGTACGAACACTATGAAGTGATATGATTCTCCATGTCACAATTTAAACAATAGGGAATAGGTCTGAATCTTCTTTCCTTAGGCTTAAATCATGAAGTTTGGTATGATTAGAACTTCACAGCCTTTTGTTTGGTTTGATTGTGTTGTTTTCTCTTGTGAAGACATATATATGTATCACCCTCAGTGTTTTTACACTCAGAAGTGTTGCGTGACTCTGAATTACTTGTCTCATAGTGTAACACCCGAAAAATTGACTAAGCAAGTCAAATAATAGTAATGGGCTTAGACAAGACAATTTAATAAAAATAGGATGGTTATGGGTGTTAGACCGAGTTAACCCTTCGAGTCATGAGCTTGACGGGTTTAAGGTCCCGGGAACGCCCGATGTATATATAGACGGATCAGCTGAGCAACTCTCATTTGCACTCAACACCCAGTTTCTAGAGAGAGAGTGTAGAGAGAGAAAGTGTCGATTTGAGGCTCGGTTGATCAAGAGATCGAAGATTGGTGTTTGTGGGCTTCCAAACAACAAGAATCCGGGTAAGAAACATCATCTAATTGTTCCTTTTGATGAAAACCCGGATTCTAGTTTTGGGGTTTTTGAAAGTGGCATGAATCGCCCAAAAACTCACGTTTTTATGTAAGAAAACATGTAAAAAGCTTAGATATAGCTTCTTGGATGATAACCCAAGGTTTGGGTGTAAAAGATCGAAGTTTTGGGTTAAAAATAGGTTGGTTCGTAATTTTCAGCTCGTTCAGCGAACCTAAGTATTTATCCAGCGAACCTATGTATTCGTCCAGAGAATCTAGCCGAGAAACTAGTAGAGAATCTAGCAGAGAACCTAGTAAAGAATCTAGCAGAGAATCTATCAGCGAATCTGTAGATTCTCTGGTAGATTCGCTGACATTGTTATCCAACAAAAGTTGGGCGAAACTGGCAGCAAAGATGCCAGAGAATCTAGCAGCGAATCTAGCAGAGAATCTATCAGCGAATCTAGCAGAGAATCTATCAGTGAATCTAGCAGCGAAATTAGGCAGAAATTAACTCTTTTGAGTGTTAACTTATCTGCAGGTGGGGTAGTGCAACCCTCTCTTTTAAAGCTTGATTGAGAAGCTACTCATCAAGTACATGTGAGTTACTAGAACCCCTCTTTTACTGATTTTAAAGTGTTTGGGGCTATTATGCATACCAAGTAAACGTTTTCAAGTGAAACCGTGGGTTTATAGCTGTATGTTCGAAAATAATATGCGTGTGTATGTTTTAGAGTTAGACTATGGCTAAGAAATGGATGTTAGAATGTTTTAGGTGCCTTAGTATGATAGATCCATGTTTGGGCAGTGTTAGAAAGCTTTCAGAAAAGTCCAATGCAACCACTTTGGACTTAGGATTTTCTAAGTGGTGTTAAGTGGTAGAATAGAGGGGTAGGCCCTGTTATGATGTGATGGTTATGCTTGATGTGTGCATAATGATGTGATGAAGTTTATGATTGGTATGTGTGTGAGTGATATGTTATCTTTCTTCGTTAAAGAGTTTTAAAATGTACGTATTATGTTTTATAATACATATTGTATGACTTTACGGGATATGAAGAATGAATGAATGTATCAATGAACGTAAAGTATTATGTAACGAAGGGAAAGATAATGATAAAGTACAAACAAACGAATACGATAAAGTACGAAACGAACGAACACATGAATTAATGAATGGATGAAAGGCTTGCAAGCAAGTATATGAGGTGAGTGACTCTGTGTCACAACAGACTCGAAAGAGGTCCTTGTCGTGTACTACGGTATTGCAGGAGACAGGATCCAGATGAATGAAAGTAAGACTGGTTTGCAAGCAGAAGGAAAGAAGGTTCACGACTCATTGAGAGTTGTTAGCTCAACTGTGTGTGTATGTTATAGTGTGCGATCTTGGCTAACCTTTAAGGAGACATAGACACAGTGGGAGTTCAGTTTTGGTAGCTGCTCCGATACGTACGATATGGTATTTACTGTGTGCTATGTAGCGTGCGATTTTGGCCTACCTCATGTGGATTATGTAGCGTGCGATTTTGGCTAACCCATGAGATGGCATGCGATTATGGCTAAACCCCCAGAGTTATGACACACAGGGAGAGTTGGTCTTAGTGACAACTCCACTGGTGCGAATTGCACGAGACGAGATAGTGAGGTGAGCAACTTTGTGTTGCAACAGACTCGGATGAGTAATGAAAAGCAAAGAGCAAAGAAAGGAACAAATGAATGGATGATGATGAAGATAATAATAACAATTATTATCTGTATGTGTGTATGATGTATGCTCACGAACGATATCATAATAAGAACGAAACGGGATCCCTGTCGGGTGACCTCAGTAATCATGGCTATGTGCCATGACGAGGGTAAAGCCTGACGGGATCTAGATAAGAAATGAATGATAATGATGTACGATGAATGAACGAAAGTTAATGAATGCAATGAAACATAATAATGATATTATGTGTACGTATGATGTGTGAGCATGTATGAATGTATAGTATGATTTGAAAGAATGTAAAGAACGGTTTGTACAAAAGTAAAGTATTTTATTATAAAAACTAGAACTCACTCAGCGTCGCTGACTTTTGTATGCATGATAGTTGGCAGGTATTTTAGTTGATGCTTAGGAGTTGCAGGCATGGATGCATAAGCTACTGGGAGCGTTTTGAGGCTGGCATCCATATTTGACATGTCATTGTATTTTGGGATGAAAAGAATGTTGTATTGTAATAAAATGACATGTTTTTAGTTATTAATGAATGTTTTTAAATTCCGCTGCAAAGTAAATATGTGCATTAAAATGTTTTATGTGCGATGAATGACCAACTGTGAGGTGCCCGAGAACGGGCCTTACAAGTTGGTATCAGAGCAAAAGTTCAAGTGAAACAGGTAAATTTTTAAAATAAACCTAAACTTAAACTGAGAATGGGACAAAAGAAAAGGATTCCAGTCCTAGTAGCTACGTGCCTGCAGGTAAAGGTTTTATGTAAACATTTTATGTAAGCAAACAGTTAACCGGTATTATGTGCTCATGTTATGTGTTTATGTGTTACTGGTGGATTTAGATGCTGATATAGTCAGGACAGGTAATTGTCGGGGTATGAAAAGTAAGGTAAGTGGCTAATCACAACTGATCACTGTAATTAGGGACTTACTATACTTGACATGAACTGAGTTATTCCCTTGAATGACCGTGTTAGTGTTTAAATCTTTCAGTATGGGATAGGGAATGGCCAGTGGTAGACCTTCTAAGGCTTCACGTGGGGGAGGTAGTGGTGGACGTGGTGTTGAACCACGAGTCACGAGAGCATGATCTAGGGTGGAACAGGTGGTTGACGTGGAACCCAAAACACCTCAACCGGGAGGTGGTGATGAGAGTGCTAACTTGAGAGCCTCGGTGAAAAAGGTGGTAGTTGAGGAAGTGCATCAGGTCATGCAGACGATCCTACCGTATGTAGTGACCGAGATGATGAAGGCTGTCAGAGACGGGGAGAGACAGGAAAGGGGTAGACCTTCGGGCGAAGGGAGACGGCCCAAGACTGAAACGGTTTTCTTCGACGACGGAGAGGAAGAAAAGGAAGAAGAGCCTGCGCCGGAGACGGCACGAGGCTGTAATTATGGGGAGTTTCAGCGATGTAAGCCCCCAACTTTTGATGGTAATGGCACTGCTGCCGCGGCTCACCGGTGGTTGAGAGAGATGGAAGCTGTTTTGAAAATCAGCGAATGCCGGGAGGATCAGAAAGTAAAGTTTGCTGCCCATTCTTTCGTGGACTCAGCTTTGTGCTGGTGGGACAACATAGTTCAAGTTGAGGGTAGTCGGGCTATCGGAAGGATGAGATGGCCAGAGTTGATAAGGTTAGTGATTGAGGAGTTCTGTCCTCACCGTGAGATGGGCAAAGTAGAAAGGGAGTTCCTGCAGTTAGAAGCGGGGACGATGACGCATCAGCAGTACACCAACAAATTCAACGAAATGGCACGGCTGGTGCCGGATCAGGTGACACCTCTTTCTCGAAAGATTAAGAGGTATATTCAGGGCTTACCGGCGGATATCCGTAGGCACATGATCGCTGCCCAACCAAGCACGTTTAGGTCGGCAGTTGATTTGGCGGGGAGGTTGTATGATGAAAGAACTGTGGTGGTGGTGGCTGAGGTAGGCGAGAAGGATGATGGAGACCAGAACTGGAGGAGGAGGAGAACTGAACAGGGTGGTGTCCCGACGAATAATAAGCATGCACGGGGGGATGACCGTCGTGTGGTCGCACCTGGTGCGAGGTCGGATAGGTGTGTAAATTGTGGGATGGAGCATTCAGGATAATGCAAAAGGGAACCAAATACTTGCTACAAGTGTGGGAAGCGTGGTCATATGGCTAGAGAATGTGGAACCGTGAGATGCTATAATTGCGGAGAAATTGGCCATATGAGTAAAAACTATGAGAAGCCAAGGGCGGAAGGTTCGGGAGTGAAGAAGGCTGGAACAGAAGGACGGAGGGAAAACGCAGTGCCTACACGATGACACGGGAGGAGGCTAGGGCAAACCCCGTTGTTACGTCAGGTATGTTTCCAGTCCATCAACCTTTAGCCTTTGTGTAGTTCGATTGTGGCTCTGGTTTCATTCCTGCTGCCTTCTGTGATAAGTTGCATGTTAGGAGTAGGAAGATCGATGTCATTCGACATAGGAGCTACTATAGGTAAGTCTACTAGATTACCCAGTGCACTAAAGGACTCCGCAATAGGATTGAGAGAGCGCTTGTTTTCTATTAGAACATCCCTATTAGACGTATGTGGATGGACGTACACCCCCGAGTGAATCGAACAGTAACTTATTAGGCAAGCACCAAGTGCTGCAGAAAGATGGATTGGTTGGTGGTTCCCGATAAAAGTTCGGTGCCGATCTGCGACAATGGATTATGATGAATGTTTCACCGGGAATGGTGATACGACGAGCGGAAGACGATGGTGATAACGGGCGAAGCGGAGGAACGAGTCTGTGTTAAGAAGGGGAAAGGAAGGCGAAACAAAGATGGTGGATTTGTGTCCGAAGGTACAACATTGAGGGATGACGATCGGAAGAGAACAGAAAGAAAAGGAGAATGAACATCGAGGAGCCCTTCGATGTATAGATTTCTATTAATGGATTCACTAGGCTACCTGATGCCCTAGAGGACTGCGGGATGCAAATAAGGAAAGTTGGGTCACCCGTTGTCTAAGGAACGGTTGCAGCCTGTGAATTGTCCTCGACAGCAAAGTACGCATAGCAAAAAAAAAGTAGAACGGTAGATTGGAAGCAAAAGAGAAAGGATAAATTTGGTTTGAGTCACCAAATAAGCCGATTTGCCTTTCTTGTCAGTGTTGGGTTGCCAGAGGGTCATTATTCATACGTAAAGAACATCAAACAAGGGCTAGCAACTTTACGCAAGTTGATGGCCGTGTTTTTCAAGCATTAAAGCTGATGGTTCTCAGTGATGCTCTGAAGCTCAATGATTATGATGCTGAGACTTTGCTCGGATATTGTGATGTTACTTTTAATTTTAATGACCACACTCCACATGGCATGTTCGAGGTCGCAGGTGGTGGTCAAATGAACATTGATCAGTGTGCATGAGTTGTCGATGTCAACAGTCCAAGATAGACCAGAAGTCGAATGTTGACAAACGATGTGGAGCGATAGGACTCCAAGGGATGGACTGGAAAAGAGATGGGACAGTATTGCCGCGAGGGTTTGAGGAGTAACAGGTTTCGGGGACGAAACCTATACAAGGGGGGTGGACTTGTAACACCCGGAAAATTGACTAAGCAAGTCAAATAATAGTAATGGGCTTAGACGAGACCATTTAATAAAAATAGGGTGGTTATGGGTGTTAGACAGAGTTAACCCTTCGAGTCATGAGCTTGACGGGTTTAAGGTCCCGGGAACGCCCGATGTATATATAGACGGATCAGTTGAGCAACTCTCATTTGCACTCAACACCCAGTTTCTAGAGAGAGTGTGTAGAGAGAGAAAGTGTCGATTTGAGGCTCGGTTGATCAAGAGATCGAAGATTGGTGTTTGTGGGCTTCCAAACAACAAGAATCCGGGTAAGAAACATCATCTAATTGTTCCTTTTGATGAAAACCCGGATTCTAGTTTTGGGGTTTTTGAAAGTGGCAAGAATCACCCAAAAACTCACGTTTTTATGTAAAAAACATGTAAAAAGCTTAGATATAGCTTCCTGGATGATAACCCAAGGTTTGGGTGTAAAAGATCGAAGTTGTGTTAAAAATGGGTTGGTTCGTTATTTTCAGCTCGTTCAGCGAACCTAAGTATTTATCCAGCGAACCTATGTATTCGTCCAGAGAATCTAGCAGAGAACCTAGCAGAGAAGCTAGCAGAGAATCTATCAGCGAATCTATAGATTCTCTGGTAGAATAGCTGACATTGTCATCCAACGAAAGTTGGGCGAAACTGGCAGCAAAGATGCCAGAGAATCTTGCAGCGAATCTAGCATAGAATCTATCAGCGAATCTAGCAGAGAATCTATCAGTGAATCTAGTAGCGAAATTAGGCAGAAATTAACTCCTTTGAGTGTTAACTTATCTGCAGGTGGGGTAGTGCAACCCTCTCTTTTAAAGCTTGATTGAGAAGCTACTCATCAAGTACAGGTGAGTTACTAGAACCCCTCTTTTACTGATTTTAAAGTGTTTGGGGCTATTATGCATACCAAGTAAATGTTTTCAAGTGAACCGTGGGTTTATAGTTGTATGTTCGAAAATAATATGCGTATGTATGTTTTAGAGTTAGACTATGGCTAAGAAATGGATGTTAGAATGTTTTAGGTGCCTTAGTATGATAGATCCATGTTTGGGCAGTGTTAGAAAGCTTTCAAAAAAGTCCCATGTAACCACTTTGGACTTAGGATTTTCTAAGTGGTGTTAAGTGGTAGAATAGAGGGGTAGGCCCTGTTATGATGTGATGGTCTATGCTTGATGTGTGCATAATGATGTGATGAAGTTTATGATTGGTATGTGTGTGAATGATATGTTATCTTTCTTCGTTAAAGAGTTTTAAAATGTACGTATTATGTTTTATAATACATATTGTATGACTTTACGGGATATGAAGAATGAATGAATGGATCAATGAACGTAAAGTATTACGTAACGAAGGGAAAGATAATGATAAAGTACAAACGAACGAATACGATAAAGTACGAAACGAACGAACACATGAATTAATGAATGGATGAAAGGCTTGCAAGCAAGTATATGAGGTGAGTGACTCTGTGTCGCAACAGACTCGAAAGAGGTCCTTGTCGCGTACTACAGTATTGCAGGAGACTGGGTCCAGATGAATGAGAGTAAGACTGGCTTGCAAGCAGAAGGAAAGAAGGTTCACGACTCATTGAGAGTTGTTAGCTCAACTGTGTGTGTATGTTATAGCGTGCGATCTTGGCTAACCTTTAAGGAGACATAGACACAGTGGGAGTTCAGTTTTGGTAGCTGTTCCGATACGTGCGATGTGGTATTTACTGTGTCCTATGTAGCGTGCGATTTTGGCCTACCTCATGTGGATTATGTAGCGTGCGATTTTGGCTAACCCATGAGATGGCGTGCGATTATGGCTAAACCCCCAGAGTTATAACACACAGGGAGAGTTGGTCTTAGTGACAACTCCACTGGTGCGAATTGCACGAGACGAGATAGTGAGGTGAGCAACTTTGTGTTGCAACAGACTCGGATGAGTAATGAAAAGCAAAGAGCAAAGAAAGGAACGAATGAATGAACGATGATGAAGATCATAATAACAATTATTATCTGTATGTATGTATGATGTATGCTCACGAACGATATCATAATAAGAACGAAACGGGATCCATGTCGGGTGACCTCAGTAATCGTGGCTGTGTGCCATGAAGAGGGTAAAGCCTGACGGGATCTAGATAAGAAATGAATGATAATGATGTATGATGAATGAACGAAAGTTAATGAACGCAATGAAAAATAATAATGATATTATGTGTACGTATGATGTGTGAGCATGTATGAATGTATAGTATGATTTGAAAGAAAGTAAAGAACGGTTTGTATGAAAGTAGAGTATTTTATTATAAAAACTAGAACTCACTCAGCATCGCTGACTTTTGTATGCATGATAGTTGGCAGGTATTTTGGTTGATGCTGAGGAGTTGCAGGCATGGATGCATAAGCTACTGGGAGCGTTTTGAGGCTGGCATCCATATTTGACATGTCATTGTATTTTGGGATGAAAAGAATGTTGTATTGTAATAAAATGACGTGTTTTTAGTTATTAATGAATGTTTTTAAATTCCGCTGCAAAGTAAATATGTGCATTAAAATGTTTTATGTGCGATGAATGACCAACTGTGAGGTGCCCGAGAACGGGGCCTTACACATAGAGAATTGTTTGTTGTTTTGGTGTTTCTAATGTATCCTTTGAGGCTGATGGTTGGTTTGGATCAGGTGTGGAAGACTTGGCCTGACTTTTCTTCTTTCTTTTAGATCTGGTCTTCTTCCTCTTGACATGTTCTTTGATTTCTTGTACCTCAAGCTTTTGTTTGTTCTTTAACTACATATTAATATTTTCTTTTAGTTCAGCCTTAGGCAATTCTGCTTCAAGAAATCCTGCTAATTTGAATTTCTCACTGAGAACCATAGCCTTTTGTTTGTTATTAGGCTTTGTTGTTTTGGATTTGTGTGGTTGTGTTTGTATTGGATTGTTTTCTGCAATGACATGATTAATACATGTCAATGTTTGTTTGTTTGTTTGGTTGGTTTTATCATCACTATCATCACTTGTAGGATCTCCATCTTGACCATCAAAAGAATGAAAGGTTTCATTCTGTGGTGATTCTGGTTTGAAGTACAGCTTTGGTGCTGTTTCAGGAGAAGTGATTTGAGTGATAGTGGATGGTTTGTTTGTTGGATGATGATCATGCATATTTGAATCATCTTTGATTGGACATGTCATTGAAGTTGGCATTTTTGTGTAGTTATCATTGTAAGGAGGAGGAACAACATGATATGTAGTTCCATCACTCTTCTTCTGATCTCTTTGTGCATTAAGTAGTTCTTCAAACTTGCTGGCAGACAGCTTTAGATTCTCAAGTTCAACTTCTGTTGATGCATGATCTGATTTTGTGTTTGTTAAAGACTCTGTGAGTCTTGTAACTTGAGCTTGAAGACTAAATCTTTCTCCCAGAAGTTTGTCTACATCCTTTAGAAGAGAATTGATTTTATCTTCAAAGGCTTTATGCTGTATTTTTAATTCTGCATTTATAATCTTTTCTGTATTGATTGCTTGATTTAGACGCTCAATGTAATGTTGCAAGTTAATGATTTATTTAGTTGTACTTGCTTCTGATATTTTGGTTTCAAATTCAACCTTAATGTTTGTTAACCTCACAGAGAGTTCAGTTGATTGAGCATTAAGCTTATGATTTTCTTTAAGCAAGTTATCAACTTCTTTCTCTAGTGAACTGGTTTGTTTTGCAGAAGTTTCTAGTTCCTCTGCATGTGAAGCTTTTTCTTCTTTTATCATGTATGATAAATTATTGCAATGTTTACGATATGCCTGAACTTCATCTATGCATGCTGATGAGCATAGATTGATCTTTCTATCTTTAGGAATTTCAGACAATGGAGGAATGTTGGTGTTGTTGATGTTTGTGGCTTTTGCAAGCTCAACAGTTAACTCATCAAGTTTGATTTGTTATTGAACCATTTTGTCTTGCAACTGGTTCACCTCTTGAGTTAAACTAATGTTTTATTGATTCAATGTCTTGATTTGTGCTTGATCATTTCTTTGAGACTGTTCCATCTTTGACCAGCATTTTATCAAATCATTAGACAATGTGTTGTTTGAATTTGCAAGATCACATAAATGTTAGTGCATCAGTTCTTTTTCAATGTGACTGATGTACAACTGTATGTTTGTGTTATCAAACAATGAATTATTGTTTAATGTGCTGCTGTGTAACACCTGGAACTTTTGTCAAATAAAGGAAAATAAATGTAGGGAAAAGAAAATAATTGTAGGGAAAAGAAAATAAAAGTATCTAGAAGAAAAGGCAAATCAACCAAAGTATGGGGGTTAAAGTTTAAAATAGTACAAAACCCAATTTTTTAATATATTATGGGTATGGCCGCCTATATATGTCAACCATCTGCTTTCTGTTGACCAAAATAGAAGAAAAGAGAAAGATGCAGCCTCTCTCTCGGATACAAGAAGAAGAAGAAGAAGAATATTTCAGGTTTTGGGTAAGTATTTCTTGTGTTTGACTCGGTTTTGTTGGGTTTTCGAACCTTAGAACCAATTTTTAGGTGTTCTTTGTGCTTGGTTGTTTGTTAGTTGTGTTTTAGGAGGTTGAAATCTTTGTGTTTTCAAGTTTGGTGGAGTTTTACTTGAACACTACATAAGGTGACTTTCTAGACCCCGGTTTTCTATTCTTTTAAAAGTTTTTGGGGCTGAAAATGTATGCAAAACCTTTTTACAACCATTATGCATATACCGTACCTATGTATGCATGTATGATGATGTTCTATAGTTATAAATGTTTGTTTAAGGTTTATAATGGGTATAACAAGTTTAGAGTAGGATATAATGATGTTTGGGATTGCAAAATAATTTAGAAATATGTTCAACAGGTTGGCCATGCGTCCAAATAGGGCTCATACGCCCAAAATAGTCTTAGAAAAGTTATAAGGATGATCAACCGACCAAACAGTACCCTCAACCGCCTATCATTTGCCTCAGAAAGTTCTACGTAAGCCCATATGTCTAAACAGGGCCCAACCGCCCAAACAGTGCCCCAACCGTCTAGAATATGCCTTAGAAAATCCAAGTGTAAGCCTATGCGTCTGAACAGTAGCCCATGCGTCTAAGGTTTTTGACTCAGAAGCCTAAGTGTTGACCAAATGTCTAAATAGTGCCCATGCGTCTAGGATGTTCCAAACGTCTAAGTGTTAAACCGCCCAAATAGTGCCCATGCGCCTAAACAGGCCTTATGCGCCTGCATAGTGCTCATGCGCCTAGGACACTTAGAATATTTTTTGAAATTTTGAGTAAAACAGAATCATTAGAGTTTGACCCAAGGTTGACTTAGGGTTTTTAATTGCTATTATATTTGCATTATTACAAGTTGTTCCTATGGTAATAGTGATTATTATTGTGTGACTTATGTGGTGTGCCTATGATCATAAATGCAAGTATTATCTTTAACAAAGTGAAAGACTAACAATAAAGAGAAGTGAAACTCAATTAAAATGTTAACAAGTCTTGCAAGCATATAGGAGGTCCACGACCATGTTGTCGTTAGCTCAACTGTGATGCGGGTAAGCTACCCTGATAGTGCTCACGGGGCCTATCAATTGAGATTGGCGGACCTTTGTAGCATGCCCTAGGTGACTGGGCCAGCCTTGTGAACAGTGATTAGAGCATAGACCAAAGAGGCCCAGCACCAGTTCCCCCGCGCACATAGTTTACGGTATTGCTCATTGGTCCATATAGACAGTGAAAGATAAAGTTCAAAGAGTACAAAATGAACAAGGAATACAGTAAAGAAAGAAATCATTACCTTGTTGTATAGTTAATGCGTGCTCACGTACAAGAGTAAGAGGTGTATTTTCATAAAAGAGTATTTTCACATATATGCATTACACAAGGTATTGTAATACTTTTAAAACTAGAACTCACTCAGCAACGCTAACTTTTATACATTTCCAGTTGGCAGGTAATTGTTGCTGAGGATGGCACGAGGGTGAAGCTACTCGTCAGGGAAAGACTGACATCCATTCTTATGTTATGATATTGTTGTTTTGTAATGCCATTCAAATCTTTTGTAACTTCAACACTATTATATTGCTTAACAACAGTATCTTTTAATAATAGAGAATGGCTTTTGCTAAGGTAATTCCGCTGTTTGTTTAATGAAATGTATATTAATATGTTTTATGTGCAATGAATGACCAACTATGAGGTGCCCAGTAACAGGGCCTTACATGTTGGTATCAGAGCCATAGTTAAAGTGAATTGGGTAAAACATTTTCAAAACCTAAACTTAAACTGAAAATGGGATAGAAAGAGGGGTGTCAGCCCGAGTAGCTACGTGCCATCAGGTATGTCTTTTATAAATGTTAACCGGTGTTATATGCGTGTGCTATTTGACTTATGTGTTCTTAGTAGATTTAGATGCTGATGTAGTCAGGATAGGAGATGCTTGGGGTGTGAAGAGTAAAGTAAGTGGCTAATCACAACTGGCCACTGTAATTAGGGACTTACTATACTTGACATAAACTGAGATGTTCCTTTGAATGACTGTGTTAGTGTTTGAATCTTATAGCATTTAGGAAAATGGCTGGACAAAAATCTTCCAAGGCTTCTAGAGGCAGAGGCCGTCCACGTGTGACTAGGAGTAGTGCTAAGGCTCCTGAGACGACTCATGAGAACCCTGAGGTTCATGGTCGGAGTGAGGAGAATGAGAATGCTAGCCTGAATGCCTCAACTAGGGAGGCGATTGCTGACGAGGTGCACCAGGTCATGCAGATAGTCTTACCGTCTGTAGTGACCGAAGTTATCAGGGCTATGAGGAATGAGGAGAGGAAGGAGAAGGAAGATAAGAGAGGATCAACGGGTAATGGAAGCAACGGGGAGGAGGGACGACCGGAGCCTGAGACCGTGTTGTCCGATGAAGAGGATGATGATGTAGTGGGGGTGACGACCAAGGGATGCAGTTATGGGGCATTCCAGAGGTGCAAGCCCCCAACCTTCGATGGTAATGGCAATGCGGCTGCCTCTCACCGCTGGGTGACAGAGATGGAGGAGGTGTTAGAAATCAGTGAGTGTGTTGGGTTTGATAGAACACAAAAACAAGTTTAACCACCTAAACTTTCTGAAAAAACACAGCGGAATAACAACTTTATAAACTTACTTATAAGCTGAAAAACATGTTCTTTAGGTGACCATATAAATGTATAAAGCAAACCCATATAACAAAGGGTCATTTATGTGCATGAGCAAGCTATGAACACATGTAAATGTACATAAAATCACAGCTACATTGAGCTGTGATAACTACCTTTCAGCAGCAGCAAAAACGACAAAAGAAAGGTGGAAATGATGTCCAAAAATCGGCCAAGACTTCAAGGGTAGAAGTCCTCAAGCTTGTATACCCCAAGCCCTTTGCAAAACACCTTCTTGTTAGGAAGAAACACCACAAGAAATCGCTCTAAAAACCCTCTTTTGCTGCTACCTGGCCGTAGGATTAGAGAGAAAGAGAGAGGTGATTTTTTGAGTCTATTGCATGTATTGAGAGAAGAGAGAATAGGAGTGCAAGACTAGTTAATGTGTATCTTCTCAAGAAGCAAGAAGGACCAATCATTTTTAAGGGGGGGGGCGGCCAAAAAGAGTTTTTAAAAGATTTCCCCTTCAACCAAAATTACACATTATTTATCTAATCTTTTAACTAGATATACAATTAATCCTTTTAATTGTATAAGTCATACACTCCTTTTATTAATTTGTGATGTTATCTAACTTACTTAAATAACATTACAAATAATATCATTGAACAAAATATTCTAATAAGTTGTTCCATCCCATATGCAACTTATTTAGAAATCCCATTTTCTAAATTTGGTGTAAATATTTGATTGCATGATCATATCATCAATTAAATATTAATTGGTGTTTGCTAAGCATGTTATTGGGTATAACCCGACTTGGATCATAACATATTAACCACATCAATATTCTACGTGTCTTGGGCATATAGAATCCTATAATATCCCACTTGCCCAAGATTCATAGAAGATTGATGCAAGCAGTAAATACTGCCTAACAACGGTTTACTTCCCTTAATACGCATGACTTATGGCCATTCAATAACATCATCCCATTCAAGTACCCTACTTGAAATGATTTAGGTGAATCAATCATCTATCCTTTTGTTACAAATGTCATGTTAAATCTAAGGACACAGAATGATCATTCCTTGTTGATTTAACTTAATCAGGCCTTAGACATCTTGCTCTCAACGAATAAGAGGAACAAATCCCATATTGATTACATACGTTCCTCACAAACACCTCGTGTCACACCTAAACATAGCCTTATGTACTGTCCAATATTTCAGGACAGTGAAGAACTAGTTTAAGATATAACACTTGGTGAATATCAAAACCCAATATGTATCTCAGGTCTGAGGATACCAAATGATATTCGCCTTTTACTTAAACTTACTTATGATCAATCTAGAAGATTCTATGTAGTAATAATTTGAGATGCGAGTTAGTCTAATATTTGTATCCCACAAATATCTATGAACCTTGGTAGCAACCCATTGCTCTATATTCATCCTTATGAATATCAACCAATCCAAGTTCATAATAATCTTACCTTCACATTTGTTCCCACAAGTCTGAATGATTACGGACATTTAGAGTAAACAATTTACTCATGGATTAAACATGCTAAATTGGAACATTAATTGAAACATTATAACCAAATAATTTTATTCAAATAATAAAGAGTTCCACATATCCAAATACAAAATTTACAGATCAAATCCAATCACAAGAATATCGAAGTCCCATGGCACAAGTATGACCTTCATGCTTTGCCTTTTCAAGGAGCTTCGTGAGAGGATCCGCATTGTTTTGATCCGTGTGAACTTTGCGAATACATATCTTTCCCTTTTCAACTTCATCTCGAATACATATCTTTCCCTTTTCAACTTCATCTCGTATGTAGTTAAATCTCCGCTCAATGTGCCTAGTCTTTTGATGAGCACGAGGTTCCTTGATTTGAGCAATCGCACCCTCGTTATCACAAAAGATTTCTAGGGGGTCCTGAATGGTAGGGACAACCCCTAGATCAGCAATGAATTTCTTCAACCATGCAGCTTCTTGAGCTGCCAATGAGGCGGCAATGTATTCTGATTCTGTAGATGATAGAGCCACCACATCCTGTTTGGAGCTCTTCCAAGAGACAGTTCCCCCATTCAGAATGAAAATATATCCCGATTGTGACCGTGAATCATCACGATCGGTTTGGAAACTCGCATACGTGTAACCTTTTACTACGAGTTCCTCATTACCAGATCCATAGATCAGGAACACATCCCTTGTCCTCCTTAGGTACTTAAGTATGTTCTTAACATCCATCCAATGACTGTTTCTAGGATTTTGCTGGTATCGGCTTGTCATGCTTAAGGCGCATGACACGTCCGGTCGAGTGCATATCATCGTATACATGATGGATCCAATAGCAGATGCATATGGGATCGCCTTCATTTTATCTTGCTCATCCTTTGAGGTAGGACATTGAGTCGTACTCAATATCGTTCCTCTTTGAATAGGTACGGTACCTTTCTTAGGGTTCTCCATCTTGAACCTTTTCAAGATTTTATCAATGTATGCACTTTGATTTAAACCAATCAACCGCCTTGATCTATCCCTATAGATCTTTATTCCTAGAATATAGGCGGCTTCACCAAGATCCTTAATGGAAAAACAACTTCCAAGCCAGGTTTTTACACCTTCCAAGGTTGGAATGTCATTTCCAAATAGTAGTATGTCATCAACATACAATACTAGGAAAGTTATTACGCTCCCACTAGCCTTCTTATACACACAAGCTTCATCAGCGTTTTTGATGAAGCCAAATTTCTTTACCTCCTCATCAAAACGATGATTCCAGCTTCTCGATGCTTGTTTCAATCCATAGATTGATTTCTTTAACTTGCATACTTTATTAGGATGTTTTGAATCGACAAAACCTTCAGGCTGAACCATGTAGACATCTTCCTCAAGATATCCATTAAGAAAGCGGTTTTCAAATCCATTTGCCAAATCTCATAATCATAATGAGCAGCTATGGCAAACAATATCCTTATAGACTTTAGCATCGCAACAAGTGAGAAAGTTTCATCATAGTCAACCCCTTGAGTTTGAGTGAAACCCTTTGCTACAAGTCTAGCTTTATAAGTATCCAAGTTTCCATGCATATCGGTTTTCTTCTTGAAAACCCACCTGCTTCTAACTACCTTGGAATTAAGAGGTGGTACAACAAGTTCCCAAACTTGATTGTCATACATGGATTGCATCTCAACGTTCATGGCCTCAAGCCATTTGTCACAATCCAAATTGGACACTGCATCATGGTATGTGGTTGGTTCATCTGAATCTACGACATAGCATCCATCCATGAAAAATTCGTATCTTTCAGGTGGATTACTAGTTCTACCACTTCTGCGAATGTTTTGTGTGTATTGATCAACCGCTTGATCATCCTCAAAATCCTCATGTTGAGGGCTAGTTTAACGTGCATCAGGTTGTGGTTCTTGATCCTCTCAAGATCCACTGTTCTACTGCTAGTTCCTTCCATAAGGAACTTTGCTTGTAAGAACTCACCCTTTCTGGCAACAAACACCTTTTGTTCCAGTGGATCATAGAAATAATATCCCATAGAATCTCTAGGATATCCAATAAAGATACACTTGGTGGATCGGACTTCCAATTTGTTTGGGGTGGGTGTCTTAACATAAGCCTCACAACCCTAGACTCTTAAGTATAAGAGGGATGGAACTCTTCCATGCCATATCTCAAAAGGTGTCATTTCCACCTTTTTGGTTGGGGCCATATTTAGAATACGGGCCACGGAGAGCAAATCGAAACCCCAAAATGGTAGAGGCAATGTGCTTCTAGCCATCATAGATCGGACCATATCCAATAAGGTTTGTTTCCTCCTCTCAGACACACCATTGTGTTGTGGTGTTCCAGGTGGAGTGAGTTGTGAAACAATCCCCCAACTCCTAAGATGATCTTGAAAAACATCACTTAGGTATTGACCTCCTTTATCGGTACGGAGAACTTTAATTGACTTGTTGAGTTGATTTTCCACTACATTCTTGAAGATTTTGAACATTTCAAAAGCTTCATCTTTGTTCCTTAATAAGTACACATACCCATAGCGACTATAATCGTCGGTAAAGATAATGAAGTATCTTTCACCATTCCTAGTCGTTGGTTTAAAAGGACCACATACATCTGAATGTATGATTCCTAATAAATCTTTTGCCCTTTCGTTAGTTCCACTAAATTGAAGTCAGCTGCAGAGGAGTTGCTAAATTCTTCTGTCTTAACACTAGTAGAACTGCTTGCAAAAGCACTTGCCAAGAGCATTGGATATACTGAAATTAAACAGTGGTCACTTCTTACATCTATGGAGAACTACGTGACACTTCTTCTTGAAGCCAGAAGACCTGTTTATACACCTTCATTTGCATACGGTGTTTTGAGGAGGTTTATGCCTGAAGAGAAAGTGGAGGCAATTCAAGGTCTTGCACTAACTGCTGATCAAAGAGGTGCTGTCTTTGATGTTACTGCGGAAGACTTGGACGCTTTTCTCGCTGGCCAAGAGAAAGCTGCAGGTGTAAGCTTAGAGGTGGTTAAAGAACTGCCACAATTGCAAGAAAAGTAGCAGTCAAGGGGAAGATTTGGAAGTGGAGGCGGGTTCTCACGTGGTGGGCGTGGTGGACGTGGTGGCAGCGGTGGGTTCTCACATGGAGGACGTGGTGGGTTCTCTGATCGCCGGAATGATAGATTTTCTAGAGGCTCTGGTGGTGGTCGTGGGGGCTATAAGAAATGGAAAAGAGCGTCATCTGAATGGTGGGTTTTTTATAGGCTGCCTATTTTCTGGAGCGCTTAGGCAGTTTTGGTATAATGAAAAACATTGCCATTGTGGCTCCTAATTATAGTGTCCCTATATTTGTTATTGAGTAGTTTGATTAATTTTTGTTTGTTTTCATTATTTTTTGGGTTGTTTTTCTTTTTTATTTCCCTTATTTTTAGTTAAATGTAACGGAGATGTAAACAGTTGGTGACATTTTCTTAAAAGCTGAACTTGAATTGGAACAAATATTTGTTAAAACTTCAAAAAAAAATATTGTTGGGTCTGTAGGATAGTCTAATATTATCAACACAGTCAAAGTCAACAAAGTCAACGTCAATGGTCAAAGTCAACGCAACAGTCAACATGACGCGTTCGGGACGAAGATTAGAGACATGACGTTAAAGATATATTTGTCTAGGATGTTTATTGTTAATAAATATATTTTGTGTCGACAAAATATATTTAATCTTGTTTTTAGACATTTTGGGTTTTAATTGTAATTTCTAATTGTCATAGTTTAGGGTCCCAAGTGTCATTAGTAAATTGTCATTTACTATAAATAGTAAAGTATGGCAATTAGGGTTTTTAAACTTGGAGGAGCTAGTGATTAGGGTTTTCACTTTCAAATCATTTTGTAATCACATTTATAGATCAAACAAGGGTTTTTATTCATTGTTCTTGGTGTTCATCCAAGTTCATCTTATTTTGTGGTGTTTGATCTAAAATCTTCATCAAATTCATGATTCAAGTGTTGCTTGGGACCAACAATATGGTATCAGAGTCATTTTGGTTCAAAATGCATTGAAGAATTGAAGAAATTATTGCTGATTTTTGAAGATGTTCATCACTTTTTAGAGAGAGATACTGGGGTTCTAGAGAGAGAAAGTAGATCTGAGTTCAAATTTCTACAAATTTAACATCAACAACATCAGATCTATCACTATAATCAACATATTTTTAATCTACATCATTGTTTGTACAAGAAAATTCAAAGAAAATCTTCAGATCTGAAATTTCTCTCACACACACTAGTGTGTGTGTTCTTGGTGTTCTTGAAAACCTTCAAATCTTCATCCGACGAAACTAGATCTGACCTTGAATGAAAGTTCAAACTGTTCCGGTGAAATTACAGTTTCCAAAACTGTTCCGGTGAAATTACAGTTTCGTCCGGCGAAACTCCGGCGAAATTCCGGCGAAACTGTAATTCCGGCAAAACTGTACTTTTCCGGCGAAACTATTCCGGCGAAACTGCATATTTTCCGGCGAAACTAACCTGCGAAATTAAAGAAAAATCAGCAAAATTATAACAAAATGGGCTGCGAAACTATAAGATTCAAGCTGCGAAATTAAATCCAGACCTGCGGAACACTAATCACCACAACCATTTCGACCTCCATCAAGCAGACACCACCACCGAAAACCTCAAACCGCCACCCACAGACAAACCCGATTCCACACCACTCTCAACCCTAACCCACCTTGGTGTTTCCTCTGTCGACTACAGCCCACTGCTCACCGGCAGCCGCCTATAACCACCGCAGAACCATCCAGCATCGTAACCTACACCCCCTTCCCGATCATTAGAAAACCCTAGAACCACGGCCATCACAAACCTACTAAATCTCCACCATCATCTCGACTCACACCTCCAAAATAATCAACAACCAACACCACGACTAAAAACAAACACCGTCATAGCCATCATCACAACGGCTAAAAACAACCAACACCTGTTGCTCTGGTTGTGGTACGTCTTCCTCTATGAAAGTTTTTCTGTGAAGATCACAATTTTGGTTCTTCATTGCCATTAGTGGCTGAAGATCTCGGTGACTCACTCCGGTAACCTATTGCGTGTGGAATTCGAAGACAGAGTCGCCTGAAAGCTGTAAGAAGAGTAATTCCACCGGCGATTCATCACGCCGGTGGAAGTTTGGCAACATTCTATGACCAGCGACCGATTCGAACTATTGTTCAAAAATAACCACAACCGCACCCAATCAACATCAATCGAACACCATCGACAACCCCAGTCAACATCAATCGAACCACACCTGTCGACCGCAATCTGTGACCAGCGACCGACAACAATCGCAACTTCGATTTGAACAACTATAGCGAATCAAGAGACTGAGAGGGAGTGTTCGAGACAGAGAGGCAGAGAACCGAGAGAGAGGCAGAGAGTTCACGAGAGAGAGGCAGTGATTTCGAGAGCTTTAAGGATTTGAAAGTGTTTTGTGTTGTGTTTGTGTGTGTGTACAGATGTTTTGTGTTAGGGTTTAGAAGTTTTATGTGTGATAATGGGTTAGTGGTTTTTTAAGATTATCGGACTAACAATTTGGTATTGGGTTAATTCTCATTGGGTTGGGTTTTTAATTTGGTTAAGTAAATTGGGTTGATTTGGGTTCTCAATTAGGCTAATAATTGTTTGAGTTTTACCAATATGGGTTAGTTAAAGATTAAAAAAATTGGGTTGTAATTTTTTAAAAAAATTGGATTAAACAATTTAAAAAAATTGGGTTGTAGTTTTACCAGGTCAGCTTGACCCCAGTTGCTAAGATTTTCTAGCGTGACATTTAAACAAAAAAAATTATTTTTCCCGGGGGAGAATTATTTTATAATTTTTAGGAAAAATATTTTGGGTCGTTTAATTGTTCAAAAATGTCATCTTCAGAAGACTTTAAATCAGATAATCTCACAACGGCTCAAAGCCGGTTTGACTGTTTTGCAGGTATGAAGAATGAAAAGTTGTCTGATTTCATTGATCGATTTATATCTGTGGCAAATAATCTGAAGAAGCATGACCCCCAACTCACCAACTATGAACAAGTTCAACAACTTCTTAAATCTCCTCCACCCGAGTGGAGTTCTCAGGTTAAAATGCTTAAGAACGAAAGAAATTTTCTTGATTACAAGTTGATAGATGTGATCAACAAGCTGAAATCTGCTGAGCTGGATATCAAGAGAAGAGAATTTCATCAAGCGTGTTTCCATCTCAAACTAACAGAATGAATGTATATATCATTTCTTCTGCGACAAGCATTCTTGATTACAAAACCTAGATGATTGAGAGGTTGAAGTCGATGGAGATTCATTCTGATTCAACTGATGAAATCAGAGAGACTGTAAAAGAGAATTGTGAAGCTTTGAGAGCTGGTAATGGAAGTGAACATGTTTGTGAGAGAACTGATGTAATTGATTTGTTGAAAAATGATGCAGGAAAGAAAGAAACTAAGGATGAAGAGACGCTAAAGGCCAAGGAAGAGGAACATAAAAGAAACACAAGGGTCTGCAACTGTGAGAAGGCTCTTGCTGCTGAATGACTCATCATCGAACTTCCATATGAGACAGTTCAAGACATGTGCTCATCTGCTAGCAAAATTCAATTCTTTGGGATCTATAAAGCAAATAGGTTATTGCTAGATAACGAAAAAGAATTAAAAACCATAAACAAAGAACTCAAGCAGAATGAAATTGCTTTTTCAAAGAAACTTAATGAAACATTGGCTGAAATTGTTCTTTTGAAAAGAAATCTTTTGGAAAGAAATTTGGAAATTAATATTTTAAGAGAAAGAGCAGTTCTAACTCAATTTGAAAAGACTCAGATTCAAACAAAGCTCGATAAATGGACTCTTTCACAGATGAAAAAGGATGAGCTTATTGCTAAACAACAAGGAGCACGGATAAAACATGGGATTGGATATAAATCTGATGGTGAAACTGTATTTAATTCAGTTCCACCCCCTTCTACTTTATGTTATTCACCAATCCCTAGACATCATCCTTCAAATGATTTGTTTGAACAACCTACTAATAGTGTGCATGCAGGTTTGAGCGGTGTCAATCTTAATTAGGTGCGAGATGATTATGATCCTACAACTGGTATGGGATACAATAAACCGAATGCTGACAGTCAAGCTAACGATTGTTCAGTTCCGGTTGTTTGTAAATCTATATCTACTACTTCTTCTAACTTCTTTGATAAGTTTAAAGCATGTGAAATTCCTACTTTTGAGCCTGTCAGGGTTGTGAAAGAAGAGATAAATCAGGAATCAACTAATCATCAAGTTTCAAAAACAACACCACATCCTGTTCCTGTCAATCAAGATCCATTAGAAGCAGATTTGTGTATACGAGACTGGACAAGCTCAGATGATGAATCAAACACAGAGGACGGTGCTGGTTTCTTATAGATCAAGATATCCCCTGATATTGTCAAGTCTCAAAAGCTTCCAAAAGTTGAATCAAGACCAATACGGATCTCTTCTCCAACTACAAAACAACTCAGTCAATCAGTAAAGATCTCCTTTCCTTTTCAACATAGCAAATGCCAAAACAAGCAAGAATCTGCTATAAGCTCAAAGCAATCCTCATCCCCACCTGCATCACACGGTTCAGTCAAGGATCAAAAGCCATTCAAGGCTTGTTTTGAGTGTGGAAAAGAAGGTCATGTGGTAAAGAAATGTCCTTAAAGACTTGCTAAGGATGGTAAAGGCAAAACGAATTGCTTCTCCGGATGTAAGCCTACAAATAATGTTCCAGACGGTAAAGGCAATACGGGTTGCTTCTCTGGATCAAGAGGTAAAAAACACACATATTTGAATGGTTGGATGAAAAACCCTCCATCCAAACCTTTTCATGTGAAGCCGGTTTCACATGATTCAAAACTGAAAATGACCAAAGGTTCAAAACCAAATTCTTTTCCTTCCGATCTTAAACAGAAAATGATTTCCAAATTTAATTCATTCAAATCCAAATTAATTGAACCAAAACAAATTTTGTGAATTAAAAAGAAGGATATAGATGTCCCCGATATTTTAACAGATTGTTTGTTGAAGCAGGTTACTTCTACCGTTGCAAAAGGAATACCCTGGACTACGATGGCCGGGATTCCCCTTTCAAACTAATATGTTTATGAGTGCAGGAACAATTTAGGAGGACTGTTAGTAACCCGGTTTACTGATAGAGATTGTTCCTAAGTCAAATTTGAGGCGGAACAAACAGGTTAAGGTCATGGTATTTTATCCACAATCTGGATTTTTATCTGCACAATCACAGTTTTCACTTCCCCATCTCTGCACATTTCTTGAGAATTCATTTCTTATCTTGATAATAGGTGTAGTTTGGAAGACCTTCTTTGATAAATTTTTCTTTTTGCACAATTTTATAAAAAAAACAAATTAAAAAAAAATTAAAAATTAAAAAAAATTAATAAAATATATATAAAAAAATAAATAAATAAAAAATAAGTTTGCAAAAATAAAAAATTTAGGGGGAGAGTATAAGTAAACTAAAATGAAAAAGAACTGAGAACTTGATTCGAGATGATTGAGAAATGATTGTATATCTTCTTGAAATGCTTGTTTTTGCATGACTTGCGTTTTTAAAATAAGAAATGATAGAAACTGATGCTGTTATCTGATTTACATCTCAGTTTTAAGTACAAATAATAGAAAAACAAACAGATTCTTTAATGATATACTTGGTAGGCTCAGCCTGAATAATAAAGTAGACAGCAGCATGATGATTTAAATTAAATATATGCTTAAGGATGTTTGGATTTACGCAATCATTTTGGCCTGCACGAAAACTGAGTCCCTACAAAAGTTGGATTGAGAATTGATCTTTCACCCTCCATGATGCAAATCATATAAGCTATATCTCTATCTCTTTGCCATGTTTGGTGTATTTATGTGTCTTGTGCTTGTGCTAATCTCCTCTGCTGTACGGAAGTACTGACCTGGAGTGATGATCTCCTTTGCTGTACGATAGTACTGACCTAGAGCTCTCATCGGCACATGATTAAATGGTCATATCCTTTGTTATACGTGAGTATAGACCTGGAGCTCTCACCATTTTGATCTAAGTTGTGTCAAATCATCTAACGATGAATTCATCATAGAATACAATATTCTGTTGGTAATCACTTGCATACTAATGCACAACCTTATTCTATAAAGATCATAACAAAATTCAAGAAATCCTGAGGTTGGGTGAGGGTTTTTTGCCAAATGATTGTAGGGGTCTTAGCATTCTAAAGTGCTTAATCGAACTATAACAAATCATTTGATGCTTGTTGAAAAAGATAGGGCATGGGTTTAAGTGGACAAACATATCAGCAATCGTTATTGATCTGTTTGAGAATTTCAAAATCATTCAAAGACTGTGATTAGATTCAGTCATCAGTATGATCTCATTGCTTGTTGATGATTAATTTCATCTTTATGCTAAAAGTATTTTTTGAGGATGTGATCTCATGATCGATTCAGTTCTCGGTTAATAAAAATTAATAGATATATAAAATTAAAAAAAATTAAATATATATATATATATATATATATATATATATATAATAAAATATAATAAATTTTCATTTCATAATTCTCTTAGGTCTTCCATATTATGTTGTTATAATTTTATCATTTTTCATGCATTTCACGGGAAATTGCACACACAAACGAACATGGGTTTTTCACACACAGATAAACACGGGTTTATTTTGTTAAAATAAAATGATCTAATTAGAAATATCATGATTGTGTTTGTGAATGTGTTTCAGATTTTTGTTGTAAGTGATGGCCGATCAACAGTTGCGCAATGTACCTGATGAGAGAACCTGTTCCTCAAATTTACAGAAGATAGCAAGCTAGGAATCCTCCTCCTACATCTTCTGAAGCACTCAGAGATTCAAGAAAGCGGTGTTTGTTATAAATGAGAGAATGCACACGAAAAGGGGGAACATAGAAAAAGGGGGAACTTGTGAGATAAAGATCTTCCGTAACAAAATTTGGGAAGCATCAGTCTAGGGAGAATATTGTTGGACCTCAACATTGAGACTGAAGCTTACCAAATTGAAGATCAAGTTCAGTTGACTTATCGGTGCTGATCACGATGAGAGACGTTGATAATAGTAGACTAAGGGGGAATATTGTTGGGTCTGAAGGATAGTCTAATATTATCACGATGAGAGACGTTGATAATAGTAGACATTTTGGGTTTTAATTGTAATTTCTAATTGTCATAGTTAGGGTCCTAAGTGTCATTAGTAAATTGTCATTTACTATAAATAGTTAGGGCCCTTGTTGACTTCGACTGTGTTGATAATATTAGACTATCCTTCAGACCCAACAATATTCCCCCTTAGTCTACTATTATCAACGTCTCTCATCGTGATCAGCACCGATAAGTCAACTGAACTTGATCTTCAATTTGGTAAGCTTCAGTCTTAATGTTGAGGTCCAACAGTTCCATTGCCCATGAAGAGACTAACATCCCCTTGATTGAAGTCCCTACTTCTTTTGAACCCCTGCAACAAATTGCAGATATGAGTTCCACATCCGGTATCTAATACCCATGTGTTTGAAGATGTAACATTAAGATCAATATGAATCATGTATATTGTACCTGAGGTCTGCCCGACACCCTCTTTGCTTTCAATTCTTGGAGATGGACAGGACAATTCCTTGCCCAATGTCCAATCTCCCCACACTTGAAGCATGGGTCATTAGTAGCAACCTTTTGCTTTTTCTCATGTGGTTTGGGTGGCACCCTTGCCACCCCTTTCCCTTTTCCCCATACGGGTTCCTTACGCTTGGCAACCTTTGCCTTGGGTGCCAGATAAGGCCTTTTCTTGTTCCCTTCTTCATTGATGGTGAGAACGGGTAAAACCCTTTTACCCATGGCCGCCTAGGCTGTTTTGAGCATTGAGTGAAGCTCACCAATGCTTTTGTGCTATGCATTCATGTTGTAGTTCAACACGAATGTCTCGAACTTCTTGGTAAGACTATTTAGGATCAAATCCGTGGCCAATTCCTTCGAGACGGGACAATTAAGCCTCTCGAGGCGGTCAATATGACTTTTCATCTTAAGTACATAAGATGAAACAGATTGGTTGTCGACCATACGACATGCATGGAGTGCTCGAACCGTTTCGAAGCTCTCCACCCTTGCTTGCTGTTGGAACGTTTCTTTCAGCTGGGTTATCATGTCATAAGCTCCGTGATGTTCATACTCCTTTTGGAGATCCAGAGTCATGCTCGCAAGCATGAGACAATACACTTGGACGGAGTCCTCAGTGTACTTCAGCCAATCGTTGTAGGCCTCTTGCTTGCTTGAGAACGATTCTCAAGTTTCGATACCAATCAATGAAATTGTTACAATTTAGACGTTCCTTTTGGAGGATCGCTCGTAATGATTGGGTGGACGCGGATGAGTTATCATGATTGTCATTATTGGTGACCATCTACAAAATTTAACAAAGATCTATTTTAGTATTTTCGATATTGCTATTTTTAATAATTAATGCCTTTTAAGGTCATTTTTATATTAAAATCTAGAACCCAACATTACATTTAAATTGTGGTTAGGTGACCTTTATCCCACGATTTAAATTAATAAGGTGGTCAACGATTGACGGTTGCAACCATTTGCAACTTCTAGAGGTATGGGATCGACTTTAAACATCATATGTAAAGTCGGCATGTTAATCCCATCAACACCATTTGGAAACCATAATGTAGGTGATCCATTTAACATGGTTTGCAAATCAAGTTACCCTACTTGCAGTGTGAGTTTACCCACATAAGTGGTTAGGTGACCTTTATCCCACCAATGTGGTATCCCCATCTTAAGTCACAAGTTCCCTCAAAATGGTTAGGTGACCTTTATCCCATTGAGAGTTTCCAAGTGACTCAAGTATTGTGCAAAAGGACGGTGTTAGACTTGTTTTAAAATATTTAGAGATTTCATAATTCTAGTTTAGAAAACTCTATGTACTTGTATTTGCATGCTTTCAAATACAAGATACCCTATGGTTCTTTTAATAAAACCCATTTTATTATAAAATCATTAATCCTTTTAATAACCATTTATTAACACTTAATGATTAAGAACCGTTTTATATTAGCTTGTTAAGATCATTTTTATTAAGATTGTTTAACATATCCAAATATCATGCAATCATTCACAATCAAACAAGCATAATATAAACAACCACAATGTGCATAACCATAGCTACTATTGTGACCACACTTGTTTTCCATCACAAGTGTGGTCATTTAGTCTTTCCTAAGGGTTGAATACAACACAAAATTGAGGTCTTCATTGACCCCCACTTAAACTTGCATCTATATGCTTCAAGTCCTTCTTTCGTGTCTTCGTCTTGTGCTTCCTTCCCGAGTATCTTCTTTTACAAAATATATATCCTAATACATATTTTCTAGTAAAAGAAAATTACTCCTAATCTATTATTACATCCCAATGAATAAATAGACAAAATACATTTTTAAACAAAGCACAAATTAATATACAACCCCACTGAATGAATATAATCAAATAAATACATTCAATCCAAACCAAACAACACAAGGTCTAAGCTAGGTCATGCACTATCATATGAACAATCATAAACATAATTCAACAAACAAAATAAACCCCATCAAACCCCAAATTTTCAGCTAACATAAACTGAAAATTAGGGTTTGTTTGTCAAAACAAACAACAACTATACATATCAACCAATTGACATTCCTATCTTTCAAGGTTTAATCATAAGCATGAAGATATAACTTTGAAAGACATGGGGTTTATTAAATCAACCAAAATCAGCCTATTATGAGTTGATAATCATCCTTTAAAACCAATTTTAAAGGACAGGAACAAGCAAGCTATCCACATAACCGGCTCTTGATGCCATTGTTGGGTTTGATAGAACACAAAAACAAGTTTAACCACATAAACTTTCTAAAAAAACGCAGCGGAATAACAACTTTATAAACTTACTTATAAGCTGAAAAACATGTTCTTTAGGTGACCATATAAATGTATAAAGCAAACCCATATAACAAAGGATCATTTATGTGAATGAGCAAGCTATGAACACGTGTAAATGTACATAAAATCACAGCTACATTGAGCTGTGATAACCACCTTTCAGCAGCAGCAAAGACGACCAAAGAAAGGTGGGAATGATGTCCAAAAATCGGCCAAGACCTCAAGGGTAGAAGTCCTCAAGCTTGTATACCCCAAGCCCTTTGCAAAACACCTTCTTGTTAGGAAGAAACACCACAAGAAATCACTCTAAAAACCCTCTTTTGCTGCTGCCTGGCCGTAGGATTAGAGAGAAAGAGAGAGGTGATTTTTTGAGTCTATTGCATGTATTGAGAGAAGAGAGAATAGGAGTGCAAGACTAGTTAATGTGTATCTTCTCAAGAAGCAAGAAGGACCAATGATTTTTAAGGGGGGGCGGCCAAAAAGAGTTTTTAAAACATTTCCCCCTTCAACCAAAATTACACATTATTTATCTAGTCGTTTAACTAGATATACAATTAATCCTTTTAATTGTACAAGTTATACACTCCTTTTATCAATTTGTGATGTTATCTAACCTACTTAAATAACATTACAAATAATATCATTGAACAAAATATTCTAATAAGTTGTTCCATCTCATATGCAACTTATTTAGAAAACCCATTTTCTAAATTTGGTGTAAATATTTAATTGCATGATCATATCATCAATTAAATATTAATTGGTGTTTGCTAAGCTTGTTATTGGGTATAACCCGACTTGGATCATAACGTATTAACCACATCAATATTCTACGTGTCTTGGGCATATAGAATCCTACAGAGTGTCGCAAAGATCAGAAGGTGAAGTTCGCAACTCACTCATTTGTTGATTCAGCGCTGTGTTGGTGGGACAACATTGTCCAAGCTGGGGGTGCCAGAGCCATTGGGAAGATGCAATGGAAGGAGCTAAAACAACTAGTGATTGAGGAATTCTATCCTCACAGGGAGCTCGATAGGATAGAGAGGGAGTTCCTGCAACTTGAGGCGGGGACCATGACCCACCAGCAGTACACCACCAAATTTAATGAAATGGCAAGGCTGGTGCCGGATTAGGTGACGCCGGTGTCAAGAAAGATCAAGAGGTACCTCCAGGGAATGCCAGCTGATATTCGCAGACATCTGATTGCTGCTCAGCTAGGTACCTTTCGATCGGTAGTGGACTTGGCGGGCAGGTTATACAATGAGCAAGAGGAGACTGTGGTGGAGGTGAAGAAGATGAGTGGTGGTGATAAAGGATGGAATAGGAAGAGGTTTGGATATAGTGGTTTCACTCCAAACAATAAGAGGATGAAGGTGGATGACCGTAGGGTGTCATCAAGCTCAGGGTCAAAGGGGTGTGGTATATGTGTAAGGGAGCATACCAGCGAGTGTAGGTTGGGACTGAATGTATGCTTCAGGTGTGGCAAGCCCGGCCACATCGCTAGAGATTGTAAGGTGCTGAAGTGTTATAACTATGGTGAGGAGGGCCACGCGACCAAAGACTGCAAGAAGCCGAGGCGGAGAGCTCTGGGGTGAAGAAGAGGCCGGAGGAAGGAGGGCCGAGGGCAAGTGCTAGAGCTTACACCATTACCCAGGAAGAGGCCAGAGTGGATCCTGACGTCGTGTCAGGTATGTTTCTAGTAAATCAAACTTGTGCCTCTGTATTATTTGATTCTGGTGCTAGTAGGAGTTTTATCTCTACTACTTTTTGTGCTAAGTTGTCTAATAGTAGTAGAAGTATTAGTGAGTCATTCAATGTAGAAACTGCTATTGGTAAGTCCACTAAAATTACCGACATGATAGAGGACTGTGCCATAGAACTAGAAGGTCATTGGTTTGCTGCTAAGTTACATATGATGCCCCTAGGTGGATTTGATATAGTGTTAGGGATGGGCTGGTTAGCAACCTATGAAGCAAACATCGTCTGCCGTAAGAAAATGATTCGACTAGTTGCGCCCAATGGAAGTTTGGTGACGATTTATGGAGATCGCGTTACTACCATCCCGAAAGTGATCTCAATGGCGGTGGCAGGAAAGTGCATGAGATGTGGATGTAGTGCCTATCTGGCCTATGTGAAGGATGTGGACACGTCAACACCACACCTGTCCGATGTACCCGTGGTGCGTGACTTTCCGGGCGTATTCCCGGAAGACTTGCCAGGTGTGCCACCGGATTGTGAAATTGAGTTCCAAATCGATTTGATGCCCGGTGCTCAACCCGTTGCCAAAGTCCGTATCGATTAGCTCCAACTGAGATGAAGGAAATCATGGAACAACTACAGGAGTTACTCGATAAGGGGTTCATTATGCCGAGTATCTCTCCTTGGGGTGCTCCGGTCTTGTTCGTGAAAAAGAAGGATGGTAGTATGCGGACGTGCATCGACTACCGAGAGCTGAACAAGTTGACAGTGAAGAATTGGTATCTGTTATGAGGATTGATGACTTGTTCGATCCGCTCCAAGGTGCCAGTTGGTTCTCGAGGATAGACCTTCAATCTGGCTACCATCAGTTGAAGGTGAAGGAGCAAGACATTCCTAAAACAGCTTTTTATATGGGTTATGGACACTAGGAGTTTCTTGTTATGTCTTTTGGACTAACTAATGCGCCAGCTGCCTTTATGGATTTGATGAACCGAGTGTGTCGACCGATGTTAGATAAATCAGTGATAGTGTTTATTGATGATATCCTGATTTATTCTAAGAGTGAGAAAGAACATGCCGGCCACATACGCGAGATATTAGAAACACTTAGGAGAGAGAAGTTGTATGCTAAATTCTCTAAGTGTGCTTTTTGGTTATGTGAGGTTCAATTTTTGGGTCATGTCGTTAATGCTGAAGGGATTATGGTGGACCCAGCAAAGGTCGAGGCAGTAATGCAATGGAAGTCTCCAAAGACGACCTCCGAGATCCGTAGTTTCTTGGGTTTGGTGGACTACTATAGGAGGTTCATCCAAGACTTCTCCAAGATAGCCTCACCTTTGACCAAATTGACCCGTAAGGACGTGAAGTTCGTGTGGGGTCAAGAATAGGAGTGTGCTTTTGAGAAATTGAAGACGAGATTAACACAAGCTCTTGTCTTGACATTGCTTGAGGGATGTGAGGACTTAGTGGTGTATTCGGATGCATCTTATTCTGGGTTAGGTTGCGTGTTGATGCAACATGGGAGGGTGATAGCCTACGCATCCCGACAGTTGTAGACCCACGAAGTCAACTACCCTACCCATGATCTAGAGTTAGCAGCTGTGGTTTTCGTGCTGAAGATTTGAAGGCACTACTTATACGGTACGAAGTGCACCATATTCACCGACCACAAAAGCTTGAAATATTTCTTTGAGCAAAAGGATCTCAATATGATACAGAGAAGGTGGTTAGAGCTCATCAAATATTATGACTGTGAGATCCACTACCTTCCGGGCAAGGCCAACGTGGTGGCCGATGCCCTGAGCTGAAAGGAGAGACCCGAGCCAATTCGGGTGAAGGCGTACCAGCTAGTGATGACTTCGGATGTGATGACTCAAGTGAAAGAATTCCACGATGAGGCGTTGAAAGAAGATCGCCTCAACCCTAAATGAATGAGAGGTCTAGTCGCGGAACTGGGAGAAAACACCCACGGGTTAGAACCCGCTTTGGACGAATATGGATCCTTCGTTATGGAGATCTATGAGGGAGAATCATGGATGAAGCTCACAAGACTCGATACTCCATTCATCTCGGTGCCACCAAAATGTATCAAGACATGAAGAAGGACTACTAGTGGCCGGGTATGAAACGTGATGTGGTGGAGTACGTGAGTAAGTGCCTTACTTGCTTGCAAGTGAAGGCAGAACACCAGAAGTCATATGGGAAAAGCCAACCATTAGATATACCCGAGTGGAAATGGGAGCATATTACCATGGACTTCATTACGAAGTTACCCCAGACGGCGAGGGGGTACGATGCCATCTGGGTGATTATTGATCGTCTAACCAACAGTGCTCACTTCCTACCGATCCGCGAAACGTATTCATCCGAGAGACTGGCGGATCTGTTCATTAAAGAGATTGTAGCACATCATGGTGTACCGGTGTCGATTGTGTCGGATCGTGACACCCGATTCACATCGAAGCTTTGGAAGAGATTTCATGACGCGATGGGGACAAGGCTACATATTAGCACGGCTTATCATCCTCAGACAGATGGTTAGTCTGAGAGGACGATTCAAACGCTCGAGGATGTGCTTCAAGCATGTGTAATCGATTTTGGAGGAAGTTGGGATGACCACTTATCGTTAGCAGAATTCTCATACAATAATAGTTACCATGCTAGTATTGGCATGCCACCATATGAGATGTTATACGCTAGGAGGTATAGGACACCCGTATGTTGGGGAGACATTAGGCAGAAAGAGCTGGGAGGTGTCGAGGTGATCGAGGCTACGACTGAGAAGTTAGAAAAGATCAAAGCCTTTATGAACCAGCCTTCTGATGTAACGTGTGGCCCGCTGTGGTCTGAAGTTTACCCATCTCATCCTATACTCCCTTTTTAGGGCAGCCTCAAACCAGCCTGACATTTTCTTCGGATCAGCATATAGTAACTTCAGGCGCGCCAGCTGGTTGAGCTCAAACCCAGGGAGAGTCTTCAGAACATTAGGGAATCAAAAGTACTCGATTCCCCTCTCCCTTTTTACTGCATATACTCCGAGGTCATCAAAATAAGCCCAAGCAATTATTTTCCCTGACACCTTCATGTTTTTCTTGACTTTGTAAAGTTTGGTGTGGGTACTTTGTGTTACTGTAGCACGTTGAGCTCGGACCTCGGCGAAGCAAGCCGCCCATTCAGCCTTTTGGATATCTACATCAGCGTCCGAGGCTTGGGCTTGGCTTGTCGAAGCTTCTGCTCCCTTCTCTTTCTCACTGAGTTTACCCAGAATATCACTGCCGAGAGTGTTTACCAGATCAGGAAACATATTGCCCTCTAGGTCAATGTATTCTGCATAGTGCTGATTTGTGATGTCTTCAATTTCTATTTCTTCAACGTCGTTTAGCTCGTCATCATCAGTATCATCAAAAGTTGGAGCATCATTGACAATTTCGTCTGGAGTATAACTCACCGACTTTCTGACAATCCCCTGCAGATCAATAATCATTGTAAGTTGAGACTTGATCTGTTGGAGTGGAGCAACATCATGCTCATCTTGCTGAAATCCCTTATCTGTTTAGGGTCAACATGTAGAGTAGCAGTCATTAGTATGAAATCAAGACAAAATAAACATTAAACATTAAATAGTTAAATGAGTTTCATATACATGAAAAGAAGAATCAAGTACAAAAGTTTAATAACAAAACATCTAATCAATACTTTTGTCCTGGATCCTGGCTGGTCGTCTGCAGATGGGGAGGTCGGCGGGGCAGTAGTTGATGCTCCCGGATCTTGTCTTCTCTTAGTTCGCCGCTCATGATCAGGGGCAGAGGCAGATGCAGCTGCATCCCCTTCATCGTTATAACCATCTTTTCTTTTATCCGTGTCATCACCTCCCTCATCATCATCATCACTATCATCATTTTCATAATCCTCCTTATCATCATCGCCATCTTCATCTCCTTCATCAATCTTTAGTGGCTCGTCCTGCGACCCCTTTAACTTGAGCAGGATATTCTTCTTAGCCTCCTCCAACTCCTCGATCTTCTTAGAAGATATAACATTTTGCTCTTGGAGCTGGGAGATCTGTTCAGCTTGAGAAGCATTTTGCTCCTCAAGCTGACGAAGCCTGGCTGTCTTTTCTTCGTCAGCAGCCCACAGCTTCAGCACCATTCTATTTAGTGCTGCGTGCTGTTCCTCCACTCCAATAGGAGGGAGGGATGAAGCTGTTGGGAAGGAGGATTGGCCGGCTTGGTGACTGGTGGAGGTAGGTGGTATAGTGGTGAAGATTGGGGGTGGTAATGTGGTGGTTGGTGGTGTAGTGGTGAGGATTGAGGGTGGTAATGTGGTGGTTGGTGGTGTAGTGGTGAAGATTGGGGGTGGTAATGTGGTGGTAGGTGGTGTAGTGGTAGTGGGTGGAAGAGTGGTAGTGGTGGGAGGTGTGGTAGTGGTGGTGGGTGGTGTAGTATTAGTGGTGGTAGCAGAGGAGGTAGTGTTAAGAGTGATCCTCCTGCGCTTGGGCTTCAGCCCATGTGGCTGAGCCATACGTTTCCTCCGTGTCCCCCTGGACACAGAGGCTCCCCCTCGACTGCTGGGAGAGGCTGGGGTATAAGATGGTTCAACAGTAGAGCTCCCAGACCCTCCTGGGCGTCCACCAACCGCCCTGATTCCCCGCTCAGTAGCCACTTCCTGACTTCCCACCGTCCGGGTAAGCGGCTCTTCATCTGACTACTCCTTGCGGGATCGGTTTCAGTCACTCAACAAGTGGTTTCTTTCTCTCAGACTCACCTTGAACAACATTCAGAAAGTGTCTTAACAAGAGTTGATCACAATATAACAAGTAGGAAATGATAATAAACACAGGAAGTAAATTTTCAAGGTACTTTTATATATTGATTCTCAACTCAAAGAAATACAAGACTCTTACAAGGCCTAAAATCTCTATCTATTGAGTTACAATAAGAACTATATATAATACTACCTACAGCCAGATATACTTTGATCCCAGCTGGAAACCTATAACCAAAAAGTCTATATTACAAGACTATAGGTTAAGGTATCTCGGATGTATTATCTGAGATTTGGTAGTCAGGACATGTCCCTGACTTACCTTTTGTCACCAACTAAGGTTGGTAACATGTACTATTATAAGAAAGGTAAACAGTAGAATAAAGTATGGTCAACAACATGGCTCTTTGGGAAGAAGCCATGCTGTATCAAAGGTCTGCAGCGGATTGTCAGAGACCATACTTATGTCTAATGGTTATAGCAATGTCTTCCGAAGGTTTAATTGCTTCGGAAGAATAACCTCTTCCGAAGCCACTTATACTTCGGAAGACTGCTTCTTCCGAGGCTTGGAGTCATCTTTGTCTTCAGAAGTAGAGTTTGTCTGAAGACTTTGTCTTCAGCTCTTGTCTTTAGACTTTGTCTTCGGAAGATGTCTTCAGACTTTGTCTTCGGAAGATGTCTTCAGACTTTGTCTTCGGAAGATGTCTTCAGACTTTGTCTTCGGAAGATGTCTTCAGCTGATGTCTTTAGCTGATTGTAGGGATTTAACATGTTTATCAAAGCTCATATAACCTTGTTTATATGAAAACGCAGCAGATTTCTAGTTTTAAAACATGTTAATGTCTTGATTATTAAACCATTTAATAAGCGAACCCCTTAACCATAGATCATTATACGAAATACATACAATAGAATGAACATAGGAGGTTTAGAATACAACCTTTGTAGCTGCTCAAAAACGAATTTCTTGAGGTGAATGAAGATGAAATCATGGCTGAAACTTCAAGATAGAAGTCCTCAAGAGGTGATACCCCAAGCTTGTACAAACACCTTTGATTGCTAGGAATCTTGACCCAAATTTTTCAGCTACAAAACCTCTTCTGTAAGCTGAAAATTCTGCACCTTCTTTTCTTCAAAAAACTGTGAGAGAGAGAGAGGTTTTGGAAGAGAGGAAAAGCCTTTGCATGCAAGGGAGAGTGTGTAAGGAGTTGGAGTGTTTAAGTTTCTTTAATTCTTGTCTATTTACAAGACCAAGAAGTGGGAACCCCAAGGTCCCTTGGCTGCCGAAATTGTTTAAAACAAAAGGTCCCACCTTCTTAATTTTTAAACATAACCAACACTCTCTAATCTCTAGTTTATAAAGTTGAAAACTAATTTTTAAACTTTATAAACTTAGCACTCTTTTATTTGTTATCATTTAGCAAAACTAAATAATGAAACAAATAATATATTATGAACAATTATCCACATAATTATGTTCATCTACAAAAGCAATAATTTAGAAAATCCATTTTCTAAATTGGTGTCATTATTTATTTGCATGATCTTATCAACAAATAAATTATCCTTTGATGTTTGATAAGCTTGTTATTGGGTATGAGCCGACTTGGATCATATAACACTGGCCACATCAATTTAATATGTATCTTGGGCAGATCAAATCCTTCAATCTCCCACTTGCACAAGATTCATAGAAGATTGATGCAAGTAGCAAATAACGCCTAGCAACGGTTTGCTACCCCTAATGTATATGACTAAGTGCCATTCAATAACATCATCCTTTTCAAGTACCTTACTTGAATATGATTTAGGTGAATCAATCATCTATCCTTTTGTTACAGATGTCATGTTAAATCCAAGAGACACAGAATTGTCATTCTCCGATGATTTAACTTTAACAGGGCTTAGACATCTAACTCTCAACGAATAAGAGGAACAAATTCCATCTTGACTACATACGTCTCTCACAATCACCTCATATCATACCTGAACTCAGCCTTATGTACTGCTAATTTTTCAGAACAACAAAGTACTAAGTCAAAGTACAATACTTGGTGAATATCAAGACCCAATATGTATCTCAGGTCTGAGGATACAATGATATTCGCCTTTACTCAATATCTCTTATGACTAATCACAAGGATTCCATGCAGAAATAATTGAGAGCGGGTCGGTCCAATATCCATTTCCCATAGATATCAATGAACCTTGGTAGCAACCTCTTGCTCTATATTCATACCTTATGAATATCAACCAATCCAAGTTCATTATAGTCTTACATTCATAGTTGTTCCCACAAGTATGATCGACTACGGACGTTTAGAATAACTTATTTATTCACGGATTTAAACATGCTAAAATAGGAGGACAAATGAAAATTATAACGATATAATTAAGTCAAATAACATAAGTTCCAATATCCAAATACAAAATACAACATCAAACCCAGTCACTTGAATATCTAAGTCCCATGGCACAAGCATGACCTTCATGCTTTGCCTTTTCAAGGAGCTTTGTGAGTGGATCCGTAATGTTTTTATCAGTTTGGACTTTGTGAACATATATCTTTCCTTTTTCAACTTCATCCCTTATGTAGTTGAATCTCCGTTCAATGTGCCGAGTCTTTTGATGAGCACGAGGTTCCTTGATTTAAGCAATCGCACCCTCGTTGTCACAAAAGATCTCTAGGGGATCCTGAATGGAAGGGACTACCCCTAGATCGGCTATGAACTTCTTCAGCCATGCAGCTTCCTGTGCTGCCATTGAATCGGCGACGTATTCTGACTCTGTAGTGGACAACGCTACGACTTCTTGCTTTGAACTTTTCCAAGAAACAGCTCCCCCATTCAGAATAAAGATGTACCCCGATTGAGATCGTGAATCTTCTCGATCGGTTTGGAAACTCGCATCCGTGTAACCTTTTAGAACGAGTTCCTCTTCACCAGACCTGTAGATCAAGAACATGTACTTAGTCCTCCTTAGGTACTTCAGAATGTTCTTGACAGCCATCCAATGACTATCACTAGGATTTTGCTGGTATCTACTTGTCATGCTTAAAGTGCATGACACGTCCGGTCTAGTGCATATCATTGCATACATGATGGATCCTATAGCAGATGCATATGGGATTGCCTTCATTCTATTTTGCTCCTCCTTTGAGCTTGGACATTGAGTCGTACTCAATATTGTCCCTCTTTGAATAGGTACAGTACCTTTCTTAGAGTTTTCCATCTTGAACCTCTTTAAGATTTTATCAATGTATGCACTTTGATTCAAACCAATCAGCCGCCTTGATCTATCCCAATAGATCTTTATTCCCAGAATATAGGCGGCTTCACCAAGATCCTTGATGGAAAAATATTTTCAAGCCAGGTTTTTACACCTTCCATGGTTGGAATGTCATTTCCAAATAGTAGAATGTCATCAACATACAATACTAGGAAGGTTATTATGCTCCCACTAGCCTTCTTATACACACAAGCCTCATCAGCGTTTTTGATGAAGCCAAATTTCTTAACCTCCTCATTGAAACGGTGATTCCAGCTTCTCGATGCTTGTTTCAATCCATAGATTGATTTCTTTAACTTGCATACTTTATTAGGATGTTTTGGATCGACAAAACCTTCAGGCTGAACCATATAGACATCTTCCTCAAGATATCCATTTAGGAAAGTGGTTTTGACATCCATTTGCCAAATCTCATAATCATAATGAGCAGCTATGGCAAACAATATCCTTATAGACTTTAGCATCGCAACAGGTGAGAAAGTTTCATCATAATCAACCCCTTGAGTTTGAGTGAAACCCTTTGCTACAAGTCTAGCTTTGTAAGTATCCAAGTTTCCATGCATATCGGTTTTCTTCTTGAAAACCCACTTACTTCCAACTACTTTGGAATTAAGAGGTGGTACAACAAATTCCCAAACTTGATTGTCATACATGGATTGCATCTCAACGTTCATGGCTTCAAGCCATTTGTCACAATCCAAATTGGACACTACATCATGATATGTGGTTGGTTCATCTGAATCTACCACATAGCATCCATCCATGAAAAACACGTATCTTTCAGGTGGATTACTAGTTCTACCACTTCTACGAACGTTTTGTGTGTATTGATCAACAGCTTGATCATCATCAACATCCTCATGTTGAGTGCTAGTTTCAACCAAACGTGCATCGGGCTATGGTTCTTGGTCCTCCTCAAGATCCACTATTCTACTCCTAGTTCCTTCCATAAGGAACTTTGTTTCTAAGAACTCACCCTTTCTGGCAACAAACACCTTTTGTTCCAGTGGATCATAGAAATAATATCCCATAGAATCTCTAGGATATCCAATAAAGATACACTTGGTGGATCGGACTTCCAATTTGTTTGGGGTGGGAGTCTTAACATAAGCCTCACAACCCCAAACCCTTAAGTATGACAGGGATGGAACTCTTCCATGCCATATCTCAAAGGGTGTCTTTTCCACCTTTTTGGTTGGGGCCATATTTAGAATACGAGCCGCGCAGAGCAAAGCGAAACCCCAAAATGATAGAGGCAATGTGCTTCTAGCCATCATAGATCGAACCATATCCAATAAGGTTCGATTCCTCCTCTCAGACACACCATTATGTTGTGGTGTTCCAGGTGGAGTGAGTTGTGAGACAATCCCACAACTCCTAAGATGATCTTGAAAAACATCACTTAGGTATTCACCACCTCTATCGGTGCGAAGAACTTTAATTGACTTATTGAGTTGATTTTCTACTTCATTCTTGAAGATTTTGAACATTTCAAAAGCTTCATCTTTGTGCCATAATAAGTACACATACCCATAGCGACTATAATTGTCGGTAAAGGTAATAAAGTATCTTTCACCATTCCTAGTCATTGGCTTAAAAGGACCACATACATCCGAATGTATGATACCTAATAAATCTTTTGCCCTTTCGTTAGTTCCACTAAAGGGTGCCTTAGTCATTTTCCTTGTAAACAAGATTCACATACATCAAATGAATCACATTCATTTGTTTTTAAAAGACCATTCTTTTGAAGTATTTGTATACGTTTCTTGTTTATATGACCAAGACGACAATGCCAAAGGTAGGCATCACTCAAATCTAATTTGAGCCTTTTGGTGGTTGCTTGGTATATTGAGCTATCATATGTTGCGTTTCATGAACCAATTCATAAATACCATTACAAGGTATAGCCTTAAAATAGAATACATGATTTAAAGAAACATGAATATCATTGTCAACAAACTTGAAATCATAATCATATTATCTTAAACGGGAAACAGAAATAATGTTCCTAGTCAAACTAGGAGCATATAATACATTGTTTAAAATGACTTCCAAACCACTTGGAAGCTTCAAAATGTAGTCTCCTTGGGCTTCCACGTGAACCTTCGCACCATTGCCCATGAAGAGACTTATTTCCCCTTTTGCATAATGCTCATTTCTTTTGAACCCCTGCAACAAATTGCAAATGTGAGTTCCACATCCGGTATCTAATACCCATGTGTTAGAAGAAATAACATTTAGCTCAACATGTATCATGTAAATTATACCTGAGGTTTGCCCCGCATTCCTCTTTTCTCTTAACTCTTTGAGATAGACTGGACAATTTCTCATCCAATGCCCTATCTCACCACATTTGAAGTATGGGTCGTTGACAACAACCTTTTGCTTCTTCTCCTTGGGCTTCGGAGGTTCCGCCCTAACAACCATCTTCCCCTTTCCCCCAACGTGCCCCTTTCCTTTGGCAACAGTTGCCTTAGGAGGGGGTAGAGACCTTCTCCTTCTCCCACCTTCATTAATGGTGAGAACGGGTAAAACCCTTTTACCCATTCCCGCCTCGGCTGATTTGAGCATTGAATGAAGTTCATTTATGCTCTTGTCCCATCCGTTCATGTTGTAATTCATGACGAACGCCTCAAACTTTTTAGTTAGGCCATTAAGGATCACATCCGTGGCCAACTCCTTTGAGACAGGACAATTCAGCCTTTGAAGGCGGTCGATGTGGCTTTTCATCTTAAGAACATAAGTTGAAACTGATTGGGATTCCTCCATCTGACGTGCATGAAGCGCTCGAACCGTTTCGTAGCGCTCCACTCTAGCTTGTTGCTGGAACGTTTCCCGCAACTGAGTGATCATGTCATAAGCTCCATGGAGCTCATACTCCTTTTGGAGTTCGGGTGTCATACTTGCTAACATTAGGCAAGAGACTTGGATGGAGTCTTCCACATATATTACCCAATCATTATAGGCCTCTACATCCTCCTTGTTAGGTTCATCAGGGATGGGATCATCAAGGATATAGGCCCGCTTTTCTTGCTTGAGAACGATTCTCAAGTTGCGGTGCCAATCCATGAAATTGTTAGGTGTTAGACGATCCCTTTGAAGGATCGCCCTTAGGGATTGGTTGTTTTGGTTTGGTACATCTTTATTAGCGTTGTTGTTGTCGGCCATCTACAAGATTTTACAAAGTTCCATTAGTAATCGTTGATATAATTATATTTCATTTATCAATACCCTTTATGTCTCATAGACTATTAATAAATAAAATTTTAGAATCCAACGTTTTATTTAAATATTGGTTAGGTGACCTTTATCCCATTATTTAAATAAACAAGGTAGTCATAAATGACAATTGCAACCTATTGCAACTTCTAGTGGTATGGGATCGTTTGAACATCTCATGTTTATAACGACATGTTTATCCCATCAACACCTTTTGTAAAACATATTTTAGGTGATCCATTCAATATATTTTACAAATCAAGTCATCCTACTTACACACACGTGTGAGTTTACTACATAAGTGGTTATGTGACCTTTATCCCACAAACATGGTATTCTCACCTCAAGTTACAAGTTCCCTCAAAGTGGTTAGGTGACCTTTATCCCACTAAGAGTTTGCAAGTAACCTAAGTGTTGTGTAAAAGGATGGTGTTTAACTTGTTTTCAAAAGGGATTTACATTTCACAATTCTTGTTTAGAAAAGTCTATGTACCATATGATTGTATGCATTCAACCATATGGTACCCTATTGGTTCTTTTAAATAAAACCCATTTTATTTGCAAACCATTAACTCCTTTTATAGAACCATTCTATTTTGCTTAATAATTTGAGAACCAATTTCTTGTTATAGCTTGTTTTATTTGATGGTTTGTTAATCACATCCAAATATTCAAAACGAACAACATCATAAGCATTCAATCAAGCATAACCAAAACATTCACATGTGCATAACAAAGCATACTAAGTTGAGCACACTTGTTTAGCCAAAACAAGTGTGTCATAAGGTCTTGTCCTAAGGGTTAAGAACATGACACATGGTTGACAAAAGGACTCCCACATGGATCCACATCTTCAAGCTTCCTCTTTGTCCATCTTTTCTTCAAGTCTTGATCTTGAGCATCCTTACAAAATATGTATCCTAATACATTTTTTCTAGTAAAGAAATACTCCTAATCTATTTATTACAAACCATATGAATGAATAGATTACAAAACAAGACTTGAAACAAAAATTAAATTATTACATGCCCAAATGAATATAACATGACAACCAATCAATCATCCACAAGGTCTAGGCTTTGTTATGCATAACCAAAACAATATATCCAAATATACCAATAAGTCACGATTTTGGCAGCCCCTTTTTAACCATTTTTCTTGGCCAACATAAACCAAGAACAAATGGGTTTTGTCCAAACAAATAATCATCTCATGATTTATATTTTTAAAGATCATTACATGCATTAAGTAACACCTTTAAAACAAAAGGGGATGACCATAACAGCCCTGTAACTCACGGGTATGTGGTGTCAAACACCACAAAACCGTGAACTAGCAAGTATAATACATGTATGCATACGTATAAGTGGCTCTTGATGCCACTGTAGGGATTTAACATGTTTATCAAAGCTCATATGACCTTGTTTATATGAAAACACAGTGGATTTCTAGTCTTAAAACATGTTAATGTCTTGATTATTAAACCATTTAATAAGCAAACCCTTAACCATGGATCATTATACGAAATACATACAATAGAATGAACATAGGAGGTTTAGAATACAAACTTTGTAGCTGCTCAAAAAAACGAATTTCTTGAGGTGAATGAAGATGAAATCGTGGCTGAAAATTCAAGATAGAAGTCGTCAAGAGGTGATACCCCAAGCTTGTACAAACACCTTTGATTGCTAGGAATCTTGACCCAAATTTTTCAGCTACAAAACCTCTTCTGTAAGCTGAAAATTCTGCACCTTCTTTTCTTCAAAAAACCGTGAGAGAGAGAGAGAGGTTTTGGAAGAGAGGAAAAGCCTTTGCATGCAAGGGAAAGTGTGTAAGGAGTTGGAGTGTATAAGTTTCTTTAATTCTTGTCTACTTACAAGACCAAGAAGTGGGAACCCCAAGGTCCCTTGGCTGCCGAAATTGTTTAAAACAAAAGGTCCCACCTTAATTTTTAAACATAACCAACCCTCTCTAATCTCTAGTTTATAAAGTTGAAAACTAATTTTTAAACTTTATAAACTTAGCACTCTTTTATTTGTTATCATTTAGCAAAACTAAATAATGAAACAAATAATATCTTATGAACAATTATCCACATAATTATGTTCATCTACAAAAGCAATAATTTAGAAAATCCATTTTCTAAATTGGTGTCATTATTTATTTGCATGATCTTATCAAAAAATAATTATCCTTTGATGTTTGTTAAGCTTGCTATTGGGTATGACCCGACTTGGATCATATCACACTAGCCACATCAATTTAATATGTATCTTGGGCAGATCAAATCCTTCACTGATGTCTTCAGACTTTGTCTTTGAAAGATGTCTTCAGCTGATGTCTTCAGCTGATGTCTTCAGCTGTTATCTTCGGAAGAACTCTTCAGACTTCGGAAGTTCTCATAGCTTCAGAATCCTTTGAATGTAGCACCAAAATTGACTATGTGAAGTAGTTTTGCTTGCACCAGCCTTATAGTGACCCAAGAAACTCCCTCTAGGCTGATGCTACCAAAACTTTACTTCTCTCTTCTTTTCAAAACTTTCAGCACCAAGAAAAGTAGATATCTGTCTGTTTCCTTGTTTTTCCCTGATGTGGTGCTGAGAAGTTTGTACAAATCCTTGGTAGACAGTACATCTAGTCTGTTACCTTGGATTATATGTACCCTTTCTTGTGGCCCTCTAAAAAGAGTTAGTTGATGGGAACTATAGTCATATTCTCATCTAACTATAGGTTCCAATTCCGGACCCTCCACCATCTGTGGAAAGGCTGCGCCCTTGGTGGTAGGTCTTTCCTTTTCTTCATGTCTTCTTAGCTTCAACTCTTCATTGATCTTTGCCTTTGCAGTTAGCTCAGCCAAGTGAATACTGCTGAGATGATTCCTAATGACAGCAACAGTCTCAGAGTTGGAGGGATCGGAGAATGGCTTCTCTGCCTGCTCAGCAATGTCAAATCTACTGAGATGCAATAGAGAAGTGGCATTGAGCCGGTTGATTTCACCATTCTCTCTTTCCACAACAAATTTGTGAGAAGTATCATCAAACCTCCACTGGATTATACCTTTTCTAGGCACAGGAGACTGACTAGGAATGATGTCCTCCTTCCTTGTATCCAGTAGAGTCGCCAGTTTTCTTCTAAGTCTCTTCTCTTCAGCATTTAGAGAATTAGAGTTGAGACCGAGAAGTATTGCAGCCTGGCCCAAAGTTCCTCTGGGCAAATCAAGAAACTGATCTAGTGTGAGGGAACTTGAAGAGTCATCAACATAGGTGATGTTGATGAGATCTTCCTCATAGGAGATGTTGCTCAGAGTTATGCAGTTTTTGAGCTTTGTCTTGATTTCCTTAAATTCCTCAAGAGAGAGATGTTGAGAAGGCTGAGGGGATGGTCTGGGTATCAGTTGGGTAGGTTTGGGTTTAGTGGTTCTGGGTTGTGTTTTGGGTTTAAGGATGGGAAGTTTAGGTGGTTGTGGTGATGAAGTAGGTATGGGTAGAGTTGTAGGTTCAGGGGTGAAGGTTTCATATAAGGGCACGGTTTTGATGGGAAATGGGATTGTTTCTTCTGGTGTAGGTTGTGGTTGAGTGGTTGGTTCTGGTTGAGTGGTTGGGTGTGGTTGAGTGGTTGGGGTGAAGATCATTCCCTATCCCCTTCTATACGTCTCCTTCCTCTTTCCCATACGTATGTCAGCCTTTATTTCACTGACTATCCGTTGGAGTGTCCTTTCGAACATGGGTTCCACCTGCCTACCGGAGAAGCCGTGAGCCCAGAGATATTCTTTCATCCAGGCTTTGTCTCCAGTCCTCTTGGCTGCAGTGACCCTCTCTACTTCTTTCCTCTGCTTCTTCTCCTTCATCTTCTCCCTTGCATCCCTCTTTCTTTCTTTCTCCATTTGATCCAGCTCTTTATTGTAGAGCAAAAGAATCATATCATCATCATGTGGAGAGAGTTCTGAAAGATTGAAGCCTCTAGAGAGTAGGAATTTAATCCTAGCTTCTCTCAGCTGCAGGGCTGCTTTCCTTTATTCCTCCTCTTCCCTCGCTAAGGCCAACCTGGCTTCTTCTTGTTGTTTTAGCCTGGTTGTCCTCTCCAATGTTACCAACTCCTCTAGTGGTAGCAGGAGTACTTCCTCATTGGCAGCTCCTAAGTTGATGAGCTGATCAATGAGTGCTTCCCTTCTCTTGTTGTTAATTTCCTCCTGATTGGTTGTAGCTGCCTTTGAACTGGCAGCTAGCAGCTTTTCAGCAGAGAATCTACCTTTCTTCTCTAACTTCTCAATCCTTTCCTCTTCCTGAATCTCTTCCGCAGTCATTTTTTCCTTTCCTTTGTCTTTTACAGAACTTGACTGTGGTGGTTCTTGGATAGAGGGTTCGGATTGTGAGAGAGGGTCAGCTGGTGTTTGGGATGGAGGTAGATCAGAAATGTGCTCACTGCTCAACTCAGATGCTATTTCAGCAATGGCATCTGTGATGATCAGTTCCTTGGACATTTTGAACAATCCTTCCGCAGCTTCCATCTCAGCTTCGGAAGACATATCTTGTTCTTCTTCAGCTTCAACTTTAGCTTCGGAAGTTTCAGCCTGAGCTTCAGAAGAAGATTTTGATGCAAGTTCTGTCCCAACTGTTTTAGTTGCTGGGCCATCAGTCCCTATTTCCCCTTCAAAGTTAATCTTAGGTTCCATGTGGACCTTAGGTTGACCAACTTCTTCCACAGTGGTAGAAGGTGCAGTCAACCTTTGAAGCTCTTCAGCTCCAAAGTAGATCAGTGTGGTGTCCGGGCTGGGCTGATCTAAAGAGGATCTCAATACATACTTTGTGAAAAGTCTGTAGAGATCATGAAGCATTTGTGAGTCAATCTTGAGAATTGATTGGGATGACTCAAGCAAGGTAATGATTTGGGAAGTAGAGGACTGGATCGGTGGTTCCTCAGGTGTTTGTCTCTGATCTTTCTCCCCATTTTTGGTAGCATCATCTTGAGAGCTAGATGAGCTAGAGGAAGAAGTCAATGAGACTTGGATAGGTACATGCCTAACAGACCTCTCCGTCTGTTTCTCAGCTAATTTAGCCTTGAGATTGTCAATCTCAAGTTGCTGAGTGGCTGTCCTGTTCTCTAAGATCTTAACTTGATATTCAAGGTTTGAGACCTTAGAGATCAAGTACTGAAGAGTGAGTTGCATACTTCCCTCATCTTCAAGTGAATAATCACGGGGAGATGAGATAACATACCTAGTATGTTCTGTCTTACCACCAGATGTGGCTTCTTGGCACCCTGGATACCTTCGCTCAAAGTCATCTCTTTTAGAGATATCAATAGGGAAAGTTGTCGTAGACTCAGTCTGATTGATGTTACCACTGTCCTGAGAGCTCAATGAGAGACTCTGAGTAGTGGCAGCTGAGCCTGCATGAGTCCCCTCCACATCAGTGGGACTCACCTCAGTTGTTGGCTTCTGATGGGGGCTAGAGATAAAGGATCTCTCTTGGCTTTGTTGATATTTGAGAGGGTGTTGAAGATCAACTTTATGGCCATGGAGAGATGTTATCTCTTCATCAGTTTGGAGTAATAGGTCAGTGAAGGATAGAGAGGTTAAGCCTACTGACCCGGGACTTAGATCAATGTCTACTGGCATTGAGTCTCTTGTGGGGCTGTCCCTTGTTGGCTGCATAGGGGAGTGTAAATACTTACTTTGTGGGCTAAAGGCTTGGGTGTCGGGCTCTTGGGTTTGAGACTGAGGTGGCTCAAAACCCAAATTGAGGTCAATGGTGAAGGATGGTGTGACCTCGGACTGAGTGGGAGCCCATGTTTCCACTCTAGTCCTTTTGGATTGAACTGGAGGAGCTTGTTCAATCATAGTAGATTGAACAAGGGTTCGTTTGGGGCGTCTCTGATATGTGAATTTGATAGGTGGCGAAGGTATTGGGACATTTATGGTGAGGGTTGCTGGTGTGGGTTCATCTCCTGTGGGGTCAACAGGGATGTCACCAGGAGCTATGCGCTCAATCATATTTGGAGGTAAAGGAGTATACCTGCCAGTGAAGTTGATGGACACCTTCTTCAAAGTCTTGAAGATGGCAGGCTGCACTTGAGGAACAGTTAGAGCAGCTGCACCGACAAGCTTGCTCTGTTCCAACTGGCAGTTGATGATGTGTTGAATGTATCGGGGATACATGAAGAATGTTTCCCTTCTGAGATTTCCAAGTAGATTGGTAAACACAAACCTTGAGTAATTGAAGCGCATGCCTCTCACCAACCCGTGAACTAGGCATCATAGTTCGTATGGGATTTGATCCCATCCCGCAGACTTGTTGGATAGGCAGTGAAGAACGATGTGCAAGTGAAACTTCCAATGATATGCGAAGTTGAATTTGTAGATGGTTGACCTGCTCACGTCTCCACCATATCCCATGAGGATGTATGTGCCATCCAAGTCTTCTTTGGGAAACTTAGTAGGAGCTTCATCATCATGAAGATCTAGATGCTCCCTGATGAGTTATTCACTTATGATCAACTCCTTTCCACGAATGTGGGTTCTTAGAATGCGAATCCCATTTAGGATTTCTGCTTGACCGTTTCTCCAAAATTCAGTCATGTGGTTGGAGTAAACGGTGGGGTTAATAGTAAGCGTCGTGTGGTAGGTTGATTCCGAAAAAAAGGTGATGATTTCAGTGAAGTCAGCGTCTCTTGACGAATCAAGTAATGCGACCTTGTTATGCTGAGTGTTTAGCTCCATTGTAAGAGAAAGTAAATTTGAACTTGGGTGAATTTCAGGATTGGCAGTGAAGGAAATGTTTAGGGCAGTAAATCGGTAAAAGAAGATGAAATTGAATAGTCTGGATTATTTAAATGGTAAGAATTTAGGTAATGGTGGTAGGGCGGCAGTTGGCGGTTATGAAATGACAGTGGCGGTAAGGGATAATTTTAAATAATTAGACATTATCAACAAAATTTTTACCTTTTACAGAGTGGGGCCCAAAGAGTTATCCGTTACACAGTAAGAACTTCTCTTTCCTAGTATAAAACGTTTCCGAAGGTAGTTTGTCTTCCGAAGGCAATTCTTTCTTCCGAAGCAAAACATTGCTTCCGAAGGTAAGAGCTGCTTTGCGAATGAAAGTTTTTATAAGCTTCGGAAGTAGATCTGATGTGAAATCAATCGCTTCTTTCGTGACTAAAAACTCTTTAGAGAAGAAAATTTCCATTGAGGAATTTGACTTCGGAAGATATTTAGAAATATCTTCCGAGAGTTAATTACTCTTCGGAAGAAATTTACACGTAGAATATTTCAAAGAGATCTTTTGTAACAGGGCTTAAATTGTATTGACACAAGACATTACACATTAAAAAGCTTTCAAAAGAGGTAGTTAATCAATGTTTATCATCCCAATAGCTGATATGAGATACTTAAATCTTTGTTCATCAAAAGCTTTGTGAACAAATCAGCATATTGTTCATTTGAGTCAACTTTGATTAACTTTATTAGATTTTTCTCATGAATATCTCTAATGAAATGATACCTGATATCAATGTGCTTTGTCTTGGAGTGCTTCACTGGATTTTCTATGATGGAGATGGCACTGTTAGTGTCAATATGGATAGGAGTACTCATGAAGTTGAATCCATAGTCTAACATCTGGTTCTGAATCCATAGCAACTGAGCACAGCAGCTAGCAGCAGCGATGTATTCAGCTTCAACAGTAGATGTAGATACACAGGATTGTTTCTTGCATTGCCATGAAATGATCCTTCCTCCAAGAAAATGACATCCTCCTGATGTGGATTTCTTGTCAATGTTGCAGCCACCATTGTCACTGTCAGAGTATCCATAGAGATTGAAATCACTATTTCTTGGATACCATAGACCTAGTTTAGGTGCTCCTTTGAGGTATCTGAGGATTCTCTTTGTAGCAGCTAGATGAGACACCTTTGGAGTAGCCTGATATCTTGCACAAATGCAAGTGGCAAACATGATAGCAGGTCTACTAGCAGTGAGATACATCAGAGAACCAATAATTGCTCTATACTGATGTTGATCAGTATCCTCCCCTTCAAGGTCAGGGCAAAGATTATGGTTTCTGGGTATGGGTGTCTTGGCTGGCTTACAGTCTTTCATCTCAAATCTCTCTAATATGTCATTGACATACTTGGATTGATTGATGAAGAATCCTTCCTTCAATTGCTTCACCTGAATTTCTAGGAAAAAGTCCATTTTTCCCATGGAACTCATCTCAAATTTCTGCTTCATAGTGCTCTCAAAGTCCTTACATATTTGTTCATTTGAAGAACCGAATATGATGTCATCAACATAGACTTGAACGAGCAAAATGTCTTCTCCTGTCTTCCTGATGAAGAGAGTCTTATCAATGGTACCTCTGGTGTAGCCATTCTTCAGGAGAAACTGAGACAAGGTCTCATACCACAGCCTAGGTGCTTGTTGTAGCCCATATAGAGCTTTGTCCAACTCGCACACATAGTTGGGGTGTGGGTCTTCAAATCCTGGAGGTTGACATACGTAGATTTCCCTATCTATATCCCCATATAGAAAAGCACACTTGACATCAAGTTGGTAGACCATGAAGTTCTTGGATGCTGCATAAGCAAGGAAGATCCTAACTGTCTCAAGTCTTGCAACTGGTGCAAAGACATCAGTATAATCAATTCCTTCCTCTTGGGTGTATTCTTGAACTACTAATCTTGCCTTGTTCTTGATAATCAAGCCTCTATCATCTTTCTTGTTTCTGAATACCCATTTAGTGCCTATGGGTACTTGACCAGAAGGTAGTGGCATAGATTCCAGACCTTTTGTCTTCTGAATTGAAGCAGCCCTCTTGCATTGATTCAACCCAACTACTATCTTTCAAGGCATCTTCCACCTTCTTAGGTTCCATCTGAGATAAGAAGCATGAGTACAAGCAGACATTCCCATGATGAGTTTGCCCTCTTGTTCTCACACCTTCAGGGACCTTCCCTATGATGTTTTCAGTTGGATGAGTGTTGTGAATCCTAAGACGAGGAATCACTTCCAGTTGCAGAGATAGGTCCAGGTTGGACATATTCTGATCGGGAACTGGATCACTCTGTCCAGCTGTTGTTGCAAAGTCATTTAATGAGGACTGATTGAATGACTGAGAGACATCATCAATGGTTGGCCGTGAAGTATTATTAACAGTTTCCTGTTCCTTCAGAATACTACTTCCTTCAACCTGGTGTTGTAATGGATCACCTGATGAGTTTTGAGGTTCATCGAGTGATTCACTTGTTGAAGCTTCACTATTCCTTGAGACAGTTACACTGTATGATCTATGAAAGGCTGAAGCTTGTTGCCTTACAGCTCTTGCAGAATTTGGAAGAGGTCTGGGTAGCTCAAATAGTTGAGTAGCATCAGCATCAGCATCACTTTGAGCACCTGTTCCAGCTAAAACATTCTCACAAGATGGTTTAGAATAGTTTGGAAACAATTCTAAGTCAAAGATATAATCAGGTCCATTCCCCCTAACACAAGGAGTGTGCTCATTAACAACTATATTGGATGACTCCTCAAATTGTTGATTCTTAATGTTGTATACTCTACAAGCTTTGGAGCTAGAAGAGTATCCAACAAAGATATCATCATCTGACTTCTCAGTAAACTTTGCTAAGTTGTCTTTTGTGTTAAGTATGGTACACCTGCAGCCAAAGGACCTTAGAAAGCCAATGAACGGTGGCCTCTTGTTCCATAACTCATAAGGGGTTTTTCCATGGGGCTTAACTACAAGAACCCTGTTCTGCACATAGCATGCAGTGCTAACTGCCTCTGCCCAGAATGTTAGAGGAAGTTTTGAATCAGCTAACATGGTTCAACCAGCCTCAATAAGTTTCCTGTTCCTCCTCTCAGCAACACCGTTTTGTTGAGGAGTTCTAGGAGCACTATATTGTCTGGCAATCCATTTTGAGTCACAGAATGAGTCAAGAACAAAGTTCTTAAACTCAGTCCCTTGATCACTTCTAATGATCTTAACCTTGTGATCAATTTGATTTTCTATTTTAAGAATAAAAGATTTTAACGTTTCAGCAGTTTCATCTTTACTTCTTAAAAATAATACCCATGTAAATCTTGTAAAATCATCAACAATCACAAGGCAGTATGATTTCCTTCCAATGCTCATTATACTTGTGGGACCAAAGAGATCTATGTGCAATAAGTGTAATGGAGTAGTGATGGAGTTGACACATTTGGATTTATGAGATGACCTGTGTTGTTTCCCTTTTAGGCATGCAACACAGTTATCTTTGCAGAAAAATTCCTTTTTAGGCAAACCATGTACCAAGTTATTTTTAGCCAATTTATTCATTGTTTTAAAATTCACATGACACATGCGTTTATGCCATAGTGTTGACTGATCACTATCAGCTTTGGAAAGAAAGCATGATACTTCACCCATAGGAGAAGCATTGTTCATATCTAGCTTGTAAATATCCCCTTTCCTGGGAGATCTAAGAAGCACCAATTCTGGAGGAATTGTCATCCCTGGTTTAAGGATAATGCACTCATGTTCTGAAAAGCATTTGATGCTTTTGGTTACAGAATTGAGAAACACTTAACAGATTGTGTTCAAGCTGTTTGACAAAGTGAACTTTGTCAATGTTTAGTCTACCATTGGATATACTTCCTCTGCCAGAAATATATCCTCCGGTCTCACCTCCAAATTGGACAGGCCCTCCATCATAATTCTGGAATTGTTGAAGGAGAGATCTGTTCCCTGTCATGTGCCTGGATCATCCACTATCTACAACCCGGACATTGTTGTTCTTGTCAAATGGATGTCCCTGCACATAAGATGAGATGGTTAGTTTTGTTTTGGAAGCCCAAGCCTTGTTGGTCTTGGGCTCTTCCAAAGATAATGACATAATTGAACCAAAGATATGCATTGGGGCTCAATAAGGTCGTTAAAGAAGGTTTGGGCTGCAGCATCTTCCTTGATCTTCCAATCCATCCCTTGGTTGATCTTTGAGGATGAGCTTGTTGAAGCTTTTGCAGCATGTCTTCTTCCGAAGCTTCTTTCTTTTTAGAAGAAGCCTTCACCATCTTTTCTTCCGAAGAAGTCTTCTTCTGGGATGGTTTCAAGGGAGCTTTCTTGTTCTTCCGAACCTTAGAAGCTTTGGCTTCCGAAGCCATTTTCCCTTCTAAAGAAATACTTTCTTCTGAAAGCAACTAGGCTTCCGAGACCAACTTTCCCTTTTCATCACTTGAACCATTTGTAGTTGTCCAAATGTGAAACCTTCCCTGACTCCTTCTTTTCTAACATTATTTGTAAAATGTGTGCTTGCTGGATTGTAGTAACAATCTTTAGCCATGTGGTTGTGCAGACCACACATTATGCATGCAATGTTAGTCTTTTGGGAATTTGAAGATTGTTGTTTCTTGGATTTCTTTTCTTCATCAGAAACTTTCCCTTTCAACTTCTGATCCTTTAGTAGGACAGGAGTGCTGGTACTACACTCCTTTCCTGAATAAGAAGTACCTACCACTTGGAATCCAGCAGAGATGAAGACACCTTTTTGCTTTGGGTCAATCTTCAGCTTGGACTCGGCAACTTTCTTGGCAGTCTTTCTAGCAGCTTTAGCTCTGCTTCTTCTTGCCTTCGTGGTTAGGATTTGATCTTCACAGGAGGAGATGAGTGTATCTTCCTGTTTCTCCCCTGTGGTGGCCACTATTTTTGCCTCATCCTTTAATTCCAATGGAGAAGGGTCAGCAGTTGGAACCTCTTGCTCCTTAGTACCACATCTAGGTAGTCTAATAGACTCATAAGAGTGTGGTGGAGCTATTTCATTAGTTCCTAACCCTTCTTTGTTTTGGTAAAACATTTTGGAATGGGAGGATGATGCAGGAATAGCTTGGAAGTTTTGCTCAGCAATAGCTTGCTTCCTGGCCTGAGCCTTAGCAGTGACAAGCCGGGCTTGTGCTTCAGACAGCTTGGATATCAGATCTTTGATTTGAGTCTTGTAATTGGTTTGTTCATGTTTTAAAAGAGACACAGTTTTTTCTAACACCTCAATTTTTTTTGATAGTCAGATTCAGCTCTTTTTAAGTCAGATTTTAAGATATTTAATGACTCAACATCAGATCTGATTTCCATATTGTAATCCTTATAAAGTTTAACCTTAGCAATACAGGCTGGAGTGCAAAGATGTTCATATACCTGAGCATCATCTGTTCCGGCCATGAGTGCTTGAGCGAGAGTCACATCCTGTACCATAAAGCTCCAGTCAACTTCTTGAGCTATTGCAGCTGTTTCAGTTGTCTTCTCTTCATGTTTTGAGGTTGAGGGATGTGTGGAGGCCTGTGGGGTTCCCGGGTTGTTCTTGGGAGCCTTGCATTCCCTAGCAAAGTGACCTAGTTGGTTGCAGTTGTAACACTTTACTTTGCTCTTATCAAACCCAAACTTGCTGTTGACAGGGTTTTGAGGGAATTGCCTTTCTGTTCTCTTGAAGAACTTCTTCGCTCTGTAGGTTAAGATGTAACGCCCGGAAATCTTGATTTGTAGTGTCATGCGACTGGAGTCCCATACGCATGGAAGTCATGCGAATGAAGCTCAACCGCACGACTGGAGCTCAATTGTACGACTGGAGTGCCCAATCGCATGGAGCTTGGACGACTGAAGGTCCAATCGCATGGAGAGCTCGGGCGACTGAACTGTAGTACTTAAGGGAGAGGGCAGCCCTTACCCTCTCCCCACACTCACGAAACCAGAGAGAAAGAAGAGAAACGGGAAAAGGGGAGAAGAAAGCTCGGTTCAAGCAGGTTCGTGAGCCGAAATCGACGTGTAGCGGGTCAAATCGAAGCTCTAACCAAGGAGGCTGCTAAGGTGAGTTCTAAGACCCCTCTTTTACAAGTTTTTGGGTGTTTAACCCGTGTATGTACGTATGTGTATATGTATGGTACGTTTAGGGCTTGATTCCGGACTAGAATAGGCTTGTATGAGGTCGAGGTATGTTTCCCTATGGATTAGAGGGGCTAATTTGAGCTCAAACGAGGTCTGGAAGGGTTTGAAAGCCGAATGTCACGGCTGCTATTCGTGATGAACTCCAGTCGCTGCCCAGCTAGGGCTAGGCGACTGAAGGGCCATTCGGTCGACTGAGGGACGACTGAGGCTCAACCGCACGACTGAGGTCTAGTCGTACGACTGGGTATCCAGTCGCATGAGAGTCAAGCGACTGAGGTCTAGTCGCATAGATGTTTATCCGCATGGCTTAGTCGCATAGGTTCATTCGCATAGCCGTTCAATCGTGCGACTGAGGGTTCAGTCGCATAGAAGCCCATTCGCTTAGTGTTTAGTCGCATGCAGGCCAGGTGACTGAAGGGTGCCCAAACACCCAAGTAAAGTTGTTGTGCACGAGGAGAGACATAGTTTGATTACTGGCCTTCGGGAAAAGAGAAAGGGTAAGTAATGATGTGATAGCTCCCGTTGGTACATGTGAGAGGACTGTCGAGGCTTAGAAGTTACGTTGGGCAAGATGACGATAGTGTGGCATGTATATGCTTGAGATATGTATGTTAAGTATGATGTTGCCATAATAGATGGTGAATACTGATGATTTGTAAATGCCGATGTTCCTTGCTTCGATGTATGTTTATCTTTTCGTATCTTTACGTGTATTGTTTACGAACAAATGAAAAGTATTAATAACGTAAAGTGAAAGATAATAAAAGAGGAATACGATGATTGAATGAATCATTAATGAACGAATGAAAACGTGAGAGACTTGCAAGCGAAGTGTACCAAAGTGCACGGCTCTAAATGCCTCAAGCTCAACCGCGTAAGGTTCAGCTAATCTTTAAGGGTGCACGTAGAGGTTCCAGTCTTGTGACTAACCTTCGGTGTGGTACATGGTGTATAGTAGTTACCCACATAGTGGGGGTGTAGTATGTCACAGGTACCCACTTCGGTGGGGGTGCAGTTACCCACTTCGGTGGGGGTGATGTTACCCACTTCGGTGGGGGTGTAGTTACCCACTTCGGTGGGGGTGATGTTACCCACTTCGGTGGGGGTGTAGTTACCCACTTCGGTGGGGGTGATGTTACCCACTTCGGTGGGGTGTAGTTACCCACTTTGGTAGGGGTGATGTTACCCATTTCGGTGGGGGTATTGTTACCCGAGTTATGTTTAACTTCGGGGGTGTGGCATAAAGCCAAACATAGTTATGAGGTGAGCGACTTTGTGTCACAACAGACTCGAATGAGATCTCTGTCGCGTACTCCGTATTGCAGGAGACAGGATCCAGAAGAATGAGAGTAAGATTGGCATGCAGGTAGAGAGAAATGAGGCCCATAACTCATTGAGAGTTGTTAGCTCAACGGTGTGTGTGTTATAGCGTGTGATCTTGGCTAACTCATAAGGGGACATAGACACAGTGGGAGTTCAGTTTTGGTGACTGCTCCGATACGTGCGATGTGGTAATTACTGTGTGCTATGTAGCGTGCGATTTTGGCCTACCTCATGTGGATTATGTAGCGTGCGATGTTGGGCTAACCCATGAGATGGCGTGCGATTCTGGCTAAACCCCGAGAGCCCTCACACACACAGAGGGAGTCGGTCTAGGTGACCTCTCCGTTGGTGCGATTAGTGCGATATGTACGGTGTAACTCATAAGGGGACATAGACACAGTGGGAGTTTAGTTTTGGTAGTTGCTCCGATACGTACGATGTGGTATTTACTGTGTGCTATGTAGTGTGTGATTTTGGCCTACCTCATGTGGATTATATAGCGTGCGAAGTTGGGCTAACCCATGAGATGGCGTGAGATGTTGGCTAAACCCTAAGAGTTCTCACCTACCGGGAGAGTTGGTCTTAGTGACAACTCCATTGGTACGAATTGCATGAGACGAGAAATAGGAAAGAGTACTATGAAGAAAAGAAAGTATGAAATGAACGAAAGTTAATGAACGTAATGAAAGCTGAGGAGCGAACGAATAAAAGTAATGAACGGAAGGAATATAATGAGTCTGTATGAAATGGGATCCCTGTCACTCGGCCTCAGTAATCATGGCTGTGTGCCATGAAGAGGGTAAAGTGTGACCGGATCTCGATAGAAGAAAAAGATAGAGAACGAATGAAAGTTAAAAAGAGATAATGAACGAATGACAGACAGAGAACGAATAAAAGTTAAAGATAAAGAATGAACGAGAAAAGAAGATAATAAGGATATTATCTATGTGTATGTACGATGTGTGATAGCGTAAAAGTAAAGAAACAGTTTTAAAGGATAGAAAAGTATGTTTTTAATATAAAACTAGAACTCACTCAGCAACGCTGACTTTGATGTGTTTCCAGTTGGCAGGTATGTTGCTCAGGATGGCACAGGGCGACTACTCAGTTGTTGAGGCTGGCATCCATATTTTGATATGTCATTGTATTTTGAGAAGAAAACGAATGTTGTAAAGTTATGAAATGACATGTTTTTAGTTATAATTGAAAGTTTTAAATTCCGCTACAAAGTAAATATACGTTTGAAATGTTTTTATGTGTGATGAATGACCAATTGTGAGGTGCCCGGGAATGGGGTTTTACAAGCCTTACATAAGAGAGCCATCTATTGGACAATGTCCACATACTCCACATCATCTGGATTGAAGCACTCAAGATCATCAAAGCAATATTGAAAATCACTAGAGTGTTTATTTCCAGAGACAAAGGCATAACTATCCTGAAAGGAGTTGTGTTGAGCCTGTTGAGACCTTGGAGTCTCAGGTAGAGTAATGAAGGGTCCACTTTGTGAGTTGTCAGGGTAGCACAGCAACTGATGTTGTGATTCTGTGATTTCCCTTTCAACCACATGAAGGGCTGAACTTAGTTGATTATTGGAGATCCCAGAGGAGTTTTGCATGTTCATCTCCATCTGGAATGCACTTAGGATACCATACAACTCTGTGACAGAAAGAGTTTTAAGGTCTGAAGTTCTCTTGATTACAACACAGTAGTGTGTCCATAGTTTAGGAAGGGAAGACATGAACTTCCTACCTATGTCTCTATTCTCAAGAGGTACTCCAATATCCACCAGAGTATCCACTATCTCAGCATACCTGAAGTATTGTTGAGTCAAGGTCTCTCCAGCCTTGAAAGTGAAGTTCTCAAACTGCTGCTTTAAGAGATCCTTCTTGTTCTCTTTAGTTTCCTTGGATCCTTCATACACGAGCTTCAGTGCATCCTATAGATCTTTAGCTGTTTTGCACTTCTTGATGCCTCTGTAGATGGAGTTTGGAAGAGCAGTTTGAAAAGAAGTCATAGCCCTTTGATCAAGCTCTATTCTTTTCCTATCTTCTTCTGAGTAATCATCAACATCTTTTGGAATAATGCGATTACCAGTAGCAGAAGTAGTGCTTGGTATGAAAGGACTATTAACAATGGAGTCCCACATCATTGAGTCTTGACACTTAATGAAGCCTTGCATTCTTGTGCACCATGTGTCGAAGTCTTCAAGGGTGATCAGTGGGGACTTGGTCATATTACCAGTTTCCATATCAGCTTTTGAGAGAGCAGCCATTTGAGTGAATGGGTTGTAGGGAGGATTGAAAAACAAGTTGATTTGGATGGTTAGATCACACAATCAAGAGTCAAAGCTCTGATACCAATTGCAGGATTGGTTACAGTCACTCAACAAGTGGTTTCTTTCTCTCAGACTCACCTTGAACAATACTCAGAAAGAGTCTTAACAAGAGTTGATCACAATATAACAAGTAGCAAATGATAATAAACACAGGAAGTAAATTTTCAAGGTACTTTTATATATTGATTCTCAACTCAAAGGATTACAAGACTCTTACAAGGCACAAAATCTCTATCTATTGAGTTACAATAAGAACTATATATATACTACCTACAGCCGGATATACTTTGATCCTAGCTGGAAACCTATAACCAAAAAGTCTATACTACAAGACAATAGGTTAAGGTATCTCGGATGTATTATCTGAGATTTGGTAGTCAGGACATGTCCCTGATTTACCTTTTGTCACCAACTAAGGTTGGTAACATGTACTATCATAAAAAGGTAAATAGTAGAATAAAGTATGGTCAACAACATGGCTCTTTGGGAAGAAGCCATGCTGTATCAGAGGTCTGCAGCGGATTGTCAGAGACCATACTTATGTCTACTGGTTATAACAATGTCTTCCGAAGGTTAAATTGCTTCGGAAGAATAACTTCTTCCGAAGCCACTTATACTTCGGAAGACTGCTTCTTCCGAGGCTTGGAGTCTTCTTTGTCTTCAGAAGTAGAGTTTGTCTTTAGACTTTGTCTTCAGCTCTTGTCTTCAGACTTTGTCTTCAGCTCTTGTCTTCAGACTTTGTCTTCGGAAGATGTCTTCAGACTTTGTCTTCAGAAGATGTCTTCAGACATTGCCTTCGGAAGATGTCTTCAGCTGATGTCTTCAGCTGTTATCTTCAGACTTTGTCTTTGGAAGATGTGTTCAGCTGATGTCTTCAGCTGATGTCTTCAGCTGTTATCTTCGGAAGAACTCTTCAGACTTCAGAAGTTCTCATAGCTTCAGCATCCTTTGAATGTAGCACCAAAATTGACTATGTGAAGTAGTTTTGGTTGCACCAGCCTTATAATGACCCACCACTCCTCCTCCTCCATATGAAAATCAGGGTGAATTGGAGCTAGTTCGGGTCCTCCCTGACCATGCACTCCCTGATCAGTATCATGATCATCATCGTCGGAGTCATCGGAGGGTAGAGCAATCTGCTTGACATCTGAGTCACTGTCATCGTGACGCCACTTTCTCCCAGCTGTCGCCACGTAGTCATCACGGGCCAAGTGTCCAACAGTCGCCTGACAGGGGTTTCACCCGCTTCCCCCTGTACACCTTCATCCTGCCTAAGGTGGTATCATCCATCACCTCAAGCACCACTGCATCCTCCTTCTCCTTTGGCAGCATAGGGAACTTCTGGTCAATGATCATCTGCATGAAGCGAGGGTACATGCAGAAACTCTCTTTGCCCTTCACTTCGATGTTCTCCACTAGGTAAGTGAAGATCATCCGCGAGAAGCTGAACGGGTGGTTCAGCACCAACGCCACATAGGCGTTCTGTATCTGCTCAGACAGCTCATCAAAGCCTCCCTTCCTCGAGGCAATGCACCTTAGCAGCACGTGGGCTAAGTACTTGAATTGGGGGCACAGGTTGCTCTTGTTGAGCATACCTGCGTTGATATCCCAAGAGTACTTTCCCGCAGAAAGCACCCTCGAACTGTCAGAGGGTGTAGTCGTGTGGGGCAGTCACCATCATCCCCAAACTCTAAGACTGTCCGAGATCTTTCTCAGAGATCTCTATGACATGACCAAAAATGGTGCTCCTGATACGGTAGGGCTCTGTGGATCTGTCCACCACAGCGCTTTCCCAGAAAGCCTGCTGGACTGAACGATATGGCGTGCATGGAGTAGAAATAGCTCGGAAGATCCTCGATCTCCGTAAGAAGGTAATGATGCCCGAGAACTCCGCCGCGTTCCGGGAGGTCAGATCCAGATGAGCACTGATGTTATGCTTTGTGTTGATAGTCCAACGACTAGCCATCTGTTACACATTGTAGATAAACGTTAGTGCATATTGAAGATGACTGAATTAAGTTAATGGAATTTAAACTCTGGTTAGTCGTGCGACTGAGCACACGATTGAATTTTGTCGGGCGACTGAGCTGGGCGACTGAGCTCTATTCATGCGAATGAGTTCATACGTGCGACTGAGTCAAGCGATTGAACTTAGTCGTGCGACTGTTCATGCATTTGCTTTAGTCGTGCGATTGTGCTTAGACGCATGGTTCATTCATGAGATTGGACCATTCGTCCATCTCAGTCGTGCGACTGAGACTAGTTGTCTTGCTCAGTCGGGCGATTGGAGTTCATCAGTGTGTCCAGTCGCTTATTCGACAGCTTATCCATTCAAATTCTTGTTTTGAGCAAAACTTGATATTAAACATTGAGAAATGACTCATTTGGTTCGCATATGACCGATTAAGCGTCTAATAACTTTTATTTGATCAGAAGACTTAGATTTAGTGGTGTATTTGTCTTTCTTGTTTCGGTTTTGAGTTAGGGCACTGTCTGATCCATTTTCACGTTGTAGTAACAGGTTTGTCATCCAATACAAGGCGCGTAGTACCTATGGAACAGAGAGCAATGATCAGAGAGTGTCAAAATGAGTGTACAATGATCAAATGAGATTTTGGCATAGGTTCGATGTGTCGGGTGAATAAGGGGGCGATTTGGGTGAATGAGCGAATGATGCCGATTCAACCTGTATTTATACTAGGGCAACTCCCAGTCGTGCGACTGAGCCCCGTCGTACAAGTCAGTTGTGTGACTGAACCTAGTCGCAAGAGTAAGTCGTGCGACTGAGCCTAGTCGCACAATTGAGTCATGCGACTGAGATTCAGTCGTACGATTTGCCCAATCGCTTACCTCCAATCGTACGATTGAGGTTCATTCAGACGTATGACTCAGTCGGTCACCTCCCATCGTGCGATTGGTCTCATTCGGATGGTCCAATCGTGCGATTGGACTCATTCGAATGCTCCAATCGTGCGGTTTGACCTATTCGTATGCTCCAATCGTACGACTGGTCCATATTTATGGTTCAGCCGTGCGAATGGGTCATACTTGTGAAATCTTGACCCTTTTACCTTACGACCCTTATTTCGATTTAACAATAGATAAACATTATGAGCAATTGATCATCTCAGACCTGCACACTCTTTTGATTTAAAATCTGTTGATAACCTCAGACGTGATCCATTTATCCACCCGATCACCTCAGACGTGATTTATTTATCCACCCGATCACCTCAGACGTGATCCATTTATCCACCCGATCACCTCAGACGTGATCCATTTATCCATCCGATCTCCTCAGATGTGATCCATTTAAACTTTCAGTAACAATTTGTTTAGTATAGACATTAAGCTCATTTGGTGACGTTCACAGAGTACAATAGGCACAGTCCGACACTGACACACTATACATATAACTTGAAAATTTTAAACTACGATCAAAATAAACATCTTTTTGTGATTTTTGTTAGGGCAGGTTAGTGTAGCCTATTAGCATTGACATCATATCAAGGACAGACTCATATGGAATCAGACAGGCATATACACCATTACTTGGAACCTTTTATCTGTATTTAACTTTAAACACTTGCATAAATTACATATCATAGTTATTTACTCATCTAACACTTCTAAGTTTTAACAGGGAATCATGCTTGATATGATACGTAACACCCATTGATTTTGAGCATCAGATGAAGCAGCCATGACAATTGTCAGTATACTTGTCCACTAAAATCCATATACAGACTTTTGACACACATCAGTGATTAATTAGATGAATCAGGTCAACAAGTGTTTGTGTGTTCCACAGGTATATGGTAATCAATCTTCCTCAGTTAATTTTTGAGCGGTCTGGGAAATTAGAAGATTTGGTTCTATGAATTTTCAAAGAGATGCTAAGCCTCAGGTCAGTGCTATCGCACAGCAGAGAGGCGCAAACAACAATGAATTCTTAGAACGGATAGGTTATGCTAAGCCTCAGGTCAGTGCCATCGCACAACAGAGAGGCGCAATACCTATCTTCTTCTTAGAGCACTATATTAGAATATACATTGTTTTCAGTGACATTTGTCATTTTTTGCTCTATTTTTCAGGTCTTTGCTCCTCACCCCTTATTGGAAATTGATTGATTGTGTAGACCAGGGATACCATGAAATCCCACAACTTGTTGAGTTATTTAAGTTTAAGCCAAATCACTAATGACGTCTACTGATCTATTGTGTTGAATCTACCGACACATCGTATAATGCACTGGCACCACCCTAGATCTACTTTCTTCGGGTAGTTACAGTACCAACCAAGCGTACTGTCATTTTCTCAATATGTTAGACCTAGACTTCTCTGATTTATAATTTTCAGTGATTTGATTTAACCTAGACAAACAGAAACTCTTTTTGGTGTTCCAAGTAACGCGACGCCTGTGTACTATCACTTTCCAATTTGCTGAATCATATTTCCAGTCTTTCTTTCTTTGCCTTTTCAGCTTAACTAACCTTCCACCCTTTTTTATTAAGTAAACACTTACTGCACTATAAACTTATCTCCCCCTAAAATTCTAAAACAGAAAATCTTTTTGTGTTTTTGGATTTTTATACGACAAGGAAATTAAAAGACATAAACTAAAAGAAAAATAAAAATAAAATTAAAGATTACTCATGTGTCGGACTACGCGTCTGTGTCTTCTGAGATAACTTCACTTTTCTTTTTAACACCGTTGACCTCTAACAAATAGAAAAATCTAGGTTTATCAAATGGTTTGGTGTAGAGGTCAGTGCGTTGAAAATCCCTGTTTATTTTAACCACATCAATTAATTGTTTTCATAGCAGTCGCGTATGAAATGATACTTTATGCCAATGTGTTTTGTTTTAAGGTGTTGAACTGGATTTTTAGTTACAGCTATGGCAGCAGAGTTATCAACATAAATAGGAGTGTTAGAAAATTGCAAACCGTAGTCTCGCATTTGCTGTTGGATCCAGATGATCTGAGAGCAGCAACTTGCATCAGCAACATATTCAGCTTCACAGGTTGACAATGCAATCGAGGTCTGCTTCTTGCATTGCCACGTGACTAACCACCTTCCAAAGAACTGACACCCTACTGATGTAGACTTAAAGTTCATCTTACAACCACCATAGTCTGAATCGCTGTACGCAGTTAGTTCAAAGTCATCATCATGAGGATACCACAACCCCAGAGTTGGAGTACCCTTCAGATAATGAAAGATCCTCTTCACCCCAATCAAATGATTCACTTTGGGTTTCGCTTGATATCTGGAACATAAACATGTGGCATACACGATATCTAGACGCGAGGCAGTGAAATACATGAGAGATCCAATCATCCCACGATACATAGTGGCATCCACCAAATCCCCATTCTCATCAGGAGCCACATCATGATTTGTGGCGAGAGGAGTACCGGCAACAGTGACGTTTTCCATATCAAATCGACTCAGAATGTCACCGACATACTTTGTCTGATGTAGGAAAATACCGGTTGGCGTTTGATCCACCTGTAATCCCAAGAAGAACTTCATTTCTCCCATGGCACTCATTTCAAACTCTGCCTTCATCACATATTCGAATTCTTTGCACAACTCTTCGTGTTTGGAACCGAAGATGATGTCATCCACATAGATCTGCACGATAAGAAAATCACCATCCTTTTCTTTAATGAATAACGTGTAGTCAATCACACCCCTGCGAAAGCCATGTTTCACCAGATGGGTGGAGAGCTTCTCATACCAGGCACGAGGAGCCTGATGTAGCTTATACAGAGCCTTGTCTAACTTGTAGACTCTGTCTCGATGATAAGGATCCTCGAATCCCTCGGGTTGACTGATGTATACTTCCTCACGGATTTCCCCATGAAGGAATGAACTCTTCACATCCAGTTGATAAACTTTGATCTTCATGTATGATGCATAGGCAAGGAATATCCGAATCGCTTCCATTCGTGCCACTGGTGCAAACACTTAATTGTAGTCGACGCCCTCGACTTGTCTGAATCCTTGAACAACCAATCGTGCTTTTTTTCTGATAATAACACCTTGGTCGTCTTTCTTGCACTTGAGTACCCATTTGGTACCAATCACTTTCACGCCTTTTGGCCTGTCAACAAGTGTCCACACTCCAAGTTTCTTGAAATGTAGCAGCTCTTCCTGCATAGCATTAACCCAGGCCTCATCTTTTAGTGCGCCACTGACGTACTTAGACTCGATTTGTGAAACAAAACATGAGAAAGCCCCGTCATTAACGTATCCCTTTTCCATGACTGCAGCATAGTCAGCAGAATATAGCTGATTTCATGTCTGCACACCGTATTGAATATCCCCAATGATAGACGTGGGGGGTGATTCACACTAATCCTAGTCACTGGTGTCGTAGGAACGACAACTTCAGAATCAAGATTAGTGACTGCAGGTTCAGTATCCAGATTTCCCGATGTTGGTTTAGCAGCTGATGATCCAACTTCTTGATTTACATTATGCTCGATGTCAGTCTCGGCTGCTTCTTCATCATCTGATGAGTCATCACTCTCGTCCTGAGTAGGAGTCGAAGATCCCGAAGTAGCACTGGTAGGTGTTGTGTTGCTTGTATCAAGATTTGGTGTATTTAGAATATCGTACATCATCTGAGTAGCAGTCTCTTCATCTGAATCAAGCTGAGGAAGGTTAAAGGATTTGAAAAAGCCATCGTAATTGAAGAATGATGATGGACCTTTTCCAGCAGGGGGTGGTGTATCTTTGTACATCTATATTGCACCACACTTCTACCTGACCTGTCAAGTTGTTGTAAACCCGTTTATCTGGTATGCTGTATCCTAGAAAGATCCCTTGATCGGCTTTCTCGCTGAACTTGCCCTCCTGAGTCTTCTTCAACAATGTACATGGAGCTCCAAAAGGTTCTAGATACTCTAGGTTCGGTTTATGCTTCTGAAGTAACTCATAGCAAGTCTTCCCATGCTTCTTGACTACTAGCACATAATTAAGTGTGTAGCAAGCATTGGCAACCGCTTCATTCCAGAACTGTATTGGTAGCTTCGAATCCGCCAACATAGTCCGTGCAGTCTCGATCAAGCTCCGATTCTTTCGTTCAGTAACTCCATTCATCTGTGGTGTGTATGCCGAGGTGAACTGATGAACAATTCCCTTCCCTTTGCAGAAGGCATCCAACCACTGATTCTTAAAATCCGTTCCATTGTCTGACCGAATCTTCCTCACCTTCAGTTTGTAGAGAGACTCCAATGTTGTGACGAGCACCTTGAATGACTCACATGTTTCTGACTTAGCTTTCAGAAACATCACCCAGAGAAGCGTGAGTAGTCTTCTGTGATTACAAAGCAGTACCAGTCTCTAGCGATACTCTTCGTGCTTACAGGACCAAATAGATCCATGTGCAGTAACTCCAGGGGCATCTTTATTGAATTGACATGTTTGGTCTTGTGAGATTTCCTGGTCTGCTTTCCCTTCTTGCATGAGACACAGAAATCAGGAAGTTTGAAGTTCTTGATAGTAACTCCCTTAACTAAATTGTTATGAATCAGATGATTCATCTTCCTATGATTAATGTGTCCCATTCTTCTGTGCCATGAGATGGATTCCTTCTCTGTTGCTTTGGACAAGAAACATTGAACCGTAGACTCAGAAGTAAAAGCATTAGACATATCCAATACATATAAATCATTGTACCTGGACGCTGACATTAATACCTGCTCCTCTGGTATCTTCATCTCTTTCTTCAGAATGTAACACTTGTGATTGTCAAACATCACTTTGAAGCCCTTGTCACATTTCTGAGACACTTGAAGCAGATTGTTTTCCAATTGTTGAACGAAATTGACTTTATCAAATCTTACCTTTACATTAACTACTTCTCCTTGAGCGGTAATATATCCTCCTTTGTTACCAGCAAAGGAAACGTGTCCCCCTTTAATTTGTTTGACATTTAAAAGGAGAGACTTATTTCCCGTCATGTGCCTGGAAGTTCCGCTATCTACAATCAATGTATTGGTAGACGCACTATAGCGGACAACCTGCACATAATTGAAAACAATTAGTTAAGGAGGGGGACCCAAGCCTTGACTGGCTTGGGTTTCACAGAGGCATCACACATTATGAACTCAACCCACTGTCCTTTATCAGATGATGGTATCTCAACCTTCAATTTATCACTGCTTTCAGACACATCTGACGTTTTCGCTTTCCATAAACCATCCTTATGAAAGAATTGTTTGTGATAAACAGTTGACTGATTGACAGTTTGAACCTTTTGTTCAGTTTCCAAAACTGGTTTCACCTCAGGCATCACAGACTTGCCAGTGACTTGTCTGTGTTGTCTGTGGTGTTGAGGAGATGTATAAAACCGAGCAGGTGTGTTAGATCTAACGGGAGTCTTAGATCTCTATTTTGGAAACTGTTTAACTTCTTTTTCCAGTTCAATCTTAATCCTAGGTGTCTGATAGCAAGGACAATTTGAAGAAATGTGACCACGTTGACCACAAGTGTAACAGGATCTCCTTTCCAAAGGACTAGGAGATCTCTTGTGGGGTCGGGAGTAGACCTCAGGTAAGGATTTTTTGGTCTCATTCGTTTGATGTTCACCTTCCTTGACAAATTTTATTTGTTTAACATTATGATTAGCTTGTCATTGAAGATGAGTGTTATGTTTCTTAACCGGTTTAGTTTGAGTGGTTTTGGAAATCTTAGGTTGTGTAATAGCACATTTTGAATCCAACCCAAGAGATGCATGAACATATTCTTCCACCCGGTTTTCAGTGATGTTATTACCAGTTGTGCCTGATGTCGATGTTGTCTGATCAGCAGTCGGAGGAACAGGTTTAACTGCTATGTCCGGATCACTGACCAGAGGAGTTGTCACCACATGGTCCTTTATTGGATTATTATTGATTGGATGTTGTTTGGTGTTCAGAAGAATCTCATGTGGTGGAGGCACAACCTTATAACCCAAACCCTCCCCGTTGTTGCGTTCCTTAACCAAGTTTTTCAAAATATGTGAAGAACTAGCAAGACTGTGAAGTTTTTGCTTTAAAGACTCATTTTCAACTTGTAAAGTTGCTTTGTCCTTTTTAGTTTCTTCAATAGTCTTTAAATAGAACTTTATGTCATTTTCTTGGTTGAATGCAACAACTTCAGTTTCTTTTAGCTGTTTCTTTAATGCCTCAATCTTTTCCTTATAGCCACTTTCATTTTGTTTTAAAACTTTTTTTGCCTCTGTGCATAATTTTAAGTCATTTACTAAGTTATCATTATGATCTAATAACCTAGCAAATTTCAGATCAATGCTTTCTCTAAATTTATCACATTCAACACAAGTATGTTTAGCAAAAAGTTCATCTTTTATTTCTATATGTGCAGATGTAGATGTTCCGGCCATGAAAGCATTTGGAGACTTTGGTTGTGCTTCCGATTCAGCATTCATCTCATTCTCAACAATTTGATTTACAGCAGCTAAAGTCTCATCCAAGTCAACAGTATCAATCTCAACTGAGCTCTCCCCCTCACTCGCTGAGTCTTCATTCAAATCTTCAACAGATGCAATGTTGGCTTCACTATCGGATAAAAATCAGAAGGACCAGTCCTGTCCTTCATCACCTTAAGCTACCATTGCCTTTGAGTCACTGCTTGTTGAGTCTGTCTTTTTCTCTTTCTCTTGTTTGTTGAAAGACGAGAACGGGTTCCCATTGCCTGTCTTCTTCGGTTTAACACATTCCCGCTTGAAGTGGCCCTTTTCTCCACAGTTAAAACAGGTGACTTTGGAATTGTCAAATCAAAAAGTAGTATCTTTGGTAGCCACCAGATTCTGTCCTGTCTTCTTCACAAACTTCTTTGCTCGTCGCACAGCACTTGCGAGAGCCCACATTATATCTATTCTCTCCACTTCATTTTCATCGACTTGCTCGTAGTCTTCATCAGCCAGGTGACAATTTCCAATTTTTCCTGCTACTAAACCATCATAGGAATGAACCACAGCAGCAAGTAGGTCCATGTGCTCCTTAGCCACTTCCACAGTTACTTTTCCCAGATTTTCTGTCACTAACTTCGTTGATTGAGTAACTGTAGAGCTTTGTTGAACCCCTGATGACACATGAGACTCACCACCGGACGATGAGCATTGTTCAGTTAAAGATGATGCAGTGGACACAAAAGCAGTTTGCAGAGGAGCGCTGGAGGATTTAGCAGTTGAAGTAGGGGTAACGTTGTAGAGAGATGGATCTTTAGTGTATGCTCCTTTCTTTGTCCTGTACTTGTGCCTCACCTCTTCTTCTCTCAGTTTTAGGATGAAATCATTTATATCTAAAGTTTCTAGCACTTCGTTATATCGAAGAGTGGAAATGAACGAATCCCACTTCTCTGGTCGCCCATCAGCCAAGCTTGTCACCTTTTCTTCCTTAGACGTTGTAACACTATGAGTGTGAAGTTCACTCATTAAATGGTAGAAGCGATCGATGATATCATCCAAGCTTTCATTCCCTATAGAAGAGAAGTTGTCAAATTCTTTCTTTAACGCTTTTGCTTTTAGTGACTTAAGTGTCGAATTACCCTCGTATCTCTTCTCAAGAGCATTCCATAATTTTTTACTCTGCTTGTGTTCTGAATATTGATGGAAGATGTCTTTGGGGATCGACTAGGTTAACATTGCGTAAGCTTTCTTCTCTGCATTATAAACAACTTTTTGAGCATCACTCAGACCACTCAAAGTTAGGGGTATTCCATCAGCACCAACTAGCATATTGTAGCCAGTTTCAATAGCGTTCCAGAGATTGGTATCCACACCATTTAGATGAATTTCAAATCTTTGCTTCCACTGAGGAAATTCATCAATAGGCAGTAGCTTAGGAGGTTTATTATGGTTCCCAATCTCATTTTCCAGTAGCAAGAGGTTTTGAATACTTGAGTCCTTTCCTGCTGAGAATTCGAAGTTCTCTGAGTCCATTATGTCTTAGTCTTTAACTTGGAAAGCAAACTGTGTAGGCGACTGAGAAGGGCGACTGAGAGGCGACTGAGACAATCACTGTGTGATTGAACTGAGTCGTACGACTGGGTAGGCGATTAAGGCTGTGGTGCGACTGGACAGACTGGCTGAGTCAATCGTGCGATTGAATGAGCGATTGAGTTCAGTCGTATGGATTGGACTGGACGATTGGAGTTCAGTCGTGCGATTGAGATAATCGTGCGACTGAGACAGCTGAAATCGAGATTTTTCACACACCTTAACCTAAAAATGCAATTTTTGACACCCTAGTCGGCTGCAACTTGAAAAAGACACAATTTTCCGAACATGCACACGTAAAAACTTGATTCAGAGCAGAAAGAAAGGATCTTTTCGCTTAAAACGTTGACTTTTTCATAAACAAGATTGAATCCACGAAGAATCAAGAGCCAAATCTCTGATACCACTTGTTAGGACCGTGTACGGACAGAGTACTAACTGATTCAAACGTGAAACCAGATCAAATAGTGCGGAATCCTATTTGATTGGCGATTCAATCAGGGAGAACGTTAATCCGATCAAAACTAACGATGAGAATATGTTAAGAATTGATTAGAATCGATCAGAAACGTTCTATGAAGTTGGAAGGGACTCTCTGGACGAACAGGAACTGCTAGGGTTGATAATTCTCGAAGTGTTTTTTTTTCACGAATTAAGTGGTATTTATAGGTTACAGCTTTCATTCGTATGACTAAGCCAAGCGACTGGCTCAGTCGTGCGACTGAGTCATACGACTGAACCATTAGTGCGACTGAGTCAGTCTTATGACTCAATCTTGCGATTGATCCAATCACCTGGTTCAGTCGTGCGATTGGCCCATTCGCATGGTCCAGTCGTGCGACTGAATCAGAATACTTAGCTAAACACATTCTTGAACCTTAAATGATTCAGAACATGTCTGATAACTCTATAATCTATATAACGTGTTCATATATGCGTGTAACCACAAACACTATTAATAGATATGACATTAAACAATCAATCAACCATTCACTGAAGAGTTTCTCATTATATTGATCAAACATTACATATGTGTTACAAGAAGAAAGTTTACAACATTTACGTTCACTAGACTAGAACTGGGGACATGTGTATCAACACATCATTTAAAATCGGATTTATATGATGAACCCACGAAGAACACAATGAAGAACAAAAACTCAGATCTTAAAATCAATGTTCAAAATGTATGATTTGGATGTTGTGAATGATAAACGAACCTTATATTTGATGTTTCTAAGCTAAAAGCACTATCAATTTCAGTTAAACAACATTAGATTCGTGATTTTGAGGAATTTTCCTCAAGAACACTCAAGAACACAAAATTTTCAAAAATCTTCAAATTCAAGTGTTGTGGTTATCCAATTGATATGAAACTTTGCAGATATGTTAGTTATCACAAACTAAAGATATTAGAAGCTTAAATTCGATCAAACAACATCTAAATCAAAATTTCACGTTCATGAGAATTTAAAAACTTGAAGAACAAGTCTACATGAATCTTCAAATTAATGGCTCAAATGAACTTCAATGGATATGAAACCTTGCAGATTTTCACGAAATAACAAATCTATGGTAATGGTAGCTTTGATTTCATCAAAATAACAACAATTTGTAGATCAAACTTGTGGTTCAAATTTTTGAGAAAAAGTTTAAGAACAAGAAGCCAAGTTTCTCATACCAACTGTGGAAATCGATACTCACTGATATGGATCGAATATTGCAATCGTATTGTTGGCGTTTATCAGATCTGTGATGAGGAATCTCGCAGATCTGTTGATGATTTCGTGATGAGGATCTATATGCAAGATATGAACATGATGTATGATGATGAATGAATGATGAACAAATTCAAGAACACAAATTCAGAAATATTTCATTCGTTCATGTGTTTGATACAAGAGGATTACAAGGGAGTTTGTGAGAAAACAATCTCACATACACTCAACCTTGAATTCTCTCAATGTTAGAGATTACACCTTATGTGTGTGTTTTTCTCTCTAAAACTCTATGCTCTCTTTTTTCATCTATTTCTTATCTATGGAGTATAAATGACTAAATATAGTCATTTATACTCTTACAATAAAAAGAAATATTACATTTAAGCACAAAATGCTTACACAAATATAGTTCTAAGTCTGATAAATTCTCTTTGTTGATGCGTGACTACCGGGTGCTGACGTCATCGGGATGATCGCTGATGTTGACTGTTGACTTTGACCATTGTTGACCAAGTTTGACTTTGGTCAATTTTCTTCGTTTTCACCATGTCGGTTTTGGTAATCATTATGAGATTTGGCACTTAGGTTTTGGTAAGAATCATCTTCAAATATTCCAACAATTTTACATTGCATATCCCTCGTGAATGGTACTTTACATGTACATTATTTAATAGCAATTTTAGGATATCTTTAATAACACTTGGCATTTGATTACTTGATGCTAATATATGAGGTTTTTTATTTCTTCAGTTGTGTTGGTTGATCAAGTGATCTCATTTCAAGTTTTATATACACAAGTATGTATTTTTATAAAAATCTAATTACAAATTCTTTTATTAATTTTTTAATGTTCAGTGTTTATATAAAGATATATATGGTTTGTATACTTATTCACTGCTATTTCTTAGGGGATAAAAACTATAATGGTTTCGATAGGTGGGAAAAAAACTAATTCTGATTTCGAAGGGAAAAAAGGTACAAAATTTAAAGGATACTATATACAATTGGATTTCCTTTTGTTACAACTCTGCTTATAACTTATTTATTTTATATGTGTATCTGTGCAGGATGCTTGCCATCGTAAGGTTATTATATATAACTTATAGATAAATTATAACTAAGTTTACTTTTAAGTTTTTTTCCTAATGTTATTATATTAAAATCAAAGTTATTTCTTATTTACTAGCCGATAGAAGCTATATCGGATCTTTTAGTACAAGTAAATAGAGTTTTTTTTTAAATAAAGTTCATATGTTTGTGTTTAATTGTGAATTTTTGGATTTCAGGATTAATTATCTATCTTAAATTAATTGATATATGGCTTTAACATATTGGATTTCAGGATGACTTTAATGGTAGTATTGAGATTATATGTTGTGGCACAATGTTTAGTGTAAGGCCCCGTTCCCGGGACGCTTACAGCTGGTCAATCATCGCACGTAAAACATATAATTGCATTAACTTTAATAAAATCATGCAGCGGAAACTTTTAAATCAAACATTTCATTTCCTTTAATAAACACTTTTGCAAAGTAATACAACATTCATTACAAGACATTGTTTGTTCGCATTACAATACAAAAGTATTAAACAACAGAATGCCATCCAAAAAGAGCTGAGTAGCCGCCTCGTGTCATCCTCAGCAACGTTACCTGCCAACTGGAAACACATAAAAAGTTAGCGTTGCTGAGTGACTTCTAGTTTTATAATAAAACGTACTTTTCTTTCGTTTAAGTCGTTTCTTTACTTTCATGCGGTCATGCATCATACGTACACATAGATAATCTCATTATTATATTCATCATTCATTACTTTTGTTCATTCGGCGTACATCATTTATTATCTTTCACTTCTATCTTGATCCTTTCAAGCTTTACCCTCTTCATGGCATGCCGCCATGATTACTGAGGTCGATCCCGTTTCGTTCTTTATTATGTTATATCATTAACGTTCAAATCATACATTCTTTTATTCGTACGTTCATTACTTTTGATAACATGTACAATACCCCGAACATTGTGCATGAAGCTGGTTACTGGGCCTGAGGTCTTTCATAGACCTCAAACATTATGCACGAAGCTGACACCAGTACCTAGGGTAAGTCAATTCACCACTTCTCTTTTCTCTTTCATTACGGATCAATGCCATGTGCTATACCCCGAACATTGTGCACGAAGCTGGTTACTGGGCCTGAGGTCTTTCATAGACCTCGAACATTATTCACGAAGCTGACTCAGTACCTAGGGCAAGCGGCAAGGATCCTATACATATGGTCAATCACAAGGATTGGACCCCCAGTGTGCATCCTTCTAGGGTAGCTAACCCGCACACGGTTGAGCTAACACCCTTCATTGGGTGTGAACCTCCATACATTTGCTTGCAAGCCTTTCTTACTTTCATTCATTCGTTCATTAATGCATGCATTCTTTCATGACGTTCCTCTTTTCATTATGTTTCACTTTACGTTACATAATACTTCTCATTCATTCATAAACATAACACGTAAAGCCACGGGAAAGATAAACATACATCATAACGAGGAGCATCATCATACACAAATAGCATCATCATACAGGGCAACATCATACATACATAACATACATCATGCATAATCATGCATCATTATCATTATCGTGCCCAACATAACTTCTAAGGCCTCAACGACCATCTTACATGCACTCACGGGAACTTCCACGTCAAAACTTACATCTGCACTTTCCCCCAAAAGTCAGTAATCAAACTATGCTTCTCCTAGGGTACAACTGCCCTATTTGGGCGTATGGGTACCCTTCAGTCGCATGGCCTCCAGGAGACTGAACATCATGCGAATGGACCTATACGGATGAATACCAATGCGGATGAACACCCAGTCATGCGAATGGACTTCATGCGATTGAACACTATGCGAATTGACCTTATGCGAATGGACCTCATGTGGATGGACTTAATGCGGATGAGTACCTATGCGACTGGGCTCTCAGTCGCATGACTCCTCATGTGACTGGCCCTCCAGTCGTGCGACTGAACCTCAATCGCACTCCAGTCAGCCGTATGACCTTCAGTCAGTCGCCTAGCCCTAACTGATGCAGAATGCGGTTCATCCCGAACCCAATCTGCCATTTTCGACCTCCAAGCTCATCCAAACCCATTCTAAGCCCAAATCAACCATCCTAAACCTTAGGAATGCATACTACAACACCATTCAAGCACACACAAGCCCGCAAACATACTCTAAATGCATCAAACACAATCACACCCAAATGGGTCAAACACACATACATAAAAAACAGCAGCCCCAAATCAGTTGAAAACGAGTAAAATAAGGGTCCTTGAACTCACACAAACTACAAGAAGAAGAAGAGCTTCGTTTAGACCCGCTACTCGACGATTTCCAAGCCCGAATCAAGCCTTTCTTTTCTTTTCTCCCTATTCTCTCTTCTTCTCTCTATATGGATGAAAATGTGGGTGTGGGGAGAGGGTAAGGGCTGCCCTCTCCCTTCAAATACCCCACTTACTCAACTTTCTCGCGTTGGCGAGTTTGGTTCCCTGACTTTGGACTTTATTTCTTTTTCTTCTTTCGTCGGCTTCAAAGAAAATATCCGGGTGTTACAAGTCTATCCGCCTTATATAGGTTTCATTCCCGAAACCTGTTATTCCTTGAACAAATGTGGGTAATGATGTCTCATTTCTTCTTCGGTCTCTCACGTTGACTCGGATCCCTTCCTGTGCTTCCACTGTACACACACACAAGAGGAACCACTTTATTTCTTAGCCCCTTCTTTTTCGATCGATGATTGCCACTGGTTGCCCCACATAATTGAGCCGTTCGTCTACTTCGATATCCTCCAGTGAAACAATCATATCTTCATCTGCCAAACACTTCCTTAGATGAGATACATGGAATGTCGGATGAATTCCACTTAACTCATCTGGTAACTCCAATCTATAGGCCACCTCTCCTACTCGAGCAATGATTTGGAAAGGGCCTGTGTATCTCGGGCTCAACTTTCCCCACTTTCTGAACCGAATGATACCCTTCTAATATGAGACCTTCAACATAACCCGATCACCCACCTGGAACTCAATAGGCCTGTGTCGTTTATCAGCATACGACTTTTGTCTATCTTTGGCTGCCTTCATGAAGGCCTTGATCCTTTCAAGCTTTTCAGTCCTAGCCTCGATCATTTCGACACTCCCTAACTCTTTCTGACCAATATCACCCCAACAAACGAGTGTTCTGCATCTCCTACCGTATAGTATCTCATAAGTTGGCATACCAATGCTGGCATGATAGCTATTGTTGTATGAGAATTCAGCTAACGGTAAGTGATCATCCCAACATCACCCAAAATCAATCACACATGCCCGAAGCATGTCCTCCAATGTCTGAATGGTCCTTTCTGACTGACCATCAGTCCGAGGATGATAAGCCGTGCTAACATGTAACCTCGTCCCCATGGCATCATGTAATTTCTTCCAGAATTTGGAGGTAAACCGAGTGTCACGATTAGATAATAATAGACACCGGTACACCATGACGAGTTACAATTTCTTTGATGAATAGAGCAGCCAACCTCCCAGATGAATATGTCTCGCGAATCGGTAGGAAGTGAGCACTCTTCATGAAGCGATCAATAATCACCCATATAGCATCATACCCTTTCGGAGTACGTGGCAGCTTCGTAATGAAATCCATGGTGATGTGCTCCCACTTCCATTCCGGTATATCCAAAGGCTGAATCTTTCCATATGGCTTTTGATTCTCGGCCTTCACTTGCAAGCAAGTAAGACACTTACTCACATACTCCACTATGTCACGCTTCATACCCGGCCACCAATAATCTTTCTTCATGTCTTGGTACATCTTTGTAGCACCAGGATGAATAGAGTATCGAGCCTTATGAGCTTCATCCATAATCTTCACCCGTAGATCCCCAAAACGAGGAATCCACATTCGTCCAAACCGGGTTCTAACAGCAAAGGTGTTTTCACCCAACTCCACGATCAGACCTCTCATTCTTTCAGAGTTAAGATAATCTTCTTTTAATGCCTCATCTTGAAACTCCTTGACTTGCTTCATCACATCAGAGGTCATAATCAGCTGGTACGCCTTCACCCGAATCGGCTCGGGTCTTTCCTTTCGGCTAAGGGCATCCGCCACCACGTTGGCTTTGCCCGGATGATAATGGATCTCACAATCATACTCCTTTATGAGCTCCAACCATATTCTATGCCTCATGTTCAAGTCTTTCTGCTTGAAGAAGTACTTCAAGCTCTTGTGGTCAGTGAAAATGGTGCACTTCGTCCCTTAGAGATAGTGCCTCCAAATCTTTAGTGCAAAGACCACAGCTGCTAACTCCAAGTCATGAGTAGGATAATTAACCTCATGAACCTTCAACTGTCGGGATGCATAGGCTATAACCTTCCCTCTCTGTATTAACGCGCACCCCAATCTCGAGTATGAAGCATCAGAATAAACCACCAGATCTTCGTTTCCATCGGGTAATGATAGAACAGGAGCTTTGGTCAACCTCGTCTTTAATTCATCTAACGCCTTCTCTTGAGGTTGACCCCATACAAACTTTACATCCTTCCGAGTCAACTTGATCAGTGGAGAAGCGATCTTAGAGAAGTCTTGAATAAACCTTCGGTAGTAGCCCACCAAACCCAAAAAACTAAGGATGTCGGATGGCATCTTTGGAGACTTCCATTGCATCACCGCTTCCACCTTTGCCGGATCCACCATAATCCCCTCCGGATTCACCACGTGACCCAAGAATTGAACTTCGCGCAACCAAAATGCGCATTTGGAGAACTTGGCATACAATTTCTCCCTCCTCAAAGTCTCCAATACCTCTCGAATGTGATCGTCATGCTCTATCTCGCTCTTTGAATAAATCAGGATATCATCAATAAACACAATCACTGATTTATCGAACATCGGCCGACACACTCGGTTCATCAAATCCATAAAAGCAGCTGGCGCATTGGTCAAACCAAATGACATAACAAGTAACTCATAATGATCGTAACGCGTGCGAAAAGCTGTTTTAGGAATATCCTGCTCTTTCACCTTTAGCTTATGGTAGCCAGATCGAAGGTCGATCCTTGAAAACCAACTGGCACCTTGCAGCTGATCGAACAAATCATCTATCCTCGGTAATGGGTACCAATTCTTCACCGTCAACTTGTTCAGCTCACGGTAGTCTATACACATCCTCATGCTGCCTTCTTTCTTCTTTACGAATAAGACCGGAGCACCCTAAGGAGAGATACTCGGTCTAATAAACCCCTTGTCAAGCAGCTTTTGCAATTTCTCCATCAACTCTTTCATCTCAGTTGGAGGCAAACGATACGGTGCCTTGGCAACAGGGTGGGCACCCGGTATCAGATCAATCTGAAACTCTATCTCTCGGTTAGGTGGCACTCCCGATAAATCTTCAGGAAACACGTTTGGAAAGTCACACACAACTGGAGCATCGGATAGTTATGGTGTTGGTGCATCCACATCCTTTACATAACACAAGTAGGCACGACATCCACGCCTCATGCACTTTCCCTCCACCGCCATTGAAATCACCTTTGGAATCGTAGTAAAACGATCACCATAAACCGTCACCAAACTACCGTCGGGCACTGTCAAACAAATCATATTCTTGCAACACAAAATGTTCGCCTCATAGTCCGCCAACCAATCCATCCTGAGAACCAAATCAAAACCACCTAAGGTCATCACAAACGGTCTAATAGGAAACTTATGACCTTCTAGTTCCACATCACAGTCCTCTATCATGTCAGAAATCTTGGTAGACTTACCAATGGCAGTTTCTACATCAAAGGGCGCGTCAACACGTCTACTACTAACAGTCAGTTTAGCACCGAAAGCAGCAGAAACAAAAATTTTACTGGCACCCGAATCAACTAACACAGAAGCTAAAGTTTGGTTCACTAGAAACGTACCGGACACGACATCAGGGTCCGTCCTAGCTTCCTCCTGTGTCATAGTGAATTCCCTGGCAATCGCCCTCGATCTTTCACTCCCCGTCTTCTTCACCACCAAACCTTCAGCCCTTGGCTTCTTGTAGTTTCTGCTCATGTGACCCTCCCCGCCACAGTTAAAACATCTCCCCGCCTTGCACTCCCAGGCCATATGACCTGGCTTCCCACACTTGAAGCACACATTCAATCCCCACCTACACTCGCCGGTATGCTCCTTTCCACACTTCTCACACCTCTTCGATCCCGTACCCGGTGTGGCTACACGGCGATCATCCATCCGTGCCTTCTTGTTACCCGACGAGGCATCACCCCGACCACACCTCTTCCCACTCTAGTTTAGATCACCACCACCCTTCCTACTACCTTCAGCCACTACCACTACAGTCCTCTCATCATATAACCTCCCTGCCAAGTCCACTGCCAACCTAAACATGCTCGGTCGGGCAGCGATCATGTGCCTGCGAATATCCGCTGGCAAACCCTGAATGTACATTTTTATCTTTTGTGACAGAGGCGTCACCTGATCTGGCACCAGACGTGCCATCTCGTTGAACTTCGTGGTGTACTGTTGATGTGTCATGGTTCCCGCCTCTAGTTGCAGAAACTCCCTCTCAACCTTGTCTATTTCTCTGTGAGGACAACACTCCTCAATCACCAACTTCTTCAGCTCGGACCATTTCATTTTCCCAATGGCCCTACTACCCTTTGCTTGGACTATGTTGTCCCACCAGCATAAAGCCGAGTCCATAAAAGAATGGGCAGCAAACTTTACCTTTTGGTCATCCCGGCACTCGCTGATATTCAATACAGCTTCCATCTCTCTCACCCACCGGTGAGCAGCAGCGATAGTGCCGTTACCATCAAAAGTAGGGGGCTTGCATCATTGAAACCCATAGTTACAACCTCGTACTATCTCCAGTACTTGATCCTCTTCTTCCTCTTCTTCATCATCGGAGGGAATCGTCTTAGTATCCTGTTTCTCCCGCCCTCCCGAGGACCTGTTCCTCTCTTTCCGTTCTCCTTCCCGTACTGCCTTAATCACTTCAGTCACCACAGACGGGAAGATTCTCTACATGACCTGATGAACTTCTTCAACCACCGCCTCTTTCACTGAGGCTCTCAAGTTTGCACTCTCATCCCCACCCTCCGGATGAGGGGTCTCGGGTCCTTTAGGAACAACCTTTTCAACTCTAGGCCTGCCTCTTTTCGGCCACGATGCAGCACCAAGTCCACCCCACAAGGCTTTAGATGATCTACACCGGCCATCCTCTAACACACACTGAAAGATTCAAACACCAACATGGTTATTCAAGGGAACAGCTCAGTTTATGTCAAGTATAGTAAGTCCCTAATTATAGTGGCCAGTTGTGACTAGCCCCTTACTTTACTCTTCATACCCCAAGCATTACCTGTCCTGACTACATCAATATTTAAATCTACATAGAACACATAATCACATACCATGCGCACATAATACCGGTTAACATTACAAAAATACCTGATGGCACGCAGCTACTCAGATTGGCATCCCTTCCCTTTCCGTTGCATTCTCAGTTTAAGTTAAGGTTCATTTTGAAAATTTACCCGTTTTACTTAAACTTTGGCTCTGATACCAACTTGTAAGGCCCAGTTCCCGGGACACTTACAGCTGGTCAATCATCGCACGTAAAACATATAATTGCATTAACTTTAATAAAATCATAAAGCGGAAACTTTTAAATCAAACATTTCATTTCCTTTAATAAACACTTTTGCAAAGTAATACAACATTCATTACAAGACATCGCTTGTTCGCATTACAATACAAAAGCGTTAAACAAAATAATGCCATCCAAAAAGAGCTGAGTAGCCGCCTCGTGCCATTCTCAGCAACGTTACCTGCCAACTGGAAACACATAAAAAGTCAGCGTTGCTGAGTGAGTTCTAGTTTTATAATAAAACGTACTTATCTTTCATTTAAGCCGTTTCTTTACTTTCATGCGGTCATGCATCCTACATACACATAGATAATCTCATTATTATCTTCATCACTCATTACATTTGTTTATTCGGCGTACATCATTTATTATCGTTCACTTCTATCTAGATCCAGTCAAGCTTTACCCTCTTCATGGCACGCTTCCATGATTACTGAGGTCGAGTGACAAGGATCCCGTTTAGTTCTTTATTACGTTATATCGTTAACGTTCAATTCATACATTCTTTCATTCGTACGTTCATTACTTTTGATGACACGTACAATACCACGAATGTTGTGCACGAAGCTGGTTATTGGGCATGAGGTCTTTCATAGACCTCGAACGTTGTGCACAAAGCTGACTCCAGTACCTAGGGTAAGTACATTCACCACTTATATTTTCTCTTTCATTACAGATCAATGCCATGTCCTATACCCCGAACATTGTGCATGAAGCTGGTTACTAGGCCTGAGGTCTTTCATAGACCTTGAACATTATACACGAAGATGACTCTAGTACCTAGGGCAAGCGGTAAGGATCCCATACATATGGTCAATCACAAGGATTGGACCCCCAGTGTGCATCCTTCTGGGGTAGCTAACCCGCACACGGTTAAGCTAACACCCTTCATTGGGTGTGAACCTCCATACATTTGCTTGCAAGCCTTTCTTACTTTCATTCATTCATTCGTTAATGCATGCATTCTTTCATTATGTTGCTCTTTTCATTATTTTTCACTTTACGTTACATAATACTTCTTATTCATTCATAAACATAACACATAAAGCCAAGGGAAAGATAAACATACATCATAACGAGGAACATCATCATACACAAATAGCATCATCATACAGGGCAACATCATACATACATAACATACATCATGCATAATCATGAATCATCATCATTATCATGCCCAACATAACTTCTAAGGCCTCAACGACCATCTTACATGCACTCACAGGAACTTCCACGTCAAAACTTACATGTGCACTTTCCCCTGAACGTCAATAATCAAACTATGCTTCTCCTCGGGTACAACTGCCCTATTTGGGCGTATGGGTACCCTTCAGTCGCATGACCTTCAGGAGACTGAACATCATGCAAATGGAACTATACGGATGAACACCAATGCGGATGAACACCCAGTCGTGTGAATGGACTTCATGTGGTTGAACACTATGCGAATGGACCTTATGCGAATGGACCTCATGCGGATGGACTTAATGCGGATGAGTACCTATGCGACTGGGCTCTCATGATGTTCAGAATGCAGTTCATCCCGAACCCAATCTGCCATTGTCGACCTCCAAGCTCATCCAAACCCATTCTAAGCCCAAATCAACCATCCTAAACCTTAGGAATGCGTACTACAACACCATTCAAGCACACACAAGCCCGCAAACATACTCCAAATGCATCACACACAATCACACCCAAATGGGTCAAACACACACACATACAAAAACGGGTTTAATATGTGTTCCAGCCCCAAATTAGTTGAAAAAAAGTAAGATAGGGGTCTTAGAACTCACACAAACTGCAAGAAGAGGAAGAGCTTCGTTTAGACCCGCTACTCGACGATTTCCAAGCCCGAATCAAGCCTTTCTCTTCTTTTCTCCTTTTTCTCTCTTCTTCTCTCAATATGGCTGAAAATGTGGGTGTGGGAAGAGAGTAAGGGCTGCCCTCTCCTTTCAAATACCACCACTTAATCAATTTTCTCATGTTGGCGAGTTTGATCCCCCGACTTTGGACTTTAGTCCCTACAAATATCCGGGTGTTACATTTAGTCCCTACAAATCCGATCTTCAACGAGAATTTAGCCTGGAGGTATTTTTTTTAATTTTATATTTTTTCTGATGAGATGTATATTAACTATTTTTTTAAGGATCACATGTTTGAAGCCAAGGCTAGAAAATTGGAAAATAAAAAAAAAGAATCAAGAGGCTAGATGAATGGAAATGGAGTGATGTCATTGAGTTAGATGGCCATATAATATTGACAAAGAAGTTGAACTACAAGACACTGCATGTTCAAGCAAGAAGCGAGAAAAAAAAGTTATATTTCCTCGTGTGTCGGTGCAGAAGCGAAATAGACCTCATGCTGTTTGATTTTTTTAAGAAAAAGTCTTTTGATATCTTTATGAAGTATTTCAATTTTCAATTTTTAGTATAATAAACCATGTGGTTTTGTTTTTTATGAATATCCCATGTAGATTTGTTTAGGATTTTTATTTGTGTTATAATAAAACAAGTGGTTTGTTTGATATGCAAATCTCATGTAGATTTGGTTTGCTTTTTGAATATTGCTATATATAATTAAAAAATACTTATTGTTTAATAATTTTAAATTAAGTACATATATTAACAATTAAATGGATCTTTTATGTTTGATGTTATATGAGCGATTAAAAACATAAAACATCAACACAACAGAAACAATTGCATAACATAATTAATTAATGGACTTTAGTGAGTATTTTGTAAGAATTAATATATAAGTTTAAAATAAAATTTAGGAACCCAAAATATTAACATTTATATTAAGAATGAAAATAGAAAACAAAGTCAATTATATGATGAATTTTATTTATTTTATATGAAATTGTAAAACTCTGTACACACTTAATATATAAACATATATATTGAATTTATTGAAATGTTTAATTTATTAACTCAATTTTCGCACATCAATTTTCAAACTACATAGGTGCATTTGATACAACGAGTTTATATTATAGGAATTTTTTTATATTATAATATAATATAAGTATTTATAAAGGTGCCAATTATCCTGCATGAGTGTCATTTTATAATTAAAATTATTTTATGTTAATAAAGTTTTATTTTTATTAGAACCTTAAACATATTCTAGTTCCTTACCTATATATATGTTAAACTTATGTTATGCATTAAATAGTAACAAATAATTTAAAAATTGTTTAATTTAAGCTTTTTGTTTACAAATAACTCCTAGAATAACCAATTTATTATAAACATATATTTATTTTATCATGTTTATTACAAATTGCTTATAAAAATGATTCATGGCTGTATAATTTAAAAACAAAAAATTTGTAGTTAATAAAATTTATTAAGATTCATAAATGCAAATTTAAATTGAACTATTTGCTTCATGTTTTTTATTGTTTATTATAATAAAACAATTAGTTAAAAACTAATACAGGTTACTTTTACTGATACTTAAACTTTTAAAATATCTAGAATGTCTCGATTTAATATTTATGAGATTTTAAATTTCAAGATTCAAATAATAAGTCAAATTAATTACTTTTGGTGTTATCAAAACACTCACATTTAAAATTTTAAGATTTATATGGAATAACTATTTATGCTATTTTAAAAATCAAACTTCAAATGTTTTACATAAACATTCATGAATTTATTCTATATTCTATAGATGAATGCATGGCTCTATATTTTCTACAAATTTACAGGGAATGTTTAAGGTATAGTTGTTGCATAAAAATAGGAACTGCTTGATTTTTCACATCAATATAAATTGTTTTAAATCAACTTTAATGTCCATCGCGTATCCATGGCACTAATCAATTCTAACTGCTGAAAGGTAATTTACTTCAATATTATTTTATACTATTGTATTAGAATTTGAAAATCATATTGAGAATTTGTTTAATAGCACTTTGTCATTTCATTAGTTAATGCGAATATAACATAAGCTGATTTCTACATCTTCAGTTGGGTTGGTTGATCAAGTGTTTTTGCTTCGAGTTTTATATACACAGGTATGTATATTTTCTAAAACTTAATTACATAATTAGTTTGTTATAAATATTTGTTTTTATGTTCTGTGTTTATATGAATAAGGTTTATATTATTTGTTATAGTGTCATTAGTTAATGCTAATATAATATAAGTTGATCTTTACATCTTTAGTTGGATTGGTTGATCTAGTGTTTTTTCTTTGACATTTATATATAAAGGTATGTAAATTTTCTAAAACCTGATTACATAATTATGTTGTTATATTCATTTTTATGTTCTGTGCTTACATGAATTAGATTTATAGTATTTGTTGTAAGATACTTATGTAATGATTAACATGTACTCTTCAAACAAAGAACACCCAAAATAATAATATATCACAACTTAAGTACATGGCATGTATGACTAAGTGACTTAACAATTGAAATAAAGGTTATTAGGTTCGATAATTTAAAAGATGGTTGTATGTCATTAAATTTCCAGTTAATAAATAATATATATATATATATATATATATATATATATATATATATATATATTGTTACTGAAATACGGATGGAAAAAAGTATGTTATTATCAAGTATCATAATTTTTAGGGTCCAGCTCAAAACAATTTACAAAATACATACAAGTTACAAAATTTAAGTATAATAACCAAGTGAGTAAACAGATGTATGATGAATCTTGTATACAAAACATACCAGGTCGAACACATTTATAAGATAATTATATAATAACAATATAATCAACATATTAAGTAGCACTACAAAATAACTCATGCACATGCTTACAAACCAATCATACTACAATTTAACGAAGCCTAGACGGAGGCCAGATTCCAAAACCTCTCTAATGAAGGTCGGACAAGCACATCTAGGGAGTTAAGAAATCAGTATGATTGATCTGTAGAGTAATCTAAATACGAAAAAAAACCATATACATTAGGCACAACTAACTACCTATTACTATGTAATAACTTAATATAAAATACAAAATCATAAAGCACTTCAAATTGCAGAATGTACAAGGTACCGGTCAAAGGTCTAGATAACTTACAGTGCATCTAGAATCCATTAACCTTGCCATTCTAAGTTCACATCAGAATGAACCTGTAATTTGTGTGAAATAAATTAATAATCAATAACATGTTAACAATGTAAAATCATATGGAAATTACTGTGATAATAACAAATCTAGCAAATATATTGAAAAGTAGCTATAATAGAACTAAGAGGGCACTTGTCCTCGGACATTGAGTGATAAGAAAATGATTTATATCAATTTCTCACTAAGTAGAGAGCATGTAAATAACAAGAATATGATTACATATGTAGGGCGAATATATATGTCCTTAATATGGTGATTAGCAGTCGTCTGTTTAATAAAATAGTTATATATTTAGCATAAAAATACAAAGGACCTCACCCAAAAATAACAAGTCCCCTAGCCAACTCCCATATCAATAGTTACAGCCTCTAGATATCAAAATAAACCCCTTGTCCCCAGATTTGTTATATTAAGCCTTTTAATGTTTAGTGGTGGTTTTCATTAGGAATTGGAATCTCCATTTATGTAGCAAATCCTATTGTACAGTGCACTACATATAGTTGTTTAGTTGCCATGATAAGGAAATGATGAACTGAGTATGCTTATTTGACCCATTTTACATCAGATATCATTTTTTCATATCCTAAAACTCAACACTGAAAACCTTAAACATATGAACAAATCAATCAGTAACCCTATTTAACGATGAACATTATGACACAAAATTCATGCTGAATTTATCCATAAACCCAAAACAGACAAACCCTAAAATTAGGAAGTCAAGATCGACAAAAGCTACTTAAACATCTTACAGATCGTACAATTTATACTAACCTGAAACGATCTGGTGTTCCATTTGATGTACGAAACGACGATATCCGAAATCCCTAAATCGTGACCTCCGAAAGACCATTTCATTTGTCGATTACAACAACAAAAAAATGGTTACAAAAACAGAGTTCAGTATGAATCATGTGGGTTGTTGATTTCATTGAATCAGTAGTGAAATGTATTAGGTTGAAAGGGAGGGATCACAAATCAACGGGGATGTGTGGTTGAGGTGGCTTGATTTGTTTGATCTTGTGGAAACCCTAAGACAAATGTAAATATTACCTGAATATTAGATATGATGACTACATTAAGAGACCCATCTTTGAAACCCAAATACCCACCTGCCCAAATCATCCGTATATAACCCAATAATAAAACAAATCTAAAAGCCCATTTATAATTATATCACACTCTTTTTAACCCATCAATATAATAACATTTAAATTATTTTTACTTTTTAATTTAATTATTAAAGTTATTTATATTAAAGCTGTTAAATATATTATATAATACCTAAAGTTTATCTATGTATATATGTGTAGATAAGTATATCTGGTTGCGGTATGTTAAGTATATTTTCAGAACTTGCTAATTTAGGGAATTTGATGTAGTGATGATAATAATTATAGTGAAAGTTTATAATAATATAAAAATATCTTTTATTTTTATTTATATGATAATTAAGTGTAAAAACATACATGAAAAACTTTTAAATACGTACTGGTTAATACAAATTTGTGTGGTTGTTACATGTTTTTACTTTAAATGTTATGTTATGTTTTATATATATATATATATATATATATATATATATTTGTCGTGTCTAGTCAATAACCATAACTACATAGCCAAAAGTATTAACATTATAATAAAATTCCCACATCCCGGGAACAAGTATCCAAAAGTATGATAATATGCAATCAGACCAACAATGTCAAGTAATGTATAGTCTCAAAAATGTATCCTATGGTCTCCATTACGGCTGCACTCCTCGGATCTTCAATTAATTGTATCACCTGAAAAGATATGCTCAAAATGATCAACATAATTGTTAGTGAGTTCGCAGGTTTAATAGTAAACAAAAGTGATGTTGTGTAATAGTTTTGCAGAACATCGTGATTATAGTTATAAGTAAGCAAAATCACATGACAACATGAGCATCACAACTGAACCTACGACGTACACACAGGTATTGTCGGAATATATTCACCCTAAGGCACGTTCCTGGCCACTGTTGGTACTAACTATTATACCAATAAACGAGGGTGGGGGTGTCAACCCGATAGTACTACCAATACCTATCCGTCGATTCTATCATCGAAATTAAATAGTTATGAATTGAGTACCACACAACAAACTCATGCATGTATCAGATAAAGACTTGCAAAACAGTAACACAATAATTCCAAGAATATGAGTTGTTCAGCATGAAAAGGGTGAGCATACTTTTTGTTGGATCATGATAAGGCTGGTGCAACCAAAATCACTTCATAGTCAATTTTTGGTACTACATTCAAAGGCTTCCGAAGGTGAGAAGAGATCTTCCGAGAGTCTGAAGAACAGCTTCCGAAGACAAAGTCTGATGAAAGAGCTGAAGACAAAGTCTGAGCTTCCGAAGACAAAGTCTGATGAAAGAGCTGAAGACAAAGTCTGCTTCCGAAGACAAAGAAGACTCCAAGCCTCGGAAGAAGCAGTCTTCCGAAGTATAAGTGGCTTCGGAAGAAGTTATTCTTCCGAAGTACTTTATCCTTCGGAAGACATTGCTATGTCCAGCAGATAAAAGTATGGTCCCTGACAGTCCGCTGCAGACCTCTGATACAGCATGGCATCTTCCTAAAGAGCCATGTTGTTGACCATACTTTATTCTACTGTTCACCTTTTTATGATAGTACATGTTACCAACTTTAGTTGGTGACAAAAGGTAAGTCAGGGACATGTCCTGACTACCAACTCTCAGGCAAAATGTCTGAAAGACCTCACCTAGAGTCTTGTAGTATAGATGTAAGGTTAGAGGTGTCCAGCTGGTATCAAAGTATATCCGGCTGTAGGTAGTATTATATATATCTTCTCCCTGTAACTCTTTAGATAAGCGATTTGAGTCCAAGTGTCATGTAATCCTTTGAGTTGAGAAGCAATATATAAAAGTACCTTGAAAATTTACTTGCTGTGTTAAATTTTCTTACTGCTTGTTACTTGTTATATTGTGATCAACTCTTCATAGACCGCTTGCTGAGTGTTGATTCACAGTGAGTTGAGAGAAAAACCCACACAAATCCGATCCTGCAATTGGTATCAGAACTCCAGGATCTTGATTGTGAGATCTTACCATCCAAATCAACCTGTTTTTCACTCCTCACTACAAACCACTCACTCAAATGGCTGCTCTCTCCAAGGCTGATATGGAAACCGGTACCATGACCAAGTCCCCACTGATCACCCCTGAAGACTTTGACACATGGTGCATCAGAATGGAAGGCTTCATCAAATGTCAAGATTCAAGGATGTGGGACTCCATTGTTAATGGTCCTTTCATACCAAACACTACATCTGCCACTGGTAATCGCATCATTCCAAAAGATTTTGATGATTACTCAGATGAAGACAGGAAGAGAATAGAGCTAGATCAAAGGGCTATGACTTCTCTCCAAACTGGTCTCCCCAACTCTGTCTACAGACGCTTCAAGAAGTGCAAAACTGCCAAAGATCTATGGGAAGCACTGAAGCTGATGTATGAAGGATCCAAGGAAACCCAAGAGAACAAGAAGGATCCCTTGAAGCAGCAGTTTGAGAACTTTACTTTCAAGGCCGGTGAGACCTTGACTCAACAATACTTCAGGTATGTTGAGCTGGTAGATACTCTGGAAGATATTGGAGTTGCTCATGAGAACAGAGACATAGTTAGGAAGTTCATGTCTTCACTTCCTAAACTATGGATACACTACTGTGTTGTAATCAAGAGAACTTCAGACCTTAAGACTCTTACTCTGACAGTGTTGTATGGTATCCTAAGTGCATTCCAGATGGAGATGAACATGCAGAACTCCTCTGGTCACTCCAATAACCAACAGAGTTCAACCCTTCATGTGGTTGAAAGGGAAACCATAGAACCACAACATCTGTTGCTATGTTACCCTGACAACTCACACAGCGGACCTTACATTACTCTACCTGAGACTCCAAAGTCTCAAAAGGTTCAACACAACTCTTCTCAGGATAGTTGTGCCTTTGTCTCTGGAAGTGGACACTCTGGTGATTTTCAATACTGCTTTGATGATCTTGAGTGCTTCAGTCCAGATGATGTGGAGTATATGGATATTGTCCAGCAGATGGCTCTTTTAACTTATAGAGCGAAGAAGTTCTTCAAGAGAACTGGAAGGCAATTCCCTCAAAACCCAGTCAACAGCAAGTTTGGGTTTGATAAGAGCAAAGCAAGGTGTTACAACTACAACCAACTTGGTCACTTTGCTAGGGAATGCAAGGCTCCCAAGAACAACCCGGGAACCCCACAGGCCTCCACACATCCCACTGCTCCCAAGCATGAAGAAAACTCAACTGAAACAGCTGCTGTTGCTCAGGAAGTTGACTGGAGCTTCATGGTACAGGATGTGACTCCCGCTCAAGCACTCATGGCCGGAACAGATGATGATCAGGTATATGAACATCTTTGTACTGCTGCCTGTATTGCTAAGGTTAAACTGTATAAGGATTACATTTTGGAAATCATATCTGAGGTTGAGTCTTTAAATGTGCTAAAATCTGACTTTAAAAGAGCTGAATCTAACTATCAAAGGAAAATTGATGAGTTAGAGAAAACTGTGTCTCTTTTAAAACATGAAAAGACTAACTATAAGACTCAAATCAAAGATCTAATCTCCAAACTTTCTAAAGTTCAAGCCCAGTTAGTCACAGCTGAGGCTCAGGCCAGGAAGCAAGCTATTGCTGAGCAAAGCTTCCAAACTATTCTTGCATCAACCTCTCATTCCAAAATGTTTTATCAAAACAAAGAAGGGTTGGGAACTAGAGAAATAGCTCCACCACACTCTTATGAGTCTATTAGACTACCTAGATGTGGTACTGAAGAGCAAGAGGTTCCAACTGCTGACCCTTCTCCATTGGAACTAGAGGATGAAGTGAAAATAGTGGCCTCCACAGGGGAGAAACAGGAGGATACACCCATCTCCACCTGTGATGACCAAATCCTGACCACCAAGGCAAGAAGAAGCAGAGCTAAAGCTGCTAGAAGGACTGCCAAGAAGGTTGCAGAGTCCAAGCTTAAGTTTGACCCTAAGCAAAAGGGTGTCTTCATTTCTGCCGGATTTCAAGTGGTAGGTACTCCTGATTCAGGAAAGGAGTGTAGTACCAGCACTCCTGTCCTACTGAAGGATCAGAAGTTGAAAGGGAAAGTTGCTGATGACGAGAAGAAACCCAAGAAACAGCAACCTGCAAGTTCCCAGAAGACTAACATTGCATGCATAATGTGTGGTCTGCACAACCACATGGCTAAAGATTGTTACTACAATCCAGCAAGCACACATTATGCAAATAATGTTAGAAAAGAAGGAGTCAGAGAAGGTTTCTCAGTTGGAACACTTCAAAAGGTCCAAATGATGAAAAAGGGAAAGTTGGTCTCGGAAGCCAAGTTGCTTTCGGAAGAAACTGCTTCTTCCGAAGGGAAAATGGCTTCGGAAGCCAAACCTTCTAAGGTTCGGAAGAACAAGAAGGCTCCCTTGAAACCATCTCAGAAGAAGACTACTTCAGAAGAAAAGGTGGTGAAGGCTTCTTCCGAAAAGAGAGAAGCTTCGGAAGAAGACCATGCTGCAAAAGCTTCAACAAGCTCATCCTCAAAGATCAACCAAAGGATGGATTGGAAGATCAAGGAAGATGCTGCAACCCAAACCTCTTCTTCAACAATGACCTCTATTGAACCCCATTGCATATCTTTTGGTTCAATTATGTCACTATCTTTGGAAGAGCCCGAGACCTGCAAGGCTTGGGCTTCCAAACAAAACTAACCATCTCATCTTATGTGCAGGGACATCCATTTGACAAGAACAACAATATCTGGATTGTAGATAGTGGATGCTCCAGGCACATGACAGGGAACAGATCTCTCCTTCAACAATTCCAGAACTTTGATGGAGGGCCTGTCCAATTTGGAGGTGAGGCCGGAGGATATATTTCTGGCAGAGGAAGTATATCCAATGGCAGAATAAACATTGACAAAGTTCACTTTGTCAAACAGCTTGAACACAATCTGTTAAGTGTTTCTCAATTCTGTGACCAGAAGCATCAGATGCTCTTCACAGAACATGAGTGCATTATCCTCAAACCAGGGATGACAATTCCTCCGGAATTGGTGCTTCTCAGATCTCCCAGGAAAGGGGATATGTACAAGCTAGATATGAACAATGCTTCTCCTATGGGTGAAGTATCATGCTTTCTTTCCAAAGCTGATAGTGATGAGTCAACACTATGGCATAAACGCATGTGTCATGTGAATTTTAAAACAATGAATAAATTAGCTAAAAATGACTTGGTACATGGTTTGCCTAAAAAGGAATTTTTCTGCAAAGATAACTGTGTTGCATGCCTGAAAGGGAAACAACACAGATCATCTCATAAATCCAAATGTGTTAACTCTATCACTACTCCATTACACTTATTGCACATGGATCTATTTGGACCCACAAGTATAATGAGCATTGGAAGGAAATCATATTGCCTTGTGATAGTTGATGATTTTACAAGATTTACATGGGTATTCTTTTTAAGAAGTAAAGATGAAACTGCTGAAACTTTAAAATCTTTTATTCTTAAAATAGAAAATCAAATTGATCACAAGGTTAAGATCATTAGAAGTGATCAAGGGACTGAGTTTAAGAACTTCATTCTTGACTCATTTTGTGACTCAAAAGGGATTGCCAGACAATATAGTGCTCCCAGAACTCCTCAACAAAACGGTGTTGCTGAGAGGAGGAATAGGACACTTATTGAGGCTGCTCGGACCATGTTAGCTGATTCAAAGCTGCCTCTAACATTCTGGGCAGAGGCAGTCAGCACTGCATGCTATGTGCAGAACAGGGTTCTTGTAGTGAAGCCCCATGGAAAAACCCCTTATGAGTTATGGAACAAGAGGCCACCGTTCATTGGTTTTCTAAGGTCCTTTGGCTGCAGGTGTACCATACTTAACACAAAGGACAACATGGCAAAGTTCGCTAAGAAGTCGGATGATGCTATCTTTATTGGATACTCTTCAAGCTCCAAAGCTTATAGAGTATACAATATCAAGAATCAACAATTTGAGGAGCCATCCAACATAGTTGTTAATGAGCACACTCCTTGTGTTAGGGGGAATGGACCTGAGTATATCTTTGATTTAGAATTGTTTCCAAACTATTCTAAACCATCTTGTGAGAATGTTTCAGCTGGAACAGGTGCTCAAGGTGATGCTGATGCTGATGCAGGTCAACTCTATGAGCTTCCCAGACCTATTCCAAATTCTCCAAGAGCTGAAGGGCAACAAGCTTCAACTATTCACAGATCTGACAGTGTAACTATCTCCAGAAATAGTGAAGCTTCAACAAGTGAATCACTTGATCAACCTCTAAGTTCCTCAGGTGATCCACTACAACACCAGGTTGAGGGAAGTGGTATTCTGAAGGAACAGGCAACTGTTAATACTACTTCACAACCAACCATTGATGATGTTTCTCAATCATTCAATCAGTCCTCATTGAATGACTCTGAAACAGCAGTTGGACAGAGTGATCCAGTTCCTGATCAGAATATGTCTAACCTAGACTTATCTCTGCAACTGGAAGTGATTCCTCATCTTAGGATTCATAACACTCATCCAACTGAGAACATCATAGGGAATGTCTCTGAGGGTGTGAGAGCAAGAGGACAAACTCATCACGGGAATGTCTGCTTGTACTCATGCTTCCTGTCTCAGATGGAACCAAAGAAGGTAGAAGATGCCTTAAAGGATAGTAGTTGGGTTGAATCGATGTAGGAGGAGCTGCTTCAATTCAGAAGACAAAAGGTCTGGAATCTATGCCCACTACCATCTGGTCAAGTACCCATAGGCATAAAATGGGTATTCAGGAACAAGAAAGATGATAGAGGCTTGATTATCAAGAACAAGGCAAGACTAGTAGTTCAAGGATACACCCAGGAGGAAGGAATTGATTATACTGATGTCTTTGCACCTGTTGCAAGACTTGAGGCAGTTAGGATCTTCCTTGCTTATGCTGCATCCAAGAACTTCACGGTCTACCAACTTGATGTCAAGTGTACTTTTCTATATGGGGATATAGATAGGGAAATCTATGTGTGTCAACCTCCAGGATTTGAAGACCCACAGCACCCCAACTATGTGTGCAAGCTGGATAAAGCTCTATATGGGCTGCACCAAGCACCTAGGCTGTGGTATGAGACCTTGTCTCAGTTTCTCCTGAAGAATGGATACACTAGAGGTACCATTGACAAGACTCTTTTCATCAGAAAGAGTGGAGAAGACATTTTGCTAGTACAAGTCTATGTTGATGACATCATATTTGGTTCTTCAAATGACCAAATGTGCAAGGACTTTGAAAGCATTATGAAGCAGAAGTTTGAGATGAGTTCCATGGGAAAAATGGACTTTTTCCTTGGAATCCAGGTGAAACAGATGAAGGAAGGGTTCTTCATAAGTCAATCTATGTATGTCTCAGACATCTTAGAAAGATTTGAAATGAAGGACTGTAAACCAGCCAAGACACCCATACCCAGAAACCATAATCTTTGCCCTGACGTTGAGGGGGAGGATACTGATCAACATCAGTATAGAGCAATTATTGGTTCTCTGATGTATCTCACTGCAAGTAGACCAGATATCATGTTTGCCACATGCATTTGTGCAAGATATCAGGCTGCTCCAAAGGTGTCTCACCTAGCTGCTGCAAAGAGAATCCTCAGATACCTCAAAGGAGCACCTAAACTAGGTCTCTGGTATCCAAGAAATAGTGATTTCAATCTCTATGGATACTCTGACAGTGACTATGGTGGCTGCAACATTGACAAGAAATCAACATCAGGAGGATGTCAATTTCTTGGTGGAAGGATTATCTCATGGCAATGCAAGAAACAATCCTGTGTCTCTACATCAACTGCTGAAGCTGAATACATTGCTGCTGCTAGCTGCTGTGCTCAACTGCTATGGATTCAAAATCAGATGTTAGACTATGGGTTCAACTTCATGACTACTCCTATCCATATTGACAACAACAGTGCTATCTCCATCACTGACAATCCGGTGAAGCACTCCAAGACAAAGCATATTGATATCAGGTATCATTTCATTAGAGATATTCATGAGAAACAGCTGATAAAGTTAATCAAAGTTGACTCAAATGAACAATATGCTGATTTGTTCACAAAGGCATTTGATGAACAAAGATTTAAGTATCTCATATCAGCAATTGGGATGATAAACATTGAATAACTACCTCTTTTGAAGACCTTTTTAAATGAGTAATGTCTTGTGTCAATACAATTTAAGCCCTGTTACAAAAGATCTTTAAATTATTCCAAGTGTAAATTTCTTCCGAAGAGGAATTAGCTCTCGGAAGATATTCCTGAATATCTTCCGAAGCCAAATTCCTCAATGGAAATTTTCTTCTCGGAAGAGTTTTTGGTCTCGGAAGAAGCGATTGATTTTATATCAGATCTACTTCCGAAACTTATACAACTCTCCATTCGGAAAGACAACTTTACCTTCGGAAGCAATGCCTTGCTTCGGAAGATAAAGTGCTTTCGAAGGACAATTTTACCTTCGGAAGCAATATCATGCTTCGGAAGAGAAATTGCCCTCGGAAGAAAATTACCTTCGGAAATGTTTTATCCTCGGAAGTAAAGGTTTTTATATGTAACGGATATCTTTTGGGCCCCACTCTGTAAAAAGTAAAGATTTTGTTGATGATGGTCAGATTATTTAAAATTATCTTTGCCGCCACTGTCATTTCTCCACCGTAAACCACCATACCACCCACAGTAACCCCAAAACAGTTACCCTACTACCACCACTACCACTATTCACCCCTTTTTAAATAATCTTGACTCATCAATTTCATCTTCTTTTACCACTTTACAGCCCTAACTGTTACCTTCACTGTCAAACCCTCAATTTCACCCAAAATTTCAAGCTTATCTTTTCTCCAATGGCGCTAAACCCTCAGCACAACCAAGTCGCGTTACTTGACTCGTCAAGGGATGCCGACTTCACCCAAATCATCACCTTTCTCACCGAATCCACCTACCTCACTGCACTAACGGTTAACCTCACCGTATACTCCAACCATATGTCAGAATTTTGGAGCAACGGTGAAACTGTAGTACTGAATGGGGTTCGAGTCCTGAGAACCCGAGTTTGTGGCCAAGAGTTGGTCATCAATGAACAGCTCATCAGGGAGCATCTCGAGCTTCACGATGATGGGGCTCCTACTGAGTTCCCCAAGGAAGACTTGGAAGGCACCTATATCCTCATGGGATATGGAGGCGATGTCAGCAGGTCTACAGTATACAAGTTCAACTTCTCTTACCATTGGAAGTTCCTGCTGCACATTGTCCTACATTGCCTCTCCAACAAATCAGGGGGTTGGGATCAAATCCCATATGAACTAGGATGCCTAGTTCATGGGTTGGTGAGAGGCCTCAGATTCAACTACTCATGCTTTGTGTTGAATAACCTAATTGCCAATCTGAGCAGGGATACATTCTTCATGTATCCCCGATTTCTTCAACACATAATCAACTGTGAGATGGAACCAAGCAAGCTTGTCTGCGCAGCTGCTCTTCCTGTTCCACACATGAGGCCTACCATATTCAAGATACTAAAGAAGATGTCCACCAACTTCACTGGACGGTACACTCCATTACCTCCAGAGATGACTGAGCGCATAGCTCCTGGTGACATCCCTGTTATCCCCACAGGTGATGAACCCACACCAGCAACATCCACCACAATACCAAAACCTTCTTTACCCATCAAAGCTACATATCAGAGACGCCCCAAATGAACCCTTGTTCAATCTACTCTGATTGAACAAGCTCCTTCTGTTCACACCCAAAGGACTAGAGTGGAATCATGGGCTCCCACTCAGTCCGAGGTCACACCATCCTTCACATTTGACCTCAATGGGGGTTTTGAGCTTCCTCAGTCTCAAACCCTTGAGCCTGAACCCCAAGCCTTAAGCCCACAGGGTGAGTCTCTACACTCCCCGGTGCAGCCTTCTAGGGACAGCCCCACCAAAGGCTCAATGCCTGTAGACATTGATCTAAGTCCCGGGTCAGTAGGACTAACCACCCTCTCTTTCACTAACCTTTTACTCCGAACTGATGAAGAGATTACATCTCTCCACGGCCATGAAGTTGATCTACAACACCCACTGAAAGATCAATAGAGCCAAGAGGGATCCCTTGTCTCTAGCCCCCATCAGAAGCCAGCTACTGAGGTGAGTCCCACTGATGTGGAGGGGACTCATGTAGACTCAGCTGCCACAGCTCAGAGTCTCTCATTGAGCTCTCAGGACAGTGGTAACATCATTAGGACTGAGTCTACGGCATCTTTGCCTATTGACATCTCTGACAGAGATACTCTGAGCAAAGGAAACCAGGGTGCCAAGAAACCACATCTGGTGGTGAGAGTGAGCATACTAGGTATGTTATCTCATCTCCCCGTGATTCTTCTTATGAAGATGAGGGAAGTATGCAACTAACACTTCAGTACTTGCTTTCTAAGGTCTCCAACTTGGAATCACAGGTGAGGATCTTAGAATCAAGGACTGCCACTCAGCAACTTGAGATTAACTCTCTCAAGGCTAAACTAGCTGAGAAACAGACGGAGAGGTCTGTTAGGGATGTACCAATTCAGGTCTCAATGACTTCTTCCTCTAGCTCATCTAGCTCTCAAGATGATGCTACCAAAAAGGGGGAGAAAGTTCAGAGACAAACATCTGAGGAACCACAGACCCAACTCATTTCTTCCCAAATCATTACACTACCTGAGTCATCTCAATCGTTTCTGAAGATTGACTCAAGGATGCTTCAAGATCTCTACAGACTTTTCACAAAGTTTGTATTGAGATCATCCCTAGAACAGCCTAGCCCCGACACCACACTTGCATACTTTGGGGCTGAGGAGCTTCAAAGACTGACTGCACCTTCTACCACTGTGGAAGAAGTTGGTCAACCTAAGGCCTTCATGGAACCTAAGATTAGCTTCGAAGGAGAAATGGGGACTGATGGCCCAGCAACTGAAACAGTTGGGACAAAATCTGCAGCAGTCTCAACTTCCGAAGCTCTAGCTGAAGCTTCCAAAGCTTACATGGAAGCCTCGGAAGAACAAGACAAGTCTTCCGAGGCCGAAATAGAAGCTTCGGAAGGCTTATTTCAGATGTCCGAGGAACTGACCATCACAGATGTCATTGCTGAAATTGCATCTGAGGTGAGGAGGGAGGACATTTCTGACATTCCTCCAACCCAAGCACCAGCTGAACTTCTCTCTCAATCACAACCCTCCATCCAAGAACCACCACAGTCAAGCACCATCAAAGACAAAGGCAAAAGAAAATTGACTGCGGAAGAGCTTCAGGAGGAGGGGAAGATTGAGAAGGCCAAAAAGAAAGGTAGGTTTCCTACTGAGAAACTGCTAGCTGCTAGTTCTAAAGCAGCTGCAGCCAATCAGGAAGAAATCAACCAGAAGAGAAGAACAGCACTCATTGACCAGCTCATCAATCTAGGAGCTGCCAATGAGGAGATACTCCTGCTACCATTAGAGGAGTTGGTGACTTTGGAGAGGTCAACCAGGCTACAACAAGAAAAAGAAGCCAGGTTGGCCTTGGAGAAGGAAGAACAAGAGCAAAGGGAGGCAGCCCTGAAGCTGAGAGAGGCTAGGATCAAGTTCCTACTCTCAATAGGCTTCAGTCTTCCTGAACTGTCTCCACACGACGATGACATGATCCTGCTGCTCCACAATAAAGAGCAGGATCAAATGGAGAAGGAAAGGAAGAAGGCTGCTAGGGAGAAGTTGAAGGTGAAGAGGAAGAGGGAAGAGGAGAAGGAGGTCACTGCTGCCAAGAAGTCAACTGACAAAGCCTGGATGATGGACTATCTTCGGGCTCATGGCTTCTCTGGTAGGCAGGTGGGACCTATGTCCAAAAGGACACTCCAGCGGATAGTCAGTGAAATCAAAGCTGACATCCGTTTGGGGAAAAGGAAGGAGATGTATAGAAGGATGAAAGGAATGGTCTTCACCCCAGCCACTCAACCACAGCCACAACCCACACCAGAACCAACCCCTTTTCCCATTAAAACATAACCCACTGATGAAACCTTCACCCCTCAACCCACAACTCTACCCAAACCTACCACATCACCTCAACCACCCAAACTACCCATCCTAAAACCCAAGACTCAACCCAAAACCACTAAACCTAAGCCTACCCAACAACAACCAAGACCATCCCCTCAGCCTCCTCAACATCTCTCCTTTGAGAAAATAAAGGAGTTCAAGACGAGGCTCATCAACTGCACTACCTTGAGCAGCATCTCCTATGAGGGATAGGTTATCAACATCACCTATGTTGATAACTCTTCAAGCTCCCACACTCTAGGCCAATTTCTTGAGTTGCCTAGAGATACTTTGGGCCAGGCTGCAAGACTTCTTGGTCTCAACTCCGATACCCTCAATGCTGAGGAGAAGAGGCTAAGAAGAAGACTGGTGACTCTGCTGGATACCAGGAAAGAGGACAGGATTCTGGTCAATCTCCTGGACCTAGAAATGCAATAATCCAGCGGAGGTTCGATGAACCTTCTCACAAGTTTGTTGTGGAAAGGGAGAATGGTGAAACCAACAGGCTTAATGCCACTTCTCTACTGCATCTCAGCAGATTTGATCTTGCTGAACTTGCAGAGAAGCCATTCTCCAATCCCTCCAACTCTGAGACAGCTGCACACATCAGAAACCATATCAGTGGTCTCCACATGGCTGAACGAAGTAGAAGAGCCAAGATTGAAGAAGAGTTGAAGCTGAAGAGAGTGGAAGACAAGGAAAGATCAACCACCAAAGGCACAGCCTTTCTACAGATGGTGGAAGGTCCTGAATTGGAACCAATAGTTCGATGGGAATATGACTATACTTCCCATCAACTAACTCTTTTCAGAGGGCCACAACAGAGGGTACATATAATCCAAGGTGACAGAGTAGAGGTTCTGTCCACCAAGGATCTGTACAAGATTCTCAGCACCACAGCAGGAAAGAATGAAGACACCGATAGACACCTGCTTTCCTTGGTGCTGAGAGCTTTGAGAAGAAGAGAGAAGTGAAGTTTTGGTAGCATCAGCCTAGGGGGAGTTTGTTGGATCATGATAAGGCTGGTGCAACCAAAATCACTTCATAGTCAATTTTTGGTAATATATTCAAAGGCTTCCGAAGCTGAGAAGAGATCTTCCGAGAGTCTGAAGAACAGCTTCCGAAGACAAAGTCTGATGAAAGAGCTGAAGACAAAGTCTGAGCTTCCGAAGACAAAGTCTGATGAAAGAGCTGAAGACAAAGTCTGCTTCCGAAGACAAAGAAGACTCCAAGCCTCGGAAGAAGCAGTCTTCCGAAGTATAAGTGGCTTCGGAAGAAGTTATTCTTCTGAAGTACTTTATCCTTCGGAAGACATTGCTATGTCCAGCAGATAAAAGTATGGTCCCTGACAGTCCGCTGCAGACCTCTGATACAGCATGGCATCTTCCTAAAGAGCCATGTTGTTGACCATACTTATTCTACTGTTCACCTTTTTATGATAGTACATGTTACCAACTTTAGTTGGTGACAAAAGGTAAGTCAAGGATATGTCCTGACTACCAACTTTCAGGCAAAATGTCTGAAAGACCTCACCTAGAGTCTTGTAGTATAGATGTAAGGTTAGAGGTGTCCAGCTGGTATCAAAGTATATCCGGCTGTAGGTAGTATTATATATATCTTCTCCCTGTAACTCTTTAGATAAGCGATTTGAGTCCAAGTGTGTTGTAATCCTTTGAGTTGAGAAGCAATATATAAAAGTACCTTGAAAATTTACTTGCTGTGTTAAATTTTCTTACTGCTTGTTACTTGATATATTGTGATCAACTCTTCAGAAGACTGCTTGCGAAGTGTTGATTCACAGTGAGTTAATAGAAAAACCCACACAAATCCGATCCTGCACTTTTCCCCCAAGTTTGTAAATAATTGAAGTAATAATAAATAATTGAAGTAATAAATCAACATAAAAAGTGTAAGGCCCGGTTCCCGGGCACCTCACAAGTGGTCATTCATCACTCATAAAACATATAATTTCATTAAGTTTAATAAACATTGTAGCAGAATCAGTAAAATAACTTTTCATTTCAATATAAATACTTTTGCAAAGTAATACAACACCCATTACAAAAATATCGTTTGTTTGAATTACAATACAAAAGCATTAAACAAAAGAATGTCATCCCAAAAGAGTTGAGTAGCCGCCCCGTGCCATCCTCAGCAACCTTACCTGCCAACTAAAAACACACAAAAAGTCAGCGTTGCTGAGTGAGTTCTAGTTTTATAATTAAACATACTTTACTTTCATTAAAACCGTTTCTTTACTTTTATGCTATCACACATCATACATACACATAGATAATATCATTATTATCTTCACCATTCGTTATCTTTGTTTCTATATTGGTCTTGTCACACTTTACTCTCTTCACGGCTTACCGCCATGATTACGGAGGTCGAGTGACAAGGATTCGTTTGATACTTTATCATTATGTTTCTTCCATTCGTTTCTTTCATTCGTTCATTCTTTAATTTTCTTTCATTCACAGTACGTCTTTAACTTTCTTAGTTTACCCTTTTTTATCTTTATCTCTTTTCTTTCCATCACCCATAAACCTTACCTTTCTGTATCATGGTACTGGACCTAGGCCTATCATAGACCTTCTATAACGGTGCATCGCACCTCCTGGCCACAGTACCTAAGGTAAAGTTTAGGGGTACAATCACTATATACAATACCTTTCTGTTTCGTGGTGCTGGACCTAGGCCTATCATAGACCTTCTATATCGGCGCACCGCAGCCTCCTGGCCTCAGCACCTAAGGTAGAGTTTAAGTGTACCATTGCCATATGTAATATCCTTCTATATCGTGGTACTGGACCTAGGCCTATATCATAGACCTTCTATATCGGCGCATCGCATCCTCATGGCCACAGTAACTAGGATATGCAGCGATGGTTCTATACAATGGTTGATCCCAGTGTCAGGATTTTACCCTCCTCGTAGCACACAGCCATGATTACTGAGGTTGCAAGATAGGTATCTATATTTGCTTGCAAGCCTTTATTACTCTCATTCATTAGTAATGCATGCATTCATTCATCATGTTTCTCTTTCATTATCTTTCACTTCATGTTACATAATACTTTCATTACATTTATTAATCGTAACACGTAAAGCCACGAAAAGATAAACATATGTCGAAACAGGGAACATCGACGTTTACCAGTCATCAGTCATCACCATCTATCATGGCAACTTCATACTTAACATAACATACATCATGCATAACATGCAACACTATCATCATCGTACCCAACATAACTTCTAAAGCCTCGACGGCCATCTTACATGTACTTACGGGAACTATCACATCATTACTTACCCCTACTCTTTTCCGCGAAAGTTAGTAAATAAACTATGCCTCTCCTCGTACACAACAACCCTATTTGGGCGATTGGGCACCCTTCAGTCGCATAGCCTCCACGCGACTGAACATCATGCGAGTAGACCACTGCGAATGGACTCCCATGTGACTGAACCTCCAATCTTGCGAATGAACCCTCAATCGTGCGATTGGACACTATGCGAATGGACCTATGCGACTGAGCTTTCAGTCGTGCGAAGGAACACCTGTGCGACTGAGCACCTACGCGACTGGGCTCTTAGTCGTATGACCTGCCATGCGACTGGACCCCCAGTCGTACGATTGAACCTCAGTCGTGTGATTGAACCTCAGTCATACCTCAGTCGTCCCTCAGTCGTCTAGCCCTAACTGGGCGCAGACTGCAGTTCATCCCAAACTGCAGTCACGATTTTCGACCTCCAAACCCTTCCAAACTCATTCTAAGCCCAAATCAACCCTCCTAAACCTTAGGGAAGCATATTATGACACCATTCAAGTACACACAAGCCTGAAATCATACTCTAAACACACTATACACAATCACACCCAAATGGGTCAAACACACACACTTTCAAAAATGGGTTTCTATGTGTTCCAGCCCCAAAATCGGTTGAAAACAAGTAAAATAGGGGTCCTAGAACTCACAAAAACAACAAGAAGAAGAGCTTCGTTTGGACTTGCTACATGATGAATTTCGAGCCCGAATCACCCTTTTTCTCTTCTTTTTCTCTCTTCCTCTCTTCTTCCTCTCTTCTCTCTTTTGGCTGTGTTTTTCTTAAGAGTGGGGAGGAGGTGGCTGCCCTCCCCCTCTTAATCCCCCATATTTACAACTTTTCCCCCGTTTTGGCAAGTTTAGTTCCCCGACTTCAAACTTTATTTCTTTTTCTTCTTTCGTCGGCTACAAGGGAAAATATCCGGGTGTTACAAGTCCACCCCCCTTAAATAGGTTTCGTTTCTAAAACCCGTCATTCCTTAAACAAGCATGGGTAAAGCTGTCTCATTTCCTCTTTGGTCTCCCACCTTGACTCGGATCCCTTCTTGTGCTTCAACTATACACGCACAAGAGGAACCACTTTGTTTCACAGCCTCTTCTCTTTTCGATCAATGATTGCCACTGGTTGCTCCATATAGTTGAGCCGTTCATCCACCTCGATATCCTCCAGTGGAACAATCATATCCTCATCTACCAAACACTTCCTTAGATGAGATACGTGGAATGTCGGGTGTATTCCACTTAACTCATCCGGTAACTCCAATCTATAGGCCACCCCTCCTACTCAAGCAATGATTCGGAAAGGGCCTATATACCTCGGGCTCAACTTGCCCCGCTTTTTGAACCGAATGATATCCTTCCAAGGTGAGACCTTTAACATAACCCGGTCACCCACCTGGAACTCAATCGGTCTGCGTCGTTTATCAGCATACAACTTCTGTCTATCTTTGGCTGCCTTCATGAAGGCCTTGATCCTTTTAAGCTTTTCAGTCATAGCCTCGATCACCTCGATGCTCCCTAACTCTTTATGACCAATGTCACCCCAACATACAAGTATCCTGCATCTCCTACCGTATAGCATCTCATATGGTGGCATACCAATGCTGTCATGATAGCTGTTGTTGTATGAGAATTTAGCTAACGGTAAGTGGTCATCCCAACTTCCCCCAGAGTCAATCACACATGCCCGAAGCATGTCCTCTAATGTCTGAATTGTCCTTTCCGACTGACCATCAGTTTTGGGATGATAAGCCGTGCTGATATGTAACCTCGTCCCAATGGCATCGTGGAATTTCTTCCAGAATTTGGATGTAAACCGGGTGTCGCGATCAGACACGATAGACAACGGCACACCGTGACGAGTCATAATCTCCTTAATGAAAAGATCCGCCAACCTCTCGGATGAATGTGTCTCGCGCATCGGTAGGAAGTGAGCACTCTTCGTCAAGCGGTCAACAATCACCCATATAGCATCGTACCCTTTCGGAGTACGTGGCAGTTTCGTAATGAAATCCATGGTGATGTGCTCCCACTTCCATTCTGGTATATCCAAAGGTTGAATCTTTCCATACGGCTTTTGATGCTTGGCCTTGACTTGCAAACAAGTAAGGCACTTACTCACATACTCCACCACGTTACGCTTCATACCCGGCGACCAATAATCTTTCTTCATGTCTTGGTACATTTTTTTAGCACTGGGATGAATAGAGTATCGAGTCTTATGAGCTTCATCCATAATCTTCCCCTGTAGACCCCTAAAACGTGGAATCCACATTCGTCCAAACCGGGTTCTAACACTAAATTTGTTTTCACCCAACTCTATGACCAGACCTCTCATTCTTTCAGAGTTAAGACGATCCTCTTTTAAGGCCTCATCTTGAAACTCTTTGACTTGTTCCATCACATCAGAGGTCATGATCAGCTGGTACACCTTCACCCGAATCGGCTCGGGCCTTTCCTTCCAGCTAAGGGCATCCGCCACCACGTTGGCTTTGCCCGGATGGTAATGGATCTCACAATCATAATCCTTTATGAGCTCCAACCATCACCTCTTCCTCATATTCAAATCCTTCTGCTTGAAGAAATACTTCAAGCTCTTGTGGTCGGTGAATATGGTCCACTTCGTCCCATACAGATAGTGCCTCCAAATCTTTAGTGCGAAGACCACAGCTGCTAGCTCCAAGTCATGAGTACGGTAATTAACCTAATGAACTTTCAATTGTCGGGATGCGTAGGCTATGACTTTTCCACTTTGCATTAACACCCACATCAACCCCGAGTACGAAGCATCAGAATAAACCACCAGATCTTCACTTCCATCAGGTAATGACAGAACAGGAGCTTGGGTCAACCTCTTCTTCAATTCTTCAAACGCCTTCTCCTGAGCTTGACCCCATACAAACTTTACATCCTTACGGGTCAAATTGGTTAGTGGAGAAGCGATCTTTGAGAAGTCTTGAATGAATCTTCTATAATAGCCCGCCAAACCCAAGAAACTACGGATCTCAGATGGCGTCTTTGGAGACTTCAGTTGCATCACCGCTTCCACCTTTGCCGGATCCACCATAATCCCCTCTGGATTCACCATGTGACCCAAGAATTGAACTTCGCGAAACTAAAACGCGCACTTGGAGAACATGGCATACAACTTCTCCCTTCACAACACCTCCAACACCTCTCGAATGTGATCGGCATGCTCTATCTTGCTCTTTGAATAAATCAGGATATCATCAATAAACACAATCATCGATTTATCCAACATCGGCCGACACACTCGACTTATCACATCCATAAAAGCAGTTGGCGCATTGGTCAAACCAAAAGACACGACAAGAAACTCGTAGTGACCGTAGCGCGTGCGAAAAGCTGTTTTAGAAATATCCTGCTCTTTCACCTTTAGCTGATGGTAGCCAGATCAAAGATCTATCCTTGAAAACCAACTGGCACCTTCAAGCTGATCGAATAAATCATCAATCCTTGGTAATGCATACCGATTCTTCACTGTCAGCTTGTTCAGCTCACGGTAGTCTATATACAACCTCATACTACCATCTTTCTTCTTTACAAATAAAACCCCAGCACCCCAAGGTGAGATACTCGGTCTAATAAACCCCTTATCTAGCAGCTCTTGCAACTGCTCCATCAACTCCTTCATCTCTGTCGGAGCCAATCGATACGGCGCCTTGGCAACAGGTTGGGCACCTGGTATCAGATCAATCTGAAACTCAATCTCGCGGTCAGGTGGCACTCCTGGCAAGTCTTCTGGGAACACGTCTGGAAAGTTACACATAACCGGTACATCAGACAGTTATGGTGCAGGCGTATCCACATCCTTTTCATAGGCCAAGTAGGCACTACATCCACGCCTCATGCACTTTCCTGCCACCGCCATTGAGATCACTTTCGGGATCGTCGTGACCCGATCCCCGTAAACAGTTACCGAACTCCCGTCAGGCGCTATCAAACGAATCATCTTCTTACGACACACAATATTCGCCTCGAAGTCCGCCAACCAATCCATCCCAAGTACAAAGTCAAAACCACCTAAGGTCATCACAAATGGTCTAACCACAAATTTATGACCTTCTAACTCCACATCACAACCCTCTATCAACTCCGAAATCCTGGTAAACTTACCTATGGTAGTTTTTACATCAAATGGCTCATCAACACATTTGCTCCTAACAGGCAGCTTAGCACAGAAAGCAGCTGAAATAAAACTTCTACTGGCACCCGAATCAAATAACACAGAAGCTAAAGTTTAGTTCACCAGAAACGTACCGGACACAACATCAGGGTCCGTCCTAGCCTCCTCCTGTGTCATAGTGAATGCCCTGGCGCTCGCCCTCAGTCCTTCACCAATTGTCTTCTTCACCCCCGAACCATCAGCCCCTAGGCTTCTTACAATCCTTAGTTATGTGGCCCTCCACGCCACAGTTAAAACACTAGATCGCACGACAGTCCTTGGCTATATGCCCTGGCTTCCCACATCTGAAGCACACGTTCAACCCCAGTCCGCATTCCCCACTATGCTCTCTCCCATATTTGCCACACCTTTTCAGTCCCGTACCCGGCGTGGCTACACGGCGGTCATCCACCGTGCCTTCTTATTACCCGTCGAGGCATTACCCCGACCAAACCTCTTCCCGTTCCAGTTCCTATCACCACTACCCTTCCAACTACCTTTAGCCACCACCACTACAGCCTGTTCATCATACAGTCTTCCCGCCAAATCCACCGCCGACCTATACGTGCTCGGTCGGCTAGCGATCATATGCCTACGAGTATTCGTCGACAAACCTTGAATATAACTCTTGATCTTTCGCGATAGAGGTGTCACCTGGTCCGGCACCAGACGTGCCATCTCGTTGAACTTCGTGGTGTACTGTTGGTGTGTCATCGTTCCCGCTTCCAGCTGCAGGAACTCTCTCTTAACATTATCCATCTCTCGGTGAGGACAAAACTCCTCAATGACCAACCTCTTCAGCTCTGACCATCTCATCCTACCAATAGCCTTGCTGCCTTCGGCTTGGACTATATTGTCCCACCAGCATAGATCCAAGTCCACGAAAGAGTGGGCAGGAAACTTTACCTTCTGATTCTCCCGGCACTCGCTGATATTCAGAACGGCTTCCATTTCTCTCACCCACTGGTGAGCAGCAGCAGCAGTGCCGTTACCATCAAAAGTTGGGGGCTTGCATCGTTGAAACGCCCCGTAACTACAGCAACGTGCCAGTTCCTGCGCGGGCTCTTCCTCCTCCTCCTCCTCATCATCAGAGGGAATCGTCTCAGTTTCTGGTTGCTCTCATCTTCCCGAGGACCTGTTCCTCTCTTTCCTTTCTCCATCTCTCACAGCCTTAATCACTTCGGTCACCACAGACGGTAAGATTGTCTGCATGACCTGATGTACTTCCTCAACCACTGCCTCTTTCACCGAGGCCCTCAAGTTTGCACTCTCATCACCACCCTCCAAATGAGGGTCTCGGGTCCCTCAGGAACCACTTTCTCAACTCTAGGTCTGCCTCTTTTGGACTGTGATGCAGCACCAAGTCCGCCACGTGAAGCTTTGGATGATCTACCACCGGCCATCCTCTATCACACACTGAAAGATTCAAACACTAACACGGTCATTCAAGGGAATAGCTTAGTTTATGTCAAGTATAGTAAGTCCCTAATTACAGTGGCTAGTTGTGATTAGCCACTTACTTTACTCTTCGTACCCCGAGCATTACATGTCCTGACTACATCAGTATCTAAATCTACCACAACACATAAACACATAACATGCGCATATAATGCCGGTTAACTTTAGAAAAATACCTGATGGCACGCAGCTACTCAGATTCGCATCCCATCCCTTTCTGTCCCATTCTCAGTTTAAGTTAAGGTTTATTTCGAAAATTTGCCCATTTCACTTAAACTTTGGTTCTGATACCAACTTGTAAGGCCCCGTCCCCGAGACGCTTATAGCTGGTTGATCATCACACAAAACATACATTTCTATTAACTTTAATAAACATTGCAGCGAAATCGGTAAAATAACTTTTCATTTCAATATAAATACTTTGCAAAGTAATACAAAACTCATTACAAAAATATCATTTGTTTGCATTACAATACAAAAGCATTAAACAAAAGAATGCCATCCTAAAAGAGCTGAGTAGCCGCCCCGTGCCATCCTCAGCAACCTTACCTGCCAACTGGAAACACATAAAAAGTCAGCGTTGCTGAGTGAGTTCTAGTTTTATAATAAAACATACTTTACTTTCATTAAAACCATTTCTTTACTTTTATGCGATCACACATCATACGTACACATAGATAATATCATTATTATCTTCACCATTCATTATCTTTGTTTCTATATTGGTCCTGTCACACTTTACCCTCTTCACGGCATACCGCCATGATTACGGAGGTCGAGTGACAAGGATTCGTTTCATACTTTATCATTATGTTTCTTCCGTTCGTTTCTTTCATTCGTTCATTCTTTAACTTTCTTTCATTCACTGTACATCTTTAACTTTCTTACTTTACCTTTTTTTAATCTTTATCTCTTTTCTTTCCATCACCCATAAACCTTACCTTTCTGTATCATGGTACTGGACCTAGGCCTATCATAGACCTTCTATAATGGTGCATCACACCTCCTGGCCACAGTACCTAAGGTAAAGTTTAGGGGTACAATCACTATATACAGTACCTTTCTGTTTCGTGGTGCTGGACCTAGGCCTATCATAGACCTTCTATATCGGCGCACCGCACTCTCCTGGCCACAGCACCTAAGGTAGAGTTTAAGTGTACCATTGCCACATGTAATATCCTTCTGTATCATGGTACTATACCTAGGCCTATATCATAGACCTTTTATATCGGCGCATCGCACCCTCATGGCCACAGTACCTAGGATATGCAGTGATGGTTCCATACAATGGTTGTTCCCAGTGTCAGGATTTTACCCTCCTCATAGCACACAACCACGATTACTGAGGTCGCAAGACAGGGATCTGTATTTACTTGCAAGCCTTTATTACTCTCATTCATTATTAATGCATGCATTCATTCATCATGTTCCTCTTTCATTATCTTTCACTTCACGTTACATAATACATTCATTACATTTATTAATCGTAACACGTAAAGCCACAGAAAGATAAACATATATCAAAACAAGGAACACCGACATTTACCAGTCATCAGTCATCACCATCTATCATGGAAACTTCATACTTAACATAACATACATCATGCATAACATGCAATACTATCATCATCGTACCCAACATAAATTCTAAAGCCTCTAACAGGATCTCAGCCTCTCTTTTGATCAATCAGATTATGTTTGCAGCGGATTTAGCACATTAATTAGCGATTAGTGCAAGAACATAAAAGATATTGCATGTAAAAGCACAAGCATAGAGAGAGAAAAGAGTTCTGCGAAACAATAAATGTTCTATTGCATAGCACGTTTCGGCCATTAAAACAGTATGGTTCACCATCCTTTTATAGGCGGCAAAAGGATGGTGGTGATGTTCTTTCTCTGACATCAACAGATTATTAAAATTACAACTGACGGAACATAAAACTACTGAAGATGTCAACAGCTGACATCTTCTTACAAAAGTTTCCTAATACTGACAAAAGTAAAACTACTGAAATCCTACAACGACTAAAGAACAAACTCTTCAGTCGTTTATAACTACTGATACTATAACAACTGAAGAACATGCTCTTCAGCTGTTGTACAACTACTGAACCAAGATAAAGTACTGAAAAGGAAAAACCATCACAACAACCGAAGAAGACTTCAGCTGTTGTGACAAACTCTGAGTCTTCAGTACTTGGTCTTCAGACTTGGCTTCAGATGATGTAACAACTGATCATCAGTTGTTGTCTTCAGTCTTTGTCTTCAGACTTTGTGCTTCAGTAGAAGGTCCTCAGTTCTTCAGTTCTTCAGCTTTTGATTCTTTAGTACTTGTCTTCAGTACTTGAAGTCTTCAGTACTTGTAGGATCAGTACTTCAGACTTCAGTACTTGGTCTTCAGTACTTTGGAGTCTTCTTCAGCTGTTGTTCTTCAATTCTTTGATCTTCATACTTTGTTCTTCAGACTTTGTCAGAACAGCTGATGGGAGTCTTCAGCAGTTGTTGCAGTGGCATGTGGGACTTAGGGGTTTTCCTGATCTTGGCTCATTGGTTCTTTTGGTCCAACAAACTCCCCCTGAACCAATGCAGCCAAAACCTCTAATTATTGGTTGTCCCACTTATTGGTGGCATAATGATTGGTCTATTTCCTTCTAGATCAGATTAGAAGTTGACCCAGATAAGCACTGGCCTGAGAGGTAGTCTCTAGTGTTTGTTTGGCTAAGTATGGATGGGAGCTCTGTCTTGGGGAATTGGACACAGAGCTGTTGTCCCATCCATGAGATCTACCTCCCATGTACAAGCCGGTAGGATTCTCGGGTGTAGGCTCGGACAAAGATCATTTGTTCTTCTTTGGTCATGCCCTCATCCCCACCATCGAACAATCCTTCACGGCCGTACGTCTCTGAGACATACTTGACCTGTTTCCCATTTTTGAGCTCAACTGTTGTGATTTGCTTGTAAGCAAATTCATCTGGATGTCTGCCTTCTAGCAACAAGTTGAGCTCATTTTTGCGGAAGTTCTCAAGCTTCTTATAAACTAAGCCTTTCCTCACCATCCTGTTCTCCAACATCATTTCAGGAGGTAGCTTAGCTTTATAAGCTTTCTCGAACTCATCCACAATTTCCCAGGGTGTTATTACAAGAGCCACTGTGATTACTTCATCTACAATCCTCTTCATCTAGCTCTTGTATCTCACAGGAATATTATTCTTTGTGATCGTGTAAGCCACCCTAGGATCAGGCCAAGTCCTCACTCTCTCCTTGTTATATTGGAAGGTTTGTTTGAGAGTGAAGAGTCTCAGAGCTTCTTTCTTCATATTCATGATAGAGGTAGAGGCAGCATATGCTTGGTCAATAGACTTAAGCATCTCAGCATCATGAAGCTGCTGTGCCTCTTCCTCTATCTTCACCTTCACAGTTTCCATCTGTGAGGTGGGAGTGATGGTTTGGGATTTGGCTTTTGGTAGAGGGATGACTGCTGAAAGAAGCAGTCTATCCTCCTCATCACCCTCTTCTTCTTCTTCTTCTTGCAGCCTCAACACCCTTCTCTTCTTCTTCAAGGGTGGATCATTGGCTGAGGGTTTTGGTGGTGAAGGGGTTGGTTTAGTGGGTTGTGGTTGGGTTGTTGGTGTGGAAATGTTGGCAGGCACTGCTAGTAACCTAGAGATAAGGGCTAGTTTGGTCTGTTTTACTAACAGTGTCCTGTTCCCAGCACCTGCTTCAGAGAGGGCCTCTGCGACCAGTCCCTTAGTGAAATCACCAGCCGAACAGATCTTGGTGGTTATTGCCAAGAGTCTGTCCCTGGTCCATGCTTTTACATCAAGGACTGGCCTGCCCAGATACTTCGAAATGAATCTACTCATAGCCTCGAGTTTCTTTTGATCCTCTTGGCTATAAGTAGACCATCGGTATTCTATCTCCCTAGTTTCCATTTTCCTGATCTCCTGATCTAGCAAGGCAGTGTCCTTGTCAAAGCCTTGCCTGAACAGCTGAGCAATGGCAGAATCCATTGATTTGCTATGTTCAGCATCAGCCTCCTTAACAAGGGCTGCTAGATCAGAGTCAGCCACCATCTTTCCCTCCTCTCCCTTTTTCTTATCAGTGAAACTGAAATCCTTTTGGATGTCAGCCACTTCTATTTGCTCAACCTCCCTCTCTTTCCTCTTCCCTTTCTCCCTCACCTTCCTAGTCTCCTCAACCAACTCCCTCTCAACCACCACCTCTTTCTCTGCCTCTACCTCCTCCTCACCCCTCTTCCTCTTGACTTGCACTGATGTCTCCCCCTTTTTGGGTGCATTGGTTGGGGTTTGACTATCAGCAAGTGCCTTAGAAATGGCAACCTCCACCATGGGTTGTATGTATGTGGGAAGCCTCTCATCAAGGGTTTGAATGACTAAGTCTTTAAGCATGGGTGTGATGAGAGGTAGGGATTTTTGGAGGATAGCATCCAGCTGCTCAGGGGGGTTCTGACCCTGAGAGCTAGTGCCACGAGTTTGTGGGAGTGGCTCAGTGTTTATGAGACCTTCGGGTGAAGGTGCCATCTGTGGGGTAGTGGTGGCAGATGGACTTCTATCCTGAGTCATTTGAGCAAGCAGCTCTTTGAGTCTGCTTATCTCATCCTCTAGGATAGTGTTTTGAGCTACTACATCGTAGAAGAAGCTCAGGTCATCATCAGCATGAGCTGAATCACCTGACCTCCTAACAATGTCAGGATGTACATGCCCTGAGTGTGGCTCAGTAATAGCATGTGCCCCTTGTTCATGGTACTGGGGATTTCTAGCCTCCGGATTGGATCCATCATCGGCAGCTGCCTCTGGTGAGGTCTTAGTGATGTTACCAGCTTCACCCTGCTCAGATGTTGACGCAGGGGAAGTGGCAGCCTCACCAGATTTTCCTATCTCCCTAGCCACACTGGGAGATTGGACTGATTCTCTGTGCTATGGGCTCCCACCGGCACTTGTATCCACCCCCTCTTCGGTTGAAGTCTCCCCAGTTGTAATAGGTTTCTGGGGAGAGGGTGGAGTGCTCAGATGAGTCAGCACTTTGGCGATAACCAATGTAGGGCTTTGTCGGGCGGTCTCATCAAGAGATGGGCTCGAAGCAGTGTGCACATGGGGAGGACTGTGCTCTTCAATGGCAGTCTTCTCAAGTGAGAAAGACCCCAGTAATGTGGTTGCCCCAAAATTGGTTGCATCAGGCTCCTGTTGAGAGGAAGCCTGTGCGGTTGTGGTGGGTGGAGTCGTGGTACCTGCTGGGAGAATCGAACCAGCAGGCACATCCTGCCTTTGTGTTGCAGGGGCATCCTCAGGGGACTCATCTCCCTGAGTAGCCTTTTTGGGTTCTTTTTGGCTTTTGGTTTGGTGGGGACTTTGGATTTGGAGATGGAGGCTGTGGGTTCCTGCTGCGTGGGGTGATTCTTGAGATCTTGATAGACTATGATATCTGTGCAAGTTTTTGTAGACCCATCAGTAGCAACAGATGGTGATGGAGATTCCTGAAGCCATGTAGAGGATGGCAGCTCAAACGAAGTAGAGCAAGCAGAAATCTCATCAGCATTTGTAGTGGATGGAGCTGCTGAGGCTACAGGAGCATCAGGTTCAGTGGACTCAGGCAGGTTGTCACTAAACCTGAAGAGGTGGGTACTGACTACATCATCATCAGTACCACCAGGTGAAGATCTGTTGACAGGCTCAACAGATGGAGGTTGATAAGGAACATATTGCAGTATGTCCAGATCAAACAACTCCACAGGGTTTTGTGGAATCTTGTCCTTTGGAGATTCATTGAACTTAACATGCAGAGTTTCTTCAACCCCCTTTGTTCTACAGTTGAAGACTCTGTATGCCTTGCAAGTTGATGAATAACCAACAAAATACCCTGCATCCACCTTACTAGCAAACTTCTGGAGTGGGTTGCTAGTGTTGAGAATAAAACAAGGACACCTAAAGGCTCTAAAGAATGAAATAAGAGGGGCCAAATGATGAAGAACTTCATATGGAGTCTTCATCAACCTCTTATTCACTAAAGCTCTATTCTGTACATAGCAAGCTGTATTGACAGCTTCAGCCCAAAAGGTCAGTGGCAACCCTGAGTCAGCCAACATTGACCTTGCTGCTTCAATGAGGGTCCGGTTCTTTCTCTCCACCACTCCATTCTGCTCAAGAGTTCTAGGAATACTAAACTGTCTTCTAATTCCCTTGGACAGGTAGAAGTCATCAAGTGTGTGGTTTCTAAACTCTGTTCCATTGTCACTCCTCACACACTTGACCTGTAGGGAATACTGCTTTTCTACATGTAACACAAAGTTCATTATTGTCTTTGCTGCTTCATCCTTGGAGTGCAAGAAGAAAGTCCATACAAACCTGGAATAATCATCCACAATTACCAGGCAGTATTTCTTCTTTGCCATGCTCATCACTCTGACAGGACCAAAGAGATCCATGTCCAAGAGCTGCAAGCAGGCAGTGGACTTTGGTTCTTCTATTGAAGGGAATGAAACTTTGTGTTGTTTTCCTTTCAAGCAAGCAGTGCAGTCATCTTCACACTTGAACTCCTTCTGAGGCAGTCCTCTTACTAAACCATGGCTTATAAGCTGATTCATATTCTTGAAATTAACATGACCCAACCTTCTATGCCATAGTGTAGACTCTTGAGGAGATGCCTTGGAGAATAGGCAAGGATGGCCTTTTAGATCCATCTTTTTGGAAAGATCTAAGGCATAGACTCTTCCTGTCCTGTTGGCCTTCAGGAGAGTGTGTTCATCCAATGCCTTGTCAATCAAACTCAGAACTTTGGATGACAGAATCCGGCAGTTCTGGCTTGTGAAAAGGGCAATATGGCCTTTGTCACACATTTGACTGACAGTCAAGAGGTTGTACTTGAGATTCTCCACATGGTTAACATCATCAGACATTATTTCCCCATTAGAAACAAAGCCTTTACCAATGATGTAACCCTTTGCATCATTGCCAAAGGAAACAAATCCCTTCTTTCCTTGAGAGTAGTTATTAAGAAGGGAGCTGCTTCCTGTCATGTGCATGGATCCTCCACTGTCTACATACCAGATGCTTCTATGGCATGTTGAAGAACCCTGCAAACACAACCATGTGTTAGTTTGTCTTGGAGACCCAAACCTGCTTGGTTTTGGGTCTGTTCTCAGCTACAGGTGCAGCACTAACAGGTGTGTTGTGTGTGACAGCTTGAGGTGAAGAAGATGGTACAGAAGAGGAACCCTTTGGCTTGGACTTCCTTTTCTGTGGTTTCAACACAGGGGCATCTAAGTGGTTGACTCTTCCCACTAGCTGCTAAACCATCATCACCAATTGTGTTTGATTCTGTGATAAGGCCTTCAGCTCTTCAGACACATTGGAGTTTGCTGATGATGAGTTCCTATGTTGTACCATCTTTTTCTGAGCAACATCAGCTGTTGCCTGTGTAATCCCTACCTTCTTTTTAGATTTAGCTTTGGGCTTAGGGATTTCAAGCTTGGATGTTGCTAGAACAAACTTAGTTTCAAACTCATTCTTCATTTTATTGATGCTCTCATTAATTTTCTCCTTCTGTTTGAGTTTGGAACCCCTTTTGTACCAGCAATCATCAGTAAGATGATTGAACAAGCCACATATCTCACATGGCTTTTTCTTCATCTTATGCTGATCATTAGCTGAAGAGGATTTAACTGCTGAAGACTTGTTCTTCAGCTGTTTGTCATCAGTACTAGCAGTTTTCTTCCTAGTGCCTGCTTTCCTGGTATCCTCTCTAGCTGTCTTCAAACCTTTCCTACTGTTAGTTTTCTTCTCTTTAGTGCTAACAGTATTTGAGGTTTGAACTTCAGAAGTTGTCACTTGCTCTCCAGTACCTTCAGTACTTCTAGTGACAACACCTGAGTTGATCAGCCTTTTGGTCATGTGACAGTCAGCATTTGAACCATCAGCTGTTGTAGCATCAGCTGATTGGTTTTGGCAGGAGTAAATGCTGACATCTATCTCTGATGATGCTGATTCAGAGGATAGTAAGTCACATGATGAGAAGGATTGGTTATTGCTCTCCCCATCAGATTCAACTTCTGCTCTTGAAGTGAAATCTGTGGGAGGAGCAGTGTGATTATAACCAATGCCAAACTTTACATTAGAAGCTGATTGCTTGCTAAGAAGCATTTCAAAACCCTTGCATGATTGCACCCATCGATCACACTCAACTTGGGTGGTTGCAAGAGTTTCCTTGAGATCTTTGTACTTCTCTAGAAGTACATCTTCCCTAGCTTTATCATCTTTGATTTGGCATTTAAGCTTGTAAATCTCATCATTTTTATCTTTTAGAACAACCTCAAAATCAGCTTTTCTTTTGGAAATTGTTTGCTCAAGCTCAAGATTTTTATCTATTAAAGCTACATTTGCTTCTCTAATAGAAGCAAATGCTGCTATGCATGATTCTGAACAAAGCTTGGCTTTTGCCTCAGTGGATACCTGAGATGAGGCATTGGATGATGACCCTTCAGCAAATCAAGGGCCATCAGAGCAAGATTTCCAAAAGGTTGGTCACCACCATGTTGACCAGCACCTTGAAGTAGTTGATCCTGACCAGATAGCTCTTCTGGTAGACTACTCCAGTCAACAACAGTTGGGGTGATAAAGCTTTGTTGTTGAGGTTGTGTGTGGTGATGAGATTGGGAAGAATGAGGCTCTGGAAGAGCATGAGGTGGTTGAGCCGGGGGTGCTTGAGTTTGACTAGGCTGAGGCATGTAGTAACAGGGGTAAGGATATGGCATATGACCCTGTGGCACAAAATAAGCAGGTGGTGCCTGTTCCTGAGATGGATAGCTAGAACTGGAGGAAGGTTGCCCTTTGTGCTGTGAGCTATTGCTGGGAAAAGTCACAAAGGGTGCAGATGAGTTAGATCCAGATGATCTACACTCTCTTGCAAAGTGTCCAAGCCTTTGGCACTTGTGACACCTCAACTTGCTCTTGTCAAAACCAACTTTGGTTTTGCCAGAGAGTCCTGGAAATTTCCTACCAGTTCTCTTGTAGAACTTTTGAGAGCGGATATTTATCATTGCCATTTGGTTCAAAATATCCATCTCTTCCAGATCATCATCTGGAATGCCCTTCAAGTCCTCCATCAGAAAACACAAGTTATCACCACCACCTCCTGAACTACTAACACCAACAAAAGCTTGTTCTGAGTTGGTAGAGAAATCAATATGCTCATTATAAGAACCTTCTGATGAAGCATATTCTGACTCATGACTTATCAAGGCAGCATTACCTTGGACAAAGTCATCAGCAAGTTTGCAGAAGATGACAACCTCCTCTTTTGCTCTATCTCTCTCTCAAAAGTGAGCAATTTCCCATGAAGTTGGGTGAGAGACAGAGTGTCCAGGTCAGCACTGGAGCGTAGGACAATGGTATATGTGTCCCATCTCTCAGGCAATGACCTGAGGAACCTGTTGTTCATCTGGCTTTTGGAGTACTCTTGTTTGACCATCTTCAGCTCAGAGATCAAACAAGAGAACCGCTCAAACTGCTGGGTCAGAGTCTCACCCTTTCTATATGAGAATGTCTCATATTGTTGGGCGAGGATTTCCCTATTGTTTGCTAAGACCGAGTCAGTTCCTCCAAATTGTTCCTTTAGAGCAACCCATAGGTCATGAGGAGACTCATGATGCAAGAGCCCTGAATATATCTCATTAGGAATGGCCATGGCTAGAATTCCATGGGCTCTAGCATCAATTTCGAACAGCTTTAGATCTTCGTCCGAATATTGTTCAGGTTTCTTCGCAACCTGTTCATTAGATTCCGGGACGCTCACCATAGGCTTGTATGGCCCATGCACCACTGACTTCCAACAACCAGCACTGTTGACAGCCAAGTGGTGTAGCATACGTCTTTGCCATATGTTATACTCGTTCCTAACCAGCATCGGAGGCTTGGTTGAGGAACCAGTGTTGTGAGGATCATTAGTTGGTGTAGTCATCTCAGGTTTTAGTCAAAAACAAGTTTAAACACGACAACCGTAACTCGAAACCACCAAAAGACCTCAAGATTTTGGCCAGAAACAGCAGAAACTCACTCTCTATGGCTAATTCTTGCAAATTGCTAATTCGATCAAACAGAGAGATCAAAAGAGCAGTTTCAAATGATCAATAGTGAAATTGATCAATGATTAACCTGCTCTGATACCATTTGACAGGATCTCAACCTCTCGTTTGATCAATCAGATTATGTTTGCAGCGGATTTAGCACATTAATTAGCGATTAATGCAAGAACATAAAAGATATTGCATGTAAAAGCACAAGCATAGAGAGAGAAAAGAGTTCTGCGAAACAATAAATGTTCTATTGCATAGCACGTTTCGGCCATTAAAACAGTGTGGTTCACCATCCTTTTATAGGCGGCAAAAGGATGGTGGTGATGTCCTTTCTCTGACATCAACATATTATTAAAATTACAACTGACGGAACATAAAACTACTGAAGATGTCAACAGATGACATCTTCTTACAAAAGTTTCCTAAGTACTGACAAAAGTAAAACTACTGAAATCCTACAACGACTGAAGAACAAACTCTTCAGTCGTTTATAACTACTGATACTTTAACAACTGAAGAACATGCTCTTCAGCTGTTGTACAACTACTGATCCAAAATAAACTACTGAAAAGGAAAAACATCACAACAACTGAAGAAGACTTCAGCTATTGTGACAAACTCTGAGTCTTCAGTACTTGGTCTTCAGACTTGGCTTCAGATGATGTAACAACTGATCATCAGTTGTTGTCTTCAGTCTTTGTCTTCAGACTTTGTGCTTCAGTAGAAGGTCTTTAGTTCTTCAGTTCTTCAGCTTTTGATTCTTTAGTACTTGTCTTCAGTACTTGAAGTCTTCAGTACTTGTAGGATCAGTACTTCAGACTTCAGTACTTGGTCTTCAGTACTTTGGAGTCTTCTTCAGCTGTTGTTCTTCAGTTCTTTGATCTTCATACTTTGTTCTTCAGACTTTGTCAGAACAGCTGATGGGAGCCTTCAGCAGTTGTTGCAGTGGCATGTGGGACTTAGAGGTTTTCCTGATCTTGGCTCATTGGTTCTTTTGGTCCAACAGCCTCGACGGCCATCTTACATGTACTTACGGGAACTATCACATCATTACTTACCCCTGCTCTTTTCCCCGAAAGTCAGTAATTAAACTATGCCTCTCCTCGTACACAATAGCCCTATTTGGGCGATTGGGCACCCTTCAGTCGCATAGCCTCCACGCGACTGAACATCACGCTACTAGACCACTGTGAATGGGCTCCCATGTGACTGAACCTCCAATCGTGCGAATGGACCTTCAATCGTGTGATTGGACACTATGCGAATGGACCTATGCGACTAAGCTCTCAGTCGTGCGAAGGAACACCTGTGCGACTGAGCACCTATGCGATTGGGCTCTCAATCGTATGACCTGCCATGCGACTGGACCCCCAGTAGTGCGATTGAACCTCAGTCATGCGATTGAACCTCAATCGTCCCTCAATCGTCTAGGCCTAACTGGGCGCAGACTGCAGTTCATCCCGAACTTCAGTCGTGATTTTCGACCTCCAAACCCTTTCAAACTCATTCTTAGCCCAAATGAACCCTCCTAAACCTTAGGGAAGCATATTATGACACCATTCAAGCACACACAAGCCTGAAATCATACCCTAAACACACTATACACAATCACACCCAAATGGGTCAAACACACACACTTTCAAAAACGGGTTTCTAGGTGTTCCAGCCCCAAATCAGTTGAAAACAAGTGAAATAGGGGTCCTAGAACTCACACAAACAAGAAGAAGAAGAAGAAGAGCTTCGTTTGGACTTGCTACATGACGAATTTCGAGCCCGAATCACCCCTTTTTCTCTTCTTTTTCTCTCTTCCTCTCTTCTTCCTCTCTTCTCTCTTTTGGCTGCGTTTTTCTCAAGAGTGGGGAGGAAGTGGTTGCCTCCCCCTCTTAATCCCCCATATTTACAACTTTTCCCCCATTTTGGCAAGTTTGGTCCCGGACTTCGGACTTTATTTCTTTTTCTTCTTTCGTCGGCTACAAGGGAAAATCTCCGGGCGTTACAAATAGGGGCCACGAAACTCACTTGATTGATAGTAGAAGTAGATGAACAAAGGTTCCAAAGGATGAAGCAACAATTGTTCAAACACCTATTATTAATTATTGTTAAGTATTAAAGATAAGCTTTAAGAGAATAGATGTGTTTGGTCGGTTCGGGTTGGATCGGTCACACGACACACACTCATACAAGCAGGCATAAGCATAAGATCTTATATAGATCCATGTACTAGGAATCATCACCATTGATAATGATATTAGTGTAAGGGTTTCACTGTTACTAGAGGTGTAAGTATGATAAAACGGTTATGTTGATAAAACTAATGAGGATATTAGTAGTTACTAATGTTAGTCTTGATAACCTTAAAAATGTTAGCATTGATTATATTTGTGATAATATTAGTAATAACCATAGTGTTAACATTAATAATGTCATTAGCAATGGTAACCGTATCAATGTCACCTTAATATCACACGACCTACACATACTACACACAAGGATGCATTCACACACATACAAACTTCAGTTGCACGACTCAGCATCCATTCGTACGATTCAATCTTCATTCGTACGAATCAACCTTCATTTTTACGAATCAACCTTCATTCGTACGAATCACCATTCAGTCGCACAACACAAATTCATTCGCAAACACTTACTCAATCATACACACACATTCGCACGACACAATATTCATACGCATACACCCTTATTCGCATGACACAACATTTATTCGCACACACTCATTCGCATGACTCACACTCAATCGCACACACACTTCCAATCGCACATGCGCATTGGTACAAAACAGACTCAATCGCACACATGCTTCCAATCGCACACACTCATTCATACGAAACAGACTCAATCGCACACATGCTCCTAATCATACACAATCGCACATACTGAACACAGGGGTACCGGAGTGCGCACAGCATCCTTCGGCCGCTGTGACCACTTAAGTGGCACCACAACACACTCAGGAGTTGATTTCCCAGCACATTTGAGCAATTGATGCAACCTAAAAGCTCTCGACAGTGCTCGCTCTCTCGGGAACATCCCAAAACACCCAAACCAATGCATGAAAAGAGAAATAAGGAGAAACAGGAGGCGACGGTGGTCGTCTACCTGCGTGGTGTCGATTTGGAGCGACCTGTGGCAGCGATTTGCCGGAGAAAACAACGAAGGGAGTCGGAGAAAGAGGGAGGGGGTAAATGGTGGGGGTAGGGTTTGGATAAGGTGAAATGGCTGGGAAAGGGGTTTTTATACCCAATTCAAGTTTGTGGAATTGACACTCTAGTCCCTAGACTTCCAAGGCCTTTAATTCTTTAAGTTTGATAAATTACAATTTGGACCCTGAACTTTGTTAATTTTATTAATAATAGTATGTTAATAATAGGGTTTTACAACATCAATGATAATAATAATACTACTAATAATAATACTACTAATAACTTGTTAATAGTAATCACATTAATTATATTATTGATGTTAATGATAGTAGTAATAATAATACTAGTACTACTACTAACAATAGTTTTAATAACAATAATAACAATAATAATAATAATGATAATAGTAATTGAGGTAATAATAATAATTTATGACTTTAGTAATTATAATGATAATAATAATAGTATTCATATTATGACACCATTCAAGCACACACAAAGTAGGAAAGTAGGGAAGTGAGGCTCCTTCTACCTATGCTGCTTTGTTCAAACTGAACGTTTTACTTGTTGCATTGGTTGTTGTGAGATTCTATCATTATACTTGATGGGGTAAATGGATGTCATGTAACCAGTTTAGATATCGTCCTTGGTATATCGTCGACATGGTGGGAACGCTGCGGGGAACCCTATACATAAACATCTTCGTTATGCTAGGGATATGTCTGAACTGGGCTATGTGATGATCCGAGAGGGTTACAGATGGACATAGTGAGACTGATAAATTGAAAGAAAGTGGCACTGGAGGTATGATTAGTTGAACATGCCCAAAGTTCATGACGTGCAAGCTAAAAGAGTTTGACAGGATGTTGGGGCAATAGTTCTGACCCGTTACATTAAAAAAACAGAAATGGATGTGGACATCAAGATCTGTGCTACTAATTAAAAGACAAAGAGTTTTATTCAGCCACTAGTAGGCAAAGCACTAATGTGGTGGAATATCCAAGTTCAAGTGCGAAGTAGAAAAGATGTGATGGTCATGACTTTGGATGGGTTAAGTAGTAGTAACTGAGAGGTACTACCACATGCACAAGATGCAAAATATAGATCGTTAGTTGTGGAATCAAGTAGTGGTAGGATCTAGTCATGCTGCTTATCCCTACCAATTCCATAAGTTGGCAAAAGTGGTGACATATCTGTGACATGTCAATCAAAGCGAATGGAAAAGTACCTCAGGGGGACTGGTTCTATAGATATGGAATGGTGGGCACTACTACACCCCAACCAGTTCCATTCCTCTCAGGAAAGCGAAGCTAACCGCTTTTAGGCTGCTTTCGAAACATTCTTCATCGACAGGGAGCAAGCTCAGTCATTACAACTTGGGCAAAGCCGATTGGTCGATAACAAGAGATGGTTGTTTTTGTCTTCTTGTTTTGCTGGTGTCAGCTAGGAAGGCTTGTTATTATAAAAATAGTAATGTATTTATTGTTGCAACACTGAAGAATTGTATTCTAGTTAATGAGATGGTTCATATTAGACCCTCGAGAAGACTAGTGAGACGTAGGAGGATGTTAAGAAATTGAGTGAGCTAGCGGATGTTAGAATAGACAAGAAGGACAAATTCATGAAAGGATACGTGGTTGTCACATTGGTAATGAAGGGCTATGTTAGTACTTGTCCAGAGAGTAATAAGTGCAATCTACACCACCCGACTATGATGTCACGACCTGTGTGGTTCAATTTCAAGCAATTGGAATGCTTAGCGAAGAGTGTTAAGGTATTTATGAACCCAGTTGTGTTAATTAATGCGGTCGAGTCGGAGGGAGTTGAACGTTGACCTTTTGAGGGTGAAATCCAGGAGCATTATCAAAATGCATATACGTGGTTAAATAGGGCTCTAAGACAAACGATCAATTAAGAATAAAAGGAAAAACAACCCAAAGGAAAAACAATTTGTGCAAACCCAGGGTACGACAAGATGACAACCCTACGCATAGAAAGGCATTCAGGATTGATATCGATGGGCCCCAAGAGGATCCTTACGTAATGACTTTGACCTTGGTAACCAAGTTGGATTTAACCCCGGTCACGAGGAATGTGTGTTATTATTGGACTAAAGATAGGCTTGTAAACACTAGGAAGGTAATATGGGACTGTACTATGCTATCAGTAAATCATACATTTTGAATACATTTTGTATGATTTGGGCACGAAAGTTTCAATCTGGTCACGGGGATAGATAGATAGTCAAGGAATAGTACCGAGGTAATTAGATGAGAGACGTTTGCTGGCATACCATTGTCAAAAAGTGGGACACTTGATGTGTATGGTAGGAGATCAGAAGAGGACTACACGAAGATTTTTAGCATGAAGATGAAGGAACAAGAGTCATATGATATACCTATTGTGTGAAAATTCTAAAAAGTGTTCCTGAAGGATTTGGTGGGAATGCATACACCACAATAGGTGGACCTTTTGTTTGAATTGGTACACAAAGCGGTGTGTGTACCGAGGGCTTCTTATCGCGTAACACCCTTGGAACTGTAAAACCACTCTAAACAACTGTAGGACTGGTCTGGTAAAAGTTTTAATATGACCCACAGGTACCAGGAGGCGTTAATGCTCTCTGTAGAGAAGAAGGATGGGTCGTACAGGATGTGTGAAGGGATTTAAAATGTTTATCAAAGTTCATATAATCTTGTTTATATGAAAAACGCAGCGGATTATTGGTTTTAAAACATGTAAATATGATGATTATTAAACCCATTTAATAAGCAAACCCCAAACCATGGATCATTATACGAAATGCATACAATGAAATGAACATAAGATGTTTGATATATACAACCTTTGTAGCTGCTCAAAATTGAATTTCTTGAGGTGAAAGAAGATGAAATCGTGGCTGAATCTTCAAGCAAGAAGACCTCAAGAAGATGATACCCCAAGCCACCAACAAAAACCTTTGAATGCTAGGTTTCTTGACACCAATTTTCAGCAACAAAACCCTTTTGTTGGCTGAAAAATTCAGCTTTCTTGGCTGCTCTAAATCCGATTGTGAGAGGGAGAGATGCTGAAACTTTTCAGCACTTTTCTTCTTCTAAAACCTGAAAAATAGAGAGATAGATGATATGCTGAAAATTTCAGCTCTAGTCTCCTAAGAATCGATTGAGAGAGAGTGAGATGGATATGTTTTCTATTTCCTTTGCATGCAAGAGATATGTAGTGGAGTTAGAGTTGGATGGTGTGAGAACCTTGTATTCTTACAAGACAAACATAGTGGAAGCATATGGTAAAGTGGAAGCATATGGTAAAGTGGAAGCATGCATGCATGTGGCCTACGGCCAATATCTATTAAAAAATGGATTTCCATTTTAATTTTTTGCTCTTACTTTTCTTCATCATTAACTCACTATATCTCTTGTTTTATAAAGTTGAAACAAATTTTTAACTTTATAAACTTAGCACTCTTTTATTTGTTATCATTTACTAAAACTAAATAATGAAACAAATAATACTTCATGAACAATTATCCACATAATGATGTTCATTTACAAAGGCAATGATTTAGAAAACCCATTTTACTAAATTGGTGTCATTATTTATTTGTATGATCTTATCAACAAATAAATATTTATTGGTGTTTGTTTAGCTTGTTATTGGGTATGACCCGACTTGGATCATATCACACTAGCCACATCAACTTAATATGCATCTTGGGCAGATCAGGTCTTTCAATCTCCCACTTGCACAAGATTCATAGAAGGTTGATGCAAGTAGCAAATGATGCCTAGCAACGGTCTGCTATCCCTAATGTATATGATTAAGTGCCATTCAATAACATCATCCCTTTCAAGTACCTTACTTGAATATGATTTAGGTGAATTAATCATCTATCCTTTTGTTACAGATGTCATGTTAAATCCAAGGACACAAAATGATCATTCCTTGTTGATTTAACTTAATCAGGCCTTAGACATCTAACTCTCAACGAATAAGAGGAACAAATTCCATCTTGACTACGTACGTTTCTCACAAACACCTCGTGTTATACCTGAACATACCCTTATGTACTGTCCACTATTACAGGACAGTGAAGAATTACCTCAAGGTATAATACATGGTGAATATCAAAACCCAATATATATCTCAGGTCGAAGGATACCAAATGATATTCGCCTTTACTCAAATTTACTTATGATAATTCGATAAGATTCCATGTAGTAAAATTTGAGATGCGGGTTAGTCCAATATTTGTATCCCACAAATATCTATGAACATTGGTAGCAACCCATTGCTCTATATTCATCCTTATGAATATCAACCAATCCAAGTTCATAATAATCTTACCCTCACACTTGTTCCCACAAGTATGAACGACTACGGACATTTAGAGTAAATAATTTACTCATGGATTAAACATGCTAAATTGGAACATTAATTAAAAAATTATAACCAAATAATTTTACTCAAAATAAGAGTTCCACATATTCAAATACTAAATTTGATCAAGTCCAATCACTAGAATATCAAAGTCCTAAGGCAAATGTGTGACTTTCATGCTTTGACCTATCTAGGAGCTTCGTGAATGGATCCGCAATGTTTTGATCGGTATGAACTTTGCGAATACATATCTTCCCCTTTTCAAGTTCATCCCTAATGTAGTTGAATCTCCGTTCAATGTGCCAAGTCTTTTGATGAGCACGAGGTTCCTTGATTTGAGCAATAGCACCTTCGTTGTCACAAAAGATCTCTAGGGGGTCTTGAATGGTAGCAACAACCCCTAGATAAGCAATGAACTTCCTAAGCCACGCAGCTTCTTGAGCTGCCAATGAAGCGGCGATGTATTCTGATTCTGTTGTAGATAGTGCCACTACATCTTGCTTTGAGCTCTTCCAAGAGACTGCTCCTCCATTCATAATGAAGACATATCCCGACTGTGATCGAGAATCATCTCGATCAGTTTGGAAACTCGCATCCGTGTAACCCTTTACAACGAGCTCCTCCTCACCAGATCCATATATTAAGAACATATCCTTAGTGTTTCTAAAGTATTTCAAAATACTCTTAACACCCATCCAATGACTATTACCAGGATTCTGTTGATATCTACTTGTCATGCTTAGAGCACATGACACGTCCGGCCTAGTACATATCATTGCATACATGATGGATCCTATAGCAGATGCATATGGGACTCCATTCATTCTTTCTTGTTCAACCTTTGAACTAGGGCAATGAGATGAGCTCAATATAGTCCCCTTTTGAATAGGCACCAAACCTTTCTTAGAATTCTCCATCTTGAACCTTTTCAAGATCTTTTCAATGTATGTACTTTGGTTTAAACCTATTAACCGCCTTGATCTATCCCTATAGATCTTTATTCCCAAAATATAGGTGGCCTCTCCAAGATCCTTAATGGAAAAACAGCTTCCAAGCCAGGTTTTTACGACTTCCAAGGTTGGAATGTCGTTTCCAATTAGTAGAATGTCATTGACATATAATACTAGGAAAGTAATAATGCTCCCACTAGCTTTCTTATATACACAAGCTTCATCAGCATTTTTGATGAAGCCAAATTTCTTTACTTCATCATCAAAACGGTGATTCCAACTTCTTGATGCTTGTTTCAATCCATAGATTGATTTCTTTAATTTGCATACCTTGTTAGGATGTTTTAGATCGACAAAACCTTCAGGCTGTTTAATATGGACATCTTCCTCAAGATATCCATTAAGAAAAGCGGTTTTGACATCCATTTGCCAAATCTCATAGTTATAATATGCTGCTATGGCAAACAATATCCTGATAGACTTTAGCATTGCCACAGGTGAAAAGGTTTCATCATAATCAACCCCTTGAGTTTGAGTGAAACCTTTTGCTACAAGTCTAGCTTTATAGGTATCCAAGTTTCCATGCATATTGGTTTTCTTCTTGAAAACCCACTTACTTCCAACTATCTTGGACTTAAGAGGTGGTGTAACCAATTTCCAAACTTGGTTATCATACATGGATTGCATCTCAACGTTCATGGCTTCTTGCCATTTGTCAAAATCAGGTTTTGGCATTGCCTCATGGTATGTGGTTGGTTCATCCAAATCTACACATAGCATCCATCCATGAAAAATCCATATCTCTCAGGAGGAACACTAATTCTACCAGATTTGTGAACGTTTTGTGTATCTTGATCATCTACATGATCATTCTCAACATCCTCATGTTGATTGCTAGTATCAACCAATTGTGTATCGTCGTGTGAATCTTGAACCTCTTCAAGTTCCACTGTTCTTCCAATAGTTTCTTCTAAAAGAAACTTAGTTTCCAAGAACTCTGCCTTTCGAGCAATAAACACTTTTTGTTCTGTCGGATCATAGAAATAATATCCAATACAATCTCTAGGATATCCAATGAAGATACACTTTGTGGATCGGACTTCCAGTTTCTTTTGAGTGTATTGCTTAGGATAAGCATCACACCCCCAAACTTTTAAATATGATAATGATGGAACCCTTCCATGCTATATTTTGAAAGGTGTCCTTTCCACTTTCTTGGTTGGGGCCATATTTAAAATGCGGGCTGCGGAGAGCAACGCGAAACCCCAAAATGATAGAGGTAGTGTACTTCTAGCCATCATAGATCGAACCATATCCAATAGAGTCCGATTCCTCCTCTCAGACACCATTATGTTGTGGTGTCAGGTGGAGTAAGTTGTGAGACAATCCCACAACATCTAAGATACTCTTGAAATTCACTACTTAGGTATTCACCTCCTCGATCTGTATGAAGAATCTTGACCGTTTTGTTGAGTTGATTTTCTACTTCATTCTTGAAGATTTTGAACATTTCAAAAGATTCATGTTTGTGTCTTAACAAGTACATATACCCATAACCACTATAGTCATCGGTAAAGGTAATGAAGTATCTTTCACCATTCCTAGTTATTGGAGTAAAAGGCCCACATACATCCGAATGTATGATTCCTAATAAATCCTTTGCCCTTTCATTAGTCCCACTAAAGGGGCCTTTGTCATTTTACCTTGTAAACAAGACTCGCATACATCAAATGAATCATTTTCATTAGTTTTCAAAAGACCATTCTTTTGGAGTTTTTGCATACGATTCTTGTTTATGTGCCCAAGGCGATAATGCCAAAGATAGGAATCACTCAAATCTAATTTGAGCTTTTTGGTGGTTGCTTGGTACATTGAGCTATCATATGTTGTGTTTTCATGAACCAATTCATAAATACCATTACAAGGTATAGCCTTAAAATAAAACATATGATTGAAAGAAACATGAATATCATTGTCAACAAACTTGAAATCATAATCACATTGTCTTAAACAGGAAACAGAAATAATGTTCCTAGTTAAACTAGGAGCATACAAAACATTCTTTAAAATAACTTCCAAACCACTTGGAAGCTTTAAAATATAGTCTCCTTGGGCTTCCACGTGAACTTTTGCACCATTCCCCATGAAAAGACTAATTTCCCCTTTTGCATAATGCTCACTTCTTTTGAACCCTTGCAACAAATTGCAAATATGAGTTCCACATCCGGTATCTAGTACCCATGTGTTAGAAGAAATAACATTTAGCTCAACATGTATCATAAAGATTGTACCTGAGGTTTGCCCCGCATCCCTCTTTGATCTTAATGCTTTGAGATAGACCGGACAATTGCGTTTCCAATGGCCTACCTCCCCACACTTAAAACACGGGTCCTTTTGAGCCACCTTTTGCTTCTTTTCTTTTGGTTTGGGCGGTTCCACTTTTGCTTTTCCTTTTCCCTTCCCCTTGACGTGCCCCTTCCCTCTTGCAACACTTGCCCTAGGGTCGGGGAGGTGCCTCTTCCTACTACCTCCTTCATTGATCATAAGGACCGGTAGAACCTTTTTACCCATGCCCGCCTCGGCCGTTTTGAGCATTGAGTGAAGCGCACCAATGCTCTTGTCCAATCCATTCATGTTATAGTTCATAACAATGCTATCAAACTTCTTGGATAGAGAGTTGAGGATCAAATCCGTTGCCAACTCATTGGACACACGACAGTTAAGCCTTTCGAGGTGATCAATGTGGCTCTTCATCTTAAGAACGTAAGATGACACCGATTGGGTCTCGTCCATCCGACATGCATGGAGTGCTCGAACCGTTTCGAAGCGCTCCACCCTTGATTGTTGTTGGAACATTTCCTTCAACTGGGTGATCATGTCATAGGCATTGTGGTTCTCAAAGTCCTTTTGCAAATTGGGAATCATACTTGCTACCATGAGACATGCGACTTGCACAGAGTCCTCGGTGTACTTGACCCACTCAGCAAAGGCCTCATCGTCATTTTCATCGGATTGATCGGGAATGGGATCGTCTAACACATAGGACTTCTTTTCTTTTTTGAGAACGATTCTCAAGTTTCGGTACCAATACATGAAGTTCCCATGGTTTAGACGTTCCTTTTCAAGGATTGTTCTTAGTGATAGGTTATGGACAGTCGGGTTTGTGTTGTTGTTGTTTGCGGCCATTCTACAAAATTAACAAAGTTCTTATTAGTATTTCTGAAAAATTACATTTTAATCATTAATACCCTTTACGTCTCATAGACAATTAATAATTAAAATCTAGAATCCAACGTTACATTTAAATATCGGTTAGGTGACCTTTATCCCTTTATTTAAATTAACAAGGTAGTCAACGTTTGACAATTGTAACCTATTACAATTTCTAGTGTATGGGATCGGTTAAACATCTTATGTTTGTTTGGCATGTTTATCCCATCAACACCCTTTGTACGTCATGCTTCGGTGATCCTAATGCATGATTTCCAAATTAAGTCATCCTTCTTAGACACACGTGTGGATTTGCTAATATTAGTGGTTAGGTGACCTTTATCCCATAAATATTGCAAACCCACCTCAAACTCTTAAGTTCCCTCTAATGTGGTTACGTGACCTTTATCCCACATCAAGTTCTCAAATGATTCGAGTGTTGTATAAGAGGATGGTGTTTGACTTATTTTAAAAGGGATTTGAGGTTTTCATTAATTTTAGTTTTGAAAACTCTATGTACCATATGATTGTATGCATTCAACCATATGGTGCCCTATTGGTTCTTTTAAATAAAACCCATTTTATTTTGCAAACCATTAACCCTTTTATAAAACCATTCTATTTATGCTTAATGATTTGAGAACCAATTTCTTGTTATAGTTTGTTTTAATTGACGGTTTGTTAATCATATCCAAATATTCAAAACAAACATCAACATAAGCATTCAACCAAGCATAAACAAACCATTCACATATGCATAACAAAGCGTACTAAATTGAGCACACTTGTTTAGCCAAAACAGGTGTGTCAAATGGTCTTGTCCTAAGGGTTAACAACATGACACAAGGATGACAAAAGGACTCCCACTTGAATCCACATCTTCAAGCATCCTCTTTGTCCATCTTTTCTTCAAATCTTGATCTTGAGCATCCTTCCAAAATATGTATCCTAATACATTTTTTTCTAGTAAAGGAAAAACTCCTAATCTATTTATTACAAACCCAATGAATAAATAAATTACAAACCAAGACTTGAAACATAAAATTAAATTATTACATAGCCAAATGAATATATCATGACAACCAATCAATCAATCCACATGGTCTAGGCTTTGTTATGCATAACCAAAACAACATATCCAAATATTCACATGTCCATCGATTTTGGGCAGCCCCTTTTTAACCCATGTTCTTGGCCAACATAAACCAAGAATAAATGGGTTTTGTCCAAACAAACAACTATCTTATGATCTAAAATTCTAAAGATCCTTACATGCATAAAGTAGCATCTTTAAAATTCAAAAGGGATGACCATTTCAGCCCTCTAACTCTCGGCCATATGGTGTTACACACCATAAAACCATGAGCTAGTATATCTTGTACATGTATGCTTTCGTATAAGTGGCTCTTGTTGCCATTGAAGGGATTTAACATGTTTATCAAAGTTCATATAATCTTGTTTATATGAAAAACGCAGCGGATTATTGGTTTTAAAACATGTTAATATGATGATTATTAAACCCATTTAATAAGCAAACCCCAAACCATGGATCATTATACGAAATGCATACAATGAAATGAACATAAGATGTTTGATATATACAACCTTCGTAGCTGCTCAAAATTGAATTTCTTGAGGTGAAAGAAGATGAAATCGTGGCTGAATCTTCAAGCAAGAAGACCTCAAGAAGATGATACCCCAAGCCACCAACGAACACCTTTGAATGCTAGGTTTCTTGACACCAATTTTCAGCAACAAAACCCTTTTGTTGGCTGAAAAATTCAGCTTTCTTGGCTGCTCTAAATCCGATTGTGAGAGGGAGAGATGCTGAAACTTTTCAGCACTTTTCTTCTTCTAAAACCTGAAAAATAGAGAGATAGATGATATGCTGAAAATTTCAGCTCTAGTCTCCTATGAATCGATTGAGAGAGAGTGAGATGGATATGTTTTCTATTTCCTTCGCATGCAAGAGATATGTAGTGGAGTTAGAGTTGGATGGTGTGAGAATCTTGTATTCTTACAAGACAAACATAGTGGGAGCATATGGTAAAGTGGAAGCATGCATGCATGTGGCCTACGGCCAATATCTATTAAAAAATGGATTTCCATTTTAATTTTTTGCTCTTACTTTTCTTCATCATTAACTCACTATATCTCTTGTTTTATAAAGTTGAAACAAATTTTTAACTTTATAAACTTAGCACTCTTTTATTTGTTATCATTTACTAAAACTAAATAATGAAACAAATAATACTTCATGAACAATTATCCACATAATGATGTTCATTTACAAAGGCAATGATTTAGAAAACCCATTTTACTAAATTGGTGTCATTATTTATTTGTATGATCTTATCAACAAATAAATATTTATTGGTGTTTGTTTAGCTTGTTATTGGGTATGACCCGACTTGGATCATATCACACTAGCCACATCAACTTAATATGCATCTTGGGCAGATCAGGTCTTTCAATGTGCAGTGACTATTAGAAGCTGAATAAACTAGCGGGCGTGAACCGTCAACATTTGCCCTGGAATAAATGACTTATTCAATTAGCTTCAAGTATCGACATACTTTTGAATATGGATCTCCATTCGAAAAATATCTACATAGAGTACTTATGGATGATATATCGAAGAATGCATTTAGAACTCATCATAGACATTACGAGTTCCTAATTATGAATATATGGTTAATAATGACACTCACGGAGCTCATAGACGTGAAGAATTAGATGTGTATGCCATATCTGAATAAATTTTTTATAGTGTTTATTGAGGACATTTGGATTGACTTGAGGATAGGAGAATTCTGAGAAACGTACATAGGTAGACAGTCTTGGAAATGTTGAAAGGGAGAAACTATAAAGTAGGTTCTCTAGGTCTGCCATCTATACCGACCACAAGAGTTTTCAACATATTAATCACCAAAAAGAACTGAAGATGAGACAGAGACGTTTGACTAAATTGTTCAGTGACTGCGACTGTGTGATCAGGATAACCCAGGAAGTCAAATGTGGGTTCGGACATGATGAGTTGTAAGAAAGAGTCAAACCCATGTTCTCACCTTATTACCCCTCACGTCGAGTGAAATAAGGGGACTGAATCTGGAGAATAAGGCTTAAAGAGGTCTAAACAAATGGTTCGTACAAAAGACAATGCAGGATTGTCCCTTAGTAAGTGAATTTAGGTTTTGTTTATGGGGAATGTGCAGACATTAGTGTGGACGAAGCACACAAGTTAAGTATGTGTTTATCCCGATGCTAACAAGAAGTGGCATGATCGTTAAGGCTGGTATTGGCTCTTGGAATTGTTAGGACCGTGTATGTACGAAGTACTAGCGGATTCTGCATGAAACTAGATCAAATAGCGCGGAATTCTATTTTATTGGCGATCCAATCAGTGAGAAAGAATAACCCAATCGATCTAACGATGTAAAGAACATTAAGAGCAGATTGGAATCGATCAGGAATGAACTATGAACTTGGATTTGCGACTTGGGACGCTCTGGACGGCTAGGGTACGGAAGTATTCGAAATGTTATCAAGTGTTTTGTTTTTCCACGAATTATGTGGTATTTATAGGTTATCAGTGTTCATACGTACGACTGAACCATTAGCATGGTTCAGTCGTGCGACTGAATCATGCGGTTGACTCATATGCACGACTGAAGGTTTAGTCGTGCGACTGATTCAATCTTATGTCTCAATCATACGAATGATCCAGTCACCTGGTTCAGTCGTACGACTGGTCCATAAGTATGGTTCATCCATGCGTATGGGCCATAAATATGGTCCATTAGCATGAATGTCCACATGACTAAGTTAAACACATTTCTAAGTTCTTATTGACTTAGAACTATGTAAAACAACATCAAACCTATATATTAAGTTCATACATATGAATCACATTTAATATAATGATAACATAACAATCAATCACAAAAAAAACATCAAAATGCATTTCATATATCATTCAATCATTACAGTACATTAGATTACATAAGTGTAAGACATGAAAGACTTTTACATTTGAGAACATAAACTAGGTACATCAAGATGTATCAGCAAACTCCCCCTTGGACCTAGTTTAGCCTATTGTCTAATATTCTTCATGTGTTCTTGGAACTTCGTGTACTTCTCTACTCTTGTAACTCCTGCATGTATCTCGAATGCAAAATAGAGTCTTATGACGTGTTGAAACTATAGAGCTTGTACAATGTCATGCGTGTCATAGAATACTGGCCACTTGTAGAGAGTATAGACATTATCTGCAGACAAGTTGGCCAGCCACATAGGGTCAAATACCCAGATAGTCTCTATTTTGCCCTCTTTATGCAAAACTATGACCGCTTCACCCATTCGCCAGTCATAATACCACCACTTGAAGTGTGGAGTGAGGTCCTGAGGCATTTCTAGTAGTGGGATCTTTGAAATTATGTGCGAACGACTCCACTTCAGCACTACTTTAGGCTTTCCAGTGTTATGATCAACTTCGGTCTTATGTATGAACCGTTTAGGCTGTTGAGGCCTGAAGTTGACCCATTTGGTGTGGTATTCCTTCTTTAGCGCCATCTCGAACCAACCCGACATCTTCTTCGGATTAGCGTACAAAAGATCTAAACAGGCAAGCCTATTTAGCCCAAAACCGGGAAGAGTCTTCAGATCATGAGGATATCTGAAGTAGTCAATCCCCTTCTCTCTCTTGACCGCATACACATCCAAGTCCTCAAAATATGCCCAACTGATAATCTTTCCTGACACCTTCTAATGCTTCTTCACTCGATAGAGTTTGGTGTAGGCATTAGACTTTGGAGGTACTCATAAGGCTTCATCTCAGCTAAGCACACTGCCCACTCAGCCTTCTTAATATCAACCTCAGAGTCCGTAGCTTGGGCTTTCCCTTCTTCTTTCTATTTTACCCTTTCGGTCTCATCAAGTTACTCAAACGTAGCACTGCCAAATGTTTCACCCAAGTTAGGGATAACATTTCCCTGTTGGTCACTGTACTGAGGATACTCTTCTGCAGTGATATCCTCAATGAAAATTTCATCCACATCTTGTAGCTCTTCATCACTAATAACATCAACCTCGGGAGAATCATTGACTAGCTCATCAAGGTTGAGTCGAAACATGTTGGATATCTGCTCGTCCGTAAGATCATGAATGATCTCTCCTTCTTCGGGGTTGTAGCTAACAGATCTTCGGACGATCCCTTGCAAATCAAGAATCATTGTTAGCTGAGTCTTGATTTGCTGAAAGGGGCGACATGATAGTCGTCTGCCTATTGAGCTTCATCTGTTTGATTAAACATTCAAAACACAATCACACCCACAAATCAGTAATCAAGATAATTAAACATTAATAAAATTAATTACATTAGTGTAATACATAATTCAAGTACAAAAGTTTTTAAATACAAAGACATTTAATCATTACTTTTGCCTTGATTGCTCGATTCTTCAGCTTGAGGAGCTGAGGAAGAGGGTCGCTGATCTTGATTGTGCTTTGTGCGCCTCTCCAGAGCAGATGGATTTGAGGCTGATGCTGATGCATCACCGTCATGCTCATGCTCATCATCATCTCCTCCTTCTTTATCCTTCCCGCTACCTTCCGTCTCAACCTCATCATCATCATCATCATCCGATTCATCATCGGAGGAATCGTCATCATCATCATCTCCACCATCACCATCACCCTTTATCTTCAAGGGCTCACTCTTTGTCCCTTTCAGCCTTAGCATTAACTTCTTGTTCTTCTTCTCAACCTCCTCAATCCTCTTCATAGAAGCCATCAGTAGCTCATTCTATGCAGTGAGGGCACTATAAGCTCTGGCTAATGCTCTCTCATGAGCAGCATCTCTCTCTGTCAAATGGGCGATCTATTGGCTCTGAGTTGCGTCTCTCTCAGTCAGCAGGGCTATTTGCTTGCCCTGGGTAGTGTTGACTGCCATCAACTGGTTCATCTGGTTAGCTCGTATGTTATCTATTCTGAGCAGTTTGAGCACCAGACGGTTGAGGCTAGCCAGCTGCTCCTCTAACCCAACAGTGGGCAGAGGAGATCCCTATGGAGGTATCGATGATGTGGAAGGGCTAGTTTGAGGTATGGTAGGTGTGGTGGTGGATGTGGTGTATGTGGGAGTAGGGATGGAGGTGGGTTGTGGTGGAATAGATGTGGGTATGGTAGATGTGGTGGTGAGAGTAGTGGTGGCTGTGGTGGGGCAGTAGTGGTGGCTGTGGAGGTAGGTGTGGTGGTAGTAGGAGTGGTGGTAGTAGTGGTGGGAGTGGTGGTGGGAGTGGTGGTAGTAGTAGCTATGGTGGTGGAAGTGGTCATCAACACTATCCTTCGCCTTTTGCTCTTCTTGTCGTGAGGATGGGCCATTCTCTTCAGCCTCAAGCCCTTAGCAATCAAGGCTCCCCCTGGGCGGATTGGCTGGGGAGGTGTATAAGTGGGATCATCAGTCTCAGCACCCTCAGCCCCAGCCTGGCATCCCCCAACCGCCTCTTTGCCCCTTTCGATAGCCACAACTGGGCTACTGATAGTCCTCGTAAGAGGCTCCTCGTCCGACTATTCCTCCTCCTCATCAACCAGGAAGTCCCGGTGGATGGCAGCCTACTCCGATCCACTGGGAGCAGAAGTACTACTGTGTGGAGGTGGTGGAGATATGGTAGACGTGTCAGTGGCCCGTGATTGACTAGGGCCTGAATCTCCAGCACCTTGACCATCATCATGGTCGTCATCGTCGTCATGGTTGTCATCAGTAGGAATCACAATAGGCTCGACGTCAGAATCACTATCATCGTGATGCCACGTATTACGAGCTGGCACCACGTATCCCTCATTGGCCAGATGGCCGAAGAGTCTCTTCACCGGGGGCTTCACCTTCTTCCCCCGGTATACCTTTATTCGGCCCAAGGTGTCATCCATCATCTTTAAGATACCAGCATCGTCTTTCTCCTTAGGCAGCTGAGGAAGCTTCTGATCTATAGTCATCTGAAAGAATCGTGGATACATACAGAAGCCTTCCTTGCCCTTGGCCTCGATGTTCTCTGTCCAGTAAGTAAAGAACATGCGGGAAAAACTAAACGGGTGGTTCAGTACTAGCGCAACATATGCATTCTGGATTTGGTCCGACATCTCGTCGAACCCTCCACGCCTGGAGGCTATGCATTTAAGGATCACCTATGCCAAATACTTAAATTAGGGGCACATGTTACTCTTGTTCAGCACGCCCGCATTGATGCCGCCGACGTACTTGATCCTTGAAAAGCATCCCCGAACCGTTAGGGATGCAGCTTTGTTGGGTGGGCTCCGTCCTCACCCAGATCCAAGACTTGCCTCAGATCGTCTTCTCTGATCTCCATGTCTTGTCCGAAGATAGAACTCCGGATACAGTAGGGCTCAACAGAACGGTCGACGGAGGCATTCTCCCAAAATACCTGCTGAATTGATCTATATGGTGTGCAGGGAGTGGAGATGGCCCTATAGATCCTCGATCTACGTAGAAAAGAAATAATCCCGGTGAACTCAGACGCGTTCTAGGATGTAGCATCAAAATGAGCACAGATGTTATGCTTGGTGCTCATAGTCCATCTCTCAGCCATGTTGCTGCAACACAAGAAACGTATATGTTAGATTTGTTCATAAGAGATAACAATTGAATTGAACTGACTTTGACCAACTGGTTCAATTGTGCAATTGAACCATACGACTGAGTTCAGTCGTACGATTGAGCCTGCGAATGAACTTAGTCGTGTGCTATACCATGTAGTTGAGTCAGTCGTGCGACTGAGTCACCGATTGATTCAATCGTGCGATTGAATCATACGTCTGGCTTAATCATGCGACTGAAATTCATCAGCCTATCCATTCGTACCTTTCACCGTTCGACACCATAAATTTCAACCTTAGTCAAAACGTTAAATTATACTTCGTGTTTAGATTCACTAGGTTCGCAGGGACTCAAAATAGCACTTAATGTCATTTAAATAAACTTTTATGTCCATTAAAGTGGCTTTTTTTAGTGTTTTAGTCTGGGTTATTAGTTTTATACATTTTGGTCGATTAGATTCGATTAAACCATTCATTTGTTCCGATTTTATGCGCAAGGTACCTGTGGATGAACGAGATATCGGTTAGAGGTAGAATCGGAGAGTAATCACAATATAAGAAATTTGGGCAGAGTGTCTGGGTCTTAGGCGGTTTTTCAAGAATTTGAAGTCGCATAGGGTTTATGACCGACTGAGTATCCTTTTATATTCTTTTGGATTTCAGTTGTGCGACTGGACCCATGTGCGTTGTAAGGCCCCGCTCCCGGGCGCCTTACGGTTGGCGGTTCATCGCACGTAAAACATACTTAATGTATATATTCATGAAATAACGCAGCGGAATTAATAAAATATACATTCTCATTCATTCATAAAAGTCATTACATCATTGACATAATTACAAAATACAGTTCAAAAATATAAAAATTATATTTTTATACTAAAGAATATTCCTTAGGTAATTCCGTACATCGGAACCCTTACGGAACACTCTTGACACTCTCATGCAACATACTTTGTTGCATGTACTATGCACACGCACTTCCAGTGCGTGGCAGCATATTCAAAATTAAAGGAGATTTCTTAAGTAATCCCTTTTATGGGAATCCTCAAGAAATCTCGTAATGGCATGCAACGTGATGAGTTGCGTGCGTTATGGGCCCGCAACACATGACGTTGCAGCATTATCAAATGGAGAATGTCATCCCAAAAGAGCTGAGTAGCCCCCTCGTGCCATCCCCAGCAACGCTACCTGCCAACTGGAAACACATAAAAAGTCAGCGTTGCTGAGTGAGTTCTAGTTTTATAATAAACATACTTTGTTTATATTAAAACCGTTCATTCTTTACACATTATCATACATCGTACATACATGTAGATAATATCTTTATTATCTCAATCGTTCATTCGTTCGTTCATCATACATCGTTATCTTTCACTTCTCGTTTAGGTCCTGTCAGGCTTTACCCACTTCATGGCACGCAGCCATGATTACTGTGGTCGAATGACAAGGACCCCGTTACATCTTTTCTTGCGCATTGGATATCTTTTGTACCACTACCATCTGCTATACCCCAACGTTATTAGCTACCGGGCCGAAGTCATTAAATGAACAGCAAAACGTATGCCACGGTACTAGAGGTAAGCGGTAGTGATACCATACATATGGTCAATCACTAAGAAGGACCCGTTAAACTTATCCAATGTTTGCAAGACATCTCTCGTTCGTTCGTTCATTAATGCATGTATTCATCATCTTTTAATCATTCGTTCATTCATTAATACATGCATTCGTCATCGTGTTCCTCTTTCATTGTCTTTCACTTTACGTTACATAATACTTCGTTCGTCCGTTCATTAATACGTAAAGCCATAGAAAGATATTCATACATTATCATCAGGAACACACACATCATACATACATCATCATACATAGCATCATACGTACATCGTCATACATAACATCATACATGCATCATCATACATAGCATCATACGTACATCGTCATACATAACATCATACATGCATCATCATACATCATCATACATAACCTCGTACATACATAGCCTACATCATCAATCATCACTAGGCACTTACTCCCGTATCCTTCCCGAATCCGGGACTTACTATGCGTCATCTTGGTGCAGTAGCACTAACTGTCCCTCCAAGACCGTGGGGACTCATACTAGGACCTTATATAACGTGCTGAGTCCACAACCATACCTTAGACGTATAACACAACATTATACCCAAATGGGTCATACATACATACGTCAATAAACAAGTTTATATGTGTTCCAGCCCCAAAAATCATTTAAAATCAGTAAATGAGGGTCCTAGAACTCACCTGTGCTTGACAAGCAGCTTCTCAATCAAGCCTTAAAGTCGCGGGTCACACTACACTGCCTGCAGATAAGTTAACACTCAAAAGAGTTAATTTCTGCATAATTTCGCTACTAATTTCGCAGGTAGTTATGCCCGTAAATTCGCCAGCAGTTTCGCCTGGCGAATCAGCAGTTTCGCTGCTAGTTTCGCCGGGCAGCATTCTGCCAGTTTCCCGGGACCCCAAACTCGTTAAACTCGTGACCCGGAGGGTTAACTCGGTGTAATACCCACAACCATTTTATATTTATTAAATGGTTTTTCATCCGAGCCCATCACTATCACTTCACTCGATTAGAAAATTTTCCGGGTGTTACAAGTCCACCCCCCTTATTTAGGTTTCATCCTCGAAACCTGTTATTCTTCGAACAGATGTGGGTAATGTTGTCTCATCTCTTCTTCAGTCTCCCACGTAGACTCAGATCCCTTCCTGTGCTTCCACTGTACACGCACAAGAGGAACCACTTTGTTTCTTAGCCGTTTCTCTTTTCTATCGATGATCGCCACTGGTTGCTCCACATAGTTGAGCCGTTCGTCTACTTCGATATCCTCCAGCGGTACAATCATATCTTCATCGGCCAAACATTTCCTCAGATGAGATACGTGGAAGGTCGGGTGAATTCCACTCAACTCATCTGGCAGTTCTAACCTATAGGCCACCTCTCCTACACGGGCGATAATTCAGAAAGGGCCTATATACCGCGGGCTCAGTTTACCCTGCTTTCGGAACCTAATAATTCCTTTCCAAGGCAAGACCTTCAACATGACCCGATCACCGACCTTGAATTCTATCGGTCTTCGCCTCTTGTCAGCATACGACTTTTGTCTGTCTTTCGCCGCCTTCATGAAGGCTTTGATCTATTCTAACTTTTCAATCGTTGCTTCAACTACCTCGACACCACCCAGTTCCTTCTGCCCAATGTCTCCCCAACATACGGGCGTCCTACATTTCCTACCGTACAACATCTCGTAGGGCGGCATGCCAATGCTGGCATGATAACTGCTATTGTACGAGAATTCTGTTAACGGCAGGTGATCGTCCCAGCTTCCTCCAAAATTGATCACGCACGCTCGAAGCATGTCTTCGAGTGTTTGGATCGTCCTCTCAGACTGACCGTCTGTCTGGGGGTGATATGTCGTGCTAATGTGTAGCCTCGTCCCCATTGCATCATGAAACCTCTTCCAAAATTTGGAGGTAAACCGGGTGTCACGGTCAGACACAATAGACACCGGTACGCCATGACGAGCTACAATTTCTTTGATAAATAGATCCGCCAATCTTTCAGATGAATACGTCTCGCAGATCGGTAGGAAGTGGGCACTCTTCGTCAATCGATCAACTATCACCCATATAGCATCATACCCTTTCGGGGTACGTGGTAGTTTCGTGATGAAATCCATGGTGATGTGTTCCCACTTCCACTCGGGTATATCCAACGGCTGGATCCTCCCGTACGGTTTCTGATGCTCTGCCTTGACCTGTGAACAAGTCATGCACTTACTCACATATTCCATCACATCACGCTTCATGCCCGGCCACCAATAGTCTTTCTTCATGTCTTGGTACATCTTGGTAGCGCCGGGGTGAATGGAATATCGAGTCTTATGGGCCTCATCCATGATCTTTCCGCGTAGATCCCCGTACCGAGGAATCCACACTCGCCCAAATCGGGTCTTAACACCAAGAGTGTTCTCACCCAGTTCTGTAACTAGACCTCTCATCCTTTCGGAGTTAAGACGATCTTCCTTCAAAGCCTCGTCTTGGAACTCCTTAACCTGTGTCATCACATCAGAGGTCATAATCAGCTGATAAGCCTTCACCCGAATCGGCTCGGGCTTTTCTTTCCGGCTAAGGGCATCGGCCACCACATTGGCTTTGCCCGGGTGGTAATGGATCTCACAATCATAATCTTTTATCAGCTCCAACCACCGTCTCTGCCTCATGTTTAGATCCTTCTTCTCGAAGAAGTACTTCAAGCTCTTGTGATCCGTGAAGATGGTGCACTTCGTCCCGTATAGATAGTGCCGCCAAATCTTCAACGCGAAAACCACCGCAGCTAGTTCTAGGTCGTGCGTGGGATAATTGACTTCGTGGGTCTTCAGTTGTCGAGATGCATAGCCTATGACCTTTCCGCGTTGCATCAATACGCAACCCAGCCCAGAATAGGATGCATCCGAATAGACCACCAAGTCTTCATTTCCCTCAGGCAATGTCAAGACAGGAGCTTGTGTCAGTCTCGTCTTCAATTCCTCAAAAGCGTCCTCCTGTTCTCGACCCCACACGAACTTTACATCCTTGCGAGTCAATTTTGTCAAAGGTGAGGCTATCTTGGAGAAGTCTTGAATAAATCTTCTATAGTAGCCCGCCAGCCCCAAGAAGCTGCGAATCTCGGTTGGCGTCTTCGGTGACTTCCATTGCATCACGGCCTCAACCTTTGCTGGGTCCACCATTATTCCTTCTGCATTCACTACGTGACCCAGAAATTGCACCTCGCGTAACCAAAAGGCGCACTTGGAGAACTTGGCGTACAATTTCTCCCTTCTCAACGTTTCCAATACTTCCCGAATATGCCCGGCATGCTCTTCTTCACTTCTCGAATAAATCAAGATATCATCGATGAATACAATTACTGATTTATCTAACATTGGTCGGCACACTCGGTTCATCAAATCCATAAAAGCAGCCGGCGCATTGGTCAACCCGAAAGACATGTCAAGAAACTCGTAGTGACCATAGCGCGTACGAAAGGCAGTTTTAGGGATATCTTGCTCCTTCACCTTCAGTTGATGGTACCCCGATCGAAGATCTATTCTTGAAAACCAACTGGCACCCTGAAGTTGATCAAACAAGTCATCGATCCTTGGTAAGGGGTATCTGTTCTTCACCGTCAGCTTATTCAGTTCGCGGTAGTCGATGCACATCCGCATACTACCATCCTTCTTCTTTACGAACAGGACCGGAGCACCCCAAGGTGAGATACTCGGTCTGATAAACCCCTTATTTAGCAGCTCCTGCAACTGCTCCATCAACTCCTTCATCTCCGTCGGAGCCAAGCGATATGGTGCTTTTGCGACAGGTTGGGCACCCGGTATCAGGTCGATCTGGAACTCGATCCCTTGGTCAGATGGCAATCCCGATAAGTCTTCGGGAAACACGTCTGGAAAGTCACACACCACTGGCACATCGCATAGCTGTGGTGTTGGCGTCTCTATATTCTTTACATAACATAAGTAGGCGCTACATCCGCGCCTCGTACACTTTCCCGCCACCGCCATCGAGATCACCTTCGGAATCGTCGTAACTCGATCGCCATAAATTGTCACCGGACTTCCGTCGGTCGCCGTCAGTCTAATCATCTTCTTTCGGCACACGATATTCGCTTCGTAGGTTGCTAACCAGTCCATCCCTAACACTACATCAAATCCTCCTAGAGGCATCACATGTAACTTGGCAGCAAACCTATGGCCCTCTAATTCTATGGCACAGCCTTCTATCACATCCGTAACCCTAGTGGATTTACCAATAGCGGTTTCTACTTCAAAGGACTTATCGAGGCATTTACTTCTAACAGGCAATTTAGCACAGAAGGTAGTAGAAATAAAACTCCTACTTGCACCCGAATCAAATAACACAGAGGCTAAAATTTGGTCTATTAGGAACGTACCGGACACAACGTCAGGGTCCGTTCTAGCCTCCTCCTGCGTCATGGTGAACGCCCTAGCCTTTGCCCTCGGTGCTTCTCCTCCCGTCATCTTCTCCCCTGAGCCCTCAGCCCTCGGCTTCTTGCAATCTCTGCTCATATGACCACTTTCCCCATAGTTAAAACACTTGCCCATTCGGCAATCCTTGGCCATATGCCCAGTCCTCCCACACTTGAAACAGATGTTGGATCCCCACTTACACTCCCCCGAGTGCTCTTTCCCACACTGTCCACACTTCCTTATCCCTGCTCCCTTCGCGACCACTCGGCGGTCGTCTACCCTTGCCTTCTTGTTACTTGTCGAGGTATCACCTCGACCAAACCTCTTTCCCTGCCAACCCTTCTCACCACCTCCCTTCTTACCGCCCTCAGCCTTCACCAACGCAGCTCGCTCATCGTACAACCTCCCCGCCAAATCCACTGCCGACCTGAAAGTACTTGGTCGGGCGGAAATCAAATGCCAACGTATTTCGGCTGGCAACCCCTTAATATACCGGTTGATCTTTCGAGACACCGGCGTCACCTGCTCTGGGACCAATCGCGCCATATCGTTGAACTTGGAAGTGTATTGTTGGTGGGTCATCGTCCCTGCCTCCAACTGCAGAAACTCTCTCTCAACTCGGTCCATCTCCCGACGAGGACTGAACTCCTCGATCACCATCCTTTTCAGCTCGGACCACTTCATCTTCCCAATGGCCCTGCTACCCTCAGCCTGGACAATATTGTCCCACCAGCACAACGCCATCCCCGTAAATGAATAAGTAGCAAACTTAACCTTTTTATCCTCCTGGCAATCGCTGATATCGAGGACCGGCTCCATTTCTCTTACCCATTGGTGAGCATCGGCAGCGGTACCAGAACCATCAAAAGTCGGGGGCTTGCACCTCATGAATGCCCCGTAGTTACAACCCCGTGTTGTCTCACGCTCGGCCTCTTCCTCCTCCTCCTCCTCATCATCAGAAAGAACCGTTTCCGGCCCTTGTTGCTGCTGCCGCCTCCCTGAGGCTCGATTCCTCCCTCGCCTCTCATCCTCGCGTACAGCTTTTATCACCTCGGTCACTACAGACGGTAAGATCGTCTGCATGACTTGGTGCACCTCCTCGATCACTGTCTCTTTCACCGAGGCCCTCAAATCATCACTCTCATCCACTCCCCCCGAGGGAGTAGTATAAGGTTTTTGAGGAACCTTCTTCTCTTGTCTGGGCCTTCCTCTTATGGCTCGTGGTTCCGCATCACTTCCGCCACTGCCTCCACCAAGTGGGGCTTTAGATGATCTACCACCGACCATCTTTTATCTCACACTGAAAGGTTCAAATACCAACACGGTCATTCAAGGAAATAGCTCAGTTTATGTTAAGTACAGTAAGTTGCTAATTACAGTGGCCAGTTGTGATTAGTCACTTACTCTACTTTTCGCACCCCAAGCATTACCCTTACTGACTACATCAGTATCTAAATCTAACAGCACACATAAACCACATTACACGCGCACATAACTTTGATTATCATTAAGAAAATACCTGATGGCACACAGCTACTCAGATGGCATTCATCCCCTTTCTGTCCCATTTCTCAGTTTAAGTTTTAGGTTTATTTTGAAAATTTACCCATTTTACTTAAACTTTTGCTCTGATACCAACTTGTAAGGCCCCGCTCCCGGGCGCCTTACGGTTGGTGGTTCATCGCACGTAAAACAATACTTAATGTATATATTCATGAAATAACGCAGCGGAATTAATAAAATATACATTCTCATTCATTCATAAAAGTCATTACATCATTGACATAATTACAAAATACAGTTCAAAAATATAAAAATTATATTTTTATACTAAAGAATATTCCTTAGGTAATTCCGTACATCGGAACCCTTACGGAACACTCTTGACACTCTCATGCAACATACTTTGTTGCATGTACTATGCACATGCAATTCCAGTGCGTGGCAGCATATTCAAAATTAAAGGAGATTTCTTAAGTAATCCCTTTTATGGGAATCCTCAAGAAATCTCGTAATGGCATGCAACGTGATGAGTTGCGTGCGTTATGGGCCCGCAACGCGTGACGTTGCAGCATTATCAAATGGAGAATGCCATCCCAAAAGAGCTGAGTAGCTGCCTCGTGCCATCCCCAGCAACGCTACCTGCCAACTGGAAACACATAAAAAGTCAGCGTTGCTGAGTGAGTTCTAGTTTTATAATAAACATACTTTGTTTATATTAAAACCGTTCATTCTTTACACGTTATCATACATCGTACATACATGTAGATAATATCTTTATTATCTCATTCGTTCATTCGTTCGTTCATCATACATCGTTATCTTTCACTTCTCGTTTAGGTCCTGTCAGGCTTTACCCACTTCATGGCACGCAGCCATGATTACTGTGGTCGAATGACAAGGACCCCGTTACATCTTTTCTTGCGCATTGGATATCTTTTGTACCACTACCATCTGCTATACCCCGAACGTTATTAGCTACCGGGCCGAAGTCATTAAATGAACAGCAAAACGTATGCCACGGTACTAGAGGTAAGCGGTAGTGATACCATACATATGGTCAATCACTAAGAAGGACCCATTAAACTTATCCAATGTTTGCAAGACATCTTTCGTTCGTTCGTTCATTAATGCATGTATTCATCATCTTTTAATCATTCGTTCATTCATTAATACATGCATTCGTCATCGTGTTCCTATTTCGTTGTCTTTCACTTTACGTTACATAATACTTCGTTCGTCCGTTCATTAATACGTAAAGCCATAGAAAGATATTCATACATTATCATCAGGAACACACACATCATACATACATCATCATACATAGCATCATACGTACATCGTCATACATAACATCATACATGCATCATCATACATCATCATACATAACCTCGTACATACATAGCCTACATCATCAATCATCACTAGGCACTTACTCCCGTATCCTTCCCGAATCCGGGACTTACTATGCGTCATCTTGGTGCAGTAGCACTAACTGTCCCTCCAAGACCGTGGGGACTCATACTAGGACCTTATATAACGTGCCGAGTCCACAACCATACCTTAGACGTATAACACAACATTATACCCAAATGGTTCATACATACATACGTCAATAAACAAGTTTATATGTGTTCCAGCCCCAAAAATCATTTAAAATCAGTAAATGAGGGGTCCTAGAACTCACCTGTGCTTGACAAGCAGCTTCTCAATCAAGCCTTAAAGTCGCGGGTCACACTACACTGCCTGCAGATAAGTTAACACTCAAAAGAGTTAATTTCTGCCTAATTTCGCTACTAATTTCGCAGGTAGTTTCGCCCGTAAATTCGCCAGCAGTTTCGCCGGGCGAATCAGCAGTTTCGCTACTAGTTTCGCAGGGCAGCATTCTGCCAGTTTCGCTGGACAGATTCGCTACCTCGAGCGCCCAACTTTCGTTGGAATTCCCTAGTTTCGCAATATCTAAGGTCAACTTGGGCACTGACATAGTCATCAGCGAAACTATAGTTTCGCTCAGGCGAATATGTAGTTTCGCCGAAGCGAAATTGTAACTTCGCTGTAAACCCTTCCAGTTTCGCTGGACGAACCTACAGTTTCGCTGGTCGAGACCTTAAATTCGCAGAACAAGCTGAAATTTACGAATCAGATCGTTTTAGCCCAAAATCCAATCCTTTCCACCCAAACCCTTGGATTATCATCCAGGAAGCTATATCTAGGCTCATTACACGTTTTCTTACCCTAAAACGTGTGTTTTGGGGCGATTTTTGCCACTTTAAAACCTCAAAAACCCCCACTCGGGTTTTTCACCAAATGTAGCAATTTAGATGCGTTTCTTACCTTGATTCTTGTAGTTTAGGAGTCCACGAACAACAGCCTTCGATTCTTGACCACCCGAGCTTCAATCCGGCACTTTCTCTCTCTACACTTTCTCTCTCTAGAATGGCGTTTGAGTGAAAATGAGAGTTGCTCAGCTGATCCATCTATTTATATGCCAGGCGTTCCCGGGACCCCAAACTCGTTAAACTCGTGACCCAGAGGGTTAACTCGGTGTAATACCCGCAACCATTTTAAATTTATTAAATGGTTTTTCATCCGAGCCCATCACTATCACTTGACTCAATTTAGAAAATTTTCCGGGTGTTACATGCGTGACTCAGTCGTGCAACTGGGGTTCAGTCGTGCGACTGACTCAGACACCTTCATCCAGTCGTACGATTAGATCATTCTTATGATCCAATCGCATGGTTTGCCCCATACTCATGGTCCATTCATATGATTTGCTCATACTCATGGTCCATTCATGTGATTTGCTCATACTCATGGTCCATTCGTGCGATTGGTCCATACTCATGGTCCAATCGTGCGATTGGCTCATACTTATGAGTTTGACTTCTACCATTTCCACACACTCAAATTTAACAATTTATTTTAACGTTATGACCAATGATCATCTCAGACATGGTCTTTTAACAGAAATCATTTAATCACCTCAGATGTGATCCTTTTAAATTAAAACTGGTTGATCACCTCAGACGTGATCCTTTGGCTTGAATTCGTTTGGTCACCTCTGATATGACTCTTTTGTATTTTCAAAACTTGATCTTATCAGATATGATCCTTTTAAATTCATACCAGTTTGGTCACCTAAGACGTGACCCTTTTAATTTATGATTCATAGAGTTCATCTAGTTACATAGTCCGACATTGAAACCTATTAATAAATAAAACAGAAAACGACTTGAATTGAAATAAAACAGGACATATTTTTGTGGAATCATAAAAGATTTCTCCCCCTAAACAGAACTGCATCAAGCATTTACATCTTATCTAGAAAGACTCTTATGGAATCATACAGGCATAAACATAATCATTTGGGACCCTCTTGCATATATTTGTTTAAATTATTCTTATTTGTCTGAGAGTCAAAAGCCCTTACAGGACATCAGACTAGAACTGTAAGAAGCACATAATGATTTTAACTGTTTAGGATTACTACCATAATGATTGTCAGTATATTTGTCCACTTAAATCTATACACAGATTTTTGACTCACATTGGTGATTAGTTAGGTTTGTTATTTCAACAAGCATTTGTGGATCCCATGCTTATATGGTAATCAACATTCCTCAGGAGATTTTTGAGCGGTCTACGGGTTTAGACAAGAAGAAACTATTCTAAGAGCTTTCTAAGAGATGCCAAGCCTCAGGTCTGTGCCATCGCATAGCAGAGAGGGGCAAACAACAATGAATTCTAGAATATTTAGGTTATGCTTATCCTCAGGTCAGTGCCATCACACAGCAGAGAGCCACACAACCTATCTTCTTGTTTGAGCACTTTTCTTTTACACATTTCGCACCAACAACGTTAGTCATTAGCTTGATTGCGTTTAACGCTTTTTTTTACATGTGCTTTGCTCATTTTATGGTCATCCGCACACATTTATGGCGCTTATTTTGCTACATTTGTGGCGCTTATTTTGCTACATTTGTGGCGCTTATTTTGGTCGTCACCCCTTATTGGAAATGCGTTGATTGTGTTAACCAGGGATAAGATGGAAACCCACAGCTAGTTGAACTGTTTAGTTTTAATTTGTTTCACCAATGAAGTCTACTCGTCTATTGTGTTGAATCTACCAACACATCATATAATGAACTAGCAACCTCTAGGCCTACTTTCTCTATGTAACCTCAGTAACAGACTAGTTTACTATCATTTTTCCTTTATTTGGTTTATCCTTCTCAGACCTGTAATTTTAATGTAACATTTTGAACATTTAATTCTTTCTGATGTCCCAAACAATTAGTTCCCTGTGTACTATCATTTTCCATAGTTTTGAATCAATCTCACAGATTTGATGTCTTTGCTTTTAAGCTTTTCTCCCCGCCCTCATTTTTTTTCTTTTTTTAAGTAATTAAATACCGAAACTAAACTATTCTCCCCCTAAAATTCTAAAACCTAAAATCTTTTTGTGTTTTTGGATTTTTAAAGACAAGAAAATGAAATAAAGAAAAATAAAAAATGAAAACTAAAACATAAAGACGGACTAAGAACTAGATTCTTCTGCAATCACATCACTTTTCTTTTTAACGCCATTGACCTCTAAGAGCTATAAAAACCAAGGTTTATCAAACGCTTTTGTGTAGAGGTCGGCGCGTTGAAAATCTGTATTAATTTTAACAACATCGATTAATTGTTTTTCAAAACAGTCACGTAAAAGTGATATTTAATACCGATGTGCTTAGTCTTTGAGTGTTGGACCGGATTTTTAGCGACAACAATTGCAGCAAAATTATCAACATAAATAGGGGTGTTAGAAAATTGCAAACCATAGTCTCGCATTTGCTATTGAATCCAGATGATTTGAGAACAGCAACTTGCAGCGACAACATATTCGGCTTCATATGTCGATAGAGCCACTGATGTCTGCTTCTTACACTGCCAGGTGACTAAGCGTCTTCCAAAGAACTGACATCCACCTGATGTTGACTTTTAATTCATCTTGCAACCACCGTTATCCGAGTCACTATATGCTGTAAGCTCAAAGTCATTATCATGAGAATACCACAACCCAAGTGTTGGAGTACCCTTCAGATAACGAAAGATCCTCTTTACCCCAATTAGATTATTTACTTTAGGTTTTTCCTAATATCTGGAACAGAGACACATGGCATACATAATATTAGGACGAGAAGCTGTGAGGTACATGAGAGATCCGATCATTCCTCGATACATAGTGGAATCCACCAGATCACCATTTTTATCGGGTGCCATATCGTGGTTCGTGGCAAGTGGAGTCCCAGCAACCGTTGCATTCTCCATGTCAAACTGACTAAGGATATCTCCTACATATTTGGTCTGATGCAAGAATATATCATTTGGTGTCTGATCTACTTGTAAACCGAGAAAGAACTTCATCTCTCCCATGACACTCATTTCAAACTCAGCTTTCATCACAGACTCAAATTCTTTACACAATGCTTCGTTCTTGGAACCAAAAATTATGTCATCCACGTATATCCACACTAGTAGTAAATCACCGCCCTTTTCCTTGATGAACAACGTGCAGTCAATGACCCATCTGCGAAAACCATGTTTCAGCAGATGAGTAGAGAGTTTCTCGTACCAGACTCGAGGGGCTTGATGAAGCCCGTACAAAGACTTGTCCAGTTTATAAACCCTATCCTGATGATAAGGATCCTCAAATCCTTCAGGTTGACTGACGTACACCATTTCACGGATTTCACCATAAAGGAACGCACTTTTCACATCCAGTTGATAGACATTAATCTGCATATAGGATGCATAGGCTAAGAAGATATGATTAGCTTCTATCCTAGCCACAGGTGCAAACACTTCATTGTAGTCAATGTCTTCGACTTGCCTAAACCCTTGAACGACAAGCCGAGCCTTGTTTCTGATTATGACCCCTTGGTCATCTTTCTTGCACCGAAGAACCCATTTTGTGCCAATCACCTTTGCTCCTTTTGGTCTGTCCACAAGTGTCCAGACTCCTAACTTCTTGAACTGAAAGAGTTCTTCTTGCATAGCACTTACCCATGCCTCATCTTTTAGAGCCTCGCTGACATACTTTGGCTTAACTTGAGACACAAAGCATCGATAAGCACCATCGTGTAGATATACCTTTTCCGTGATTACAGCATAATCAGCTGAGTGTAGCTGATTTCTTGTTTGAACTCCCGATAGAATATCCCCGATGATGTTGTCCAGGGGATGATGTACATTAACTCGAGTTCCTGGAGTGGTAGGTACTGCGACTTCAGTGTCCAGATTTTGAACAGTTGGAGTATGCAGTTCAGAAGTTTTAGCTGCATCATGATCAGAGGCTGGAGTACTTTCGGTAGTGGGAACCTGTTCCTCCTGTTCCACATTTGTGGTTTCAACTGCTTCATCATCAGAAGAAGAATCACTTACCTCAAGCTCTCCCCCTGAAGGGCTAGAAGTATCATCTAATGGATCCGATGGTGTCGAGTCTAGTGTGAGAGCATTCAGAACATCGTACATCATTCGTGCAGCAGAGTCATCATCAGAATGGGAAGTAGGTAGATTGAAGGATTTGAAAAATCCATCATAGTCAAAGAAAAAGGAAGGTCTTTTTCCTGTAAGGGGGTGGTGTATCTTTGAAAATCAACGTTGCACCACACTTCTACCTGATCAGTTGAGTTATTGTAAACTCATTTGTCTGGTATACTGTATCCAAGGAAGATACCTTCTTCTGCCTTCTCGCAGAACTTCCCAGTCTGATTCTTTTTTAGCAGCATGCAAGGTGCACCAAATGGTTCCAGATACACTAAATTTGGTTTATGTTATTGGAGCAACTTATAGCAAGTTTTTCCATGACGTTTGACTACCAAGACCCGATTTAGAGTGTAACATGCATTAGCTACTACCTCGTTCTAGAATTGAACTAGCAGTTTGGAGTCAGCTAGCATAGTCCTTGCTGTCTCTATCAAGCTCTGATTCTTCCTTTCAGCAACACCATTCATCTGCGGAGTGTAGGCAGTGGTAAACTGATGAACGATTCCTTTCTCTCGACAGAAGGCCTCCATCCACTGATTCTTGAACTCTGTCTCGTTGTTTGATTGAATCCTTCTTACTTTCAGCTTGTAGAGAGACTCCAATTTGGTAACAAGATGTTTGAATGATTCAAATGTCTCTGATTTAGCTTTTAGAAACATCACCCAAGAGAATCTTGAGTAATCATCAATCACCACAAAGCAGTACCAATCTTCGGCTATGCTTTTTGTGCTGACTGGGCCAAATAGATCCATGTGTAGAAGATTGAGATGAATATCGATAGAATTAACTTTCTTTGCTTTGTGAGACTTCTTGGTATATTTCCCTTTCTTACAAGCGACACAGAAATCTGGGAGCTAGAAATTCTTGACTGTAACTCCATCCACCAGTTCATTCTGAACCAAGTGATTCATCCTCCTAGGATTGATGTGTCCTATTCTCCTGTGCCAGGAGACTAAATCTCTTTCTATTGCTTTTGACAAGAAACACTGAGGAGTAAACTCAGTTGTGGAGGCTTTTGATAGGTCCAAGACATACAGGTCGTTGTATCTTGAAGCTGACATTACCACTTGCTCCTTCAGGATGACATACTCCTTCTTCGGTATGTAGCACCTCTTGTTGTCAAAAACAACTTTAAATCCCTTATCACAGACTTGGGAGACAGAAAGCAAGTTGTTTTGTAGTTGCTAAACATAGTTGACCTTGTCAAACTTCACTTTCTCGTTTCCCACTTCACCTTGTGCGGTGATGTTACCTCCTTTATTCCCAGCGAATGATAAGTGTCCCCCTTTAATTTGCTTGACGTTGAAAAGGAGAGACGACTTCCCAGTCATGTGCCTGGAAGCCCCACTATCAATAATCCAGGTATTAGTGATAGTGTTGTAGCGGACACCCTGTACCTACAAAGGAAATGATTAGTTCAGGTTTAGGATCCAAGCCTTAGCTGGCTTGGGTGTCCTAGAGGTATCACACATCATGAACTCAACCCACTGACCTTCAGAGGATGCGGGCGCATCTTTCTCTTTCTTATCTTCACTATCAGACACAATACTTGATTTTTCTTTCCACAGGCCAGTTTTGTGTAAGGCCTGTTTGTGGTAAATAGACGACTGGCTTATGGTTTGAACTTTGGGTTCACTATAATCCTAGATTTTACTTTAGGTGGCACAGCTTGTCTGTGCTGACTTTGGTGTTTTGGAGTAGTACTAGATCTAAGTTTAGAAAACCTTGGTTTTTCATCATCAAAAAGTTCAACTTTCTTTTTGGGTGTCTGATAGTAAGGACAATTTGGGGAGATGCGTCCTCGTTTTCCACAACTGTAGCAGGATCTCCCTTCGATAGTATGAGGAAAGCGTTGAGGTGGGGTTGAGTTTGGTCGGGGGCTGGATAGTTTCTTTTCCCTTTTAGATGTTTCTCCTTTTTAACAAAATTAATTGTTTTGACATTTGGAACATCTTTTGCTTTCATTTTATTTAGTTTTTGATGACTTACTGATTTAGGGTTTGTTGACTTAGATTGTTTAGGTTCTGAAATAGACATTTTTGAACATGTCCCTAAGTTAACCTTTTTAATTTTATCAGTCAAGTCTTCAACAAGCATCTTATCTGTAGATCTTAAAGTAGTATTCTTCTGTTCAGTGACAGAATTCACCGGTTTACCCGTAGAATCTGGATCATTGGCCAGAGGAGTAGACAGCACGTGATCCTTTACTGGGTTATTATTGATTGTTATACATTTACTGTTCAAAAGGATATCATGTGGTGGCGGTACTACTTTATAACCCAGACCTTCCCCATCATTTCGTTCTTTCACTAAGTTTTGAACTATGTTTGAAGAACTTGCCAAACTATGCAGTTTTTGTTTTAAAGATTTAACTTCTACTTGCAAAACTGTTTTCTCCTTATTAGTTTCTTCTAAAGAATTTAAATGGAACTTAATATCGTTAGATTGATTTAAAGCAACAACCTCGGTTTCCCTTAGTTGTTTCCCTAACAGTTCTATATTTTCTTTGAAGCTACACTCATTTTGTTTTAACACACGATTTGCTTCAGTGCAGAGTTGTAAATCATTTACTAGATTATCATTGTGTTCTAATAACCAAGCAAATTTTAAATCAATTCTTTCTCTAAATTTTTCACATTCAGAAAGAGCATGTCTATCAAATAATTCGTCTTTAGAATATACCTGAGTAGAACCAGACGAATCAGCCATCGGTGCAGTGTTAGACTCTTCAGTGACTTGAGATTCTGAGTTTGCAGCACCTAACTCTTCTTCAACCAAATGATCAATGACATCCCTATCTTCTTTGATATCTGAACTAGCATGATCATCTATGATGTCTCCCTCACTTGCAGATCCATCATCCAAGGTATCAACTAATGCAACATTGATTCACCCTCGGATATGAATCGGAAGGACCAGTCTTGTTCTTCATCACCTTGAGCAACCTAAGCTTTAGAATCTTTAATTGACGATGCTCCAACCTTCTCCTTATCTTAATAGTTGAATGTAGGAAAATAATTTCCATTCCCAGTCTTCTTCGGCTTTATGCACTCACATCTAAAGTGCCCTTTCTCTCCACAATTGAAGTACGTGACTTTGGTTTTGTCAAATCCAAATGTTGTGTCTTTAGTTTCAACCAAGTTCTACCCCGTCTTCTTGACAAACTTCCTGGCTCTTCTAACAGCACTAGCCAAGGCCCACATAATATCCATGCGTTCCAGCTCAGTTTCATCAACTTGCTCGTAGTCCTCGTCAGCAAGATGACAGTTCCCAATCTTACCAGCAACTAACCCATCATAAGATTCAACAACAACAGCTAGAAGGTCCATATGTTCTTTAGCAACTTCCACGGTGACATTTCCGAGATTCTCGGTCTTTAACTTGGTAGTATTTGCCTTAGGAACAATGTATTGGGTACTAGTTGACCCTGACGTTTCGGTTCCTGATGAGCTGCTTTGGGAAGGAGCAGAAGAGTTAGACACAAACACTGTTTGAAGCGATGCGCCTGATGTAGCAGGAGTTGGAACTGAATTGTATAGTGCGGGATTCTGAGCATAGGATCCTTTCTTTGACTTGTATTTCTGATGCAGCTCTTCCTCCCTTAACTTCAGAATGAAATCATTTATGTCTAATGTGGCAAGAATGTTGTTTTGTCTCAAATTAGACACAAATGGATCCCATTTGTCTGGCAGACCATCAGCAAAGCTATAGATTTTATCTTCCATGGATGTGGTCATGCCGTGAGAGTGCAACTCACTCATCAGATAATAGAATCTATCAATGATATCATCTAAGCTCTCTTTTCCAATTGGTGAGAAATTGTCAAATTCCTTTTTAAGTGCTTTTGCCTTCAGTGCTTTCAGAGTTGCATTGCCTTCATATCTCTTTTCCAAGGCCTCCCATAATTTCTTTGACTGCTTGTTCTTAGAAAACTGATGAAATATGTCCTTAGGTATAGAATGAGTCAACAAGGCATATGCTTTCTTTTCAGCATTATGCATAGTCTCCTGGGATTCACTCATTCCTCCCAAAGTCAGCTTTACCCCATTAGCACTAACTGGTACCACATAACTAGTCTCAATAGATGTCCATATATTGGGGTCTACTCCATTCAAGTAGATTTGAAACCGCTGTTTCCACTGTGGGTATTCATCCAATGTTAACAGCTTTGGCGGTTTGTTATGGTTCCCTATCTCACTTTCCAGAAGTAGAAGATTCTGGATGCGTGAGTACTTTCTAGCAATGAATGCAGAGAATTGATCTTCCATTTCTGTAAACTTGGTAAACTTAGAATAGGACAGGTTGATTTATGCGATTGGACCAGATGACTGGGTCAATCATGCGATTGAAGGATGCGAATGACTTCAATCGTGCGATTGGATTCAATCGTGCGAATGAACAGGACGAATGAGGTCAACCGTATGGAATACCTCAACCAATGCGGATGAAGGAAGTCCAATGCGGATGAAGGAAATCCAATATGGATGAAGAAGTTCTACAGCGGATGAAGTCTACTCCCACAGCGGATGAAGAACTTCACAGTGGATGACTATTCCCACAGCGGATGAACAAGTCCTCACATTGGATGAACAAGTTCACAGCGGATGAACAAGTTCACAGTGGATGAACAAGTTCACAACGGATGAACAAGTTCACAGCGGATGACCACAGCTGATGAACTATTCCCATAGCGGATGAACATGGTCATACAGCGGATGAACAAGTTCATACAGCGGATGAACAAACTGTTCATACAGCGGATGAACTTCTCCATAGCGGATGACTGATTCCCACAGCGGATGACTAAGATACTTAGGATTATTGTTATGTAATTTTTATTTACATAAGGGTAGATTAGTAATTGTATATAGCTTTTGTGTATAGGCTATAAATAGCACTCTACCCTAATCCTTTGTAAGCTTTTGAACGTATTATCAATCAAACAAGCATTTTCAATTTCTTGTGCATTCTAACACACACACAACACACACATACACTAAAATCATACACATTAACCATGGGTTTCCGCACCGTGTTTAGTGTTTGTTGATTTGTGAGAGAATAGAAAAGATCCTTGGAGAAATCAATAGATTCATATTGAATATTGTTCTTACAAAGTTCATATTCAAATATGCTTGACTGAGTTGATTTTCATCAGGTGGTATCAGAGCCTTGGCTCAATCAAACATTGATTTCGATCCTCTCATTCAACAAACATGATTTCCGTGGTTCATTAGCTTCATAACATACATTTTGAGCTTCAAATGATCACATCTTCTTCTTCTACATCATACATTCAACAAATGTTCAAAACATGAGTTAATCTTCTATTTTTGTTCATTGTGAAGAAGAGTTTTGTGTTTTTGTGATTTGAGAACCTCTCAAATCATTCATACGCTGTTTTGAAACGGATACATTGCAAAATCATAGAAATCCCATCGATTTCTACTGTTTTTCTCGATAAAACAGTACACGAGTATTGTTCTATTGATTTTCATCAAACAAATCACTCACTTAAATACATTGAAATCATTCATTGTGTTTAAATCATCATATTTGAGTTGTTCTTGTTGGATCATGATAAAGGCTGGTGCAACCAAAACCATTTCACTTAGTCCATTTTGGAGCTACATTCAAAGGCTACCGAAGCTAAGTATAAGAACTTTCGAAGGTTGAAGAGTTCTTCCAAACACAAGTAAAAGATCAACTTCCGAAGACAAACTCTACTTCCGAAGACAAAGAAGTTCCCAAACCTCGGAAGAAGCAGTCTTCCGAAGTATAAGTGGCTTCGGAAGAAGTTATTCTTCCGGAACAATTTAACCTTCGGAAGACACTGCTATAAAACAGTGGACATAAGTATGGTCTCTGACATTCCGCTGCAGACTTCTGATACAGCATGGCTTCTTCCCAAAGAGCCATGTAGTTGACCATACTTTATTCCACTGTTTACCTTTTTACGATAGTACATGTTACTAAACTTAGTTGGTGACAAAAGGTAAGTCAGGGACATGTCATAACTACCAAATCTCAGATAAAATATCTGAGATACCTTAACCTTTAGTCTTGCAGTATAGGCTTTTGGTTATAGATTTCCAACTGGAATCAAAGTATATTCGGCTATAGGTAGTATTATATATATAGTTCTCATTGTAACTCATTAGATAGAGATTGTGCTTGCAAGAGTCTTGTAATCCTTTGAGTTGAGAATCAATATATAAAAGTACCTTGAAAATTTACCTCTTGTGTTTATTATCATTTGCTACTTGTTATATTGTGATCAACTCTTGTTAGACTCGTTCTGAGTGTTATTCTAGGTGAGTTTAAGAGAAAAGCCACTTGTTAAGTGACCAATACCAATCCTGCAATTGGTATCAGAGCTTTGTTTGGCTCTTGATTGCGTGATCTAACCATCCAAATCAACTTGTTTTTCACTCCTCCCTACAACCCACTCACTCAAATGGCCGCTCTCACAAAAGCTGATATGGAAACTGGTACCATGACCAAGTCCCCACTGATCACCCCTGAAGATTTTGACACATGGTGCACAAGAATGGAAGGCTTCATCAAGTGTCAAGACTCAAGGATGTGGGACTCCGTTGTTAATGGTCCTTTCATACCAAGCACTACTTCTGCTACTGGTAATCGTATCATTCCAAAAGATGTGGACGATTACATAGAAGAAGATAGAAAAAGAATAGAGCTTGATCAAAGGGCTATGACTTCTCTTCAAACTGCTCTTCCAAACTCCATTTACAGAGGCTTCAAGAAGTGCAAGACAGCTAAAGACTTATGGGATGCACTGAAGCGCATGTATGAAGGATCCAAGGAGACTAAAGAGAACAAGAAGGATCTCTTAAAGCAACAGTTTGAAAACTTCACTTTCAAGGCTGGTGAGACCTTGACTCAACAATACTTCAGGTATGTTGATATAGTGGATACTCTGGTGGATATTGGAGTAACTCTTGAGAACAGGGACATAGTACAGAAGTTCATGTCTTCCCTTCCTAAACTATGGACACACTATTGTGTTGTGACCAAAAGAGCATCAGACCTTAAGACTCTTACTCTCACAGAGTTGTATGGTATCCTCAGTGCATTCCATATGGAGATGAACATGAAAAACTCCTCTGGTAACTCTAATAACCAACTGAGTTAAGCCCTTCATGTGGTTGAAAGAGAAAGCATAGAACCACAACATCAGTTGCTATGCTACCCTGACAACTTGAAAAATGGACCCTATATTACTCTACCTGAGACTCCAAAGTCTCAACAGGCTCAACACAACTCCTTTCAGGATAGTTGTGCCTTTGTCTCTGAAAGTTGACACTCTGGTGATTTTCAATATTGCTTTGATGATCTGGAGTGCTTCAGTCCAGATGATGTAGAGTATATGGACATTGTCCAACAGATGGCTCTTCTAACCTACAGAGCAAAGAAGTTCTTCAGGAGAACTGGAAGGCAATTCCCTCAAAACCCTGCCAACAGCAAGTTTGGGTTTGACAAGACTAAAGCAAAGTGCTACAACTACAACCAACTGGGTCACTTTGCTAGGGAATGCAAGGCTCCTAAAAACAACTCGAGAACCCCACAGGCCTCATTCTTTCAGCGGTGCAACCAAAACCATTTCACATAGTCCATTTTGGTGCTACATTCAAAGGCTTCCGAAGCTAAGTATAAGAACTTCCAAAGGTTGAAGAGTTCTTTTGAAGAAAAGTAAAAGATCAACTTCCAAAGACAAACTCTACTTCCGAAGACAAAGAAGAAGTTCCCAAACCTCGGAAAAAGCAGTCTTCCGAAGTATAAGTGGCTTCGGAAGAAGTTATTCTTCCGAAACAATTTAACCTTCGGAAGACACTGCTATAAACTAGTGGACATAAGTATGGTCTCTGACATTCCGCTGCAGACTTCTGATACAGCATGGCTTCTTCCTAAAGAGCCATGTAGTTGAACATACTTTATTCCACTATTTACCTTTTTATAATAGTACATGTTACTAACCTTAGTTGGTGACAAAATGTAAGTCAGGGACATGTCCTGACTACCAAATCTCAGATAAAATATCCGAGATACCTTAACCTATAATCTTGTAGTATAGGCTTTGGTTATAGGTTTCTAGCTGGAATCAACGTATATCCAGCAGTAGGTAGTATTATCTATAGAGTTCTCATTATAACTCATTAGATAGAGATTGTGCTTGCAAGAGTTTTGTAATCTTTTGAGTTGAGAATCAATATATAAAGTACCTTGAAAATTTACCTCTTGTGTTTATTATCATTTGCTACTTTTTATATTGTGATCAACTCTTGTTAGACTCGTTCTGAGTGTTGTTCTAGGTGAGTTTGAGAGAAAAGCCACTTGTTAAGTGACCAATACCGATCCTGCAGTTCTACACGCAAAATAGACCATAAATTTGCTTGAAACAACAAACCGATTATTGTTTTTGACAAGTTGTTTGCGCCGCACAAAAAACCCTAGGATAAACCCTAGTGTTTGAACAATCACAAACATTCACAATCTATGGTGATTGTGTTTGTTTCTCATCAAAATAAAAGAACAACATTATTCTTCTTTTGAATTTTGAAAAAGTCAATTTTTGATCCAAAAAGTTAGTTTTCTAAAACAAAACTTTTGTTTTTAGGGTTTTGACGTATTGACTTAATGGGTTTTGACCAAATTGACTGGTGTGACATTATTAAACAGAATATTCCTTACTTTCACCAAGGAAAATTCTGTGACATCACCTCGGTTAAATTAATTGATTTAAATTAATTAATTTCCTTTTTTCAGTAAAATTAATTAAAATCAAATCAATTAACAACTAATCCTAGTGACTTTAGGATAAATCAAATTTAGCACCAAGCTAAATATTTAAACAAATTTAACTTAAACCGTTAAGTTAACAAATTTAAACAAACATGTCTGACTAACTTTCAGGAACAAACAGTGGTCTAAAACCACCAAGACTTAAAAACAAAGCAGACTTCAAACAACGGAAGATTATGGTTCATAACTAAATTATCTTTCAAGACCCAGATTTATGGACTTCCATAACCAAGGGACCATACATACCTGTAAACCTTGGTCCAGACTATAACACACAAAAACCAGTAAGTTTAAAGAACGTAGCTGGTGATGAATTAAAGAAGGTGAAAACAGACATGAAAGCATACAGTATTCCGGCAATGACATTGCCATTTGAAATATTAACACGGGTTGAGAATTTCAAAACAACAAATGAACTGTGGAAAGTTCTTCACACAATGTGTGAAGGAAGTGATGAAATAAGGGAAATCAAGAAAGAAAAACTGAGGGCACAGTATGAAACTTTCCATCATGTTCAGAGAGAATCTATTCTCCAACAACTTCACAGATTTGTACAACTGGCGAATGAGATGATTGTTTATGGTCTCAAGTACGAATCTGTTAAAATAAACAAAAAGATGTTGCATACATTACCTGAGAGTTGGACTCAGTCAGTGTCACTCATGAAAGCAACATTAGATTTGGGAGCATCATCATTGGATTCTCTAGTTGCTAAAGTGGAGGCACTAGAACTAGATGAAAAATCCAGAAATAACAAGACCATCAGACATGTAGAAGCATACATGTTCAAGGAACTACAACATACATACAATGCTTCTCTGACAAGCACTGGTGAAGATGAAGATGAAAAATTCCTAGACACTAGTGAGACATCATTCTTCTCTACACCAGATTCAGCCAACAACATACAAAAGTCTAAGAAGACTAGTGTTCATGCTTCTCATGAAACAACTCCTCAAAGCAAACATAATCAACATCATCATGCTTCAAGCTCAAGCAAGCAGCAACAGACAAAGCATCAAAACATACACAAGTTTGATAAGCCCATTGATGCTCTCACTATCATTCTTCAAAGTGAAGAGCAGAAGGCAGCTTATGAAGCCTTTTCAACAATTTTTGAAGCTTATTTGGGTGCAAATCTCACACCCTCTCAGATCATTCAAGAAGATTTGGATGAACTTCCGCAAGACATGGTTGAAGAAATGGATCTTCAGTGGTCTATGGCAATGATTGCATATAGATCAAAAAGGTTTCTACAAAGAAACAGAGGGCTAAGCATGGACAAGAAAACAAAGATGGGTTTTGATAAAACCAAAGTCAGATGCTACAATTGTCAACTATATAGACATTTTTCAAGAGAATGCCAACAACCAAGAGTTGATAGAAACAACAGTCAAACACAAGCATCAAGCAGCTACCATCCAAACAGACAGATCCCATAACCAATTAGTATCCCTGCTGCACCAACTCCACCTCAAATCACACAATACAGTCCAAGTCAACAAACCAAATCATCAGCCATGATCATTAAGAAGGATGGTGAATGTGACTGGAGCTTGTATGAAGCAGATATTCAATCTCTAGATCATGCCCTTAGGGCAGATATTGAAGACAAAGTTTCCAATATCCCGAAAGAGGTAAAGGAGAATCTATGCACACAAGCATGCATAGATGAAGTCAATAGATACAGGAACATGCACAAAAACTTCCAAAGATAGTATTTGAAGCAAACATTTTAAATAAAATTCTTAAATTAGAACAAAAACAATATGGCATCAAAATACTTTCATTACAAAATGATTTGGGCAAATTAATGTCTGAAAAATTAACACTTGCAGCTCAAGTTGAGCAACTTTCTGTATCATTGACTGAATCTAAAATAGTACAGGCTGAAACTGAAGTGAAACTTCAGAAGTTCCAGGTAAGCAACAAGAAGTTTGAAGAACTTCTTGCTCAACAAAGGGATTTTAAAGGCCCTTAAGGTTTGGGATATAACAAAGTTAATCCACCATATAATGATAATTATATTCTTTTGCCTGATTCGATGACAAACAAATAGGGTGAGTCACTTGATCCACATGACAGAACAGATGATTCAAAGCCATCATCATCAACATCATCAAAGTCATCATTCAATGATAGAACACCTTCGATAAAATTTGTTAAAAGTCATGATTCACCACAAACTAAATCAACAAATTTTTATCAAGGAGAAAAAAATGAATTTGATGAACAGACTTCTGATGAAGATGATGTTGACTTGCTGGATGAAGAATCCATTTAACCAATTACTAAAACTGATAAAGTTTCAAGTGTGGTTGAAGTTCTAACAAAACAAACTCAAGGATTTGACATCTTCTCTCATGGAAAGAATATTGAATCTTCCAATGTTTTTGTCAAATAAACAAACATAAGAAAAGGGAAAGCTCAGACATCTATGACTTTTGATATTCGACTTAAGTCAAATTTGAAAACAAAAGCTGTTAACAAACAAGACAAAACTAATTTACCATGCTGTGAATGGTGTGATCAACACACTCACAGCACTGAAAAATGCAAATATGGTAAATATTGCAATTATTGTCACAACTATTATTCTATCTATAAAAGGAACAATCACAGTACTGATAATTGCTTTTTCAATAAGAAAAACAAAAAACAAAACACACGGTCTCAAGTTGTAAAACCGATTGAGAAACAAACAATTGCTCCTAAAAGGAACAAGGTGGGAGTACAGAGACAAACTCCACATCAAAAAGTTGTTCTAAACAATGACAAAACATTTTATGACACCTTTAAACAAACACCTAGGAGACATAAGTCTCAAACCAGACAATCATCAGACATTAGCTCTAGTAGGAGAAGAGCTCAAAGTACTTCTCCTGACAGAGCTAAAATCAATCAAAGGAAATCTAGTGTACCTAGAATTCCTAAACCACTAGAAAATGCAATCTTAGAAGAAATTTGCATTATGGGAAAAGACGGAAAACCCAAGACCATCTTGGCTTGGGTTGCACCATCTAACTGATTTCTTGTGTTTTCTTAGGGACATCAAAGAATGTCAGACAACATCTGGTATGTTGACAGTGGATGCTCCCGGCATATGACAGGAAATTGTTCCCTCCTTCGGGATTATAAGAGCAAAACATGGAGGAAATGTAGCCTTTCGAGGTGACAAGACAGGTTGAAAGATAACTGAAGAAGGAACAAGAACAAAAGGTTTGATCAGCTTTGAAAATGTGTTACTGCTCCAACCTTCAGTTTAATCTTCTAAGTGCATCCTAAATCTGTGATAAGGGATACGCCACCTTATTTGACTCCAACAATTGCTACATCCTCAAGACAAGTTTTCAAATAATAGAAGATTGTATCCTTTTGAAAACTCCACGTCATAACAACACATACATTGTTGATATGAACATTGTTTCTACAACCACTCCTGAAACATGTTTATTATCAAAAGCATCAGAAGATGTTTTCCAATTACGGCATAGACGATTGGGACACTCTAATTATAACAGAATGAATCAAGTTGTAAAAGGTGACTTAGTAATAGGTTTACCATTAAAAGAATTATTCTGTACAGACCACTGCACTGCATGTCTAAAAGGCAAACAACATAGAGTGTCTCATAAGTCTAAATTGGTAAACTCTAACAACGCACCACTCAAATTGCTTCATATGGACCTTTTTGGCCCAACAGACATCCTAAGCATAGGAAAGAAGCAATATTGTCTTGTTATAGTAGATGATTACTCCAGATTTTCTTGGGTTTTCTTTCTACTACACAAGTCAGAAACACCAGACATACTCAAAACATTTATCACTAAAATTGAGAATCAATTGGATCTTAAAGTTAAATCTTTATGAAGTGATAATGGTACTGAATGTAAGAATGACTGTATCTTTTCCTTTTGTGCAGAAAGAGTAATAAATCATCAGTTCAGTGTAGCAAGCACTAATCAGCAAAATGTAGTAGCTGAAAGGAGGAACAGAACATTGATAGAAGCAGCCAGATCAATGCTTGCTGACTCCCTATTGCCCATATCTTTCTGGGCGGAAGCAATCAACACTGCTTGTTACATATAAAACAGAACATTAATAATCAAAGAACGTACAAAAACTCCATATGAATTAATGTTTGAAAGAAAACCTTTCATTGGATTTCTTAAAGCTTTTGGATGTTCTGTTACAATCTTAAACATCAGAGAACAATTATCCAAATGTGCTCCAAAAGCAGATGATGGATTCTTTGTTGGATACTCTAGAAGCTCAAAAGCTTACAAAGTATACAATCCAAGACTTAATATTGTGGAAGAAACAATTGATATTATTTTTAATGAACACTCTTTCACAAAGAAAGTCATTGGATCAGACTGGTTGTTTCACATTGATTTATTAACAAAATCATTTAATGTTTCAGGTACAAAAGAAGATATTGAATATCCTATGGTACCTCCTCATCCAACCATTGATGTTCCTGTAACTGTTGGTCCTCCAAGGAGAACAAACACATCTCCTTCAAGCATAACAGTTACACCTCCAATGGAACAAACCAAAACATCCAATGACACAAACACATCTACACCATCTTCATCAACACCTGTGATGACTAAACCACCTAATCAACCAACATCACATCAGCCACACACAGTTGAAGAAGATGATGATTATCATTCTTTACCAGACACACATCATGACGGTGAAATCTTAGATTTCTTTCATGATTTCCCATAAACATTCAATGAACCTGCAGACCCAGAATGTCCCTCAAACACAAATACCCTTGCCCAACCCACCACACCAGAACAAACATTCAGCAATCTTGATTCAACAGTTCATGTTGATCAGATTGAAACAACAAGAATTCACAAAGATCACCCTTTAGAAAACATCATAGGTGACCTTAATACCCGACTGATAAGGAGTCAGTCAGACACAACAAACATTTGCTTGTATTCCTGTTTCTTATCCCTAACTTTACCCAAAAACATCACCGAAGCACTTAAAGACAACAGTTGGATAGAAGCATTGCAGGAGGAACTACAGTAATTCAGAAAGCAAGTGGTACGGAAACTGGTTGATCTGCTTGAAGGTCAATATGCCATAGGCACAAGATGGCTATTCAGATATAAAGCAGCTGACAGAGGGATTGTCATTAGAAACAAAGCAAGGATTATTGCCCAGGGATATACTCAGGAGGAAGGAATTGATTATGATGATGTTTTTGTTCCAGTAGCTAGACTGGAAGCCATCCGAGTGTTCCTTGCATATGCCTCATCTAAAAACTTCACTGTCTTTCAAATGGATGTCAAATGTGCATTCCTTTATGGAAAGATAGATGAAGAGGTATATGTTGCTCAACCACCAGGGTTTGAAGATCTAGAATTCCCTCATAGAGTCTACAAGTTCGATAAGGCTCTATATGCTCTTCATTAAGCACCTAGGAAGTGGTTTGAGACTTTATAAAAGTTTCTGCTATAGAATGGGTATACCTGAGGGAAAATAGATCAGACATTGTTCTTAAAGAAGAAAGGACAAGACTTGTTAGTGGTTCAAGTCTATGTGGATGACATCATCTTTGGATCCACAAACATAAAACTTTGCAAAGAGTTTGAAACTCTTATGCAATCAAAATTCCAAATGAGCTCAATAGGAGAACTCACATTCTTTCTTGGACTACAAGTTCATCAATCATTAGATGGAATTTTTATCTACCAAGACAAGTATGTACATCTGATTCTCAATAAATATAACATGGCAGATTGCACATCAAGCAAAACACCATTTGCAACTGGACTGAAGTTTGGCCCAGATCCAGAAGGCACATCAGTTCATCAGAATCTTTATAGATCAATGATAGGTTCCCTAATGTACCTTACAGCATACAGACCAGATATCATGTATGCAGTATGCATGTGTACTAGATATCAAGCAGATCTAAAAGAATCACACATTAATACTGTAAAGAGAATCTTTAGATACTTAAAAGGCAAACCAGCACTTGGTTTGTGGTATCCCAAAGATGGAGACTTCTCTTTATATGCATACATAGACAATGATTATGGTGAATGCAATAACAACAGAAAATCCACCACAAGAGGCTGTCAATTTCTTGGATCAAGATTGATCTCCTGGCAGTGCAAGAAACAAACAAATGTCTCTGTGTCAACAGTTGAAGCAGAATACATAGCTGCTTCTGCATGCTGTTCTCAAGTGTTATGGATACAAAACCAAATACTTGACCATGGCTTTAATTTTCTTAAAACACCCATACACATTGACAATTCTGCAGCCATGTTTATAACAGACAATCCTGTTCAACATTCAAAAACCAAACACATAGAGATCAGATATCATTCTCTAAGAGATTGCTCAGAAAAGGGTCTGATCCAGTTGATCAAAGTTCATACAGACAATCAATTGGCTGATCTTTTTACAAAATCATTTGATTCAACTAGATTTGAGTTTCTAGTTCAGTCACTTGGTATGATCAACTATAAAACAACAAATTAATGTTTTCAAACATTAAAATCAAACAGTCTTTATTTTGTCAAAGTCTAACACAATGTCGCACTTCTATCTTTTTCAAAATCAAGATAACATGCAAACTAATCATTTCTAACATTGAATCACACATACACTTCATGAGAAATGATAGTACACTAGCATAGCTCTTCACTTGAGTCTTTTTCCATAAATAGAGACTGATGATACCTTGTTTGATATGTGGATAGGCTCAGCATGGGACACCTAACATCATATACAACAGTGAAGAACTAAATTCTCATGATTGTGTGATCAATAACACAACTTGGTTTATGGTAAGTATTGATTTCTTTAACATATATAGCTTGAAATCTAACTTCAATATACCAAGTGAAACAGATTATAAATTGCTCAATTTAAGTGTCTCCTCTGTTATGATAATCATAGACCTGGAGTACACCAAGACATTCTTTATTGTGCTGAGCACAGACCTGAATGTTCTTAATCTTGATCTACAAAAGATTCCCAATGAGGAACACATCCTATGAGGATGATCAATCAATAAAGTCTTTATGACTAGCTTCCAAAGAGAAGTGCAAAAGAATCCTAAAATGGATCACCCAATAAACAAGAAAATGATTGAGCATTTATCATCCTAAGTAGCTAGGTCTTAAGTATTGAAATTACTTTCTAGCTTATCTTGAGGAGAATCATACATATCATACAATCAGATGTGGGGTACACACAACTCATGTCAATTAATATACAACATGATAATCACTCATTGTTTAAACCAACCATTAATACCATGCTTGAGTTTAAGTGGATCAATATATCTACAATCAACATTGTACTTGTCTATGTCTATTCTTCAACATCAAACAAACAACTTAGTGAAGAACTACAGACTAGTATGATCTCATGGTATGTGCACATGATTCATGTGGTTTATGATTAAACATGCATTTTGAGTGAACAAAGGATAAAATTCTTCATACATCACAAGTAAATCACTTTTAAACAAACATTTGGACTTTGATAATTTCAAATTAAACACATATAAATTTTTGTCAAATTTTTATAAATATGCAAAAATTTAGAGGGAGAAATTGAATATTGAAATTATCAAAGGCGGCAAAATTGTGCATTAACATTTAAATTTGAAAAATAAACAAAGCCAATGTCAAGCCAACACTAACAAACAGCAGGTTGACACATATATATTTGTTTGTTTATTTACTGCAAAATATTGCTTTAGAGTGATATCAAATCATCCATATATTGAAGTGTTAAAATTCAATATTTTGACATACATTTAAAAATTTTTGAAACAATATTCAAAATTAATTTGAATATATATACTTTAAAGATTTTTAAATTATTCAGAATTAATTTGATACATAATTTTTCAAACAGATCAAACAATCACACCATTCAAAGGTTTAATAAAATTTTTGAAAATTTTGACAACTGTACATACAGCGGATGAAGAAAAGGTTCATCCGCTGTGAACAAAATAGCAAAATTCCCTAAAATCAATCATTTTGACAACTGTATATATAGCGGACAACCAAAACATTCATTTGCTGAAGGTACAGTAACGAACAAAGTGTTTACAGCGTATGAACATTTAGTCATCCACTGTGAACATATCAAACAAAACAAACAAGTGTTTACAGCGTATGAACATTTGGTCATTCGCTGTGAACATATTAAACATCAAAGCAGTGTCTACAGCGCATGAACAAAACTGTTCATCCGCTGTGGAAACAATTGAAAATAAATGGTCATACACAGCGTATGAACAAAATTTTTCATCCGTTGTGTGAACAGTGCACAAGTATTATGCACAGCGCATGAACAAAATTGTTCATCCACTTTATGAACAGTACACACAAAGCACAGCGCATGAACAAAATTGTTCATCCGCTTTGTGAACAGTGCACTAGTATTATGCACAGCGCATGAACAAAATTGTTCGTTCACTTTATGAACAGTACACACAAAGCACCGCGCATGAACAAAATTATTCATCCGCTTTGTGAACAGTGCACAAGTATTATGCACAGCGCATGAACAAAATTATTCATCCACTTTGTGAACAGTACACACAAATCACAGCGCATGAACAAAATTGTTCATCCGCTTTGTGAACAGTGCACAAGTATTATGCACAGTGCATGAACAAAATTGTTCATCCGCTTTGTGAACAGTAAACACAATTGTTAGGACTGTGTACGGACAGAGTACTAACTGATTCTTCGTGAAACCGAATCAAATAGCGCGGATTTCTATTTGATTGGCGATCCAATCAGGGAGAACGTTAACCGGATCAAACCTAACGATTAGAATATGTTAAGAATGAAGTAGGAATGATCTAAAACGCTCTATGAACTTGGAAGGGACGCTTTGTGCGAACTGGGACAGCTAGGGTTGTGAATTCTCGAAGTGTTACGTTTTTCCACGAATTAAGTGGTATTTACAGGTTACAGCTTTCGATCGTACGACTGAGCCAAGCGACTGGCTCAGTCGTGCGACTGAGTCATACGATTGATTCATTCGTATGACTGAGTCAGTCTCATGACTCAATCGTGCGATTGACTCAATCACCTGGTTCAGTCGGGCGATTGGCCCATTCGCATGGTCCAGTCGTGCGACTGAATCAGAATACTTAGTTAAACACATTCTTGAACCACTAATGATTCAGAACTATGTCCAACAACTGTAAATCTATATAACATGTTCATATATACGTGTAACAATAAATAAGATTCGTAGATATAACATTAAACAACCAATAACCATTCATAGAAGAGTTTTTCATTTCATTGATAAAACATTACATCTATGTTACCAGTAGGTGTTTGATCCACCTGCAATCCAAGGAAGAACTTCATTTCTCCCATGGCGCTCATTTCAAAGCTTAAGGAGCCTGATGTAGCCCATACAGAGCCTTGTCCAAATTGTAGACTCTGTCCCGATGGTAATGATCTTCGAATCCCTCGGGTTGACTGACGTAGACCTCTTCACGAATTTCCCCATGAAGGAACGCACTCTTTACATCTAGTTGATAAACTTTGATCTTCATGTAAGATGCGTAGGCTAGAAAGATGCGTATTGCTTCCATTCTAGCTACTGGTGCAAAGATTTCATTATAGTCAACTGCCTTCATCACAGATTCGAATTCTTTACACAGATCTTCGTTTCGCGAGCCAAAGATGATGTCATCCACATAAATTTGCACCATCAGTAAATCTCCGTCTCTTTCTTTGATAAACAATGTGCAGTCAATCACACCCCTGCGAAACCCGTGTTTCAGCAGGTGGGTGGAGAGCTTTTCATACCAAGCTTGAGGAGCCTGATGTAGCCCATACAGAGCCTTGTCCAAATTATAGACTCTGTCCTGATGGTAATGATCTTCGAATCCCTCGGGTTGACTGACGTAGACCTCTTCACGAATTTCCCCGTGAAGGAACGCACTCTTTACATCTAGTTGATAAACTTTGATCTTCATGTAAGATGCGTAGGCTAGAAAGAAGCGGATTGCTTCCATTCTAGCTACTGGTGCAAAGACTTCATTATAGTCAACTCCTTCAACTTGTCTGAAGCCTTGAACAACCAATCGTGCCTTGTTTCTGATAACGACACCTTGGTCATCCTTCTTGCAGCGTAGCACCCATTTGGTGCCTATTACTTTCGCTCCTCTCGGCTGGTCAACAAGTGTCCACACTCCAAGTTTCTTGGACTGTAGCAGCTCCTCTTGCATAGCATTGACCTAGGCCTCATCCTTCAGGGCATCACTTACGTGTTTGGGTTAGACTTGAGATACAAAGCATTTGAATGCTCCATCATTCACATAGCCCTTTTCCATAATTTCAGCTTAATCAGCTGAGTACAACTGATTTCTCGTCTGCATGCCAGAATGTAAATCTCCAATGATAGCCTCCTGTGGATGATTAGTACTGATCCTAGTCATAGGTGTCATAGGGACGACAACTTCAGTATCCAGATTTGTGACAGGAGGTTCAGTATCCGTATTTCCTGATGCATGTTCAGAAGCTGATGAGCTTTCCTCTTGATCAACATTATGCTCAATGCCTGTCTCAGCTGCTTCTTCATCATTTGATGAGTCATCACTCTTGTCCCGATCAGCTGGTGAAGATCCCGATGAACCACTCGCAGGTGTTGTATCGCTAGTATCCAGATTCGGTGTGGTTAGAACATCTTGCATCATCTGAGTAGCAATCTCTTCGTCTGAATCTATCAGAGGAAGGTTGAATGATCTGAAAAAGCCATTGTAGTCGAAGAACGACGATGGACGTTTTCCAGCAGGGGAAATGGTGAATCGTTGAATGTCGACATTGCACCATACTTCAACCTAACCAGTTGAGTTGTTGTAAACTTGTTTATCTGGTATGCTGTATCCTAGAAATATCCCCTGATCTGCCTTCACTGAACTTGCCCTCCGGAGTTTTCTTCAGTAACGTACATGGAGCTCCGAATGGTTCCAGATACTCCAGGTTAGGTTTACGTTTCTGAAGTAACTCATAGCAAGTCTTTCCATGCCTCTTGACAACTGAAACACGATTAAGTGTGTAGCATGCGTTGGCAACAGCTTCATTCCAGAACTGCACTGGCAGCTTTGAATCTGCCAACATAGTCCTGGCAGTCTTGATCAAGCTCCTGTTCTTCCGCTCAGCAACTCCATTCATCTGTGGTGTGTATGCAAAGGTGAACTGATGAACAATTCCCTTTTCTTTGCAGAAAGCATCCATCCACTAATTCTTGAACTCTGTTCCATTGTCTGAACGAATCCTCCTAACCATCAGCTTGTAGAGAGACTCCAGTGTAGTAACGAGCATCTTGAATGACTCAAAGGTTTCTGACTTTGCTTTCAGAAACATCACCCAGGAGAACCGCGAGTAGTCATAGTGACTACAAAGCAGTACCAGTCTCCGACGATACTCTTCGTGCTGACAGGACCGAATAGATCCATATGCAATAGCTCCAGGGGCATCTCGATAAAATTGACGTGCTTGGTCTTGTAAGATTTCCTGGTCTGCTTTCCCTTCTTGCATGAGACACAAAAATTAGGAAGTTTGAAGTTCTTAACAGGAACTCCATCAACTAAGTTGTTATGAATTAGATGATTCATCTTCCTGTGAGTTATGTGTCCTATTCTCCTGTGCCATGAGATGGAATCCTTCTCTGTAGCTTTAGACAAAAAGCATTATACAGTAGACACACTAGTAGAAGCATTAGACATATCTAGAACATACAGGTCATTACACCTAGATGCTGACATTAATACCTGCTCCTCTGGAATCTCCATCTCTTTCTTTAGAATGTAACACTTCCGATTGTCAAACATGACTTTGAATCCCTTGTCACATATCTGAGACACTGAAAGCAGATTGGTTTTCAATTGTTGAACGAAATTAACTTTATCAAACCTTACCTTTGCATTACCTACTTCTCCTTGTCCGGTAATGTATCCTCCTTTGTTTCCAGCAAAAGAAACGTGTCCCCCTTTAATTTGTTTGACATTGTAAAGGAGAGACTTATTTCCTATCATGTGCCTGGATGCTCCGCTATCTACTATCCATGTGTTGGTAGAAGCACTATAGCGGACAACCTGCACATAATAGAAAATAATTAGTTAAGGAGGGGGACCCAATCCTTGACTGGCTCGGGTTTCCCAGAGGCATCACACATCACAAACTCAACCCACTGTCCTTTATCAGTGGGTGGGAAATCAATCTTCAACTTATCCATGCTTTCAGACACTTCATGTGTTTTGGCTTTCCACAAACCATCCTTGTGAAAGGATTGTTTATGGTAAACCGATGACTGGTTTACAGTTTGAATCTTAGGTTTGGTTTCAAAAACAGGTTTCACCTCAGGCATCACAGACTTGCCAATGACTTGTCTATGTTGTCCGTGGAGTTGAGGAGAGGTAAAAGACGTAGAAGGTGTTTTAGACCTAACAGGTGTTTTAGACCTAACAGGTGTTTTAGACCTAACAGGTGTTTTAGACCTAACAGGTGTTTTAGACCTAACAGGTGTTTTAGACCTAACCAGAGTCTTAGATCTCTGTTTTGAAACCAGTTTAACTTCATTGTCTAGTTCAATTTTAATTTTGGGTGTCTGATAGCATGGACAGTTTGAAGAGATGTGACCGCGTTGTCCATAAGTATAGCATGATCTCCTTTCAACAGGACTTGGAGATCTCTTGTGGGGTGGTGAGTAAACTTCAGGTACTGACTTTTTGGTCTCACTTCTTTGATTTTCACCTTCTTTGACAAATTTTACTTGTTTAACGTTTTAGGGGTTTTGTCTTTGAAGATGATAGTTACCTTGCTTACCGGTTTAGTTTGAGTGGTTTCGGAAATCTTAGGTTGTGTGGTAGCAGATTTTGAACCCAACCCAAGAGATGCTTGAACATTCTCTTCCACCCGGTTGTCAATGATGGTTTTACCAGTTGTGGCTAATATTGATGTTGTCTGATCAGCAGCCGGAGGAACAGGTTTAACTGATGTGTCCGGATCGCTGACCAGAGGAGTAGTCACCACATGGTCCTTTATTGGATTATTATTAATAGGACTTTGTTTGGTGTTCAAAAGGATCTCATGTGGTGGACGCACAACCTTATAACCTAACCCTTCCCCCGTTGTTGCGTTCCTTAACCAAGTTTTTCAAAATATGATAAGAACTAGCTAGACTGTGGAGTTTTTGCTTTAAAGACTCATTTTCAACTTGCAAAACAGCTCTGTCCTTTTTAGTTTCCTCAATTGTCTTTAAATAAAACTTTATATCGTTTTCTTGGTTAATTGCGACAACCTCAGTTTCTTTTAGTTGTTTTTTTAACGCTTCAATTTTCTCCTTATAGCTGCTCTTGTTTTGTTTTAACACTTTATTTGCCTCAGTGCACAATTTTAAGTCGTTTACTAAGTTATCATTATGATCTAATAACCTAGCAAATTTCAGATTAATGCTTTCCCTAAATTTATCACATTCAACACAAGCATGTTTAATAAACAGATCATCCTTTGATTCTACCTGTGCAGATGTTGACGTTCCAGCCATGAAAGCATTTTGAGGTTCAGTTTGTGCTTCAGATTCAGCATTCAGTTCATTTTCAACAAGTTGATTAACAGCAGCTAAGGTCTCATCCATACCAGCAGTGTCAAGCTCAACTTAGTTCTCCCCCTCACTCGCTGAGTCTTCATTCAGATCTTCAACAGATGCAATATTGGCTTCAGCATCTGTTATGAATCGAAAGGACCAGTCCTGTCCTTCATCACCTTGAGCAACCATTGCCTTTGAATCACTGCTTGTTGAAGCTGTCTTTTTCTCTTTATCCTATTTATTGAAGGACGAGAACGGGTTCCCATTGCCAGTCTTCTTTGGTTTGACACATTCCCGCTTGAAATGGCCTTTTTCACCACAGTTGAAACAGGTGACTTTATACTTGTCGAATCCAAAAGTAGTATGTTTGGTAGCCACCAGATTTTTTCCCGTCTTCTTCACAAACTTCTTTGCTCGTCGCACACCACTTGCGAGAGCCCACATTATGTCCATTCCTTCCAGATCATTTTCATCCACCTGCTCATAGTCTTCATCAGCCAAGTCACAGTTCCCAATCTTTCCTGCAACCAAACCATCATAAGAATGAACCACAGCAGCAAGTAGGTCCATGTGCTCCTTAGCCACTTCCACAGTTACTTTGCCTAGATTTTCTGTCACTAACTTCATCGATTGAGCAACTATAGGACTTTGTTGAACTCCTGATGAAACATGTGACTCACCACCAGACGATGAGCTTTGACCAGTTGCAGATGATGCATCAGATACAAATGCAGTCTGCAGAGGGGCACTCGTAGATTTTGCAGTTGGAGTAGGAATAACGTTATAGAGAGATGGATCCTGAGTGTATGCTCCCTTCTTTGTCTTGTACTTGTGTCTCACTTGTTCTTCTCTCAATTTCAGGATGAAATCATTTATATCCAAAGTCTCTAGCACTGAGTTATATCTTAGAGTGGAAATGAATGAATCCCACTTCTCTTGTAGCCCATCAGCCAAGCTTGCCACTTTTTCTTCCTTAGACGTTGTAGCACCATGAGTGTGAAGTTCACTCATCAAATGGTAGAAGAGATCTATAATATCATCCAAGCTTTCATTCCCAATAGAAGAGAAATTATCAAACTCTTTCTTCAACGCTTTAGCCTTCAGTGACTTGAGTGTTGAATTACCTTCATATCTCTTCTCAAGAGCCTCCCAGAACTTTTGCTCTGCTTATGTTCTGAATATTGATGGCAGATGTCTTTAGAAATTGACTGGGTCAACATAGCATTGGCTTTCTTCTCTGCATTATAAGCAATCTTTTGTGCATCACTTAGTCCACTCAAAGTCAAGGGAATACCATCAGCACCAACTGGCATATGGTAGCCAGTTTTAATAGCATTCCAGAGATTTGTATCCACTCCATTAAGATGAATCTCAAACCTTTGTTTCCATTGAGGAAATTCATCAAGAGACAATAGCTTAGGTGGTTTATTATGGTTCCCGATATCATTTTCCAACAACAAATGGTTCTGGATTCTGGAGTCCTTCCCTGCTGAGAATGTAAAGTTCTCTGTAAACTTGAAAAACAAACTGTGTATGCGACTGAGAGAGGCGACTGAAGAATGACTGAGACAATCAATGTTCGATTGAGCTGAGTCGAACGACTGGGCAGGCGATTAGGGCAGTTGTGAGAATGAGCAGAACGACTGGGACAATCGTGCGATTGAACGAGCGATTGGTCCAATCGCGCGATTGAACTGGGCGATTGGAGTCCAGTCGTGCGATTGAGTCAATCATGCGACTGAGACTGCTGACTTCGAAATTTTTCAACCTTTTTCACACAATTCGACCTAAAACACAATTTTGAATACCCCAGACGGCTGCAACTCGAAAAAACTAAATTTTCAAAGCATGCACACGTAAAAATTGGATTTTGAGCAGAAAGAACGGATCTTTTAGCTTAAAAACGTTGACTTTTTTCAAAAACAAGATTGAATCCACGAAGAATCAAGAGCCAAATCTCTGATACCACTTGTTAGGACCGTGTACGGACAGAGTACTAACTGATTCTTCATGAAACCGAATCAAATAGTGCGGAATTCTATTTGATTGGCGATCCAATCAGGGAGAACGTTAACCGGATCAAACCTAACGATTAGAATACGTTAAGAATGAAGTAGGAATGATCTGAAACGTTCTATGAACTAGGAAGGGACGCTCTGTGTGAACTGGGACGGCTAGGGTTGTGAATTCTCGAAGTGTTACGTTTTTCCACGAATTAAGTGGTATTTATAGGTTACAGCTTTCAATCGTACGACTGAGCCAAGCGACTGGCTCAGTCGTGCGACTGAGTCATACGATTGATTCATTCGTACGACTGAGTCAGTCTCATGACTCAATCGTGCGATTGACTCAATCACCTGGTTCAGTCGTGCGATTGGCCCATTCGCATGGTCCAGTCATGTGACTGAATCAGAATGCTTAGTTAAACACATTCTTGAACCTTTAATGGTTCAGAACTATGTCCAACAACTGTAAACCTATATAACATGTTCATATATGCGTGTAACAATAAATAAGATTCATAGATATAACATTAAACAACCAATAAACATTCATAGAAGAGTTTTTCATTTCATTGATAAAACATTACATCTATGTTACAAGATGAAAGTCTATTACATTGAAGCTTACTAGACTAGACCTAGGGACATGTGTAACAACAATAATAGGTTCCATAGTGTAGACAAAATTATACAATGGACACTGTGTCCACAGCGGACACTGTTCTCACAGCGGATAACCAATTTTGATTCAAATTTTTACACAACAGACACGCACTGTATACACAGCGGACACACAAATTGTACTTCACCACGAGTGAAAATGAGAAAATTAGTAAAAATTCAAAAATTTCAAAACCTGCGATAAACCCTTAAACCTCTGTTCTTCAAAACCAAAATTCTAGTCGATTTATCTACTGACTCACGATCGATTAGGTTACAACATGGTTCTAGTCTTCAAACAACCATTAAAACATCTTTTTTATGATTTTAGTCAGACATTGTTCGACCTAGGTCGAATATCAAACCGAAATCATAATCATGAATCATTTTATGTTTTAAACCAAATCAAACATTGAATCTGTGATAGATGACCATTATTGATTGTGTATGATATTTTAATTTGATGAAATTTTATAAAGTGTTCATCGGGTTTATAATCAAACATGAAGTTCATGTAAAAATTTATACAAAAACTACTTTTAATCTTTGAACATGATGAAAATTGTTTAAAATGTGTTATAACTTCGTAATCAGGTTCAAAATGATGCAACAAACATGAAAATGTAGGATTCTTTATGCCCAAGACACATAGAATATTGATGCGGTTAGTACGTTGTGATCCAAGTCGGGTTATACCCAATAACAAGCTTAGCAAACACAAATTGATATTTAATTGATGATATGATCATGCATTTAAATATAAACACCAATTTAGAAAAATGGCTTTTCTAAATTGGATGCATGTGAGATAGAACAACTTATTAAGATACTTTATTCAAATATTATTATTTGAAATGTTATTTAACTTCGTTAAATAATATCAAATAATAAATTGGGTGTATGAGTTATACAATTAAGTGTTAGTAGTACAACTTAATTTCACAACTAGTTAATATTGGAGATAAATAAAATTTTGAGGGGGAAACCCTCAAAACTTTAAAAAATCGGCCGCCCCCTTCTATAATTCTATTGGACCAATGCTTTCTTGTAACTCTCTAATATTAGCTAGTTCAACAAACTACCAAGACATCTCATTATGATCACATGCAAAACTTGAAAAACTCTCTCTTTCTCTCCTCTTGAACACACGGCAATAGCAGCTGAAAAAGGGAGAGTTTTGTTTTGTTCTTGGTGTTGTAATCTCCCTAACAAGACTTGTTTGCAAGTAAGCTTGGGGTATACAAGCTTGAGGGTCCCTCCTCTTGGAACCTTGGTCGATTTCATCTCCATTTTCATCTATTTTGCTGCTGGAAGATCACGGTTTTGAAGGCATTTTGGCAGCTTTCCTTTTGGAGTTTTGGTGTCCAAGTCCAAGCAACTATGATGCTTGCTTAGAGGCTTATGGGAATGAACACTTGAGGACTTCTACCCGTGAAGTCTTGGCCATTTTTCAGCCTCATTTCAGCCTTCTTTTGGTCGTTTTTGACAGCATCCAGAAAGGTAGTATCTTGGTATGATTATGTGATGTTTTGGGTGTTCTTATCATATAGTATGCTAGTTTTTCACATAATAAAGAACCTTATGTTATGGGTTTGTTGTTTTACACATTAGAAAGATAATTTTCAGAAACTTTAACATGTTTTAAAGTAGTACATTCCGCTACGTTTCGTATGTTTAAATGGTTAAACAAGCTGAAAAAGGTGTAACAAACCCCTACAATGGCATCTAGAGCCGGTTATGTGGAAACTAGCATCATTATCTTTTAAAAATTGGTTTTTTAAGGGATGTTAATCAACTCATTAGAGGCTGATTTTGGTTGATTTAATAAACCCATGTCTTTCAAAGTTATATCTTCATGCTTATGATTAAACTTTGAAAGATAGGAATGTCAATTGGTTGATATATTTGGATGTTGTTTGTTTGGACAAACAAACCCTAATTTTCAGTTTATGTTGGCTGAAAATTTGGGGTTTGATGGGGTTTATTTAGTTTGTTGAATGATGTTTATGATTGTTCTTTCGATAGTGCATAACCTAGCTTTTGGCCTTGTGTTGTTTGGATGTATGCAATGGTTGTTTTGTTTATTTAATGGGGATTGTATATTAATTTATTTGTGCTTTGTTTAAAATGTAATATATTTATTATTGGGTTGTAATAAATAGATTAGGTGTATTTTTCATTTTACTAGACATCTTGTATTAGGACTTTATATCTTGTAATATGAAGACATACACATTAGAAGCACAAAGGAAGGTCATAAGAGAAACATGGAGCATTTTGGATGCGGTTTCAAGTGGGAGGCTTTTGGAACCTTTCTATATGTTTTGTTATGACCTTAGGAATGCCTTATGGACCACACTTGTGATGGCAAACAAGTGTGGACCACTTTAGATGCTATGGTTATGCACATATGCACATGTGGTTATTTATATTATGCTTGTTTGATTGTGATTTTATTGAATGATTGTGTGATAAATGGATATGATAAACAATCTTAATAAAAATGATCTTAACAAGCTAATATAAATATGGTTCTTAATCATTAAGTGTTAATAAATGGTTATTAAAAGGATTAATGATTTCATAATAAAATGGGTTTTATTAAAAGAACCATAGGGTATCTTGTATTTGAAAGCATGCAAATACAAGTACATAGAGTTTTCTAAACTAAGATTATGAAACTATAAATTCTTATCAAACAAGTTTAACACCATCCTTTTGCACAACACTTGAGTCATTTGGAAACTCTTAATGGGATAAAGGTCACCTAACTATTTAGAGGGAACTTGTGACTTAAGGTGGGGATACCATATTGGTGGGATAAAGGTCACCTAACCACTTATGGTAAACTCATATGTGTGTGCAAGTAGGGTAACTTGATTTGCAAACCATGTTAAATGGATCACCTACAATATGGTTTCCAAATGGTGTTGATGGGATTAACATGTCGACTTTACATATGATGTTTAAAGTCGATCCCATACCTCTAGAAGTTGCAAATGGTTGCAACCATCAATCGTTGACCACCTTATTAATTTAAATCGTGGGATAAAGGTCACCTAACCACAATTTAAATATAATGTTGGGTTCTAGATTTTAATATAAAAGATGACCTTAAAAGGCATTAATTATTAAAATTGGCAATATCGAAAATACTAAAATAGATCTTTGTTAAAATTTTGTAGATGGCCACCAATAATGACAATAATGATAACTCATCCGCGTCCACCCAATCATTACGAGCAATCCTCCAAAAGGAACGTCTAAATCATAACAACTTTATTGATTGGTATCGAAACTTGAGAATCGTTCTCAAGCAAGAGAGAAGATCATATGTTTTAGACGACCCTATTCCCGATCAACCTACTGAGGATGATGAGGAGGCCTATAACGATTGGCTGAAATACACTGAGGACTCCATCCAAGTGTCTTGTCTCGTTCTAGCGAGCATGACTCCGGTTCTCCAAAAGGAGTATGAACATCACGGAGCTTATGACATGATAACCCTGCTGAAGGAAACGTTCCAACAGCAAGCAAGGGTTGAGCGCTTCGAAACAATTTGAGCACTCCATGCATGTCATATGGACGACAACCAAAAAGTTTGAGACATTTGTGTTGAATTGCAACATGAATGCATGGGACAGGAGCATTGGTGAGCTTCACTCAATGCTTAAAACAGCCGAGGCGGCCATGGGTAAAAGGGTTCCCGTTCTCACCATCAATGAAGGTGGGAACAAGAAAAGGCCTTATCCCGCACCCAAGGCAAAGGTTGCCAAGGGTAAGGGACCCGTTTGGGGAAAGGGGAAAGGGGTGGCAAGGGTGCCACCCAAACCACAAGAGAAAAAGCAAAAGGTTGCTACCAATGACCCATGCCTCAAGTATGGGGAGATTGGACATTGGGCAAGGAATTGTCCTATCCATCTCCAAGAGTTGAAAGCAAAGAGGGATGTCGGGCAGACCTCAGGTACAATATACATGATTCATATTGATCTTAATGTTACATCTTCTAACACATGGGTATTGGATACCGGATGTGGAACTCATATTTGCAACTTGTTGCAGGGGTTCACAAGAAGTAGGGACTTTAATCAAGGGGATGTTAGTCTCTTCATGGGCAATGGAACCAAAGTCCAAGTTGAAGCTCGTGGGGACTACATCCTAAAACTTCCAAGTGGCTTGGATGTTATTTTGAAGAATGTTTTGTATGCTCCTAGTTTGACTAGGAACATTATTTCTGTATCCCAATTAAGACATTATGATTATGTGTTATCTTTTGTTGAAAATGATATTCGTGTTTTTTTAAATGATATGTTCTATTTGAAAGCTATTCCCATTAATGGTATTTATGAATTGGTTCATGAAAATGCTTTAAATAGTTCATTGGACCAAACTACACCAAGAAACTCAAGTTGGATTTGAGTGATACCTATCTTTGGCATTGTCGTCTTGGTCATATAAACAAGAAACGTATACAAACACTTCAAAAGAATGTTCTTTTAAAAACAAATAAATGTGATTCATTTGATGTATGTGAATCTTGTTTACAAGGAAAAATGACTAAGGAGCCCTTTAGTGGAACTAACGAAAGGGCAAAAGATTTACTAGGAATCATACGTTTGGATGTATGTGGTCCTTTTAAGCCAATGATTAGGAATGATGAAAGATACTTCATTACCTTTACCGACGATTATAGTCGCTATGGGTATGTGTACATATTAAGGCACAAAGATGAAGCTTTTGAAATGTTCAAAATCTTCAAGAATGAAGTAGAAAATCAACTCAACAAGTCAATTAAAGTTCTCCGCACCGATAAAGGAGGTGAATAACTAAGTGATGTTTTTCAAGATCATCTTAGGAGTTGTGGGATTGTCTCACAACTCACTCCACCTGGAACACCACAACATAATGGTGTATCTGAGAGGAGGAATCAAACCTTATTGGATATGGTTCGATCTATGATGGCTAGAAGCACATTGCCTCTATCATTTTGGGGTTTCACTTTGCTCTCTGCGGCCGGTATTTTAAATATGGCCCTAACCAAAAAGGTTGAAAGGACATCCTTTGAGATATGGCATGGAAGAGTTCCATCCCTATCATACTTAAGGGTCTGGGGTTGTGAGGCTTATGTTAACACTCCCACCCCAAACAAATTGGAAGTCCAATCCACCAAGTGTATCTTTATAGGATATCCTAGAGATTCTATGGGATATTATTTCTATGATCCACTGGAACAAAAGGTGTTTGTTACCAGAAAGGGTGAGTTCTTAGAAGCAAAGTTCCTTATGGACGGAACTAGCAGTAGAATAGTGGATCTTGAGGAGGATCAAGAACCACGACCCGATGCACGTTTGGTTGAAACTAGCACTCAACGTGAGGATGTTGAGGATGATCAAACAGTTGATCAATACACAAAACGTTCGCAGAAGTGGTAGAACTAGTAATCCACCTGAAATATACGGATTTTTCATGGATGGATGCTATGTGGTAGATTCAGATGAACCAACCACATATCATAATGCAGTGTCCAATTCGGATTGTGACAAATGGCTTGAAGCCATGAACGTTGAGATGCAATCCATGTATGACAATCGAGTTTGGGAACTTGTTGAACCACCTCTTAACTCCAAGATAGTTGAAAGTAAGTGGGTTTTCAAGAAGAAAACCGATATGCATGGAAACTTGGATACTTATAAAGCTAGACTGTAGCAAAGGGTTTCACTCAAACTCAAGGGGTTGACTATGATGAAGCCTTCTCACCTGTTGCGATGCTAAAGTCTATAAGGATATTGTTTGCCATAGCTGCTCATTATCATTATAAAATTTGGTAAATGGATGTCAAAACCGCTTTCCTAAATGGATATCTTGAGGAAGATGTCTATATGGTTCAGCCTGAAGGTTTTGTGGATCCAAAACAACCTAATAAAGTATGCAAGTTAAAGAAATCAATCTATGGATTGAAACAAGCATCGAGAAGCTAGAATCACCATTTTGATGAGGAGGTAAAGAAATTTGGCTTCATTAAAAACGCTGATGAGGCTTGTGTGTATAAGAAGGCTAGTGGGAACACAATAACTTTCCTAGTATTGTATGTTGATGACATACTACTATTTGGAAATGACATTCCAACCTTGGAAGGTGTAAAAACCTGGCTTGGAAGTTGTTTTTCCATTAAGGACCTTGGTGAAGCCGCCTATATTCTGGGAATAAAGATCTATAGGGATAGATCAAGGCGGTTGATTGGTTTAAATCAAAGTGCATATATTGATAAAATCTTGAAAAGGTTCAAGATGGATAACTCTAAGAAAGGTACCGTACCTATTCAAAGAGGAACGATATTGAGTACGACTCAATGTCCTAGCTCAAAGGATGAGCAAGATAAAATGAAGGCAATCCCATACGCATCTGCTATTGGATCCATCATGTATGCGATGATATGCACTCGACCAGACGTGTCATGCGCCTTAAGCATGATAAGCCGATACCAGCAAAATCCTAGAAACAGTCATTGGATGGCTGTTAAGAACATACTTAGGTACCTGAGGAGGACAAGAGATATGTTCCTAATCTATGGATCTGGTGATGAGGAACTCGTTGTTAAAGGTTACACGGATGCAAGTTTCCAAACCGATTATGACGATTCATGGTCACAATCGGGATACATTTTCATTCTTAATGGAGGAGCGGTCTCTTGGAAGAGCTCCAAGCAGGATGTGGTGGCTCTATCAACTACAGAATCAGAATACGTCGCCACCTCATTGGCAGCTCAAGAAGCTGCATGGTTGAAGAAATTCATTGCCGATCTAGGGGTTGTCCCTTCCATTCAGGACCCCCTAGAGATCTTTTGTGATAACAAGGGTGCGATTGCACAAATCAAGGAACCTCGTGCTCATCAAAAGACTAGGCACATTGAGCGGAGATTCAACTACATACGAGATGAAGTTGAAAAGGGAAAGATATGAATTCGGAAAGATATGAATTCACAAAGTTCCAATTTAGCATGTTTAATCCATGAGTAAACTGTTTACTTTAAATGTCCGTAGTTGTTCATACTTGTGGGAACAAGTGTGAGGGTAAGATTATTATGAACTTGGATTGGTTGATATTCATAAGGATGAATATAGAGCAATGGGTTGCTACCAAGGTTCATAGATATTTAGGGGATACAAATATTGGACTAACCCACATCTCAAATTTTACTACATGGAATCTTATTGATTGATCATAAGTAAATTTGAGTAGAGGCGAATATCATTTGGTATCCTCCGACCTGAGATACATATTGGATTTTGATGTTCACCAAGTATTATACCTTGAGCTAATTCTTCACTGTCCTGAAATAGTGGACAGTACATAAGGGTATGTTCAGATATGACACGAGGTGTTTGTGAGAAACATATGTAGTCAAGATGGAATTTGTTCCTCTTATTCGTTGAGAGTTAGATGTCTAAGGCCTGATAAGTTAAATCAACAAGGAATGATCATTCTGTGTTCTTGGATTTAACATGACATCTGTAACAAAAGAATAAATGATTGATTCACCTAAATCATTTCAAGTAGGGTACTTGAATGGGATGATGTTGTTGAATGGCCACAAGTCATGCGTATTAAGGGTAGTAAACCGTTGTTAGGCGGTATTTACTGCTTGCATCAATCGTCTATGAATCTTGGGCAAGTGGGAGATTGTAGGATTCTTTATGCCCAAGACACATAGAATATTGATGCGGTTAGTACGTTGTGATTCAAGTCGGGTTATACCCAATAACAAGCTTAGCAAACACAAATTGATATTTAATTGATGATATGATCATGCATTTAAATATAAACACCAATTTAGAAAAATGGCTTTTCTAAATTAGATGCATATGAGATAGAACAACTTATTAAGATACTTTGTTCAAATATTATTATTTGAAATGCTATTTAACTTAGTTAAATAATATCAAATAATAAATTGGGTGTATAAGTTATACAATTAAGTGTTAATTGTACAACTTAATTTTACAACTAGTTAATATTGGAGATAAATGAAATTTTGAAGGGGAAACCCTTCTATAATTCTATTGGACCAATGCTTTCTTGTAACTCTCTAATATTAGCTAGTTCAACACACTACCAAGACATCTCATTATGATCACATGCAAAACTTGAAAAACTCTCTCTTTCTCTCCTCTTGAACACACGGCAATAGCAGCTGAAAAAGGGAGAGTTTTGTTTTGTTCATGGTGTTGTAATCTACCTAACAAGACTTGTTTGCAAGTAAGCTTGGGGTATACAAGCTTGAAGGTCCCTCCTCTTGGAACCTTGGTCGATTTCATCTCCATTTTCATCTATTTTGCTGCTGGAAGATCACGGTTTTGAAGGCCTTTTGGCAGCTTTCCTTTTGGAGTTTTGGTGTCCAAGTCCAAGCAACTATGATGCTTGCTTAGAGGCTTATGGGAATGAACACTTGAGGACTTCTACCCTTGAAGTTTTGGCCATTTTTCAGCCTCATTTCAGCCTTCTTTTGGTCGTTTTTGACAGCATCCAGAAAGGTAGTATCTTGGTATGATTATGTGATGTTTTGGGTGTTCTTATCATATGGTATGCTAGTTTTTCACATAATAAAGATCCTTATGTTATGAGTTTGTTTTTTTACACATTAGAAAGATAATTTTCAGAAACTTTAACATGTTTTAAAGTAGTACATTCCGCTGCGTTTCATATGTTTAAATGGTTAAACAAGCTGAAAAAGGTGTAACAAACCCCTACAGAAAAATCAGTCAATTTAGCATGACATTCATCAGACAAACATTAAATGAATCTTCATTCAATGTGCATTAAATGTTCATATTTGACTTTAATAGGTCAAACTGAAATTCATGATCAAACTGATATGAGATCAAACTTATGTACGTTACCCCAAACATTTTGCACGAAGCGGGTTACTGAGCCTGAGGTCTTTCATAGACCTCGAACATTAGGCACGGAGCTGGCTCCAGTACCTAGGGTAAGTACATTCACCACTTATCTTTTCTCTTTCATTTTGGGTCAATGCCATATGCTATACCCCAAACATTGTGCACGAAGCTGATGTTGGACCTGTGGTAATTAAATCACGAACATTGTGCAAAAGCTGATCCAGTCACCTAGGGCAAGCGGCAAGGATCCCATACATATGGTCAATCACAAATATTGGACCCCAGTGTGCATCCTTCGGGGTAGCTAACCCACACACCGTTAAGCTAACACCTTCACTGGGTGTGCACCTCCATACATTTGCTTGCAAGCCTTTCTTACATTCATTCATTCATTGATGCATGCATTCGTTCATCATGTTCCTCTTTCATTATCTTTCACTTTACGTTACATAATACTTTCATTTCATTCTTTAACATAACACGTAAAGCCACAGGAAAGATAAACATTCATCATAATAAGGAGCATCAACATACATAGTAGCAACATCATACAGGGCATCATCATACATGCATAACATACATCAAGCATAACATGCAACATCATCATGCCAAACATACCCTCTAAGACCTCAATGGTCATCTTACATGTACCTACAGGAACTTCCACGTCAAAACTTATATCTGCACTTTCCCCCGAAAGCCAGTAATTAAACTATGCTCCTCCTCGGGTGCAACAACCCTATTTGGGCCTATAGGAACCCTTCAGTCGCATGGCCTCCATGCGACTGAACATCATGTGAATGGACCAATACGAATGGCCCTTATGCGAATGGACCTCATGCGGATGGACTTAATACGGATGAGTACTTATGCGAATGGGCTCTCAGTCGCATGACTCCCCATGTGACTGGCCCTCCAGTTGTGAGACTGAACCTCAGTCGTGCGAATGAACTCAAATCACACTTCAATCTGCCGTATGGCCTCCAGTCGGTCGCCTAGCCCTAACTGATGCAGAGTGCAGTTCATCTCAAACCCAATCTACCATTTTTGACCTCCAAGCTCATCCAAACCCATTCAAAGCCCAAATCAACCATCCTAAACCTTAGGAATGCATACTACAACACTATTCAAGCACACACAAGCCCGGAAACAAACTCCAAACGCATCACACGCAAACACACCCAAATGGGTCAAACACACACATATACAAAAACGGGTTTACTATGTGTTCCAGCCCCAAATCAGTTGAAAACGAGTAAAAGAGGGGTCCTAGAACTCACACAAACTACACCAAGAAGAAGGGCTTCGTTTAGACCCGCTACACGATGATTTCCAAGCCCGAATCAAGCCTTTCTCCTCTTTTCTCCCCTTTTCTCTCTTCTTCTCTCTATATGGCTAAAATGTGGGTGTGGGGAGAGGGTAAGGGCTGCCCAATCCCTTTAAATACCCCCACTTACCCGACTTTCTCACGTTGGCGAGTTTGGTCCCCCCGACTTTGGACTTTATTTCTTTTTCTTCTTTCGTCGGCTTCAAGGAAAATATTTGGGTGTTACAAGTCCACCCCTCTTATATAGGTTTCGTCCCTGAAACCTATTATTCCTCAAACAAACGTGGGTAATGATGTCTCATTTCTTCTTCGGTCTCCCACGTTGACTCGGATCCCTTCCTATGCTTCCACTGTACATGCACAAGAGGAACCACTTTATTCCTCAGCCTCTTCTCTTTTCGATCGATGATTGCCACTGGTTACTCCACATAATTGAGCCATTCGTCTACTTCGATATCCTCCAGTGGAACAATCATACCTTCATCTGCCAAACACTTCCTTAGATGATATACGTGGAATGTCGGGTGAATTCCACTTAACTCATCTAGTAACTCCAATCTATAGGCCACCTCTCCTACTCGAGCAATGATTCGGAAAGGGCCTATGTATCTCGAGCTCAACTTGCCCCGCTTTCAGAAGCAGATGATACCCTTCCAAGGTGAGACCTTCAACATAACCCGGTCACCTACCTGGAACTCAATCAGCCTGCATCGTTTATCAGCATATGACTTCTATCTATCTTTGGCTGCCTTCATGAATGCCTTGATCCTTCCAAGCTTTTCAGTCGTAGCCTCGATCACCTCGACACTCCCGAACTCTTTATGACTAATATCACCCCAACAAACAGGTGTTTTGCATCTCCTACCGTATAGCATCTCATAAGGTGGCATACCAATGCTGGCATGATAGCTGTTATTGTATGAGAATTCAGCTAACGGTAAGTGGTCATCCCAACATCCCCTAAAATCAATCACACATGACCGAAGCATGTCATTCAATGTCTGAATGGTCCTTTCTGACTGACCATCAGTCTGGGGATGATAAACCGTGCTAATATGTAACCTCGTCCCCATGGCGTCGTGGAATTTCTTCCAGAATTTGGATGTAAACCGGGTATCACGATCAGACACAATAGACATCGGCACATCGTGACGAGTCAAATCTCCTTAATGAAAAGATCTGCCAACCTCTCTGATGAATATGTCTCGTGCATCGGTAGGAAGTGAGCACTCTTCGTCAAGCAGTCAACAATCACCCATATAGAATCATACCCTTTCGGAGTACGCGACAGCTTCGTAATGAAATCCATGATGATGTGCTCCCACTTCCATTCCGGTATATCCAAAGGTTGAATCTTTCCATACGGCTTTTGATGCTCGGCCTTCACTTGCAAGCAAGTAAGGCACTTACTCACATACTCCACCACGTCACGCTTCATACTCGGCCACCAATAATCCTTCTTCATATCTTGGTACATCTTTGCAGCATCGGGATGAATAGATTATCGAGTCTTGTGATCTTCATCCATAATCTTCACCTGTAGATCCCCAAGGCAAGGAATCCATATCCGCCCAAATCAGATTTTAACACCGAGTGTGTTTTCACCCAATTCCGCAACCAGACCTCTCATTCTTTCGGAGTTAAGATGATCTTCTTTTAATGCCTCATCTTGAAACTCTCTGACTTACTTCATCACATCAGAGGTCATAATCAGCTGGTATGCCTTCACCCGAATCGGCTCGGGTCTTTCCATTCAGTTAAGGGCATCCGCCACAACGTTGGCTTGGCCCGGATGATAATGGATCTCACAATCATAGTCCTTTATGAGCTCCAACCATCGTCTCTGTCTCATGTCCAGGTCCTTCTGCTCAAAGAAGTACTTCAAGCTCTTGTGGTCAGTGAATATGGTGCACTTCGTTCCGTAGTGGTAGTGCCTCCAAATCTTTAACGCAAAGACCACTGCTGCTAGCTCCAAATCATGAGTAGGGTAGTTAACCTCATGAACCTTCAACTGTCGGGATGCATAGGCTATAACTTTCCCCCTCTACATTAACACGCACCCCAATCCCAAGTATGAAGCATCAGAATAGACCACCAGATCTTCGCTTCCATCGGGTAATGACGGAACAGGAGCTTGGGTCAATCTCGTTTTCAATTCTTCGAATGCCTTCTCTTCAGCTTGACCCCATATAAACTTTACATCCTTAAGGCTCAACTTGGTTAGCGGAGAAGCAGTCTTAGAGAAGTCTTGAATGAATATTCTGTATTATCCCACCAAACCCAAGAAACTACGGATCTCGGATGGCGTCTTTGGAGACTTCCATTGCATCACCGCTTCCACTTTTGCCGGATCCACCATAATCCCTCCGGATTCACCACGTGACCCAAGAATTGAACCTCGCGCAACCAAAACGCGCATTTGGAAAACTTGGCATACAACTTCTCCCTTCTCAACATCTCCAACACCTCTCGAATGTGACCGGCATGCTCTATCTCGCTCTTTGAATAAATAACGATATCATCAATAAACACAATCACTGATTTATCCAACATCAACCAACAAACTCGGTTCATCAGATCCATAAAAGCAGCTGGCACGTTGGTCAAACCAAAAGACATAACGAGGAACTCGTAATAAACGTAACGCGTGCGAAAAGCTGTTTTAGGAATATCCTGCTCTTTCACCTTTAGCGGATGGTAGCCAGATCGAAGATCTATCCGTGAAAACCAACTGGCGCCTTGAAGCTGATCAAACAAATCATCAATCCTCGGTAACGGGTACCGATTCTTCACCGTCAACTTGTTCAGCTCACGGTAGTCTATACACAACCTCATGCTACCGTCTTTTTTCTTTACGAATAAGACCGGAGCACCCCAAGGAGAGATGCTCGGTCTAATAAACCCCTTATCAAGCAGCTCTTGCAAATGCTCCATTAACTCTTTCATCTCAGTTGGAGCCAAACGATACGGTGCCTTGGCAACAGGTTGGGCACCTGGTATCAGATCAATCTGAAACTCAATCTCTCGGTCAAGTGGCACCCCTGATAAGTCTTCTGCGAACACGTCTGGAAAGTCACACACAACCGGAACATTGGATAGTTGTGGTGTTGGCGTATCCACATCCTTCAAATAAGCCAAGTAGGCTCTACATCCATGCCTCATACACTTTCCCGCCACCGCCATTGAGATTACTTTCGGGATCGTCGTGACCCGATCCCCATAAACAGTTACCGAACTCCCGTCAGGCGCTATCAAACGAATCATCTTTCTGCGACACACTATATTCGCCTTGAAGTCCGCCAACCAATCCATCCCAAGAACCAAGTCGAAACCACCTAAGGTCATCACAAATGGTCTAACTGGAAATTTATGGCCCTCTAATTCCACATCACAACCCTCTATCATCTTTGAAATCCTGGTAGACTTACCTATGGTAGTTTTTACATCAAAGGGCGTGTCAACCCGTCTACTACTAACAGGCAGTTTAGCACAGAAACCAGCAGAAATAAAACTCTTACTAGCACCCGAATCAAACAACACAGAAGCTAAAGTTTGGTTCACCAGAAACGTACCGGACACAACATCAGGGTCCGTCCTAGCCTCCTCTTGTGTCATCGTGAATGCCCTGGCGCTCGCCCTCGGTCCTTCACTCCCCGTCTTCTTCACCCCGGAACCCTCGGCTCTTGGCTTCTTACAGTCTTTACTCATATGACCACTTTTCCCACAGTTGAAGCACCGCGTACCCCTGCAATCTCTAGCCATATGACCCGGCTTCCAACACTTAAAACAAAAGTTCAACCCCCATCTACACTCGCCACTGTGCTCCTTCCCACATTTGCCACACTTTCTCAATCCCGTACCTGGTGTGGCTACACGACGATCATCCACCCGTGCCTTCTTGTTACCCGTCGAGGCATCACCCCGACCAAACCTATTCCCACTCCAGTTTTGATCTCCACCACCCTTCTTACTACCTTCAGTCACCACCACTACCGCCCTCTCATCATATAACCTCCCTGCCAAGTCCACCGTCGACCTAAACGTGCTCGGTCGGGCAGCAATCATGTGCCGGCAAATGTCCACCGGCAAACCCTAAATGTATCTCTTAATCTTTCATGACAGAGGCGTCACCTAATCCGGCACCAGTTTCAGAAACTCCCTCTCAACCTTATCCATTTCCCTATAAGGGCAGAACTCCTCAATCACCAACCTTTTCAACTCGGACCACTTTATTTTCCCAATGGCCCTGCTACCCTCGGCTTGGACTATGTTATCCCACCAGTATAAAGCCGAGTCCATAAAAGAATGGGCAGCAAACTTCACCTTTTGGTCCTCCCGGCACTCGCTGATATTCAACACAGCTTCCATCTCTCTCACCAATCGGTGAGCAGCAGCAGCAGTGCCGTTACCATCAAAAGTAGGGGCTTGCAACGTTGAAATGCCCCGTAGTTACAGCCTCGTGCCGCCTCCAGCGTAGGATCTTCTTCTTCCTCTTCTTCTTCGTCATCAGATAAATTGTCTCAGTCTCGGGCTGTCTTCTTTCACCCGTAGGTCTACTTCTTTCCTTCCTTTCTCCTTCCCTCATAGCCTTGATAACTTCGGTCACTACAGACGGTAAGATCGTCTGTATGACTTGATGAACTTCTTCAACAACAGTATCCTTTACCGAGGCTCTCAGATTGGCAGTCTCATCACCACCCTCCGGATGAGGGGTCTCAGGTTCCTCATGAACCACCTTTTCCACCCTAGGTCTTCCTCTTTTGGGTCATGGTTCAGCACCAGGCCCACCACGACCTCCACCCCTCAAAGCTTTAGAAGATCTACCACCGGCCATCCTCTAACACACACTAAAGATTCAAACACCAACACGGTCATTCAAGGGAACAGCTCAGTTCATGTCAGGTATAGTAAGTTCCTAATTACAGTTGCCAGTTATGATTAGCCACTTACTTTACTCTTCATACCCCAAGCATTACCTGTCCTGACTACATCAGTATTTAAATCTACATACAACACATAACCACATAACATGCGCACATAATACCGGTTAACATTATGAAAATACTTGATGGCACGCAGCTACTCAGATTGGCATCCCTTCCCCTTTCGTCCCATTCTCATTTTAAGTTAAGGTTTATTTTGAAAATTTACCCGTTTCACTTAAACTTTAGCTCTGATACCAACTTCTAAGGCCCCGATCCCGGGACGCTTACAGCTGGTTGATCATCGCACAAAACGTACATTTCTATTAACTTTAATAAACATCGCAGCGGAATCGATCAAAATGACATCTCATTTTAGCATAAAAGCTTTTGCAAAATAATACATCGTTAGTCAATTACAAAATATATTGTTGCATTACATCACAAAATCATTATATAAATGGATGCCATCCAAAAGAGATGAGTAGCCGCCCCGTGCCATCCTCAAAAACCTCTAAGCCCACAACAATTCAGCCCTCAATCATTCAGTCCTCAACAAACACATTTTCCATCTCCACCACACAGGCCAAACCTATCTGATCAACAAACACTTTCATCTATATTAAGAAATATAGATTCATCACTTGCACAACAAACAGATGAGCATGAAGATGTTAGAACTTCATCTCATGAGCCTGAATCTGAACAAGCAACTACTGCTACTGAGTTTGTTGAATCAAGCAGTGAGATACTCACAGAAGAGGATATTGAGCACTCCAAAGTCTTTCTATTCACTGAGTATAACAAACTCATTGAAAGATCAAATCAAAGAACCAAGAAGTTAAAAGAAAGACCCAAAGAGAAAGATAAGGAGATTGAAAAGCTAGATTCTACTCATAAAGCTCAAAAGATACTCACAGAAGAGGATATTGAGCACTCCAAAGTCTTTCTATTCACTGAGTATAACAAACTCATTGAAAGATCAAATCAAAGAACCAAGAAGTTAAAAGAAAGACCCAAAGAGAAAGATAAGGAGATTGAAAAGCTAGATTCTAATCATAAAGCTCAAAAGCTGATTGTGAAGGTTATGGAGCAACAGCTGAATCAAACCAAGAAGAAATTAAAGGAGAAAGACAATGAACTCCTTGTTGCTAAAGCTAAGATTGACTACTGGGGCAATCAATCAATAGCTAAAGAACAAGATATTGATGAATTGAAAAAGATCATAGAAGCTCAAGCTAAAGAAATTCAAAGATTAAACAGAGAGCTTGAATACAATGACACTCAGCTGAATGAGGAAGAACATTCAGCAGATCTTAGTGAAGATCTGAGTAAGTATGAGAAATCAGCCAGTGAAACTGAAACAAGTCAACAACAAGTTGAGCAAACAAAATTAGCAATGATCATTCCTGAAGAATCATACTCAATGGATCAATTGTTCAGTGATGCTAACCCCTATGAGAACATACACTACTCACCCATCTTAAGACAACACTTTCACACTCCTGATCCAATTTCTTAAGAAACTAGTAGTATTCCTCATGATCCTTTGACAGACAAACAAAAGGAATTGATTAAACAATTCAGTGAAGCTTTAAAGGATTCATCAAAAGATCAAGCATCATCATCATCTGAAACTCCTTTCAGAACTTAATAAAGGAAAAGAAAGAGATCTTATTTACCCTCTTTACTCAAAGGAAAACAAACTAAGGGTGAACAAGAAAAACCAGAATCTCCTCCATTAAAGCTTCTAAAAGTGAAGTCTGAACCTGTTGAGTTAGATGCTCCTCAATCATCATCTAAAGCATCTATACTAGAAGAGGGGGAGATAGACCAATCTAGTGAACAACAACAAATTCCCATTATTATCCTAAGTGATTCTGAAAGAAAGAAGAAGAAAGGGATGAGCATGAAATAATGCAAAACATTCAAGAGCTCTTTACAGATGATCCTCAAACCTTGATGGGGATAGAGATGACCACCAGAGGATTCCCTTATAATTGATTCATTCTTCTTAATCTATCTGAGGTTAAAGACTTGCTCAAAGACTTTCAAGAAGTCATGCAAAATGAACAAGAGCAAACATACAGGAGATACAAAGAAATCAAGGGTAAACAAGAGCTTGAAAAGAATCTGCCCAAAGATCCATAAATAGAGAAGATGACCTACTCCCAGGTGAAAAGCTAGTTGAGTCATACACGAGTACCATATAGGTCATATGTAGGGAGAACATTGTCTCAAATGAAAGAGATGGCAAAAGAGATATACAAGAATATGTTAGCAAATGCTCTTAAGCCACAGGTCTTTAGACCTCACCCTGCATCTTCTCTATCCACTTATCATCAAGCTCCTCCTGAACTTCATGAGATAGACGAACCAAGACATTTCATGCCTCATAGGCTCTGGCCTGAAGGCAATGAAGTTCGCGAGATAATCAGTGAGAAAACAAATTTTGTCAAGCTCTATGACAAAATCACTCTCACAGCAGATGCCAATGAAAGAAAAATTATGGCATGGAAATATGATGAAATCTGGGATGTTGTGCTAATAAAGAGCGTATCTGGACTTGTTCAGTACTTATCATACATATCCCAACTGGGAACATTAAGCTATGAAGATAGATTGGACCTGATGCAATTGAGAATGGTCAATCACACGAACAATCCCAGGGGAGTAGATTTCTATCATATATTGAGAGCTTACATGAACAGACAGCATCATGAGATGAAAGCTAAAGCTGAAAGAGAAGATAAACTACATATCTCAAAGCTCAGAAGAGAACAAGCTTCATCAAGCAAACAAAAGGAAGTCAGGAAAGATTCTTCTTCTAAAATTGATCCTGGTCTTCTTGAAAGGGTTGGTTACCCTTTAAGGCCATCTGATTTAAAGCATATCATGAAGAAGATAGATGGCAATCAATACTAGCATCTAATAACCAGATGGTATTATGATGAAAGTCATTTTGAAGTGATGCTGGAGAGAAAGCTTGAGGGAAAAGAAGCAACAAACATAAGACTTTTTGATCCAGTTAAGATAAAGCTGCTTCATCCATCCTATGTCTCATTCCTGAAAACCAAGACATTCCCTGCCATTGAAGATGTGTTGTGTAAGGGAGAATTGTGACACACCATAACTTCAGGTTAAAACCATTCAGACTGTTTTCATTATCATTGTTACATTCTCATTACTACCCGAAACGTATACAAACATCACCACCGACATCGTTAAATAAATTGTGATATATAATACTAACATTGGTGTTTGTAGAGGATTCAAATAAACGGGATTATTTAAGGAATCCCCTTAATTAACATAGCTCGCCCATTTACATCGTTATCAACCGAAACAAATTCGGGAACTCGGGGACAAAGTGCGAGGACCAAACGTGACAAATTGCCAAACTAGGGCTGGGTATATAAACCCCTTACCAGCCCAAAATTTTCATTTCACTCCCATTTCTTCTTCTTCTTCACCATCTCCTCCTCCACCTCTCTACCACCTCCTAGCACCAACAATCACCTTGTTTGAGCTCGTTTTCGCCAGCTAAGCTACACTACAGCTGAGATAACATGTTTCCAACAGGTAGGCGACCATGGTCGTCCATTTTGTTACCCGTTTCACTGCTGCAAATCTGGGGTTCGGGTGCTCGGGTTTAACCCGAATGCATGTGGTCGTGGGGGTGCGTGTGGGGTCAATCAGCATGTGCATATTAATTAGACATGTTAGGAAACTGTTTCTGGAAGTCCCTGATGTGTGAAAACCGCGCACGGAACAGCCGAAGGCTGTTCAGCCCCACCAGCAGTCGTGATCTGCTGCAGTTCGCGACTGTGCTAGTCGTGCGACTGAGCCGTACGACTGGGAGTGTCGTGCGACTGAGTGGTGCGATTGGGGTGAGTCGTGAGGTTGAGTCCAGGCGTATGGGCTTGTTGTGCGACTGAATGCATGCGATTGAGAGTGTGTGCGATTGAGTCAATCGGATGAATGTGTACGACTGAGTACCACACGATTGAAGGTCCAATCATACGAATGAAGGTACAGTCGTGCGATTGGCCGTTGAGTCGTGCGAATGAGTGATGTGTGGTATGACTGAATGCTAAGTCGTACGAGTGAGGGTTCAATCGTACGAGTGAGGTTGATCCATACGATTGAAGGCCCATTCGTGCAAATGAGGTGTCCAGTAGTGCGCCTAGCCTTGTTATGCGATTGGAGTCATTGTGAGTGAATTCTCCTTGTGTGCGGTGTGCCTATCGTGTGAACAATCAATAAAGTGTCATTTGTTGACCACAAAGATTAAAGTCAACGCAATCAACTAGCACATACTTTTTCAATCTAAAATAACCTAACTGTTTGCAATTAACGACAACTCAATTGGGATCTACATAAGGTTTGATATGTACATGCCTGCTTGTGTGTGTCACCCACGACCGAGCCAATGCGACCCGACCCGACTAAACATTTCTATTAACACTAGACATAACATTAACGCTTAACATAACTGTCAATAGGTGTTTGACAGTCCATTGTAACAACACTTGGGAGGCTTCCATCCTACATGCTACATCATCAGTGAGTCTTCACGGCCCCTATTTTACTTTCTTTCCTTTTGGGGGAGAAAACATGCAAACAGATTTACATAAATGGTTGTAGTATTATTGATATCGCATGTTACGTTAGTGCAAACACACATAACAGTCCTGACACTCTCGAACCGTTAGTAATGTGTAGCGAGGTAATTCTGAGTAGTACTACTGGGTCTGACAAACCCCGCCCGGGCTAGTCGCGCTAGCTTGATTGGAGGTCAAACGGGTGCAAAATTGACCTAACATTTGTCACTGTCTGGTGAGACGTGACGGGGATACAACAAACATATAGGACGTAAACAGTCAGCTTCGGTTCGAAACGCTAAGTAACATGAACACAGGCTAGCTACCTAACGATATGCTTTATATACTAAACCATTGAAACGCTTTCAGACACATTTTCTTGTTGATTAAACCTGTGAACTCACCAACGTTATGTTGACACATTTTAGCATGTTTTCTCAGGTCACATGAACGCATAAGCTCATGATGCACGCTTCAGGAATGCACTCAGGACATGCATTCATCGATCTTATTTTCATGCATTCAACATTTTGTTTAGACTTAGCACTTGTAACTTTTATGTAATGGATTCACATATCATGTATACGCTTCCGCACTAATGTAAATTTTATTTATGTTCCGTTGAATGAAGTCAAACGTTTATTTTCAAATTCATATAGTGTCGTTCGATATGACAGTGTCTGAGATCCTGGTATGTCACACGCCTAACGCTAAAACCTCGTTTGTGGAAATTGAGGGTGTGACAAGAATGCTGCTATTTCCTACACATGCTAAGAATTTTGGGCACTGTGTATGTAAATGCTGCATTGAAACAAAGGTTGGAAACACATCAACAACCCCTCACACACATAGAAGGAATAACAGGAATGAGAATATCTGAAAACAACAATTTGGAAATTTGAAGGGCAATCATATTGTAACCACACTGGTTAGCAACATTGATGTGCAAAGCCTTGATCAGTTAACTTTGGAACAGCTTGTTCATTTGAAAATCAATTTCAAATATGATAATCAAAAGAGTGCTGTTGACTACTTTGTGGAACACATAGTCAATTGCAGAAATACATACAAGACAACAACACTCAAAGAACAATTGAAGGAAGCTGAAGTTAACCAAGCCATAGAGAAAGACATTGAAAATACTCTCAAGGCTATGGAAGAAACAAAGAAGCAGTCAGACGAAGCAGGACCATCTCACTCCTGAGGTTTCTTATCATCACTGGCAGAAAAAACAACCAATACATATCCTTCTCTATGATTCTTAGTTTATCATTCAATCATACAATCATGCATACATATGTTATTATACATATGATAATCATATAATCATTTAATAATACAATCATGCATATATATGTTACTATACATATGATAATCATACACTCATTCAATCATGCATATAAGATATCTTATGCTCTTATGAACAAAACAATCATAATGTCACATGATTTTATGCATATGACAAACATACAGGCATACATACATATGTTTTATAACATACACATGGATTCAAACATACATTCATGTGTTGGTGATATAAACACATGACATTCATGCAATCACATATTTATACACCAATACATACATGATCACACATAAGCATTCGCATTACTTGTGATAATTTAACACTTGTAATCACACAATTAAAGTTAATCATTTCAAACATGTGTTGAAATAAACTCATGTAATCATGCACAAACAAACATACATGTAAAACATTCAATCAATCAAACATATATAGACAAACAACATAAGCATTCAAACAATCAATCATACATGTAAACAAACAATTCAAACAATCATCCAGGTAAGATTACACTTGTACAATCTTATAAACAATCAATTAATCAACACAAGCACGTACTACACTTGTAATCAGTCAATATACACAATAATAATCAATCATTCATATCAAACAATCAATCATGCATAACAAACAAAAGTAACACACATATTAATATCATTAACATAAAACAGAAAACAAAATGTACATAATGTTTAGGGGGAGTACTGTTGGACTCCTTACATTAAACAAAACAAAATCAACACACACATATAATTAACAAACAAAACAATCATCAAATCAAATGGCAACATCATACTTAGGGGGAGTATTGTTGGACTCAACAAAGTGCATTAAGAATTAATGCAAGAAAGTATGATGCCTGCCATTATCAAACATGTGTTTCAACACACAATTCATACATTAGAAACACATTAACATCATTAACATTCATAACAATCACTAACATCTATGTCAATTTTCTTTTTCAGAATTGTAGATAAAGAAATTTTTTCTAAGTCAACCAATGTGGATGAAGGAAGTCCAATGCGGATGAAGGAAATCCAATGCGGATGAAGAAGTTCTACAGCGGATGAAGTCTACTCCCACAGCAGAAGAAGAACTTCACTGTGGATGATTGTTCCCACAGCGGATGAACAAGTCATCACAGCGGATGAACAAGTTCACAGCGGATGAACAAGTTCACAGCGGATGACCACAGCTGATGAACTATTCCCACAACGGATGAACAAGTTCATCAGAGCGGATGAACAAACTATTCACACAGCGGATGAACTTCTCCATAACGGATGACTGATTCCCACAGCGGATGACTTAGATACTTAGGATTATTTTTATGTAATTTTTATTTACATAAGGGTAGATTTGTAATTGTATATTGACATCCGTCACCAAAGGTCCGACATTTAACGTGTTTTACTTAGCCTTTGTTAACAATTATTCCTCATTTTGATGAACCATCTACGTGAATACCATAATTGCTTAATTGCCCTTATATGTGTAGTATCGTTGCTTGACTTGTCATTATCTTAAGACATTCTCCAAGATTTGCCCCGTTAACACTAAACACGTCATTTTTATAATAAAATAATTTTCACGAATAAAATCATTTTAACTTATAAATAACATAAATAACATTTTATCATCAATAAAACAACACAAAAATTATAACGTTTTTAACCGAAACAAAATTTGGAAACCCGGGGGCAAAGTGCGGGGACTAAACTTGAAACTTTGAGAAACTAGGCTGTGTATAAATACCCCTTCCCAGCCATTTTTCATTCTTTTCACCCTCTCACCACTTCATCTTTCTCTCTACACTCTCTCTCTAGAAACCAACACCAAAACCGACCCGTTTCTAGCATTTTCGTCTTCAAATCTCGAGCACCATCGTGAATACTAGTTCCTAGCAGGTAGATAACCTCACTACCTCGTTTTTAACTCGATTTTACAGCTGCATTTCAAGGGTTTTCGGGTACTCGGGTTCATCCGAGCACATGAGGTCGTGTGGACTTGCATGTCTTGTTTCTGAGTGTGCTTCTTGTCTAGATAGGTTAGAATATGAGTTCTGGAGGTTCTGGTTGGGTAACACTCGTGATCGGGCAGCCGAAGGCCGACCTGAAACTCACTGCCGTCGCGACTCCCGATGGCGCGAATGGGGTTGTCGCGCGCGAAAGGGACGTGCGACTGCATGTGTGTGTGCGACTTGAGACTTGAGCGAATAGGTAAGTCGCGCGGTTGTGTCGCGCGACTGTCGGTGGGTGCGAAATAGAGGTTGTCACGCGATTGGTAATGTCACGCGATTGGAGATGTCACGCAACAGGGGTTGTCGCGTGACTGGGCTGTGCGAATGTGAAATGCGTGCGAAAGTGTGTGTGTGCGATTGTGCGAGAGTCGCACGGTCAGATGCCTGTCGCGCGAAAAGGAGACCACTCGCGCGAATGAAGCTGATTCGCGCGGAGGGACTTCGAGTCGCGCAGTTGGCTGATGGGTCGTGCGACTGGTATTGCGTGGTACGACTGAAGGCTTAGTCACACGAATGAAGATTCAATTGTACGAAAGTAGCTAATTCGTACGACTGAAAGTTCACTCGTGTGAATGGAGTGTCAGTCGTGCGTCCGGTCCTAATGTATGACTTAAAGCTGTGTGAGTGTGTGGATCCCCTCTTCGGAGATCTCACGACGATAATAAAATATAATTAAGTGTCATAGCTTGATCACAAAGATTAAAATCAACGCCATTAGCGGGCACGTACTATTTAAAACAATCTAGTCTAAGGTGTGTGTGACTGCTTGTGTGTACTACTCACGACCGAACCGAAACAACCCGACTCAATTAAACAATATTATTAACAATAGTCCACAAGATTAATTCTTAACATAACTGTCAATAGGTGATTGACTGTTCATACATACATACAAGTTTGGGAAGTTTCATCAGACATACTCACCACTTAACAAGTGAGTTTCGTGGCCCCCTTTTTTTACGCTTATACATTGTTTCAATCTTTTACAAACATGGGGGAAGAGTATGCTCACACATTTTCAATGCTGTACACTATACATACAATTTTTATACTTGGAATCAACGTGATACTGTCATGTGAGTACTTATCTGATACATACATGATGTTACTGTGTGGACTGTCTTACAACCATTAATTCCGGTGTTGGAACCAACAGATAGGTATTAGTAGTACTACTGGGTTGACACCCCCACCCTTGACAGATGGTTACTTGTGAGTGCCATCACACTGCCAGGAACGGGCCTTGGGTGAATATATTCTGACAAGTTCTTTGTGTACGTCGTTAGGTTTGGTTGTATAAAACTCATGGTATGTGATTATGCTTACTTATAGCTGTATGCACGGTATTCCACTACAAACAATATACAGCATCAATTACAAGTTTACAATTTTGTTGGTACACATGTCCCCAGTTCTAGTCTAGTGAGCTCAAATGTAATAGACTTCTATCTTGTAACACGTATGTAATGTTCAATCAATCGAATGAGAATCTCTTCTTTATATGGTTGTTGATTATATAATGTTATATCTAATTATGTTATGATTTGTTACACACATAATATGACCATGTTATATAGGTATACAGTTGTGAGACACAGTTCTGAATCGTTAAAGGTTCAAGAATGTGTTTGACTAAGAATCTTTTTCAGTCGCACGACTGAACCATGCGAATGGTTCAATCGCACGGTTGAACTAGGAGATTGAGTCAATCGTCTGGTTGAGTCATAAGACTGACTCAAGCGTTCGAATGAATCAATCGTATTATTCAATCGTACGACTGAGCCAGTCGCAAGGATCAGTCGCACGAATGAGATCTGTAACCTATAAATACCACTTAATTCGTAGAAAAACGTGACACTTCGAATACTAGAAACCCTAATCGACCCAGAACGTGCTGTTCGACCATTCCAACTTCATAGAGCGTTTCAGATCATTCCGAGTCAATTCATAACGTTTTCTAATCGTTAGGATTGATCCTGATTTCGTTCTCACTGATTGGATCGCCAATCAAATAGGATTCCGCACTATTTGATCTGGTACAACGAAGAATCGGTTAGTACTCCGTACGAACACGGTCCTAACAAGTGGTATCAAAGACTGAGACAAAAAGACCCATTCCTGAGGTTTATTCACCGCCCCACAAGACATCTCCTAGTCCTGATGAATGGAGATCCTGCTATACTTGTGGTCAGCGAGGTCATATTTCAACTAATTGTCCACGCTATCAGACACCAAGAATTAAAGTTGAGCTAAACGACAAAGTCAAAGTAGATTCAAAACAGCGTTCTAAGACCCCGGTTAGATCGAAAACACCCATTAGGCATAAAACACCTTCTAAGTCGTTTTCATCCCCACCACGTCAAAGGCAAAACAGACCAGTCCCCGACAGATCTGTGACACCAGCGAAAAAATCTGTTTCTGAATCTAAACTATCTGCTCAAACTGTTAATCAGTCTAAAGTTTATCATAAACAATCCTTTCATAGAGATGGTTTATGGAAAGCCAAGACATCTGGTGAGTCTGAAAGCCAGGAAAATCTGAAAGTTGAGATTCCACCCACTGATAAAGGACAGTGGGTCGAATTCATGATGGTTGATTCCTCTGGGAAACCCAAGCCAGTCAAGGCTTGGGTCCCCCTCCTTAACTGATTGTTTTCAATTATGTGCAGGTTGTCCGCTACAGTGCTTCAACAAATACATGGATTGTGGATAGCGGAGCTTCCAGGCACATGACAGGAAACAAGTCTCTCCTTTTCAATGTCAAACAAATTAAAGGGGGACACGTTTCATTTGCTGGTAATAAAGGAGGATACATTACTGCTCAGGGCGAAGTAGGTAATGAGAAGGTAAAGTTTGATAAAGTAAATTTTGTTCAACAACTGGAAAACAATTTACTTTCAGTGTCTCAGATATGTGACAAGGGCATCAAAGTTACGTTTGACAACCGAAAATGTTACATACTGAAAAAGGAGATGGAGATTCCAGAGAAGCAGGTTTTGATGTCTGCATCCAGGTACAATGATCTATATGTCTTGGATATGTCTAATGCTTCTACCTCTGAATCTACAGCTCAATGTTTCCTCTCAAAAGCGACAGAGAAGGATTCCATCTCATGGCATAGAAGGATGGGACACATAAATCAAAGGAAGATGAATCATCTGATTCACAACAACCTTGTTGAGGGAGTTACAGTCAAAAACTTCCAACTTCCTGATTTTTGTGTCTCTTGCAAGAAGGGAAAGCAAACCAGGAAATCTCACAAGACCAAGCACGTCAACACAAATGAGATGCCTTTGGAGTTGCTACACATGGATCTTTTTGGTCCAGTCAACACAAAGAGTATAGCAGGAGACTGGTACTGCTTTGTAGTCACTGATGACTACTCAAGATTCACCTGGGTGATGTTTCTGAAAGCTAAATCAGAAACGTTTGAATCATTCAAGGTGCTCGTCACGACTTTGGAGTCACTCTATAAGCTAAAAGTGAGAAGAATACGTTCAGACAATGGTACAGAGTTCAAAAATCAGTGGATGGATGCTTTCTGCAAGGAAAAGGGAATTGTTCATCAGTTCACTTCCGCATACACGCCACAGATGAATGGAGTTGCAGAACGAAAGAATCGGAGCTTAATTGAGACTGCGCGCACCATGTTAGCTGATTCAAAGCTCCCAGTTCAGTTCTGGAATGAGGCAGTTGCCAATGCCTGTTACACGCTTAATCGTGTATTAGTAGTCAAAAGGCATGGCAAGACTTGTTATGAGCTACTTCAGAAGAGAAAACCAAATTTGGAGTATCTGGAACCATTTGGAGCTCCATGTACATTGCTAAAGAAGACTCAGGATGGCAAGTTCAACGAGAAAGCTGATCAAGGAATATTCTTAGGATACAGCATCCCAGACAAGCGAGTTTACAATAACTCGACGGGTCAGGTAGAGGTGTGGTGCAACGTGGATGTTCAGAGATACATCACACCTCCTGCTGGAAAAGGTCCATCATCATTCTTCGATTATGATGGCTTTTTCAAATCCTTTAATCTTCCACAGTTTGATTCAGAGGATGACGTTGCTACCCAGATGATGTATGATGTTCTTATCTCACCGAATCTGGATTCAAGCAACATCACACCTACTGATGGTGCCTCAAGCTCTTCAACTCCTGCTCATGCTGAAAGTGATGATTCATCAGGTGATGAGGAAGCACCTGCTTCTAACCCTGAGTATACAGCTAATCAACACAGTGGGTCAACAGCTGCGGAACCAGCTGCAGGAAATCCGGACACTGAACCAGCAGTCACTAATCTGGATTCTGAGGTTGTGGTTCCTACCACACCAGTGACTAGGATCAGTGTGAATCATCCCCCCTCGTCTATCATTGGGGACATTCAATCCGGTGTGCAAACACGAAATCAGCTGTACTCTGCTGATTATGCTGCAGTCATGGAAAAGGGTTATGTCAATGACGGGGCTTTCTCATGTTTTGTTTCACAAATCGAGCCTAAATATGTCTGTGACGCCCTGAAAGATGAGGCCTGGGTCAATGCCATGCAAGAAGAGCTACTCCGGTTCAAGAAACTAGGAGTCTGGACTCTAGTTGACAGGCCAAAAGGAGTCAAGGTAATTGGTACCAAATGGGTACTAAAGTGCAAGAAGGATGACCAGGGTGTTGTTATCAGAAACAAGGCACGGTTGGTCGTTCAAGGCTTCAGGCAAGTCGAAGGAATCGACTACAATGAAGTCTTTGCTCCCGTAGCTAGAATGGAAGCTATACGTATCTTTCTAGCCTACGCCTCTTACATGAAGATCAAAGTTTATCAACTAGATGTTAAGAGTGCATTCTTGCATGGGGAAATCCGTGAAGAAGTATATGTCAGTCAACCCGAAGGATTCGAAGATCCGTATCATCGGGACAGAGTCTACAAGTTAGACAAGGCTCTGTACGGACTACATCAGGCTCCTCGCGCTTGGTATGAAAAGCTCTCCACCCATTTGTTGAAACATGGTTTTCGCAGGGGTGTAATTGACTGTACATTATTCATCAAAGAAAAGGATGCTGACTTGCTTTTGGTGCAGATATATGTGGATGACATCATCTTTGGATCTAGAAATGAAGCCTTGTGCAAAGAGTTCGAATCTGTGATGAAAGCGGAGTTTGAAATGAGTGCAATGGGAGAAATGAAGTTCTTCCTAGGATTACAGGTGGACCAAACACCTACCGGCATTTTCTTACATCAGTCCAAATATGTCGGTGATATTCTCAGTCGATTTGACATGGAAAATGCGTCTGCTGCCGGTACCCCTCTCGCCACAAATCATGATGTGGCTCCTGATGAGAATGGGGATTTGGTGGATGCCACCATGTATCGTGGGATGATCGGATCTCTCATGTATCTCACTGCCTCGCGTCCAGATATCATGTATGCAACATGTTTATGTTCTAGATATCAAGCTAAGCCAAAAGTGAATCACTTGATTGGGGTGAAAAGGATTTTTCGTTATCTGAAGGGTACTCCAACACTGGGATTGTGGTATCCTCATGATGATGACTTCGAGCTTACCGCATACAGCGATTCAGACTATGGTGGCTGCATGATGAATTTCAAGTCTACATCAGCAGGGTGTCAGTTCTTTGGAAGACGGTTAGTCACGTGGCAATGCAAGAAGCAGACCTCGGTTGCTCTATCAACCTGTGAAGCTGAATATGTTGCTGCTGCAAGTTGCTGCTCTCAGATCATCTGGATTCAACAGCAAATGCGAGACTACGGTTTGAAATTTTCTAACACTCCTATTTATGTTGATAATTCTGCTGCCATAGCTGTCACTAAAAATCCTGTTCAACACCCAAAAACAAAACACATCGGGATTAAATATCATTTCATACGCGATTGCTATGAAAAACAATTAATTGATGTGATTAAAATTAACACGGATTTTCAGCGCGCTGACCTTTACACCAAACCGTTTGATAAACCAAGATTTTTATATCTGCTAGAGGTCAACGGCGTTAAAAAGAAAAGTGATGTGATTGCTGAAGAAGCAGATACATAGTCCGACTAGTGTTTATTTGTTTATTTTCTTTTTTCTTCATTTTATTTTATTTTCTTTTTTAATTCCCTTGTCGTATAAAATCCAAAAACACAAAAAGATTTTTTGTTTTAGCATTTTAGGGGGAGATTTATTTCAGTATAAACAAAAAAAAAAGGGGGGGGAGGTAAGTTAAGCTGAAAAGCCACAGACAATTAAACTGGAAATGCGACTCGATAAAACTGGAAAGTGATAGCACACAGGCACCGCGTTACTTGGAACATTAAATTGGTTTTCAGTTTCAAAAAAAAAATCATAAATCAGAGAAGTCTAAGCCTAACAAAATGGGAATATGATAGAAGGTTTGACTGGTATTGTAATCACTTGGAGAAAGTAGATCTAGGGTTGTGTAAGTACACAATACGATGTGTCAGTAGATTCAACATAATAGACCATTAGACATCATCAGTGAACTGGCTTAAACTAAATTTATTCAACCAGTTGTGTGTTCTCGTGGTATCCCTGGTCTGCACAATCAGTCAATGTCCAATAAGGGGTGAGGAGCAAGCTAATGCCACAAATGTGAGCAAAGACCTGCAAAACAGAGCAAAAGATGACAAATGTCATTAAATAAAGTATATGCAAATATGCTGCTCTAAGAAGATAAATAGGTATTGCGCCTCTCTGCTGTGCGATGGCACTGACCTGAGGCTAAGCATAACCTATTCGTTCTAAGAATTCATTGTTGTTTGCGCCTCTCTGCTGTGCGATGGCACTGACCTGAGGCTTGGCATCTCTTTGACAATTTTTAGAACCAAATCTTCTAAGTCCAAGACCGCTCAAAAATCTCCTGAGGACGATTGATTACCATATACCTGTGGAATACACAAATACGGTTTGACCTAATTCATCTAATTAATCGCTGATGTGTGTCAAACGTCTGTGTATGGATTTAAGTGGACAAACATACTGACAATCGTCGTGGCTGCATCGCCTGATGTTCAAAATCAATAAGAATTACATATTAGTTCAAACATGATTCCCAGTTAGATCTTAGAAGTCTTCCATAAGTGAAAAACTGTGAGATCGTTTCACGCAAAGTGTAATAAGCACTGAATGTTCCAAGTGATGGTGTATTTGCCTGTCTGATTCCACGAGAGTCCAATCCGGATAAAATGTTAATGCTAATAAGCTATACAAGCCTGCCCTAACAAAATCACAAAATATGTCTTTCTATTTATAGGTTAATATTGGTTAGTCTTAGTATAAAGTGTCATGTCGGACTGTGTATACTGTTATCTGCTAAATGTCACTAAATGAGCTTAATGTTTATCTAAACTGATTGTTTCTGAATGGTTAAAAGGATCACGTCTGAGGTGATCGGGTGATAAATGGATCACGTCTGAGGTGATCGGGTGGTTAAATGGATCATGTATGAGATGATCAATTGCACATAATGTTTTATCAATTGGTAAATAAACTAAGTGTTGGTTCATATCTTAAAAATGGCAAAAGGATAGACCAATCGTTCGACTGAATCTGATATGACCCAGTCGGCCGAATGGGGTGTTCTATTGAATACAATCGTAAGATTGGACCATGCGAATGAACCCAATCGGCCGGTTGAATGTGCCCGACTAGGTCAAACGTGCGAATGAGGTATGCGAATGAAACACATCGAACGATTGGAGGTGACCGACTGAAATTGTCGTTTGGATGAACTTCAATCGCCCGATTGGAGATGAACGATTGGGTAGATGGCACGACTGAGACTCAGTCGTCCGACTATCCAAGACGACTAGACTCAGTCGGCCGACTAACCAAGGCGACTAGACTCAGTCGCCCGACTGGATTTTGCCCTAGTATAAAAAACAGACCAAATCAGAATCAGTCGTTCACTCTCCCAAATCGCCCCCTCTATTCGCCCGACCTAAGGAACCGCTGTCAAAATTTCCTTTGATCCATATCTGCTTTTGTTTTACTTGTTCTAACACTCATTGGTGATTATACAGGTACTACTCAAAGTGTTTCATCGATAACACTGATAAATGATGTCCAAAACCTCTCGAATTCAGACCAAACAGTAACCGAACACATGATGAACAAGTAGGCTGTCCAAACTAGATTAAACGTTCGAATAAAAGTTAGAACATGATTTATCGGTAGTTTCCGAGTGTAATGAGCCAAATTTCGACATTTAACTTCAAGTATAGCTCAAAACACGAATTTGAATGGACAAACTGTCGAGTATGCGACTGGACACGCTGATGAACTCCAATCACCCGACTGAGAAGACGATTAGTCTCAGTCGCCCGACTGAGATGGACGAATGAATCAAACGCACGACTATGCTCATTCGCTTGACTTAGTCGCCCGTATGAATAAATTCACCTTTAAAGACTCATTCGTTCCACTCAGTCGCACGGCTATGTTCATTCGGTTTCTCAGTCGCCCGACTAACCAAAGTGGGAAACTCATTGATTTTGTTTACTCTCTTCTGCGTGTACTAACGTAAACTTACATTGTGTGACAGATGGCGAGTCGATGGGTTATGAGCACGAAGCACAACATTTGTGCTCATTTGGACTTGACCTCTAGGAATGCCGCTGACTTTTCTGGAATTATCACATTTCTGAGAAGATCGAGGATATACAGAGCAATCTCAGCACAGTGTACACCATACAGGTCGATGCAGCAGTCGTTTTGGGAACACGCTGTGGTCGACAGATCCAGGGAGCCCTATACTATTAGGAGCACTGTTCTTGGGCACGCTATAGAGATAACAGAGGAGGACTTAAGGACAGTCCTAGAGTTAGGAGATGATGGTGACTGTCCTATTCGTTTACATCCGATGACAGTCAGAGGGTGCTTCCTGAGGGCTAAGTATACTGGGGACATAAACTCAGGGATGCTCAACAAGAGCAATCTCTACCCCCAGTTCAAATACCTAGCCCACGTCTTGCTAAGGTGTATTGACTCACGAAAAGGAGGCTTCGACGAGCTCTCTGAGCAAATGCAGAATGCCTACGTTGCATTAGTGCTGAACCACCCGTTCAGCTTCTCCAGGATGATCTTCACTTACCTAGTGGAGAACATAGAAGTTAAGGGAAGAGAAGGCTTCTACATGTATCCTCGCTTCTTGCAAATGATCTTTGACCAGAAGCTACCTATGTTACCAAAGCAGAAGGAGGATGCAGTTATGCTTGAGGTGATGGATAATACCACCTTAGGCAGGATGAAAGTATACCGGGGAAAGCAGGTCAAGCCCCCGGTAAGACGTTTGTTTGGGCATCTGGCCCGTGAGGAGTATGTGGCGCCAGCTAAGAAAAAGTGGCGTCATGAAGATAGTGATTCTGATGTAGAGCAGGTGGCTCTACCTTCCGATGACTCCGATGATGATGACAACGGAACGGATCAGGGAGGAGATGGTCAAGGAAGACCTGAGCCAGCTCCAATCCACCCTGACTTCATGCAGGAGGAGGAGGATTCAGATGAGGTACCACTAACCCGGACTGTGGGAAGTCGGGTAGTGGCAACCGAGGAAGGCTTACGGGCGGTTGGTGGACGCTCAGGAGAGTCTGGGAGCTCTGTAGTAGACCCATCATACACCCCAGCCTCTCCCAGCAGCCAAGGGGGAGCCTCCGGGTCAAAGGGGACTCGGAGGAAACATATGGCTCGTCCTCAAGGGATGAAGTCCAAGCGCAGGAGGATCACGCTTATCACTACCTCCTCTACACCTACCACTTCCACCACACCTAGCCAAATCACCCAAACCACACAAACCACCCAATACACCACATCCCAAACACCCCAAACAACCACCACCACCACTATACCTCCACTTCATACTTCCATGTCTTTCCCCACCACCACCACTGTACAACCCACTACAGCCATCCCATCTCCTCCCATCTACACCACAGCCACCACTACAACCACCACTCACCAAACCCAACCCTCATTTGCCTCTTCTAGCTCAATACTACCACCTGTCTCGGTGGTTGAGCAACTTGCTGCTCTAAACAGCATGGTGCTCCAACTGCTAGCCTCTGATAAGGCTAAGACCGCTCAGATCCTCCAGCTGCAAGAGCAAAACTCATCACAGACAGCTGAGATTGAAAGATTGAGGGAGTTAACATCCTCACAAGCCCAAGTGATCACTTCGCAGACCGATCAGATCACAGGCTTGTTACAACACGAAGCGGAGACTGATGAGAGGATGGGAAAGCTAGAGGCGGCTCATAAGACTCTAGTGCTAAAACTGAAAGGCACTCAGAGTGAGCCCCTCAAGATTAGAGAAGGTGACGGTGATGATGATGATGATGATGATGATGATGATGATGATGGTGAGGATGAGGACGATGATGATGAGGATGATGAGGATGATGACGATGATGATGATGGTAGTGATGAGAGTAATGATGGTGATGAGAAGAAGGAAGATGATGAAGAAGAAGGAGGAGAAACTGCCGGAGAACAAAGTGATAAGGCAGCAGGCGAAAGGCGTTCTAAACGCCGACATGATCAAGAACCCTCTTCGTCTGCCCCAACTGAAGAAACTCCGGAGATTCAAGACAAAAGTACTGTTTAGTTAGTCATGTTTATGTAGTTAACAGACTTTTGTATTTGAAAAATTTTGTTACATTTATTTAATGAATGTTTATATTTTATGTTAATGAATGTGTTTGATTATTTACTAACAAGTATTATGTTGCATGTTTAAATCGAACAGATCCAAACTTTCAGAGAGACGAACATGATGTCGCTCCCCTCCAACAGGTCAAGACTCAACTAACAATGATTCTTGATCTGCAGGGGATCGTCAGAAGGTTTGTGAGTTATACTCCTAAAGAAGGAGAAATTATTCACGACCTCACTGATGAGCAACTGGCTGAAATGTTTCGTCTGAATCCAGATGAAATCGTTAAAGATGCTCCAGTCTTTGATGATGTTGATGATGATGAACTTAAAGATGTTGAAGAGATTGAAATAGAAGACATCACAGATCAGCATTATCCAGAATACACTGATCAAGAGGGAAACGCGTTTCCTGATTTGGTGAACAACCTTGATAGTGATATTCTGGATAAACTCCATGATAAAGAAAAAGGAGCGGAAGCATCAACAAGCCAAGCTCAAGCAACGGACGCCGAAGTTGACATTCGAAAAGCTGAATGGGCGGCTTGCTTCGCCGAGGTCAGAGCACAACGATCTACAACAACTCAGAGTACCTACACCAAGTTATACAAAGTAAAGAAAAATATGAAGGTGTCAGGGAAGATTATAGCTTGGGCTCATTTTGATGATCTCGGAGTATATGCAGTGAAGAGGGAGAGGGGAATCGAGTACTTTAGATTCCCTCATGATCTGAAGACTCTCCCAGGTTTTGAACTCAACCAGTTGGCACACCTAAAGCTTATTTATGCTGATCCGAAGAAGATGTCTGGCTGGTTTGAGGCTGCATTGAAGAAGGAATATAGGACCAGATGGGTAAATTTCAAACCTCAACAGGTTACGAGGTACCTCAGAAGGTCTGAGGTAAGTCCCATCACTGGTCAGCCTAAGATAGTTCTGAAGTGGCGACCTCCGCGCACAATGTCCAGAATTCCACTGAGGGAGATGCCACAGGACTTTACCACACACTTTAAGTGGTGGTACTATGACTGGCGCTCGGGTGAGGCAGTCATTGTTTTGGAAAAGGATGGGTCAATGGAAGCTATAAGGGTGTTCGACCCCATGTGGCTTATCAACTTGTCAGCGTCTGATGTATATACACTGTACAAGTGGCCACTGTTTTTCGATACGCAGGATATTGTGCAAGCTCTACAGTTTCAGCACATAATACGTCTATGCTTTGCGCTAAATATCCATGCGGGGGTTTCCAAAGAAGAGAGATTAAAAAGGTTTGAAGAATTCAAGAAAGGAGTAAAGGTCTAGATAGAACTAGGTCCAAGGGGGAGTTTGTTGGTACACATGTCCCCAGTTCTAGTCTAGTGAGCTCAAATGTAATAGACTTCTATCTTGTAACACGTATGTAATGTTCAATCAATCGAATGAGAATCTCTTCTTTATATGGTTGTTGATTATATAATGTTATATCTAATTATGTTATGATTTGTTACACACATAATATGACCATGTTATATAGGTATACAGTTGTGAGACAGTTCTGAATCGTTAAAGGTTCAAGAATGTGTTTGACTAAGAATCTTTTTCAGTCGCACGACTGAACCATGCGAATGGTTCAATCGCACGGTTGAACTAGGAGATTGAGTCAATCGTCCGGTTGAGTCATAAGACTGACTCAAGCGTTCGAATGAATCAATCGTATTATTCAATCGTACGACTGAGCCGTCGCAAGGCTCAGTCGCACGAATGAGATCTGTAACCTATAAATACCACTTAATTCGTGGAAAAACGTGACACTTCGAATACTAGAAACCCTAATCGACCCAGAACGTGCTGTTCGACCATTCCAACTTCATAGAGCGTTTCAGATCATTCCGAGTCAATTCATAACGTTTTCTAATCGTTAGGATTGATCCTGATTTCGTTCTCACTGATTGGATCGCCAATCAAATAGGATTCCGCACTATTTGATCTGGTACAACGAAGAATCGGTTAGTACTCCGTACGAACACGGTCCTAACAAATTTAAACCTGCGAAGCTCACCAACATTATTGTTGACCGTTTTGAGCATTACTTTTCAGGTGATCAAGGAAATTGAAGTTCTAGGAGCGCTGCCTTTTAGAGGAGACCCTAGGATGAATTTTGTGTTATTACTTTTGTAAAGCTTGAACATGAATATGAACTTTTGTATACATGTTCCCATGTTGTGGGAATATTACATTACAAGCTATAATCAATGTTTTTGTGATAATTTGTGTTGTGCTTATGACTATGCTGTCGTGAACATTGATTATACACGACACAAGTCTCCATTTGTGTTCGGGTGTCGTCATGACACGCTTGTCATCATACTTTATTGCAACTCTATCATATACCATGTGTTATGACGATCCCGTCTAGCTCGCATTCCCCGTGTTTCCGCTTTAGCGGGGGTGTGAAAGACTGGTATCAGAGCCATTGGTTATAGAGAATTAGGCAATTACACTTGACCTAGACTATAACCTAGGAACCTTCATGTAGATTTGCATGCTTAAGCTTGTGTGCATTTATATATCTCGTGTATGTGTTCCTCCCTACATGTTTGGTTATCCTTCTATGATGTGATCTTTTACCTTGAGCTTGAGCCCTTGTGCTCGACCCCTATGGGATGCTCCCTATTGGATCTTCCGTTCCCTCTGTGCGCCGAGTTATCATAACCAAATTCGGGAATCGAGACCCGAACAGATCGTCACAGGTCTTACATTGCGCTTGACCTCAGATACTGAGACCGACCCGAGGAGGCTATGTCTGAGTCCTTTCAAGGACGCGAAATAGACAACCTTCGCTAGACTATACGTGATTACATGCTTGGACTCTCAGTCGACTTGATGGATTATGATGTAAAGGAAGGTCGGATGTCATGTAACCGGATTAGGCATCATTCTCGGTACATCGTAGGTGTGGTGGGAACGCTGCGGGGAACCCTATATATAAACACCACCGGTATACCGAGAATATGCTTAAAATGGCTGCATGGTGATCTTGACCGACTGGAACACGAAACATTGGAAATTGATAAGTAAAGTACTTATGCATCTTAAGGTGACTAAAGCTTATATGTTGCCTCTTTTATGAATAGAACATGCCGCCTCGAAGATCTAACCGCAGAAGTAGTAGCGGAAGTGAAGCCCCGAGGGGCAGAGGCAGAGGCAGAGGCAGATCTTCAGGAGCAAATGAGGGTCCTATTGGCAATACTCAAGGGACTGGAAGTCCTGATATGGCAACCCTGATTGCTCAACAACTGACTGCCTTGATTCCCACTATTGTAGCTCAAGTGAGCGATGCTTTGCAACAGCAAAACCACTCCCACGGGGATGGTGGTAACGAGAACGAGGGTAATGGGAACCCGACTGGGAATGAAAGTAACCAAGAGACCGGAAATGGTGGTACAGCCGGTAACGAAACTGGGGTTGCTAATACCAAACGGGGCTGTTCTTACAAGGAGTTTGTGGCCTGTAAGCCCCGGGATTTTGATGGCAAAGGTGGGCGATAGCCCTGATCAGATGGCTCGAGAAAATGGAGGATGTGATCGACATCAGCGAATGCCTCGACAGCCAACGCATCAAATATGTTACGTGCTCACTGCAGGGCCGAGCACTAACCTGGTGGAACACCCAGGTTCAAGTGAGAGGAAGGGAATCTGCGATGCAGATGACTTGGGACGAATTTAAAGCTTTGATTACCGAGGAGTACTGCCCTCACAACGAGATGCAAAAGCTTGAGCATGAGTTCTAGAATCATGCTATGGTGGGGGCAGGGCACGCAGCTTATACTGACCGATTCCATGAGTTGGCTAGGCTAGTTCCACACCTGGTCACTCCGGAATCCAAGAGGATTGAGAGGTACATTTGGGGACTCGCGCCTCAAATACGGGCAATGGTAACTACAGCTGCTCCTCCTACGATTCAGAGCGCAATTCTGAAGGCTGGCGCTCTGACTGATGAGATGGTACGAACAGGGGTATTGGGCAAGGGAGCAGAGAAGCGAAAGGATGCTGGGGAAACAAGCCGGTCAAGTGCCGGTAAATCTGATAAAAGGGCCAAGGTCACCAGAAACTTTGCGGTCGTGACTCAAGGGAAGAGGGAATACGTTGGGCCATATCCCAAATGTGACAGATGCAGCTATCATCATCCCCCAGAGACGCAGTGCCGGGTGTGCGCAAACGGTAGGCGCCCGGGGCACCTAGCAAGAGATTGTAGAGTGGCACCGAATCTGGTTGCACCCGTCAACGCGGTTAACCCCGCCGGGAATGCCAGAGTCTGTTACGAATGTGGAAATCCGGGTCACTTCAGAAACATGTGCCCCCGACTGAACAGGGCACCGGGTCAACAGGGGGATAATCAACAGCAAGTGATGGCCATAGCGGGCGCTCAAGGTCATGGAAACCAAGGAAATGCTGCACGGGGACGCGCCTTCATCATTAGAGCTAATGATGCCCGTCAGGACCCGAACGTTGTTACGGGTACGTATCTGCTCAATCACCATTTTGCATCCATACTATTTGATACTGGAGCAGACAATAGCTTTATATCTTCTTAGTTCGTGCATATGCTTGATTTAAGTGCTAGTAGGCTAGAAACTAGTTACTCTGTAGAAATGGCCAATGGTAGGGTTGAACGAGCAGACGAGATTATTAAGAATTGCACCCTAATGTTAGAAGACCAGGTGGAATTCCATATAGAGCTGGTTCCTGGAGCTACACCGGTAGCCAAGACACCTTATCGGTTAACACCCTCAGAGATGCAAGAGTTATCCAGCCAACTACAGGAACTACTGGAGAAGGGTTTCATCCGACCGAGTCAATCTCCGTGGGGAGCACCGGTATTATTTGTCAAGAAGAAGGATGGGTCGTTTCGCATGTGCATCGACTACAGGGAATTGAACAAATTGACCGTGAAGAATCGGTATCCTCTCCCCAGAATCGACGACCTGTTCGATCAGTTGCAAGGAGCCTCGTATTTTTCTAAGATCGACCTTCGATCTGGTTATCATCAATTAAGAGTATTCGAGGACGATATTCCAAAAACAGCGTTTAGAACTCGTTACGGGCACTATGAGTTCTTGGTCATGCCATTCGGATTGACCAACGCTCCAGCTGTCTTTATGGATCTGATGAATCGGGTGTGTAAGCCTTATCTTGATAAGTTCGTGATCGTGTTCATAGATGATATACTTATCTACTCCCGTTCAAAGGAGGATCACGAAAAACACCTCCAAGCAATTCTAGAACTGTTGAAGGAAGAGAAACTTTTCGCCAAGTTCTCGAAGTGTGAATTCTGGCTTCGAGAAGTGAAGTTCTTGGGTCATGTAGTCAACGAAAATGGAATTCATGTGGACCCCGGTAAGATTGAAGCTGTGAAGAAGTGGGATACTCCCCAAACACCCTCAGAAATACGGAAATTCTTGGGATTGGCCGGATACTATCGTCGCTTCATTGCCAATTTCTCCAAGATTGCCCAACCGTTAACTTTGCTGACTCAGAAAGACAAGAAGTTCGATTGGGGGAAAGCACAAGAACAGGCGTTCCAAACATTAAAAGAGAGTTATGCAACGCACCGATATTGTCCCTTCCAGAAGGAACCGATGACTTTGTGGTGTACTGTGATGCTTCACATCAAGGTTTGGGCTGTGTGCTAATGCAGAAAGATAAAGTGATTGCCTACGCTTCGCGATAACTCAAGGTGCATGAAAAGAACTACACAACTCACGACTTGGAGTTGGGTGCCGTAGTATTTGCACTCAAGATATGGAGGCATTATCTATATGGAACCAAATGCATCATCTACACAGACCATAAGAGCCTTCAACACATCATGAACCAGAAAGAACTTAACATGCGGCAGCGACGCTGGGTAGAGCTGCTTAGCGACTACGATTGTGAAATCCGGTATCATCCGGGAAAGCTAACGTGGTGGCTGATGCATTAAGCCCCAAAGAACGTGTGAAACCATTACGTGCTCGAGCGCTAGGTTTGACTATTCAAACTAATTTAAAGGATCAGATTCAATTAGCACAAAACGAGGCATTGAAAGAAGAGAACCTTGCGGGAGAAGAATTCCGAGGGCTGGATAAACAAATGACTCGCAAGGATGACGGCGTACATTACTTCATAGATCGTATATGGGTCCCCAAATGGGGAGGTGTACGTACACTAGTCTTGGATGAAGCACACAAGACTCGATACTCTATTCATCCTGGTGCAGACAAGATGTACCACGATCTGAAAGAACTATACTGGTAGCCAGGTATGAAGAAGATGTTGCTGTATACGTGAGCAAATGCTTGACTTGTTCAAAGGTCAAGGCTGAACACCAGAAACCATCGGGACTACTGCAACAACCTGAAATTCCCGAGTGGAAATGGGAGAACATCACTATGGATTTCATCACCAAACTCCCGAGAACACCAAGCGAACACGACTCGATATGGGTCGTGGTGGATCGAATGACGAAATCTGCTCACTTCTTGCCTATCCGAGAAGACTACAAGATGGATAAGCTGGCAAGGTTGTACATCAAAGAGGTCGTGACACGGCACGGGGTGCCGGTGTCAATCATATCAGACCGAGACAGTCGATTCACTTCACGCTTTTGGCAGACGTTATAGAAAGCGATGGGCACACGATTAGACATGTTTACAGCCTATCACCCCCAGACAGACGGCCAAAGCGAACGAACGATACAGACGCTTGAGGATATGCTGAGGGCATGTGTTATTGATTTTGGTGGCAGTTGGGATACTCATCTACCACTGATTGAGTTCTCCTACAACAATAGCTATCACACAAGCATTGGATGCGCACCATTCGAAGCGTTGTATGGACGGAAATGTAGATCACCAGTTTGTTGGGCTGAAGTTGGTGAAAGCCAGCTTACGGGCCCAGAGATCATTCAAGAAACCACTGATAAGATCTTCCAAATCAAAGACCGACTTAAAGCAGCTAGAGATCGCCAAAAGAGCTATGCCGACAACCGTCGGAAGCCTCTAGAATTCAATGTTGGGGATCATGTCTTACTCAAAGTCTCTCCTTGGAAAGGGATCGTACGATTTGGGAAGAAAGGGAAGTTAGCCCCTCGATACGTAGGACCATTCGAGATTACAGAAAGAATCGGTCCGGTGGCTTACCGATTAAGGTTGCCACAAGAACTCAGCGGTGTGCATGATACTTTTCACGTGTCGAACCTCAAAAAGTGTTTGGCGGACGAGTCCTTACACGTACCAATTGAGGAAATCAAGATCGACGAAAAGCTTCATTTTGTCGAAGAACCTATTGAGGTCATGGACCGAAAGGTCAAGAAGCTAAGGCGCAGCAAGATACCTATCGTCCGTGTGAGATGGAACTCCAAACGAGGGCAAGAGTTTACATGGGAACGTGAAGATCAGATGAGACTCAAATATCCACATTTATTCGCGGATGACGTTCTAGGGCCTAGCACCAGTTGAATTTCGGGACGAAATTCCCTCAACTGGGGGATACTGTGACATCCGTCACCAAAGGTCCGACATTTAACGTGTTTTACTTAGCCTTTGTTAACAATTATTCCTCATTTTGATGAACCATCTACGTGAATACCATAATTGCTTAATTGCCCTTATATGTGTAGTATCGTTGCTTGACTTGTCATTATCTTAAGACATTCTCCAAGATTTGCTCCGTTAACACTAAATACGTCATTTTTATAATAAAATAATTTTCACGAATAAAATCATTTTTAACTTATAAATAACATAAATAACATTTTATCATCAATAAAACAACACAAAAATTATAACGTTTTTAACCGAAACAAAATTTGGAAACCCGGGGGCAAAGTGCGGGGACTAAACTTGAAACTTTGAGAAACTAGGCTGGGTATAAATACCCCTTCCCAGCCATTTTTCATTCTTTTCACCCTCTCACCACTTCATCTTTCTCTCTACACTCTCTCTCTAGAAACCAACACCAAAACCGACCCGTTTCTAGCATTTTCGTCTTCAAATCTCGAGCACCATCGTGAATACTAGTTCCTAGCAGGTAGATAACCTCACTACCTCGTTTTTAACTCGATTTTACAGCTGCATTTCGAGGGTTTTCGGGTACTCGGGTTCATCCGAGCACATGAGGTCGTGTGGACTTGCATGTCTTGTTTCTGAGTGTGCTTCTTGTCTAGATAGGTTAGAATATGAGTTCTGGAGGTTCTGGTTGGGTAACACTCGTGATCGGGCAGCCGAAGGCCGACCTGAAACTCACTGCCGTCGCGACTCCCGATGGCGCGAATGGGGTTGTCGCGCGCGAAAGGGACGTGCGACTGCATGTGTGTGTGCGACTTGAGACTTGAGCGAATAGGTAAGTCGCGCGGTTGTGTCGCGCGACTGTCGGTGGGTGCGAAATAGAGGTTGTCACGCGATTGGTAATGCCACGCGATTGGAGATGTCACGCGACAGGGGTTGTCGCGTGACTGGGCTGTGCGAATGTGAAATGCGTGCGAAAGTGTGTGTGTGCGATTGTGCGAGAGTCGCACGGTCAGATGCCTGTCGCGCGAAAAGGAGACCACTCGCGCGAATGAAGCTGATTCGCGCGGAGGGACTTCGAGTCGCGCAGTTGGCTGATGGGTCGTGCGACTGGTATTGCGTGGTACGACTGAAGGCTTAGTCACACGAATGAAGATTCAATTGTACGAAAGTAGCTAATTCGTACGACTGAAAGTTCACTCGTGTGAATGGAGTGTCAGTCGTGCGTCCGGTCCTACTGTATGAATTAAAGGTGTGTGAGTGTGTGGATCCCCTCTTCGGAGATCTCACGACGATAATAAAATATAATTAAGTGTCATAGCTTGATCACAAAGATTAAAATCAACGCCATTAGCGGGCACGTACTATTTAAAACAATCTAGTCTAAGGTGTGTGTGACTGCTTATGTGTACTACTCACGACCGAACCAAAACGACCCGACTCAATTAAACAATATTATTAACAATAGTCCACAAGATTAATTCTTAACATAACTGTCAATAGGTGATTGACTGTTCATACATACATACAAGTTTGGGAAGTTTCATCAGACATACTCACCACTTAACAAGTGAGTTTCGTGGCCCCTTTTTTTTACGCTTATACATTGTTTCAATCTTTTACAAACATGGGGGAAGAGTATGCTCACACATTTTCAATGCTGTACACTATACATACAATTTTTATACTTGGAATCAACGTGATACTGTCATGTGAGTACTTATCTGATACATACATGATGTTACTGTGTGGACTGTCTTACAACCATTAATTCCGGTGTTGGAACCAACAGATAGGTATTAGTAGTACTACTGGGTTGACACCCCCACCCTTGACAGATGGTTACTTGTGAGTGCCATCACACTGCCAGGAACGGCCTTGGGTGAATATATTCTGACAAGTTCTTTGTGTACGTCGTTAGGTTTGGTTGTATAAAACTCATGGTATGTGATTATGCTTACTTATAGCTGTATGCACGGTATTCCACTACAAACAATATACAGCATCAATTACAAGTTTACAATTTAAACCTGCGAAGCTCACCAACATTATTGTTGACCGTTTTGAGCATTACTTTTCAGGTGATCAAGGAAATTGAAGTTCTAGGAGCGCTGCCTTTTAGAGGAGACCCTAGGATGAATTTTTTGTTATTACTTTTGTAAAGCTTGAACATGAATATGAACTTTTGTATACATGTTCCCATGTTGTGGGAATATTACATTACAAGCTATAATCAATGTTTTTGTGATTATTTGTGTTGTGCTTATGACTATGCTGTCGTGAACATTGATTATACACGACACAAGTCTCCATTTGTGTTCGGGTGTCGTCATGACACGCTTGTCATCATACTTTATTGCAACTCTATCATATACCATGTGTTATGACGATCCCGTCTAGCTCGCATTCCCCGTGTTTCCGCTTTAGCGGGGGTGTGACATATATAGCTTTATATATGCTATAAATAGCACTCTACCCTAATCCTTTGTAAGCTTTTGAACGGATTCTCAATCAAACAAGCATTTCCAATTTCTTCTTCATTCTAACACACACACACCACACACACAAACCCACGCATACATTGAAATCATATACATTAACTATGGGTTTCCGCACCATGTTTATTGTTTGTTGATTCGTAAGAGAATAGAAAAGATACTTGGAGAAATCAACAGATTCATATTGAATATTGTTCTTACAAAGTTCATATTCAAATATGCTTGCCTGAGTTGATTTTCATCAAGATCTATACATATATATATAATATGTATATATATATATAAATATTTAAATATATATATAGATACATACATACATACATACATACATACATACATACACATACATAAATACATACATACATACATACATACACACACCCACACCCACACACACACACCCCCACACACACACCCGCACCTACGCACGCACGCACGCACGCCCGCACGCCCGCACGCCCGCACGCCCGCACGCCCGCACGCCCGCACGCCCGCACGCCCGCCCGCCCGCCCGCCCGCGCCACCCGCGCGCCCACGCCACGCCCGCCCGCCCGCCCGCCGCGCGCCCGACGCCCGCCCGCCCGCCCGCCCGCCCGCACCCCCCCACCCACACCCACCCGCACCCACGCACGCACGCCCGCCCCCCACCCCCACCCACCCACCACCCACCCCCCCCACCCACACACACCCACACACCCACACACACACCACACACCCACACACCCACACACCCACACACCCACACACCCACAAAATACATCCCCCCCCCCCGCACCCCCCCCCCCCCCGCCCCCCAGCCCCCCCCCCCCGCCCCCAAGCCCCCCCCCCCCCCAAGCCCCCCCCCCCCCCCCCCCCCCCCCCCGCCCGCCCACCGCCCGCGCGCACGCCCGCCCACGCACGCCCACGCCCGCCCACGCCCCCCCCACGCACGCCCACGCACGCCCCCCCACGCCCCCACACGACCCCCACGCACCCCCACGCACCCCCACGCACCCCCACCACCCCCACGCACCCCCACGCACCCCCACGCACCCCCACGCACCCCCACGCACCCACACGCACCCCACACCCACACGCACCCCACGCGCGCTGCGCACACCCACGCACACCCCGCACTCGCCCGCGCCCCCCGCCCGCGCCCGCGCCCCAAACCCCGCCCCCGAAACCCCGCCCACGCGCCGCCCACGCCCCCCCCCGCCCGCCCGCCGCCCGCACGCACACCCATGCACACCCACGCACACCCACCACACACGCACCCACACGCACCCACACCCACCCACACGCACCTACACGCACCCACACCACCCACACGCACCGACACCCACGCACGCACGCCCGCGCCCGCCCCACCGCGCGCGCCCGCCCACCCCGCCGCGCCCCCCACGCACGCACGCATGCGCCACGCCCCCCTCCCGCCCTCCGCACGCATAGACGCACGCAGGCACAGACACACCACGCACGCACGCTCGCACGCACACACACCACGCACGCCCACACGCATGCTCGCACCCACGCACCCACACACCCACACACACACACACGCACACACACACACCCACGCACGCACCACACACACACCCACGCACGCACACACGCACCACACACACCACGCCGCACCCCCACACACGCCACGCGCGCACCCACCGCCCACGCTCCCCGCCCCTCGCACCCACGCGCCCACGCACCCACGCCCACACGCCCACACGCACAGACGCACTGACGCACAGACGCACAGACGCACAACGCACAGACGCACAGACGCCCAGACGCACAACGCTGACCACAGACGCCGACATAGACGCCCGCACAGACGCACAGACGTCTGCCCCCCGCCCGCCCGCCCCCCCGCCCGCCAGCCCCCACGCCCGCCCGCCCCCACGCCCCCCGCCCCCTCGCCCGCCCGCCCCCACGCCCGCCAGCCCCCACGCCCGCCCCCCCCCACGTCCCCCCGCCCCCACGCCCCCCCCCCCCCCCCACCCCCCGCACCCACGCCCCCACGCCCCCCCCCCCCCCCGCCCCCCCCACCACGTCCCCCCATGCACGCACGCACGCACGCACGCACGCCTGCCGCACGCCCACCCGCCCGCCCCCGCCCGCACGCGCGCACAGACACACGCACGCACAGACATACGCACGCACAGACACACGCACCACAGACACACGCACGCACAGACACACGCACGCACGCACGCACGCACGCGCGCCCCACAGACGCACACGCACGCACGCACGCTCGCACGCACGCACGCACGCCCGCTCGCACGCCCCGCCCGCTCGCACGCCCGCACCACGCACACACGCACCCACGCACGCACGCACCCACACACCCACCCACGCACCCACGCACACACACACACACCCACACGCACGCACACACACACCCACGCACGCATACACGCACGCACACACACGCACGCGCGCACCCACACACACAAGCACGCGCGTACCCACGCGCCCACGCGCCCCGCGCCCACTCGCCCACGCACCCACGCACACACGCCACCACGCACATACGCACAGACGTACAGACGCACAGACGACAGACCCCAGACGCCCAGACACCGACTCATAGACGCCGACGCACAGACGCCCGCACAGACGCCCGCACAGACGCACAGACGCCCGGCCGCCCGCACAGACGCCCGCCCCCCGCCCGCCCCCCGCCCCCCCCCACCCCCGCCCGCCCGCACCCCCGCCCGCCCGCACCCCCCCCGCCCGCCCCCCTCCCGCCCCCCTCCCGCCCCCGATCGCCTCCCCCCCCCCCGCCCGCCCCCCCGCCCGCCCGCCCCCCCGCCCGCCCCCCCCCACGCCCCCCCCCCGCCGCCCCCCCACCCCGCCCCCCGCCCCCACGCCCCCCGCCCACACGCCCGCCCGCCCCCACGCCCGCCCGCCCCCACGCCCCCACGCACTACCACGCACAGACACACTCACGCACAGACACACGCACGCACACACACACGCACGCACACACACACGCACTCACGCACACGCACGCACACACGCACACACACCACACACGCACGCACGCACACGCACGCACACACGACCACGCACCACACACCACGCACGACCCACACCACACCACACACACCCCACACACACACCACGCACACACCCACGCACCCACACCCACGCACGCACACATACACGCACGCGCACCACACGCACGCGCACACACACGCACGCACATACACATACATACATACATACATACATACATACATACATACATACATACATACATACATACATACATATACACACAATATACACACACACACACACACCACATATATATATATATATATATGTATATATATACACACACACACTCACACAGTATATATATATAATATATATATCTATATATATATATATATATTATATATATATATGTATGTATGTATGTATGTATGTATATTATCAACCATGAATTTTGTTGCTTTTTCTTAATATATATACACACACACACATATATATATATAGACACACACACACTCTCACATATATATATATATATATATATATATATATATATATATATATATATATATATATATATATATATAGGTTAGGATCATTACAGAACCACTTTTTATTTTCAGAACTACAGAACCATTGATTTATATAAATGTATATTAAGTCTGGTAATACTTGACATGTTTTACATATGTGTATATCAGACATGAACAATAATCTATAAAAAAAAACATTAAATATCACCAGGTTTAACTTACATCTATGTAAACCAATAGTTTATAATTTACATTTATGTAAGTCAATGGTTCTTTTGGTTCTGAAAATAAAAATGGTTCTGTAATGATCCTGATCCTATATATATATATATATATATATATATATATATATATATATATATATATATATATATATATATATGTATTAGTATGTATGTACATTATCAACCATGAATTTTGTTGCTTTTTCTTAAAATATGTAACGTCCAAGGGCAAGTGTTCTTGGATGCTTTTTTTCTAGGTGTAAAATCCCAAAATATGCATGAAGTAATAAGATGTAAATTTTTACATGATTGAAGTTGAATGTGATTGCTATAGATTTTAGTATATGAGATCATCCGGTTGAAAATGGCCATTAAAACCAAGATTTTAAATGCTATGATAAAACTAGGATTTTATACCAAAGTTAGGAAAATGGATAGGGATAATGGGCATAAAGAAATACATCAAATGTGTTGAATCAAAAGTCAAACGACTACCTTTTGAGTTTAGGGTTTCTGACATAGTTGTTTGAAAAGGCTATACGGTTGTCAGCCATATGAGGAAACCGGGTTAACACCACCATGTCAGGGTGGGAGACGCCCGTGTCAACATTACTAATTAACCTCCCTTGTTACAAAAGTCAGATGCTTATAACTACTCATTGGTATCACTTTGTTTCAACTCTTATAAAGGTGGCGAGATGGGTCGGTCGGGTAATGGATCAAATATCCTGGGTGAGGTTGGTTATTGGTAGCCCACCTATATCTCTCTATTTAATTAACTTCCCTTATTACAAAAGTAACCTAAATATTTGAATAAAGTTTGCATTGAAAGTAGACTTAGGGAGTCATTGAAACCCTTTCTAGTTAACTGATGTATTCGACCTTTTTGATTCGATTAAAGATAATATCACAGCCCAAATTGACCAATTCCTTAGTTAATCAAGGGACTTATATGACAAACATGTCAGAGAGGAGGAAGGGATATTATAGTCAAAGAAAGTCAAAGATGATGAATACTATGAAAATAGAAAGAAACATACAGATGATTCTAAAGTGGGAAGACAGGAAAAAAGTTAGGAGCAAGACAAGAGGTTCTTCTAACTTGCAGTTGCTGAGCCTAGAAACCAAAGTCAGGTTAGGGGGCGATCAGCCTGGGATGTGGACGGGTCGTAGCCACTTTTTGGCTCTTTAACTTGCAGCAGGTTTCTAGTAAACCTTTTTTCATTGGCTCAAACAATTTTGAGTCATGAATTTAACATTATATCATCAAAATCCAACATCCAAGGAATAATATGACATATTTCTGTCTTGTATGAATGATAAGGATTATTAACATGTATAAGAATATGTGAAACGTAAGATAAGGATTATTAATATGTATAAGAATATGTGAAACGTAAGCACTGCTAATGCATATCCACTAAGTTCACTAACATCTTGTTGGCTTCAAAAACTTGTCATATGGGCTTACAGCTGGTAACCTGAATGACTCTTGTTGTCCGTACTCGTTCAAACAAGAAAAGACCCGTGATTTCACTGGAGCCCGATCACTTGTTGAAGATTTACCTTCCACTTCTGTGAGCTCCAGTTGCTGTCACATAACATTCACATAAGTTGTTAACACCTATAATGATTACTCTAGAGTTGTGCTATACAAAAACCCATTTTTGTTATTAAGACACCACATTGACTCTATCTATTTCCATGTATCTATATGTATGTATAAAGAGAGATAGAGAGAGATTGAAAATAAATTGGGTGTATCAATAACATACCCTTTACTCTATTAACAATACACAAATAAGGTTTGACCTAAGATATCTTGGTCAACTAAATAACTAAATAAAAAAATAAAAAAAAAACTATCTCCATACAAAGTTCACACAGTTGCTTATTTAGTCTACAAACTTTAGTTTTGTCTACCTCAAGATGAAATTAACCAATTAGATGAAATTAACCAATCTAATAGCCCTAACATGACCTACAACCATTGAACAACAATCCATAAATTGGGAATCACTAGTCACCACATCAAATTTGAGAACAAGCTAACTGTTTTAAAGGTGGCAAAATACGCTGGTATGATGGTTGGAAGACAGGCTATCGCGGGTGGGGTTGATGTAAAACACCTTCTGTCCTATCTTTTTGGAGCTTTTATAAGCACTCACACATGATTTCACAAATTGTAAGTTACTTTTTCAAAAATGATTTAGGAGATTTTATGTGTTAAAGACACACTTTTGGCACCTTTTGACCCATTTAACTCATTTCCTAAGCTATTTTTAATAATATTACCCTTTGACCTGTTAGAAATAAATTATAACCCGTCTACCCATTTAGAAGTAATTGCGTCAAAATCGTCACCTAGCTTCAATGGATAACCTAAAGATCATGCTAAAGGTAGCTTGGATCCATTTCATAACTATATTGATTTTCACCTAAATTATTGAACCGAGGGACTGCTTATAAGAACTACATGACAAAACTACTCTTATATGTCAGACTGCCTGCAATTTAATAATGATGAACCATGAAAGTGTTTAATTCAATAGTAAATTTAACATAGTTGCAAGTTTATTATGTTGTCAAACTCTGAAATCAAGTATAATGTTTGTCAAAGGAACTAATATTCTTACAATGTTTGTCAAAGGAACTAATATTCTTACATTGTTTAAGATAACAGGAGAATGCTTTTCATATTCACCCAAGGAAATCATTGTCATGGTTTCGTGCTGATCCTTAAAACTCTGAAGAACAGACATTTTCTGCTGTTTTTCCATCACAAGAGCCTCACATTGATTTTTTATTTCATCAAAAGTTAAAGTGATAGATGAATCCGGCATGCTTTCAACATGATGTGCGGTTTCGGCTACCTATTTGTAACGCAAGAAGTTTGAAAATTAATCGTTAAGTGATATGAATATTATCATTAATAGTTGTTATTACTTTCTAAATATACTTTTTTTTATTTTATAAAATTTCAAGTGAGTATTGACTGTTAATAATGAGAAGATAATTAACCCAAATAAATAATAACACAAAAGAGGATACAAACTGAACAGGCATACCGAGTCCAATAGCTGGCTAACACTTATAATGTCAAGTGAATTAATGGCAAGTGGAGCTTTGGGATCTGATTGGCTTCCACACTGATCTAAAAGATCTTCATTTGCTGAGTCAGCAGGAGGCATAACCTAGGAAAACAAATCATTGCAAGTGCATTCTATTAACATAGGGAACTTAAGACCTCCTTTTGTTCCATGAAAATTGCCCATTTGACTAAATTGACTCTTATCATCAGATATTAAGAGAATCTTCTTGTTACAAGTCACTGCCATCAATTTATTTGTACACTAACTAAGTTTCATTTAAGAAAAGGAAATTCTGCAATTTTCTAGGATGGAGGGACACTAAACACAACAAATGTTATATGAGAAATATAACCTCATCAAAAGCCTTTATATCCATCTTTTGTGTCCACGTAAATAAGGGAACTCCCATAGGATATTCATCATCAGGAATGAAGCACTGTGAAAGTTGGGCCTTCATATTTGATACTTCTTCCTGAAAAACATCAAGGAAAAAAATTAGCACAAAATGCTATGAGATACTGTTTCAAGCTATCCATTCATCGGTCTATCCGTTGCTCTATGTGTGTGTATATATGTATGATAGTGTGAATACCTCAGATGATTTGCCAAGACATGATACCAAATGTGTTGAAAGTGCATCTTTTAATTGTTGATCGTTTGATTCTATTGCAGAGAGTGACTTCATTGCAGAAGTTTCATCTGCTTGTGATCCATAGCAGTTTTTGTCACCTGGTTTTGCACAAATAACCTGCAGCCTACTATCTCCATCCAACAAACTAAGGATCCACCTGCATATATACTAAATTTAGTTAATCTATGAACTGACAGACGTAATAATTTATATCAAATTGCACTATAATCAGGTTACAGTTAATCACTTTGATGATTAGACATGATCCATTTAGGTTGTAGGCATCTTGGAATATAGAAAACACATGATCTTGTTTGTTTGTGATACCACTTAAAATTCCAGTATTATTGCTATTGAAGGGTGTTACCCAAATTGATTACAAAAGTATCTATTTATAGCTGTTAGAAGCACTAACTAACTACACAATACTTTCACTTTCAGTCCCTATACTAAGTACATATTACAAACTAAGAACAAACTACAAAATACAAATCAAACTATACAATCAATACAACAACAATACTATGAATTAATCAACAATCACCCCCTTAATTCATGTATTGTTCCAACTCCCAACTTCAACTTCATCTCTGCAAATTTGAGCCTTGGTAAAGCCTTTGTTAATACATCTGCCTTCTGATCCTCACCACTGACATGCTTCACCACTACTAGGTTCTTTTCTACACATCCCCTAATATAGTGGTACCTCACATCTATGTGTTTAGATCTGCCATGAAACACAGGGTTCTTCATCAGCTGAATAGCTGATCTATTGTCTACATACAACACAATAGGACCCATTTCTTGATTTGTCAAATATTCTAGCAAGCCTTTAAGCCACACAGCCTGTTGAGCTGTGGCTGTAGCTGCCATGAACTCTGCTTCACAAGAAGACAGAGCCACTGTGGCCTGCTTTTGGCTCACCCAACTCACAGGACCACCACCAAAATAGAATACCATCCCTGTAGTACTCTTTCCATCAGATTTAGTAGGAGCATGTGAGCTGTCACTGTATCCAATCAGCTCTCCTACACCCCCATACTTATACCATATGCCATACTCCATAGTTCCCTTCAAATATCTAAGTATAGTCTTGACAACTTGCCAATGTGATGCCTTAGGATCTGCCATAAATCTACTTGCAATCCCAACTGAGTAACTCAAATCAGGTCTAGTTTGTGTAATATATCTCAAACACCCTATAACCCTTATGTATTGAGACACATTCATAGACTCACTTTCTTCATCTTTGCCCAATTTTAAGCCCGGATCCATAGGAATCTTTGTGGAATTACATTCCAGCATCTTCTGATCTTCAAGAATTCTTTTGGCATATCCTGATTGGGTCAAGAAAATCCCATCAGTTGTGTGCTTAACCTCTATCCCCAGATAGTAGTTAAGTAAACCTAAGTCTGTCATCTCAAAACAAGTCATCATCATTGACTTGAACTCCCTGATCACATCATCATTGGATCCGGTAGCTATGATATCATCCACATAAACACCAATGATTAGAGCACCAGCTTCTGTGTTTCTTTTATACACTGCATGTTCCCTAGGACATCTTTCAAAGCCAAACTTAACCAATGTTTCATGCAGTTTCTCATTCCAGGCCCTAGGTGCCTGTTTCAGTCCATACAAGGCCTTTAAAAGCTTGTACACCTTCCTTTCATTACCAGGCTTAGTAAACCCCTCTGGCTGAACAACATATACATTCTCCTTCAAATCACCATTGAGAAATGCAGTCTTTACATCAAGGTGATGAACCTTCCACTGATTGACTGCAGCCATTGCGATTATCAATCTCACTGTTTCCAACCTGGCCACGGGTGCAAAGACCTCTTCATAATCTATTCCATGCTGTTGAACATACCCCTTTACCACCAGCCTTGCCTTATATCTTGTGACATTTCCCTCTGCATCTTTTTTAAGCTTGAACAACCATTTCAAGCCTATGGGTTTTACATGCTTAGGACACTCAACTAATCTCCAAGTCCCATTTTTCTCTATACTGTCCATCTCACTTCTCATAGCTTTCATCCATTCAGGATTCCTCTTAGCTTGTTCATACTTGACAGGCTCTTCTTCTTGCAGCATCAAGACTGATTCATCAAATATTGGTGGTTCAAAAGGTCTTTTCTCTAAGATATCTGTTCTACTGAACACATCATCCAGAGTAGTAAACCCTTTGGGAGGGGTATCATCATAGGTTGACCTGGGAACCTGGTTCCCACTTGATGATTGTTCCCACTCACCACCCCCAGAACTTGGAGTTGAGTCATAAGAAGTGTCATTAAATGACTGCCCTGTCTCATTCCAATCACCACCTGCCTCAGAAGCAGAAGGCTCAGGATGATGGTGATTGAAACTACCATTGTCTGACCCATTCATTGCTTCTCTGGTAGAGCTAACACCTTGTTCTTGCACACTCATTTCCCTACTAAAACTGGAGTAACTTTGATTGGACTGATCTATAGAGGCTGTGTCCCAATTCCAAGGTTCAGTTTCTTCAAATTGTACATCCCTGCTGACCACTATTTTCCCAGTCACAGGGTTATACAGTCTGTAAGCTTTTGTACCAGACTCCACTCCCAAATGCACCATTTGTGTGCTCCTGTCATCAAGCTTCCTCAATTGATTGCTGACTTTCACATGTGCCTTACACCCAAACACCCTCAGGTGTTTCACCTTTGGCTTCTTGTCAAACAACCTTTCATAAGGGGTCATATTGACCAAGGCTTTAGTTGGGCATCTATTCAGCACAAAGACTGAATGTCTTACTGCCTCAGCCCATAACCACAAAGGCATGTTCATAGCCTTTAGAATAGATCTTACCATGCCCATTACAGTTTGATTTCTTCACTCCACAACCCCATTCTGTTGTGGAGAGTAGGGTGCAGTCAAGTATCTCTTGACTCCATCCAAACTGCACAGCTGCTCAAACTTTTGTGATGTGAACTCACCTCCCCTGTCTGTTCTGAGAGCCTTGAGCCTATGACTTGTCTCCATATTAGTCTGAGACAAGAATGTTTGAAAAGCATTAGGGGCTTCATCTTTTGATTTCAGCATGTACACCCACATGTACCTTGAGTAGTCATCCACCAATAGCATAAAATACTTGTTCCCAGCAGGGCTAGGTGGATCTAATGGTCCACACAAGTCTGCATGCACAAGTTCTAAGGGCTTGGTTGCCCTATAGGTGCTTGACTTTGGGTATGAATGACTTCTCTGTTTACCCACTAGGCAACTCCTACACAATTGTGACTTGTGGTTTATTCTTGGTAGACCCCTTGTCATGTTGTGTTTGGACATGCTATTGATTGAGTCAAAGTTGAGATGACCCAATCTTGCATGCCATGTCCAAGCTACATCCTGGACATCTCCCAGCAAACACTTAGGAAGAGTTACCTCCAAGGTGACTTTGTAGAGTCTGTTATGGCCCTTCTTGACTTTCAACAGGGTTCTTCCAGTCTTCTCATACACCCAAAGGTATCCATCCTTCATCAGGATTTTACATCCTGCCTCATCCAACTGGCCTAGACTCAATATGTTACTCATGAGGGCGGGATGTAGTACACATTTGTGACTACTCTATGCTCCCCATTTTTGCATTGAAAACAGATTGAGCCTCTGCCTTTTATGATTACCACTGAGCCATCACCAAACTTTACTTTCCCTGTGATTGATTCATCAAGATCAGTGAAGTGGGATCTAACACCTGTCATATGGTTACTAGCTCCATTATCTAGATACCATATGCAGGAATCCACCTCAGTGGTCATATCTCTTGGGTATACACTGTTTTCTTCAAGCAGCCCCAAGTCATGTATGACTTTAACCATCAAGAGTGTGGGCTCTTGATCCTCTTGGGTTTGAGACAAGTGAGCTTCATCACTTCTGGTCTTTGGGGCCCTACATTCATTTGCAAAGTGGCCCAACTTGTCGCAGTTGTAACACCTCAATGTCTTCTTGTCCTTCTTGTTGGGGTGCTTGTCTTTATTACTGGATTCTTGGTTTGTCTTTCCTCCCCTTCCCTTGGCATACTTACCTCTACCTCTCCCTCTGCTCTTGAGATCTTGATGAGCATCACTCCTTGACTTCTGTTCCCATTCAGTTTTAGTCAAGAGTAACTGCCCAGAGGTAGTCTTACCTTGGGTCACTGGCTTCAGTCTTTCTTCGTAGGCTTTGAGTCTCCCTACTAGTTCTTCGAAGGACATTGTCTCCAAATCTGAAAACTGCTCTATAGCAGCCACAATCGGCAAAAATCTATCAGGAGCAGCTTTCAAGAATCGACTAACTTGTTTGGAGGATGGCACTGTCGTCCCCAAGGCTCTATATCTCGACACTAATTCACCCATCTTTCCCGCGAATTCATCGACAGATTCATTTTCTCCCATACGCAGCAATTCAAACTCTTGATCAAGAGTTTGAATCCTGGCTTGCTTGACTCTGTCTTCACCTACATACCGTTTCTTTAACGCATCCCAGATGTCTTTTGCTGATTTAAATCCGGCCACCTGCATAAGAACATCTTCAGGCAGGGCTTGGAATATGAAGGCCTTTGCCTTCTTTCCCAATTTGACATCTACCGTATCTTCGGTGGGAGGTTCTATGGCATCCCAGATCCCCTGGGCATCCATGAAGGCCTCCATCTTGATCGCCCAAGAAGTGTAGGTCGAAGGAGTGAGAATTGGAATCTTGAACTGAATTGAATCGCTGGGGTCTCTCTGCACCAGTTGCCTATCTTGATTGGCCATTGAATCGAGTGTGGGAATCGAATTGGTTGCCAAGATCGTTTGAATTGATCACGTTCGATCTGCTCTCAATCAATTCGTGTATCGGAATTGATCGACAATCGAAATTGGTGAGCGGCAATCGAAATTTGCGTTCGATGATTGAAATTGGAGTTCAATCGATGGTGCGATGATCAATTGGAGAGGATTCGACAGTCGATTTAGGGGTCTTCAAGTATACGACCGCCGGGGTTGCAATCGCGGATCTGTGTCGTCGGCGGCTTCAATTTCTGGTGGGTTCGGGCGATCAATTGATGATCGACTATCAATTGATGATCGGCGTGAGGATCGAGAAGATGATCGGAGAAGATGATCGGAGAGAATTTCACAGATTTCCCTTGATTGGATTCGAGAGCCTTGTTTGCTCTGATACCAATTGATACCACTTAAAATTCCAGTATTATTGCTATTGAAGGGTGTTACCCAAATTGATTACAAAAGTATCTATTTATAGCTGTTAGAAGCACTAACTAACTACACAATACTTTCACTTTCAGTCCCTATACTAAGTACATATTACAAACTAAGAACAAACTACAAAATACAAATCAAACTATACAATCAATACAACAAACAATACTATGAATTAATCAACAGTTTGATAATTCCTCCTCATCATATTCTTGTTTATTGGAAAGGGCTGAGTGCATAAAAAGGTAAAAAAAAAATTCTTGCTAGAAAATCACCAGTTTCAAAAGAAAATGATATTTTCATTAATTTCGAGTTAAGGTATTCTGATTTGGTAACAGTCAAATTTATGACATGGTAGTGGCACCTGAATAGCGTTTATCAAAGGTAATTACCTTCAAATTAAAATTTTAGAAACTTTGATGGTTTTTCCTAGCCTAAAAGTATATTGGCTACCCAAAACATAAATCAGCCTAAGGCATATGAGTATATCATCTCTTCATAGAATTTGCCCTACTGAAAAGGCGGTTCCCATATATCTAATTATTGATAGAAAATATACATAGAAAGTGATGTTAAATGTAAGTAGTATGAAGTGAAAACTGACTGTTTCTTCTTTCATTGTTGATCTAACCATAGACACTAGCTCCGGAAGATGGCATGCCTTTGCACAGACAATAATCATGTATGAAGCCAACATAAACATAGGCCTTTTTCGGGATGCATGCAGGTGACCTATAAAATATAAAAGGAATCAGCATACAAGAACTGCATAGCACCAGAAAAAAACTACAAATTGATCCTTATCTCACTGAGATAATAATATTTTGGTTATGATAGTGCGCACCATAACACATAACCAATTTTATGTAGAAAACTATGAGAATCACATAAACACTTGTACATGTTGCTTTAACTGTGGTACATAAGGAGGTTATGAAACCACGTAATTCAGTCTCTCACTCTTAGATTATATGTACATACAAATGTTTGTGGGGTTCTCGTGATTCTCTACTTAATAAACTAAGAAAATGATATATGGGCCTTAAACATGAACCTAAAAAAAGCCCATTCATTGCTTGATACATAGCTTAAGTTATTTTTTCTTCGTCTTTCCCTTTCATTTTGTCATGTGTCTTAATCTTCTTGTTAGCCCTATTAGTAGGTTGATGTTTTAGGCTTATTTTTAGGTTGATGCTTGACTCACGAACCAAAGCTAACCATCCAAACCAACCAACAGATGAAAATAAAACAAGCATGTGGTTTTCTACTTTGATTTGTAAATAGTAAGTCCACTTGATTCATTATGATATCAACAACTATGAGGAGTAGTAAAATAATCAACTTGGCCACTGGTAAAAGGTGCAGTACACAACTGCATAACTAGATGAACAATTGGGTGGATCTAAATCTCTCCTAAATCCTGAATTAACAACATCATGAAAATTAATAATGATGGCTAATACCTTGTTGATTCAAAGAGATGCTTCTGAGTGAAAATGCCAACTGGAAAAACCGGAGTAAGCCCACATGATTTGGATTCTGAAGAACACCATGAAAAAAATTTCAGCAAATAGGCAGCATATGAATTACATATAATTTCAATTTACAGATACATTCACACACTTCTTCTGAATGTTCAGAATACTCTGATCAAAAGCAATAATTCAAAAGTATGATAGCAGTTATCCAAATAACATAGCACGCAGGCTCTCACCTTTGACAAAATAAATGATAAAGCAAGAGTATACGTATGCCCCATTGCCTCAAAATTTTCAGGGCTATTTTCCATTGATGTTACTTGAATCCAAATGGATGAAAGAACAAGACTCACTTGTTGACCACTCAATCTCATGGAACTAGAGGCCTGGAAAATTTAAGCAGAAAATCGTATTTTTTGGTTGAACAAAAAAGTTACCACACATGTTAAGTAAAATAGGTAAAAGATGATCATGTGTTTCAGTATACAAGGTCTATCATACTGTATTCCCATTACAGGTAGAAGCCTCACTGCTACCACAAGATAATGATTTTGTAGCGTGCTTCATATGATTTTCAATGTTATCATATTCTTTCTCCACTGTCTCCTCATCTATGGTTTCAAGAATGCTTTTGTTACAGCCATCTGCTACCTTTTGTGACATATTTGTTGGAAAGCCATCTCGTGAAGGTATTAAATCTTGTGACGTATTTGTTGGAAAGCCATCTTGTGAAGGCATTAAATCTTGGATTGACCATGTTTGACTTAAAGATGGGATCAGCACAATAGAGAAAACACGGTGGGCAAGAACTCGTGTTTCATGATCGGGGTGTGACATGGCTAAGAGCAAGTGGTGAAAGAGAGCATCAGGGAACACCTGAAGGGTTCATAATCACTTCAGATATTTGAGAAGAATCCTGCGATATAATCAACATGCTACTGGCTAGAGGTCGCAATTTTAATCCATTTACTTAGTAATGAGTTGATTTGGGTTATTTTAGCTTTGATGGGACGAATGTGTAAACTTTAGAAACTTGGTTTCAAATAGAGCAGGCTAAATGAGCCAAAAGTCACCCAAGGTATAAAATGTTTACAACCATTAAGATGTTACAACCTCTTCATTTGCTTTATTAAAAAAGTTAGAATGGGAATATAAAATTATAGTTTTTTTAATCATATTTAATACAATAATTGTTTATAAAACTCATGAAAAAGGGACCAAAGTCATTTAACGGGCCAGCCCAACCTAGCCTGTTTACTAGAAATGGGTTAATTCAGGTTATATTATATCTCTCTTGAGTCAAACGTGTAAAGACTAGAAAAGTAGCTCAAGGAGGATTGGTCCAGACAGGTCAAACAGGAGGTGTATAAAAATGCTTAGAAGTTAGAACCTCTTAAATCACCTGAAAAAGAAAAACAGATCTTCACTTAATAATATAGTTTCCGTAATCATATTTAATACAATAATTATTTATATAGCTAAAAGGGGACAAAATATTTGTGGGTCCACCCGACCCGTTACCCAACCTGTGACCTGTCCATTTTGCAACCTCGTCAAGACTTGCACTCACCTTCTTGTAGTATGTTTTGTTTGGAATGGAACTGATAGCTTGTGCAGTCTGATAAATTGCAGAAATATTTGCTCTAGCCATAGCAGCACTACATGGAATATTCTCTAGCACTATAGCCATAGTATCCAGAATGGGTCCCACATCTCCAACCTACAAATAATCAAGTTTAAGGAAGCACAAATTATTTGCATCAATAGGTGGGTAAATGTTTCAGGACCGTATATAAAGTTAAATGAGCAACAACGTGCATTACAAACCTTACATGAGAGATTTGAGATGCAGTTTTCTAAACCACTTTGAAGATCAATATATAAGCTGTCAGAGCCCTCTCTAGGGCTTGAAGATTCAGATGGTATTGTAGGCACTTGCTTAAGTGTTTGATTAGATCAGATATTGCACCAACAATGGTGCCTGAGGCATGTTGCTTGACATACCCTGAAACTTGTGTGGCAACATTTACAATTTGCAACTGCAAATCGGGATGCTTGGTAACATGTTTGTTATCCAGATGCTTAACCAAGATAGGTAGTAATAAGTGAGATCTGTCATCTGTGTTCACATGGAAAAATAAAATTATATATTACCCATGGATATTACTAGAGGTGGTAGTTTCGACCAATTACCTATGAACGGGTCAATTTAGAACAAAAATTAGCTCAAGGTTAACAGATCAAACAAGTTGAAAGTCGATTCATAATCATAAAATCTCCTAAATCATTTTGTTCATGGATTTAGATTATTACTGTAATTTCTTGTTTTATCACAACTAATGCATGGATGATCTATAAAGAAATGTAAGGTGTTATTTCATATCTGGCCAACCAATGCTGCCCCGCCTATCTGGTTTCCCTTTCCACCTCTAAGTATTATCAACAATTGTCTCTTATTCTAATTAGAATTTAAAATGGAATACAAGATCCCATGGTAACCTGATTCCTCTAAAACCATCAAGAGGTACTTCAAAACAGAAAAGGCAAGCCCTTTCTCTGGGAGCCAAAGCTTATCAGAATCAAATTTGTTTAAAACAGGCTCCAATACACGTCGTACATTTGTCACCCCCGTTGCCGACCGGGCCATGTTATGCAAGCAAACCCGGGCCCAATAAGAAGGGTTCTTGTGTGCATCCCTGAACATAATAACAAACAATTGAAATTTTAGTGATAAAACATGAGCTAAAAAATAAGCAGTTGAATACATGAAGACACCTACATCAGAGGGGCATCTTTGGAGTTGGCCAGATCTGAGGTCTTGCTAAAGTCAGAAAATGAAGGAGCATTCTGATGGCCTTGAGAAAGTTGAATGTTGTACCTTTTGATCTCTTGGTTCATTTCAAAGTCCCCATAATTCTCCAAAGTCACTGATATAATCTAGTTAAAATTTAGGACATAATTTAATTTATAACCAAGACAATTACATAACATGTCACTTATTTTTTTGTAAGACTACAAACAGCTAATTGAAATCACCATGCTTTTCTACAAATGGATCATGAATGCAACATACATTCTCAAAATCCATGGAGACATGAGGCTGCTCCCCCAAGAATAGCACCTATTAAAATATAAAGAGCTATATTGGATTGTGCAATCTGCTATTATGTTGTCAGCATACACGAACACACACGCACGCACATATATATAGATATTTCAGGTGAAGCATCATTGATAAACATCAAGATAAAAATAATGAACTGAAAAGAAGTTTACCATTGAGGCCAACACTTCAAGTCCTGATGACCTTAACCTTACTACTCGTTCATCATCTCCAACTTCTTCAGCCAGTTGACAAAGCTTTGGGATGAGGCCTTCTAAATTAAACATGTATGCACTATCTATCTGGCATTCATGCAACCAAATAATTTGTTTTTTAAAAGATTTCCAACAAAAAGAAAGTTATAGTAATTTATTAATTTATTTATTTTTTTCAAAGGCAGTTATAGTAATTTGATGTTGAACAGGGATATGGAGTTATGGACAGTCAGCCTGCATGTGTGATGTGTTTATGGGGTGATTCCAGGTGGCAGTGGACTTTAATGATATCTTACTAGAAACTACCATAAGCTTTATGTGTATCTATTTTGCCTGATTGTTACAAATTTTGGTACCTGATTATTTATGAAATTGACAAGAGCATTACAACCAAGAATTTGCATTTCGTGGTGTTGTGTTTGCTCTAGTAGGGTCCCAATGATTCCCAAGAAACTACTGGCAAACAGCGGCCTGAAAGTGTTGAAAATTTTTTGTTAGTTATCAAATATAATATATAATGTATGTGAATTAAAATAGATGCATTCTACTTGAAAAGAGGTTGCCACTTGTTATACACCAGCAAAAAGTGAAAAAACAAGGGATTTTTATGGTGCCATTGGAAAAGGTATGCACTGAACATGGTCAAAGTTTACATGCAGTTAATTCATATAAAACCTTAACTTCCATATGGGAGATATAAAAAGATGTCTTAGGTTAAAAATTGAAAATGAAAATGATATAAAACATATTAAAAAATCTATGGATTATAGCAAATAGTGATAGTTATTCGAAGGATATAATATTTAAACTTACATCTGCTGCTTACAAGAGGATATAATTTCCCGTAAACAAGCAGTACAGCTTTTACTGCAGCAATGTTTTCATTCCGCAAATTCTTGTAAAATTTTTGCTCTAGGTAATCAGTAATCTATAAGGGAAGAAATCATAGAGAAACATCAGTTAAATAAAATGATAACCTGATGGTTAATGGATGTCATCAACTACAGTCACATTAAGAGTGATAAAATCATCAAAAGTGGAATTATGCTAGCTTTACCTTTGGTATGCGTAAAGGATTTCTAGATGCATATTCACAAAGCTTCCCGATCTTCCGCTCATTTGGCTCCCCACCCTAGCATTGATGTTGATTACAAAGAATTAATCAGCACATAACGAGATAGAAGATTCATAGATGAGAATGTTAATTATTACAGTAATAGGAAAGTATACCATACTAGATGTCATACAGATACTTACACAAAGCCAGAGACTTTGATTATACTAGAAACAAGAATATGAATCAAAACGTGTTTTAGTCTTTTCAACACGTCCCAGATTGTGTGTAAATGCTTCATATGAGATGAAGGGGCATATTGCATTGCACTAAATTAGACAAATTTACATAAGAAACGTTCGATCCTGTCTGAGGATCATGAATGTTTGGTAGAGGTAACCTGTTTCATCATTTGATTAGTTATGGTCAAATAATCAATTTTCGAAACCAAATGTGATGTCGAAGAGCAGAAGCACATCCAAATACAATCTACTACAACCTGTTTTGTTTAATTGATTATTGATTCTATGTTTTCATATAACGGATTATTTGTACCTAATATATGCATATCACATAATCACTTTTAAAAAATGCAATCCCATAATTTCTTTGAAATGACCACTACATATTATGTAAAGATGGATATTCAGTTTGAAGATAGCTTATCCGTTAAATAAACATTCACAGTTTGTTGTCAATTTACCTCTTAAGTCCTTAAATAATCAGATTACTAAACACTCAAAATATTTGGTTATCTGAACACTGTGACATAAAAGAGAAGAGGTGCATCCAAACACTATCTCGTACACCCGTTTGTTACATCTTGTTATCTGATTATAATCATTGCATACCGAGTAATCACTTTCACCACAGTCCCAAACACCTAATAAAAGTGAATCACTACATATAGTCCTGATTTTACATAAGTGAAACACTTATGAATGATATAAGTTGAAGTTTTCACCTGAGACCGTGGGAATATCTCAGCAAGAGCTTCTTATACGCTTTACAGGATGTCTTGACCTCGCCCGCAATGAAGGACAACATACACATAATATGCTACACACAGGTAGACCCGTCTCGATATAACCCCCATTAACCTAGATTTTGGCAGTTATTCTTCTCTGCAAAATAATAATTCATGAAAAAACATCATAATCATACATATAAATCCACATAAAAGACTTGACTAGTGCCATTGCCACCAGAACAACACATCGGCTGATAATCAAAACACAATTGAATTCAAGGGAAACGTTTGAAATACAAATTGAAATCCAAATTCAGATCAATTTAGAGATATATACCAATGCAAATTGCTCATAGTGGGAATCGGTAGACTTGATGAAGGGGTCTGACGCGTTGGGGTTTGGATCTGGAAGAACACAAAAGGAATACACGAGGAGCGAGTGATAGATCTGTAACCGCATGATAATTAGAATTGAAGATGGAGTTATGAATCAGTTACACATTAGGGGAATTGAATGAAGAAAAGGGACGAATCATCAGGCAATTCGATTGTAGATTCTACAGCAATAATGTTTTGAATTGAATTCTCTTTTGCAGTAACAACATATGAGAAATATGAATCGATTCCAACTACGTGGAATGCATGCTTCATCATATTAAAACATCCCCTAAATAACAATACAAAACTTCATATGAAATTGTATGCAAGTTTTAAAAGCTTTTCCTTACTCATCTTTTTATTTATTTTCATATTATTTTTATTTGTGTGTTCTAATAAGCTCACTCATGTTTTTTTCAAAATTTTATATAATTTGTAATTTTTAAAAATGATCCGATTCTTTATAAATATTGTTAATATTTTATATTAATATTTTATATGATCCGATTCTTATAATATTTTATATATTTCAATTGTTTTAAAAAAATATGATTTATAAGTGATATAATTAGAATAATTCTAAAACTTTAGTGACCTGAATGGGAAAAAAATTTATAAGTGATCCGATTGAAACAAATAAATTTATAAGTGATCTAATTAGAACAATTTTAAAACTTAATTATTATTTTATAAAAGTTTTCTCAAATAATAAATATAAGAATTTTATATAAAAAAATTAGCTTTACATTAGGAACATTTAAAATTTATTCTTTATTCAAACTAGTAATTTTCAATTGCACGATGTCATGAAGAAACATTATTACACATAAATAAACATCTACGACAATTTATAAAAATATTCATGCAACTGAAGAGAAAAAAATTTGAGCTACCCATAAAACGATTTCATGCAATCAAAAGAAAAACTTATGAGCTACTTAAATATAAGATTTCAATATCTAAATAATGAAACAAAGAAAAAATACCTTACAAAAAACTAAAGAACAGTGTTGTAAATGTTAGTGAAAAATATGATTTTTCACTTTCTTTCAACATTAATAATTATTTATGCTCATTAATAAAATAATTATTTATTAGTGATGTAACACCCGGTTATTTATCTATTTTGAAGACGACGAAAGAAGAAAAGAAATAAAGTCCAAAGTCAAGGGATCAAACTCGCCAATGAAAGAAAGCCGGGTGAGTGAGGGTATTTAACGGAGGGGCAGCTCTTACCCTCTCCCCACACCCAATATCAGCCAAACAAGAGAAGAGAAGAGAGAAAGAAGAAAAGATGAAGAAAAATTGGTTCGGGTTGCTTCGAGTGAGCAAAACCGTTGAGAAGCGAGTCAAATCGAAGCTCTTCTCGTTGTGGTCGTTTGTGTGAGTTTTGGAACCATATTTTACTCGTTTTCAACTGATTTGGGGCTGGAACACATAGTAACCCGGTTTTTATATGGTGTGTGTTTGACCCATTTGGGTGTGATTGCGTGTGATGCGTTTGGAGTATGTTCTTGGGCTTGTGTGTGCTTGAATGGTGTTTAGTATGCATTCCTAAGGTTTAGGATGGTTGATTTGGGCTTAGAATAGGTTTGGATGAGCTTGGAGGTCGAAAATGGCAGATTGGGTTCGGGAGACCTGCATTCTGCACCAGTTAGGGCTGGGCGACCGACTGGAGGCCATACGGCCGACTGGAGGGCGATTGGGGTTCAGTCGCACGATTGAGGTTCAGTCGCACGACTAGGGGTCCAGTCGCATGGGGAGTCATGCGACTGAGAGTCCAGTCGCATAGGTGCTCATTCGCATGAGGTCCATTCGCATGAGATCCATTCGCATAGTGTCCATTCGCACGATTGAGAGTCCATTCGCACGATTGGGTGTTCATTCGCATTGGTGTTCATCCGCATAGGTCCAATCGCATGATGTCACTCGCATGAAGGCCATGCGACTGGAGAGTGTCCATACGCCCAAATAAGGCTGTTGTACCCGAGGAGGAACATAGTCAAAGTACTGACTTTCAGGAGAAAGTGCAGATGTAAATTTTGACGTAGAAGTTCCCGTAGATACATGTAAGATGACCGTTGGGAACTTAGAAGTTATGTAGGGCATGATAATGATGATGTTGCATGTTTATGCATGATGTATGTTATGTATGTATGATGATGCCCTGTATAGTATATATAGTGTATGTGATGTTTCTTATTATAGTGTATGTTTATCTTTCCCGTGACCTTACGGTGTGTTAAAGAATAAAACTAAAATAGTATGTAACGTAAAGTGAAAGATAATGAAAGAGGAACATGATGAATGAATGCATGCAAATGAATGATGAAAGTAATAAAAGTCTTACGAGTATTGGATATCGGGACACGCCAATTAAGGTGTTAGCCCAACGGTGTGTGGGTTCGCTACCCCGGGAAGATGCACATCGGGGTCTTTCTTTGTGATCGACCATTAATATAGAACCTCTACCGCTTGCCCCTAGTACTGCGGCATCATATTTAGCTGTCTCTTCATAGACTTCGGCCTAGTAGCTAAATAGTTCGGGGTGTAGCATATGGTATGGTACGGAAGATATCTGGTGCGCAAGAAAGGATCTAATGATGAATGAATGAATAGAGAAGATAATAACGATATTATCTAAGTGTAGGTATGATGTGTGATAGCATGAAAGTAAAGAACAGGTTCTAATAAAGTAAAGTATGTTTTAATATAAAACTAGAACTCACTCAGCAACGCTGACTTTTATGTGTCTCCAGTTCGCAGGTAAGGTTGCTGAGGATGGCACGAGGCGGCAACTCGGCTCTTTTCGGATGGCATTCTTTGTTTAATGCTTTTGTATTGTAATGCGAACATACGATGTTTTGTAATAAATGTTGTATTACTTAGCAAAAGTGTTTATTAAAGGAAATAAAATGTTTTATTTAACCATTTCCGTTGCATGATTTTATTAAGTTAATGCAATTATATGTTTACGTGTGATGATTAACCAGGTGTAAGCGTCCGGGAACGGGGCCTTACAAGTTGGTATCAGAGCTAAAGTTTAAGTAAAAGGGTAAATTTTCAAAATAAACCTTAACTTAAACTGAGAATGGGACGGAAAGGGGATGGGATGCCAATCTGAGTAGCTGCGTGCCATCAGGTATTTTCTTAATGTTAACCGGAATTATGTGCGCATGTTATGTGGTTTATGTGTTGCTGGTAGATTTAGATACTGATGTAGTCAGGACAGGTAATGCTCGGGGTATGAAGAGTAAAGTAAGTGTCTAATCACAACTGGCCACTGTAATTAGGGACTTACTATACTTGACATAACTGAGCTGTTCCCTTGATGACCGTGTTGGTGTTTGAATCTTTCAGTGTGTGACAGAGGATGGCCGGTGGTAGATCATCTAAAGCCTCGCGTGGTGGGCTTGCTGCTGCATCGCGGCCCAAAAGAGGCAGACCTAGAGTTGAGAAGGTAGTTCCTGAGGGACCCAAGACCCCCATCTGGAGGGTGGTGATGAGAGCGCAAATTTGAGGGCCTCGGTGAAAGAGGCGGTGATGAATAAGTGCATCGGGTCATGCAGACAATCCTACCGTCTGTGGTGACCGAAATGATTAAGGCTGTGAGAGATGGGAAAGGCAAGAGAGAACCGGTCCTCGGGAGGTCGGGAGCAACCAGAGACTGAGACGATTCCCTCCGATAATGAGGAGGGGAGGAGGAGCCTGTGCAGGAGCCAGCACGAGGCTGTAACTACGGGGCATTTCAAAGGTGTAAGCCCCCTACTTTTGATGGAAACGGCACTGCTGTTGCTGCTCACCGATGGGTGAGAGAAATGGAAGTTGTTCTGAATATCAGCGAGTGCCGGGAGGACCAAAAGGTGAAGTTTGCTACCCATTCTTTTGTGACTCGGCTTTATGCTGGTGGGACAACATAGTCCAAGCCGAGGGTAGCAGGGCCATTGGGAGAATGAGATGGTGGGAACTGAAGAAGTTGGTAATTGAGGAGTTCTGTCCTCACGGGAGATGGATAAGGTTGAGAGGGAGTTCCTGCAGCTGGAGGCGGGAACCATGACACACCAACAGTATACTACAAAGTTCAACGAGATGGCACGTCTGGGTGCCGGATCAGGTGACGCCTCTGTCTCGGAAGATCAAGAGGTACATTCAGGGCTTACCGGTGGATGTTCACAGGCATATGATCGTTGCCCGGCCAAGCACGTTTAGGTCAGCGGTCGATTGGCAGGGAGGCTATATGATGAGCGGGGGGTGATGGGAACTGAAGCAAACAGGAAGGTTGGTGGTGATCGGAACTGGAACGGGAAATGGTTTGGTCGGGGTGATGCCTCGACGAGTAGTAAAAAGGCAGGGTGGATGACCGTCGTGTGACCACATCGATGCGGGGTCGAGAAGGTGTGGCAAGTGTGGAAGGGAGCATGCGGGGGAATGTAGGTTGGGATTGAACGTGTGCTTCAAATGCGGGAAGACGGGGCATATCGCAAAGGATTGCCTTGTGGGCAAATGTTTTAACTGTGGGGAACGTGGTCATATGAGTAAAGATTTTAAGAAGCCAAGAGCCGAGGTTTCAGGGGTGAAGGAAGCCGGAGGAGAAGGACCGAGGGCGAGCGCCAGGGCATTCACTATGACCCAGGAGGAAGCTAGGACGGACCCTGATGTTGTGTCCGGTATGTTTCTGGTGAACCAAACCTTAGCTTCTGTGTTATTCGATTCAGGTGCCAGTAGAAGTTTTATTTCTGCTGCTTTTTGTGCTAAACTGCCTGTTAGTAGTAGTAGACGCGTTGATGCGCCATTCGATGTAGAAAACTACCATAGGTAAGTCTACCAGGATTTCAGAGGTGATAGAGAGTTGTGATGTGGAATTAGAAGGTCATAGGTTTCTAGTTTGACCATTCGTGATGACCTTAGGTGGTTTCGATTTGGTTCTTGGGATGGACTGGTTGGCGGACTTCGAGGCGAATCTAGTGTGTCGAAAGAAGATGATTCGTTTGATAGCTCCTGATGGGAGTTCGGTAATTGTTTATGGGGATCGGGTCACGACGATCCCGAAAGTAATCTCAATGGTGGTGGCGGGAAAGTGTATGAGGTGTGGATGTAGCGCCTACTTGGCTTATGTGAAGGATGTGGATGCGCTAACACCACAACTATCCGATGTTCCGGTTGTGTGTGACTTTCCAGACGTGTTCCCAGAAGACTTATTAGGAGTGCCACCTGACCGAGAGATTGAGTTTCAGATTGATCTGATACCGGGTGCCCAACCTGTCGCCAAGGCACCGTATCGATTGGCTCCAACGGAGATGAAAGAGTTGATGGAGCAGTTGCAAAAGCTGCTTGATAAGGGGTTCATTAGACCGAGTATCTCTCCTTGGGGTGCTCCAGTCTTGTTTGTAAAGAAGCAAGACAGTAGTATGAGAATGTGTATAGACTACCGTGAGCTGAACAAGTTGACGGTGAAGAATCGGTATCCGTTACCGAGGATCGATGATTTGTTTAATCAGCTTCAAGGTGCCAGTTAGTTTTCAAGGATCGACCTTCGATCTGGCTACCATCAGCTAAAGGTGAAAGAGCAGGATATTCCTAAAACAGCTTTCATATGCCCTATGGTCACTACGAGTTTCTTATCATGTCTTTCGGGTTGACCAATGCGCCAGCTGCTTTTATGGATCTGATGAACCGAGTGTGTCGGCCGATGTTGGATAAATCAGTGATTGTGTTTATTGATGATATCCTGATTTATTCAAAGAGCGAGATAGAGCATTCCGGTCACATACGAGAGGTGTTGGAGACGTTGAGGAGGGAGAAGTTGTATGCCAAGTTCTCCAAGTGCGCGTTTTGGTTATGCGAGGTTCAATTCTTGGGTCACGTGGTGAATCCAGAGGGGATTATGGTGGATCCAGCAAAGGTGGAAGCGGTGATGCAATGGAAGTCTCCAAAGACACCATCCGAGATCCGTAGTTTCTTGGGTTTGGCGGGCTACTATCAAAGATTTATTCAAGACTTTTCCAAGATCGCTTCTCCACTAACCAAGTTGACCCGGAAGGATGTGAAATTTGTATGGGGTCAAGCTCAAGAAAAGGCGTTCGAAGAATTGAAGGCGAGGTTGACCCAAGCTCCTGTATTGTCATTACCCGATGGAAGCGAAGATCTGGTGGTTTATTTTGATGCTTCATACTCGGGATTGGGGTGCGTGTTAATGCAGAGAGGGAAGGTTATAGCCTATGCATCCAGACAGTTGAAGGTTCATGAGGTTAATTATCCTACTCATGACTTGGAGCTAGTAGCTGTGGTCTTTGCACTAAAGATTTGGAGGCACTATCTCTACGGGATGAAGTGCACCATTTTCACTGACCACAAGAGCTTGAAGTACTTCTTCGAGCAGAAGGACTTGAACATGAGGCAGAGGCGATGGTTGGAGCTCATAAAGGATTATGATTGTGAGATCCATTATCATCCGGGCAAAGCCACCGTGATGGCGGATGCCCTTAGCCGAAAGGAAAGACCCGAGCCGATCTGGGTGAAAGCATACCAGTTGATCATGACCTCTGATGTGATAAAGCAAGTCAAAGAGTTTCAGGATGAGGCCTTAAAAGAAGATCATCTTAACTGTGAAAAAATGAGAGGTCTGGTTGCGGAATTAGGCGAAAACACATTTGGTGTTAGAACCCGGTTTAGACGAATGTGGATTCCTCGTCTTGGGGATCTACGAGTGAAGATTATGGATGAAGCTCACAGGACTCGATATTCGATTCATCCCGGTGCTATAACGATGTACCAAGACATGAAGTAAGATTATTGGTGGCCGGGTATGAAGCGTGATGTGGTGGAGTATGTGAGTAAATGCCTTACTTGTTTACAAGTGAAGGCCGAGCATCAAAAGCCGTATGGGAAGATCCAACCTTCGGATATACCGGAATGGAAGTGGGAACACATCACCATGGATTTCATTACGAAGCTGCCGCGTACTCCGAAGGGGTATGATGCTATATGGGTGATTGTTGACCGCTTGACGGAGAGTGCTCACTTCCTACCGATGCGTGAGACATATTCATCCGAGAGGTTAGCGGATCTTTTCATTAAGGAGATTGTGCTCGTCACGGTGTGCTGGTGTCTATTCTGTCTGATCGTGACACCTGGTTTACATCCGAATTCTGGAAGAAATTCCATGATGTCATGGGGATGAGGTTACATATCAGCACGGCTTACCATCCCCAGACTGATGGTCAGTCCGAAAGGACCATTCAGACATTAGAGGACAAGCTTCGGGCATGTGTGATTGATTTTGGGGAAGTTGGGTTGACCACTTACCGTTAGCTGAATTCTCATACAACAACAGCTATCATGCCAGCATTGGTATGCCATCGTATGATATGCTATACGGTAGGAGATGCAGAACACCCGTTTGTTGGGGTGATATTGGTCATAAAGAGTTAGGGAGCGTCGAGGTGATCGAGGCTACGACTGAAAAGCTTGAAAGGATCAAGGCCTTCATGAAGGCAACCAAAGATAGACAGAATTCGTATGCTGATAAACGACGCAGACCGATTGAGTTCCAGGTGGGTGACCGGGTTATGTTGAAGGTCTCACCTTGGAAGGGTATCATTCGGTTCAGAAAGCGGGGCACGTTGAGCCCGAGGTACATAGGCCCTTTTTGAATCATTGCTCGAGTGGGAGAGGTGGCTTATAGAATGGAGTTACCAGATGAGTTAAGTGGAATTCACCCGACATTCCACGTATCTCATCCAAGGAAGTGTTTGGAAAATGAGGCTTTGATTGTTCCACTGGAGGATATCGAAGTAGACGAACGGCTCAATTATGTGGAGCAACCAGTGGCGATCATCGATCGAAAAGAGAAGAGGCTGAGAAATAAAGTGGTTCCTCTTGTGCGTGTACATTGGAAGCACAGGAAGGGATCCGAGTCAACTTGGGAGACTGAAGAGGAAATGAGACAGCATTACCCACGTTTGTTCGAGGAATAACAGGTTTCGGGGACGAAACCTATATAAGGGGGTGGACTTGTAACACCCGGTTATTTATCTATTTTGAAAACGACGAAAGAAGAAAAGAAATAAAGTCCAAAGTCGAGGGACCAAACTCGCCAACGAAAGAAAGCCGGGTGAGTGGGGGTATTTAAGGGAGAGGGCAGCCCTTACCCTCTCCCCACACCCACATATTTCAGCCAAACAAGAGAAGAGAAGAGAGAAAGGAAGAAAAGAGGAAGAAAGTTGGTTCGGGTTGGTTTGAGTGAGCAAAACCGTTGAGAAGCGAGTCAAATTGAAGCTCTTCCCGTTGTGGTTGTTTATGTGAGTTCTAGGACCCGTATTTTACTCGTTTTCAACTGATTTGGGGCTGGAACACAAAGTAAACCCGTTTTTTTATATGTGTGTGTGTTTGACCCATTTGGGTGTGATTGCGTGTGATGCGTTTGGAGTATGTTCTTGGGCTTGTGTGTGCTTGAATGGTGTTATAGTATGCATTCCTAAGGTTTAGGATGGTTGATTTGGGCTTAGAATGGGTTTGGATGAGCTGGGAGGTCGAAAATGGCAGATTGGGTTCGGGAGACCTGCATTCTGCACCAGTTAGGACTGGGCGACCGACTGGAGGCCATACGGCCGACTGGAGGCGATTGGGGTTCAGTCGCACGACTAGGGGTCCAGTCGCATGGGGAGTCATGCGACTGAGAGTCCAGTCGTATAGGTGCTCATTCGCATGAGGTCCATTCACATAGTGTCCATTCGCACAATTGAGAGTCCATTCGCACGATTGGGTGTTCATTCGGATTGGTGTTCATCCGCATAGGTCCAACCGCATGATGTTCAGTCGTATGAAGGCCGTGCGGCTGGAGAGTGTCCATACGCCCAAATAGGGCTGCTGTATCCGAGGGGGAACATAGTCAAAGTACTGACATTCGGGAGATAGTGCAGATGTAAGTTTTAACGTGGAAGTTCCTGTAGATACATGTAATATAACTGTTGGGAACTTAGAAGCTATGTAGGGCATGATAATGATGATGTTGCAAGTTTATGCATGATGTATGTTATGTATGTATGATGATGCCCTGTATAGTAATGTTATAGTGTATGTGATGTTCCTTATTATAGCTTATGTTTATCTTTCCCGTGACCTTACGTGTTGTGTTAAAGAATGAAACTAAAATAGTATGTAATGAAAAAGGAAAGATAATGAAAGAGGAACATGATGAATGAATGCATGCATCAATGAATGATGAAAGTAATGAAAGTCTTGCGGGTATTGGATATCGGGATACGCCAATTAAGGTGTTAGCCTAACGGTGTGTGGGTTCGCTACCCCGGAGGATATACATTGGAGTCTTTCTTTGTGATCGACCATTATTATAGAACCTCTACCGCTTGCCCCTAGTACTGCGGCACCACGTTTAGCTGTCTCTTCATAGACTTCGGCCCAGTAGCTAAATAGTTCGGGGTGTAGCATATGGTATTGGTATGGAAGATATCTGGTGCGCAAGAAAGGATTTAATGATGAATGAACAAATAGAGAAGAAAATAACGATATTATCTACGTGTACGTATGATGTGTGATAGCATGAAATTAAAGAACAGGTTTTAATGAAAGTAAAGTATGTTTTAATATAAAACTAGAACTTACTCAGCAACGCTGACTTTTTATGTGTCTCCAGTTGGCAGGTAAGGTTGCTGAGGATGGCACGAGGCGGCTACTCAGCTCTTTTCGGATGGCATTCTTTTGTTTAGTGCTTTTGTATTGTAATGCGGACATATGATGTTTTGTAATGAATGTTGTATTACTTTGCAAAAGTGTTTATTAAAGGAAATGAAATGTTTTATTTAACCATTTCCGCTGCATGATTTTATTAAGTTAATGCAATTACATGTTTATGTGCGATTATTGACCAGCTGTAAGCATCCCGGGAACGGGGCCTTGCAAATTGGCATCAGAGCTAAAGTTTATGTGAAACGGGTAAATTTTCAAAATAAACCTTAGCTTAAAATGAGAATAGGACGGAAAGGGGATGGGATGCCAATCTGAGTAGCTGCATGCCATCAGGTATTTTCTTAATGTTAACCAGAATTATGTGCGCATGTTATGTGGTTTATGTGTTGCTGGTAGATTTAGATACTGATGTAGTCAGGACAGGTAATGCTTGGGGTATGAAGAGTAAAGTAAGTGGCTAATCACAACTAGCCACTGTAATTAGGTACTTACTATACTTGACATAAACTGAGCTGTTCCCTTGAATGACTGTGTTGGTGTTTGAATCTTTCAGTGTGTGATAGAGGATGGCCGGTGGTAGATCATCTAAATCCTCGTGTGGTGGGCTTGCTGCTGCATGCGGCCCAAAAGATGCAGTCCTAGAATTGAGAAGGTGGTTCCTGAGGGACCCAAGACCCCCCATCTGGAGCGTGGTGATGAGAGCGCAAATTTGAGGGTCTCGGTGAAAGAGGGGGTGATTGAAGAAGTGCATCAGGTCATGCAGACAATCCTATCGTCTGTGGTGACCGAAGTGATTAAGGCTGTGAGAGATGGAGAAAGGCAAGAGAGTAACCGGTCCTCGGGAGGTCGGGAGCAACCAGAGACTGAGACGATTCCCTCAGATAACGAGGAGGCGGAGGAGGAGCCTGTGCAGGAGCCTGCATGAGGCTGTAACTACGGGGCATTTCAAAGGTGTAAGCCCCCTACTTTTGATGGAAACGGCACTGCTGCTGCTCACCGATGGGTGAGAGAAATGGAAGTTCAACTGAATATCAGCGAGGGCCGGGAGGACCAAAAGGTGAAGTTTGCTACCCATTCTTTTGTGAACTCGGCTTTATGCTGGTTGGACAACATAGTCCAAGCCGAGGGTAGCAGGGCCATTGGGAGAGTGAGATGGTCAGAACTGAAGAAGTTGGTTATTGAGGAGTTCTGTCCTCACCGGGAGATGGATAAGGTTGAGAGGGAGTTCCTGCAGCTGGAGGCGGGAACCATGACACACCAACAGTATACTACAAAGTTCAACGAGATGGCACGTCTGGTGCCGGATCAGGTGACGCCACTGTCTCGGAAGATCAAAAGGTACATTCAGGGCTTACCGGTGGATGTTCGCAGGCATATGATCGTCGCCTGGCCAAGCACGTTTAGGTCGGCGGTTGATTTGGCAGGGAGGCTATATGATGAGCGGGGGGTGATGGTGACTGAAGCGAACAGGAGTGCCACCTGACCGAGAGATTGAGTTTCAGATTGATCTGATATCGGGTGCCTAACCTGTCGCCAAGGCACCGTATCGGTTGGCTCCGACGGAGATGAAAGAGTTGATGGAGCAGTTGCAAGAGCTGCTTGATAAGGGGTTCATTAGACCAAGTATCTCTCCTTGGGGTGCTCCAGTCCTGTTTGTAAAGAAGAAGAGGGTAGTATGAGAATGTGTATAGACTACCGTGAGTTGAACAAGTTGACGGTGACGGTATCCGTTACCGAGGATCGATGATTTGTTTGACTAGCTTCAAGGTGCCAGTTGGTTTTCAAGGATCGACCTTCGATCTGGCTACCATCAGCTAAAGGTGAAAGAACAGGATATTCCTAAAATAGGTTTTCGTACGCGCTATGGTCACTACGAGTTTCTTATCATGTCTTTCGGGTTGACCAATGCGCCAGCTGCTTTTATGGATCTGATGAACTGAGTGTGTCGGCCGATGTTGGATAAATCAGTGATTGTGTTTATTGATGATATCCTGATTTATTCAAAGAGCGAGATAGAGCATGCCGGTCACATACGAGAGGTGTTGGATACGTTGAGGAGGGAGAAGTTGTATGCCAAGTTCTCCAAGTGCGCGTTTTAGTTGCGTGAGGTTAAATTCTTGGGTCACGTGGTGAATCCGGAGGTGATTATGGTGGATCCGGCAAAGGTGGAAGCCGTGATGCAATGGAAGTCTCCAAAGACGCCATCTGAGATCCGTAGTTTCTTGGGTTTGGCGGGCTACTACCGAAGATTTATTCAAGACTTTTCCAGGATCGCTTCTCCACTAACCAAGTTGACCCGGAAGGATGTGAAATTTGTATGGGGTCAAGCTCAAGAGAAGGCGTTCGAAGAATTGAAGGCGAGGTTGACCCAAGCTCCTGTATTGTCATTACCCGATGGAAGCGAAGATCTAGTGGTTTATTCTGATGCTTCATACTCGGGATTAGGGTGCGTGTTATGCAGAGAGGGAAGGTTATAGCCTATGCATCCAGACAGTTGAAGGTTCATGAGGTTAATTATCCTACTCATGACTTGGAGCTAGTAGCTGTGGTCTTTGCACTAAAGATTTGGAGGCACTATCTCTACGGACGAAGTGCACCATTTTCACTGACCACAAGAGCTTGAAGTACTTCTTCGAGAAGAAGGACTTGAACATGATCAATATTCGGACGAAGATCTAAAGCTGTTCGAAATTGATGCTAAAGCCCATGGAATTCTGGCCATGGCACTGCCTAATGAAATCTATTCAGGGCTTCTGCATCATGAAGCTGCTCATGATCTCTGGGTTGCTCTGAAGGAACAATTCGGAGGAACTGATGAGGTCTTAGCAAACACTAGGGAAATCCTCGCCCAACAATATGAGATATTCTCTCGTAGGAAGGGTGAGACTCTGACTCAACAGTTTGAGCGATTCTCATGTTTGATTTCCTAGCTGAAAATGGTTAAACAAGATTATTCAAACAGCCAGATGAACAACCGATTCCTCAGATCGCTGCCTGAGAGATGGGATACATACACTATTGTCCTACGCTATAGTGCAAATCTGAGCACTCTATCTCTCACCCAACTTCATGGGAAACTGCTTACATTTGAAAGAGAGGTAGAACATAAAAGGAAGTTGTCATCATCTGGTAAGCTCACTGATGACTTTGTATCAGGTAATACTGCACTGATAGGCCAGGAGTCAGAATATGCTGCATCAAAAAGTGCCTATGATGAGCATATTGATTTCTCTACTCATACTGAACATGCTTTTGTTGGTGTTGATGGTAGTTCAGGTGGTAGTAGTGATAACTTATGTTTTTTGATGGAGGATATGAAGGGCATTCCAGATGATGATCTGGAAGAGATGGATATTTTGAGCCAAATGGCAATGATCAATATCAGATCTCAAAAGTTCTACAAATGAACTGGTAGGAAATTCCATGGACTCTCTGGCAAAACCAAAGTTGGTTTTGACAAGAGCAAGTTGAGGTGTCACAAGTGCCATAGGCTTGGACACGTTGCTAGAGAGTGTAGATCATCTGGATCTAACTCATCTGCACCCTTTGTGACTTTTCCAAGCAATAGCTCACAGAACAAAGGGCAACACTCTACCAGTTCTGGTCATCCATCACAAGCTCAGTCATCACCTGCATACTTTGTTCCTTAAAGTCCTATGCCATATCCTTACCCCTGCTTCTACATGCCACAGACCAATCAAGCTCAAGCACCCATTGCTCAACAACCACATGCTCTTCCTGAGCCTCAACCATCCCAATCTCATCAACATTCTCAACCTCAACAACACAGCTTTTTCACTCCAGGAGTTGTTGACTGGAGCAGTTTACCAGATGATATGTCTGGTCATGAACAACTGTTTCCTGGTGCTGGGTCAACATGGTGGTGACAATCCTTTTGGAAACCTTGCTCTCATGGCCCTGGAGTCTACTGATAGCTCATCTTCCAATGCCTCCATATCACAGGTATCACAGGTATCCTCTGAGGCCAAAGCCAAGTTATGTTCTGAATCATGCATATCCACATTTGCATCTATTAAAGAAGCAAATGTAGCTTTAATTAACAAAACCTTGAGCTAGAGCAAATAATTTCCAAAAGAAAAGCTGAATTTGAGCCTGTGCTTAATGATAAGAATGATGAGATTTATAAACTTAAATGCCAAATCACTGATGATAAGGCTAGGGAAGAGGTACTTCTAGAAAAGTATAGAGACCTCAAGGAAACACTTGCAGCTACTCAGGTAGAGTGTGATCGCTGGGTACAATCCTGCAAGGGTTTTGAAATGCTTCTCAGTAAGCAATCAGCTTCCAATGTGAAGTTTGGCATTGGTTATAATCACACTGCTCCTCCTACAGATTTTACTTCCAGAGCAGAAGTAGAATCTGAAGGAGAAAGCAATAACCAATCCTTCTTATCATGTGATTTACTATCTGATACAGCACCATCAGAGGTTGAAGTCAGCATTAATTCATCCCAAAACCAATCAGCTGATGCAGAAACATCTGATGGTTCAAATGCTGACACTCACATGATCAAAAGGTTGATCACTTCAAGTGTTATCTTACAAAGTACTGAAAGTATTGAAGAGCAAGTTATAACACCTGAAGAACAAATCCATTCTACTACAAGTACTGAAGGGAAGAAAACTGCAAGTAGAAAGGGTGGGAAAACTACTGAAGTAGATATCAGGAATGCAAGTACTGATATAAAACTGCTGAAGAACAAGTCTTCAGTAGTTTCATCTTCTTCAACAGATTATCAACTAAAGATGAAGAAAAAGCCATGTGAAATATGTGGCTTATTCAATCATCTTACTGATGATTGCTGGTATAAAAAGGGCTCCAAACTCAGACACAATGAGACCATTAAAAAGAAATAGACAAAATGAAAACTGAGTTTGAGACCAAGTTTGTACCAGCAACATCAAAAACTGCAACCCCAAAGTCCAAAAAGAAATCCAAAAGGAAGGGGTAAATTAGGCAACAGCTGAGGTTGCTCAAATGAAGATGGTACAACACAGGCATCCATCAAACTCAAGTACTAATGTGTCTGATGAGCTGAAAGCTTTATCACAAAATCAGACACAACTTGTTATGATGGTTCAACATCTATTGAGGAGAGTCAACCAATTAGATGCTCCTGTGCTGAAACCACAGAAAAGGAAATCCAAGCCAAATGATTCCTCTTCCACACCATCTCCATCACCTCAGGCTGTTGTTCATAACAAACCAGTTAGTTTACCATCTGTTGATGAAAACAAACCCAAAACCAAAAAGGTTTGGGTCTCAAAACCTAACTAATTTGTTATGATGATTGCAGGGTTCTTCAGCATGCCAAAGAAGCATCTGGTATGTAGACAGTGGAGGATCCATGCATATGACAGGGAGCAGCTCTCTTCTTAATGACTACTCTCAAGGAAAGAAGGGGTCTGTCTCTTTTGGCAATGATGCTAAGGGTTACATCATCGGTAAAGGCTTTGTTTCCAATGGGGAAATAAGGTTTGATGATGTTAACCATGTGGAGAATCTCAAGTACAACCTCTTGAGTGTCAGTCAAATGTGTGATAAAGGCCATGTTGCTCTTTTCACCAGTCAGAACTGCAGGATTCTGTCATCCAAAGTTCTGAGATTGATTGACAAGGTGTTAGATGATCATACACTCCTGAAGGCCAACAGGACAGGAAGAGTATATGCCTTAGATCTCTCCAAGAAAATAGATCTAAAAGGCCATCCTTACCTATTCTTCAAGGCTTCTCCTCAAGAATCTGATCTATGGCATAGAAGGCTGGGTCATGTGAATCTCAAAAACATGAACCAGCTAATACACCATGGTTTAGTAAGAGGGTTGCCTATGAAGGAGTTCAAATGTGAAGACAACTGCACTGCTTGTTTAAAGGGGAAACAACACAAAGTCTCATTCCCTCCAATAGAAGAGCCAAAGTCCACTGCCTGCTTGCAATTACTGCATATGGATCTTTCTGGTTCTGTCAGAGTGATGAGCATGGCAAAGAAGAAATACTTTCTGGTAATTGTGGATGATTACTCCAGATTTGTATGGACTTTCTTCTTGCATTCCAAAGATGAAGCTGCAAAAGCTATTATGAACTTTGTGTTATATGTGGAGAAGCAGTATTCCCTTCCAGTCAAGTGTGTGAGGAGTGATAATGGCACAGAATTTAGAAATCATACACTTGATGACTTCTACTTGTCAAAGGGAATTAAGAGGCAATTCAGCATTCCAAGAACTCCTGAACAAAATAGAGTGGTGGAGAGAAAGAACGGACCCTCATTGAAGCTGCAAGGTCAATGTTGGCTGATTCAGGTTTGCCACTGACCTTTTGGGCTGAAGCTGTCAACACAGCTTGCTATGTGCACAATAGAGTGTTAGTGAATCAAAGGCTGATGAAGACTCCTTATGAAGTACTACATCATTTGGCCCCTTTGATTTCATTCTTTAGAGCATTTGGGTGTCCCTGTTACATTCTCAACACAAGCAATCCACTCCAGAAGTTTGAATCAAAGGTGGGTGCAGGGTATTTTGTTTGTTATTCATCAACTTGCAAGGCATATAGAGTTTTCAACTGCAGAACGAAGATAGTTGAAGAGACTTTACATATGAAGTTTAATGAATCTCCAAAGGACAAGATTCCACAAAACCCTGTGGAGTTATTTGATTTAGACATACTGCAATATGTTCCTTATCAGGCTCCAGCTGTTGCTCCTGTCAACAGTTCTCTACCTGGTGGTACTGATGATGATGTAGCCAGTACTCACCTTTTCAGGTTTAGTGACCAACTACTTGAGTCGTCTAAACCTGATGCTCCTGTAGCTTCAGCAGTTCCATCCACAACAAATGCTGATAAGATTTCTGAATCATCTACTTCATTTGAGTTGCCATCTCCAACATGGTTTCAAGAATCTGCATCACCATCTGTTGCTGCTGAAGGTCCTACAAACACTTGCACAGATCTCATTGTTTATCAAGAGCTGAAGAATCACCCAATGTCTCAAATCATTGGTGATATCAATGTTGGAGTTTCAACAAGAAGTCATTTGTCCAATTTCTGTTTCTATGCTCTCTTCATCAGTCAGCAAGAGCCAAAGAACTACCATGTTGTACTAAGACAATGGATGGGTTAAAGTAATACAGCTTGAGCTTCTTCAGTTCAAAAAGCAGCAAGTGTGGGAGCTTGTTCCTTTACCCCAAGGTAAGTGTGCAATAGGCACTAAATGGTGTTTAGGAATAAAACAGATGAAAAGGGCCAAATTGTTAAGAACAAGGCCAGGCTGGTTGTACGGGGTTTGCACAAGAAGAAGGTATTGATTATGATGACACCTTTGCCCCTATAGCCAGACTAGAGGCAATTAGATTGTTCTTAGCCTATGCTGCCTTTCACAATCTTAAAGTTTTTCAAATGGATGTCAAAAGTGCCTTTTTATATGGTAAAATAAAAGAGGAAGTTTATGTGTGTCAACCACCAGGTTTTGAGGACAATAAACATCCTGATTGGGTGTATAAGCTTGATAAGGCTCTTTATGGGTTGAAACAAGCTCCTAGAGCCTAGTATGAAACATTATCAAATTTTCTTTCTCAAAATAATTTCACTAGAGGCTCCATTGATAAAACTTTATTCATAAGGAAAGTGGGACAGCATAAGCTACTTGTTTAGATTTATGTTGATGATATTATTTTTGCATCCTTTGATCCACAGTTGTGTGATGAATTTACAAACTTAATGCAAAAGAAGTTTGAAATGAGTGCCATGGGAGAATTACAGTTCTTTCTGGGTTTGCAAATCAAACAAAGGATTGATGGAACCTTCATTTATCAGTCCAAATATACAAAAGATCTGTTGAATAAGTTTGATTTACAAAACTGGATGTCCTGTTCTACTCCCATGAGCAGCACCACATAACTGGATGTTGATCAGAAAGGTAAAGCGGTTGATGAAACCCTTTACAGATGTATGATTGGGTCCTTGATGTACCTTACAGCTTCTAGACCAGACATTATGTTTGCAACATGTCTCTGTGCTAGATTTCAGGCTGCACCTAAAGAATCCCATTTGATTGCAGTCAAAAGGATCTTTAGATATTTGCAAGGTACTCAATCACTAGGACTTTGGTATTCCACTGGGCATTCTTACAAATTAGTTGCTTTCTCTGATGGTGACTATGCAGGATGCAAAGTGACCAGAAAATCAACTTCTGGAGGATGCCAATTCTTAGGTAATTGTTTAGTTTCTTGGCAGAGTAAGAAACAAACCTCAATTGCTACATCCACTGCTGAAGCTGAGTACATTGCTGCTGCAAGTTGTACATCTCAGGTACCTTGGCTTCAGAATCGATTATTGGATTATGGCATTACTGAGACTAAGACTCCATTATTAATGGATAGTGCTTCAGCTCTCTGTATTGTTAAAAATCCAGTCCAACATTCTAGGACCAAACATATTGAGATCAGACATCATTTTATTAGGGATTGTTATGAAAAAGGTCTGATTGATCCAAAGTTTGTCCCTAGTGCTGATGAGCTTGCAGATATCTTTACTAAGCCTTTAGACAGTACAACTTTTCAAAATCTTGTACTGAGGCTTGGTATGCTGTAGCTAGAATAATTGACTGATACTAGTGCTAATCAGCCAAGTACTGATGAGCATTAGTATACAAAAGTCAAATATAAGTACTGAAAAGTTATTTAGTCTTCAGCATTTTTTCATAACTACTGAAGACTAACATACTTCAAAGTGCTGAAGTGCATTATTTATTGAAAACAACTGATATAGTTACAACTACTGATGTGGTTATAACTACTGATGTGTAGTTTTTCCAAATAAGTACTGAAGAACAAATTTTGTCCACAAGTACTGATGAGTAATTTTACACATAAGTACTGAAGACAATATTTGTTCACAAACTCTAACGAATTATTTATTTCATCAGATCTTATGAACATATGTTCACAAGAGCTGAAGAATAAATATTCACAAGAGCTGAAGGCTAATGAAACATCTGAAATTCAGATAAAGTCTGATGAGTAAATGTTGAGGTCAGAATGAAACAACTGAATTGATGACAACAGCTGATGAGTAAACTTACTCTTCAGCTGATTTCAATATCTGCTGTTTCATATTCAAACAACTGAAGGACAAAACCATGTCTTCAGTAGTTTTACAAATACTGATGACTAACACCAAGTTCTCAGTTGTTTACAACAACTGAAGCAAAACCATGTCTTCAGTAGTTTACAACTACTGATGACTAACACCAAGTCTTCAGTTGTTTACAACGTCTGAAGATGAAAACCATATCTTCAGTAGTTCTCAACTACTGATGATTAACAACAAGTCTTCAGTTATTTACAACATCTGAAAGCAAAACCTTGTCTTCAGTAGTTTACAACTACTGATGACTAACACCAAGCTTTCAGTCGTTTCCAACCTCTGAAGGTTCAACCCATGTCATCATCGTTTCAAACAACTGATGACTAACACCAAAACCTTCAGTCGTTTCCTTTCAGCTGTTTCATAACCATTATAAATACCTAACCCTAACTTCAGAGTTTTTCATTCTCTCATAACCTAATGCTCAAAAACTCTGAAACCTCTCTCCTACCATTAATGGCGACCATGCAGCTCAAACCCAGACACAACTGTGTTGCCTACCTTACCAATCACCATTCTGGACTAAGTTCGACAATCCCATAGATCTTATGGTCGACTCCTAATACCAAACGGCCTTTCTCCTAAATCCAACAATATATGCCGAATCTCTTCAACAGTTCTGGACGAACGTCACCCTCACTGGAGAGAATGACGCCGAGGTCTCTCTCCAGTCGTTCGTCAACAACCAGAAGGTGGTCATCACTCCGGCAATCCTTCGCCAAACCCTAAAACTAGATGATGCCACCTTCCCCACTGGATATCCAAAGGGCACTACTGATCTATCCTTTGCCCACCATGGATACTAGGGTAACCTCAGTGCTTCTACCATCCTAAAGAAGCACTTCCATGACGCAGAACGCCTTATATTCCACATGGTGAATGTCTGCCTAGCCCCAAAAACCTCTTCATGGGACCAAATGTCCTCCAGGAGGCAGCAGGTATTATTCTCTATCCTTGAGCACCAAAACTTAAATTTTTCTGAAATAATATTTTTAAAACTTAAGGATATGGCCTCAAAACCTTTTGCTAACCAATGGACACTATATCCACGGTTCATTATGGCCATTATAGAGAACCAGCTGAAAGCTGAGGGACTTGTTGGCCTTGGAGTCCCTGCCATGGCTGTATTGCCTGAGGTATACTCCAGGCACAACTCTGACCAGACACTCAAAAAGGCTGCCAAGCTGCGAAAACCCATGCAGATGGAACCCACAGCCTCCACCTCCAAATCCAAAGTCCCCACCAAACCCAAATCCAAAAAGCCCAAAAAGGCTACTCAGGGAGATGAGTCCCCTGAGGATGCCCCTTCAACACAAAGGCAGGATATATCTACTGGCATTAATCCCCCAGTAGATAAAGGACTCCACCAACCTCAACCGCTCAGGCATCCTCTCAACAGGAGCCTGAAGCAACCACATCAAGGGAACCTACACATCTGTAACCTTCTCGCTTGAGGAGGTTGCCATTGAAAAACACCAATCTCCCCGGGTGCACACTGCTTCTACCCCATCTCCCACTGCAACTGCCCCTCAAAGTCCAACCCTTATTATTGCAAAAATGCTGACTCAGCTCAACACTGCACCCTCTCCACAGGAACCTATAACAACTAGGAAAACCCCAACCAATGAGAGGGAGGAACCAAGTGTTGCTGAGAGCCCACAACATAAGGATTATCATGTTCAATCTCCCAGTGTGGAAGGGGAGATTAGAACATCTGGTGAGGCTGCCAGTTCCACTAATTCAGCACACGAGCAGGATGAAGCTGGTACTATAGCTAAGTCCTCACCAGAGGCAACTACCAATGAAGGTTCTAATCCTGAGGCAGGAAGTCCCCAATACCAAGAACAAGGGGCACATGTGTATACTGAGCCACACTCAGCACATGTACATCCTGATCCAATCAGGAGGTCAGGTGATTCAGCAACTGCTGATGATGACCTGGGCTTTTTTTATGATCTTCTAGCCCAGAACACTATTCTTGAGGAGGAGGTAAGTAGATTAAAAGAGCTACTTGCCCAACTCTCTCAAGAATCAAGTCAATCTGCCACCAAAATAACCCAACAGATGGCACCTTCATCTGAAGGTCTCACAAACACCGAACCACTCCTAAAATCTCAACCACCAGCCTCTCCTTCTGGCACTATTTCTCAGGGACAGAACCCCCATGAGAAATAGCTGCTATCTTTCAAAACTCCCTGCCTCTCATCACACCCATTATCACTGATATAGTGATCAAAACCCTTGATGTGTAAGGCCCCGCTCACCGGGCACCTTACTGTTGGTTCTTCATTGCACATAATACATACATATAGTATATGATCATAAAATAACGCAGCGGAATTGATAAAAATATACACTCACATTCATTCATAAAAGCTTTTACATCATTGTCTTGATTACAAAATACAAGCTTTCCTTACATTGCCTAGCTTTACTATGATTGCTGCTGAAGCTCAGCAATCATAGGGTCATATACAGTGACCTCTAATAGAAGATATTAAGTTCAAAAATATCTTTGTCATCATAAAGGAGATTCCTTAAGTAATCCCGTTTATCAGGATTCTTAAGAAATCTCACACTTGCATGCAACATGATGTGTTGCGTGCATTACGGGCCCACAACACATGATGTGGCAGCATAATCAAAAGGAGAATGCCGTCCCCACGAACTGAGTAGCCGCCTCGTGCCATCCTCAGCAACACTACCTGCGAACTGGAGAACACATAAAAAGTCAGCGTTGCTGAGTGAGTTCTAGTTTTATAATAAAACATACTTTCATTCTTATTAACCGTTCTTTTATACATGTGTTCACACATCTTACGTACACGTAGATAATATTATTATTATCTTCATCCTTCGTTCATTAATCATTCATTCGTGTACCATTCATCATTCTCGTTCACTTTCATACGTACATGCTTTACATTCATTCATTACTTCTGTTCGAACGTTTGTTTCATTCATTCATACATTCATTACATTGGTTCGAACATTCTTTACATTCAGTGACATGTGCAATACCCCCTTACATCATACATACTGCTGGTGCTGGACCTGTGGTAATCAACCACGAACGTTGTGCACAAATGCTGATCCAGTCACCTGGGGTAGGTACATGCACCACTTATCTTTTCACTTTACTTCTGGATCAATGCCATATGCTATACCCCGAACGTTGTGCACAAATGCGGGTGCTGGACCTGTGATGATCAATCACGAACGTTGTGCACTAATGCTGATCCAGTCACCTAGGGTAAGCGGCAAGGATCCCATACATACATCTGGTCAATCACAAAGACTGACCCCGATGTGCATTCTTCGGGTAGCTAACCCGCACACCGTTGAGCTAACACCTGCCAGGGGTGTGCACCTCCTTACATTCGCTTGCAAGCCTTTCTTACATTCATTCATTCATTCGTTAATGCATGCATTCATTCATCATGTTCCTTCTTTCATTATCTTTCACTTTACGTTCTTAATACATTCGTTTCATTCTTTCATTCATTCACGTAAAGTTATTAAAAGATAACATACATTTACATAAGGAACATAGGTATTTACAAATCATCAGTATTTACCATCTATCATGGCCACATCATACTTAACATACATACATCATACATACACTTCTCTATACATTCACATCAGCCCTATACGGGCGACTGAACCTAACCAAGTCGCATGTCCTCCATGCGATTGGACCGTGCGATTTGGGCTGTCATACGAATGGGCATACAATCGTGCGACTGGACTTCCTTCCGCACGAATAGACACTATACGACTGGGCTATATGCGACTAACTCTTAACCGTACGACTGAACTACCCTGCGATTGGACCTATGCGACCGAAACCCCCAATCGCATAGCCTATCGTGCGACTGAGGCTCAATCGTGCGTCTGAGCCTCAATCGTGCGATTGGACATCAACTAATCCTCATTCGGCCGAATGGCCCTTCAGTCGCATAACCCTAACTGGGCAGCGACTGGAGTTCTTCATGAACAGCAGTCGCGAACCAACACACTCAAACTCATCATAAACCCATTTTCAAATCGACCCTCCCAAGTCTCAGGGATTCATACTAGGACATCATACAAGCATATACAAGTCCTAATTCTTAGTATAAACACATTACTCAAGATTCACCCAAATGGGACAAGCATATACAAGTCCTAATTCTTACTATAAACACATTACTCAAGATTCACCCAAATGGGTCAAACTTACACTATTTCAAAAATAGGGTTTCTATGTGATTCCAGCCCCAAAATCGTTAGAAAACATGTAAATGAGGGGTTCTAGAACTCACAATAACAGGTAGGAGTTGATGAGCTTCGATTTGGCTAGCTTCTCGACAAATTCAGAGCTCGGTCAGCACTTTCCCTCTTTTCTTTCTCTGCTCTCGTTCACTCTCTGCTCTTCCCGACTGAAATTTCTAAGTGTTGGGAGGAGAATGAGAGCTGCTCCCCTTTTATAGGTATTGCTCAATCGCATCTGCTCCAGGGGTGACTGGACCTTCAGTCGCATGAACACCATGCGACTGGACCCCAGTCGCATGAGTTCCACGCGGTTCATCCTTCATTCGGGCGATCTAACTCCATTCGTACGGTTGAGCTTCAATCGGCCAAATAACACGCGGTTGAACCTCCAGTCGCATCAATTCCATGCGACTGAGGCTCAGTCGCATAACCGACCAAAAAGTCAAACTGCCGGGTGTTACAAGTCCACCCCCCTTATTTAGGTTTCGTCCCCGAAACCTGTTATTCCTCGAACAATCGTGGGTAATGCTGCCTCATTTCTTCTTCAGTTTCCCACGTCGACTCGGATCCCTTCCTGTGCCGCCACTGTACGCGCACAAGGGGAACCACTTTATTTCTTAACTTCTTATCTTTGCGATCGATGATCGCCACTGGTTGCTCTACATAGTTGAGCCGTTCTTCTACCTCGATGTCCCCCAGTGGAACGACCATGTCCTCGTCCGCCAAACATTTCCTCAGATGAGACACGTGGAAAGTCGGGTGGATTCCACTTAGTTCATCTGGTAGATCCAATTTATAGGCCACCTCTCCTACTCGAGCAATGATTCGGAAAGGGCCTATATACCGCGGACTCAACTTACCCCTCTTCCGTAATCGAATGATCCCTTTCCAAGGTGAGACCTTTAACATAACCCGGTCGCCCACCTGGAACTCAATCGGCCTGCGTCGTTTGTCGGCATACGATTTCTGTCAGTCTTTGGCCGCCTTCATATAAGCTTTAATTCTTTCGAGCTTTTCAGTCGTAGCCTCGACCACTTCGACGCTTCCCAATTCTTTCTGACCAATTTCACCCCAACAGACGGGTGTCCTGCATCTCCTACCGTATAGCATCTCATAGGGTGGCATGCCGATACTGGCATGATAACTGTTGTTGTATGAGAACTCAGCTAACGGTAGATGGTCATCCCAACTTCCCCCGAAGTCAATAACACATGCCCGGAGCATGTCCTCCAAAGTCTGAATGGTCCTTTCCGACTGACCATCAGTTTGAGGATGATAAGCCGTGTTAATATGCAACCTCGTCCCCATCGCATCGTGGAATTTCTTCCAGAATTTGGATGTAAACCGGGTGTCGCGATCAGACACAATCGACACCGGTACACCATGACAAGTCACAATCTCTTTGATGAAAAGATCGGCCAACCTTTCGGACGAATATGTCTCGCGCATCGGTAAGAAGTGAGCACTCTTCGTCAATCGATCCACAATCACCCAGATCGTATCATACCCTTTCGGGGTACGTGGCAGCTTTGTGATAAAATCCATGGTGATGTGCTCCCACTTCCATTCCGGTATGTCCAACGGTTGAATCTTTCCATACGGCTTCTTGTGCTCTGCCTTTACTTGCAACACGTGAGGCATTTACTCACATACTCCACCACATCACGTTTCATACCCGGCCACCAGTAATCTTTCTTCATATCTTGGTACATCTTGGTAGCACCGGGATGAATGGAGTATCGAGTTTTATGGGCTTCATCCATGATCACCATACGTAGATCCCCAAATCGTGGAATCCACATCCGCCCAAAGCGAGTCTTGACACCAAACGTGTTTTCACCCAGTTCCGCGACCAGACCTCTCATTCGTTCAGAGTTTAGATGATCCTCTTTCAGCGCTTCATCTTGGAACTCTTTGACCTGTTTCATCACGTCTAGGTCATGATTAGTTGGTACGCCTTAACCCGAATCGGCTCGGGCCTCTCCTTCCGGCTAAGGGCATCAGCCACCACGTTGGCTTTACCCGGGTGGTAATGGATCTCACAATCATAATCTTTTATCAGCTCCAACCACCGCCTCTGCCTCATGTTTAGATCCTTCTGCTCGAAGAAGTACTTCAAGCTCTTGTGGTCTGTGATGATGGTGCACTTCGTCCCGTATAGATAATGCCGCCAAATCTTCAACGCGAACACCACAGCTGCTAGTTCCAAGTCATGAGTAGGGTAATTAACCTCATGAACTTTCAGCTGTCGGGATGCATAGGCTATCATCTTCCCCCTTTACATTAATACACATCCCAACCCCGAGTAGGAAGCATCAGAATAAACCACCAAATCTTCACTTCCCTCGGGTAATTCCAATACTGGAGCTTGGGTCAATCTCGTCTTCAGTTCTTCAAACGCCTTCTCCTGAGCTTGACCCCATACAAATTTCACATCCTTTCGGGTCAACTTGGTCAGTGGAGACGCGATTTTTGAAAAGTCTTGGATAAACCTTCGGTAGTAACCCGCCAAACCCAAGAAACTACGGATCCCATACGGCGTCTTCGGAGACTTCCATTGCATTACTGCCTCCACTTTCGCCGGATCAACCAGAATCCCATCCGGATTTACCACGTGACCCAAGAATTGGACCTCACGCAACCAAAATGCGCACTTGGAGAATTTTGCATACAATTTCTCCCTCCTCAACGTCTCCCAAACTTCGCGAATGTGACCGGCATGCTCAGTCTCGTCCTTCGAATAAATCAAGATGTCATCAATGAATACAATCTCCTATTTATCCAACATCGGCCGACACACTCTATTCATCAGGTCCATAAAAGCAGCTGGCGCGTTGGTCAAACCAAAAGACATGACGAGGAACTCGTAGTGACCGTAGCGCGTACAAAAGCTGTTTTAGGGATATCCTGCTCCTTCACCTTCAGTTGATGGTAACCTGATCGAAGATCTATTCGTGAGAACCAACTAGCACCCTGAATTTGGTCAAACAAGTCGTCGATCCTCAGCAAGGGGTATCTGTTCTTTACTGTCAGCTTATTCAGCTCGCGGTAGTCGATGCACATCCTCATACTACCATCCTTCTTCTTTACAAACAGACCGGAGCACCCCAAGGTGAGATACTCAGTCTAATAAACCCCTTATCCAGTAACTCTTGTAATTGCTCCATCAACTCTTTCATCTCCGTTGGGGCCAATCGATATGGTGCTTTGGCAACAGGTTGGGCGCCTGGTATCAGATCAATCTGGAACTCGATCTCTCTGTCAGGTGGCAATCCTGATAAGTCTTCCGGGAACACGTCTGGGAACTCACACACAACCGGAACATCAGATAGTTGTGGTGTTGGCTTTTCTACATCCTTTACATAACATAAAAGGCGTTACATCCACGCCTCATACATTTCCCCACCACTGCCATTGAGATCACCTTCGGAATCATAGTAACCCGATCGCCATAAACTATCACTGGACTACCGTCGGGCGCTGTCAAACTGATCATCTTCTTGCGACACACAATGTTCGCCTCGAAATCTACCAACCAATCCATCCCAAGCACCAAATCGAAACCGCCTAACGTCATCGCAAATGGTTTAACTGGGAATTTGTGACCCTCCAGTTCTACATCGCAACCCTCAATTACCTCGGAAATCCTGGTGGTTTTTCCTATAGCAGTCTCTACATCAAACGGCACATCTACACGTCTACTACTAACGGGCAATTTGGCATAAAAAGCAGCAGAAATAAAACTCCTACTGGCACCCAAATCAAATAATACAGAAGCTAAAGTTTGGTTCACCAGAAACGTACCGGACACTACATCGGGGTCCGTCCTAGCCTCTTCTTGCGTCATCGTGAATGCCCTGGCGCTTACTTTCGACCCTTCGCCCACTGCCATCTTCACGCCGGAACCCTCAGATCTCGGCTTCTTGCAATCTTTATTCATATGACCACTTTCCCCACAGTTAAAACACCTCAAGCCCTTACATTCTTTAGCCATATGACCTGGCTTTCCACACTTAAAACAAACATTCAGCCCCCATCTGCACTCGCCACTGTGCTCTCGCCCACATTTCCCACACTTTCTCGACCCTGTACTTGACGCAACCACACGGCGATCATCAACCCGTGCCTTCTTGCTGCTTGTCGAAGTATCACCTCGACCCAACCTCTTTCCCTGCCATTTCCTTTCATCACTTCCCTTCATACTACCCTCAGCTTTCACCAGTGCAGCTCGTTCATCGTACAACCTCCCAGCTAAATCCACCGCCGACCTAAAAGTACTGGGTCGAGCGGAAATCAAATGCCAACGAATTTCGGCTGGCAACCCCTGAATATACCGGTTAATCTTGCGAGACATCGGCGTCACTTGCTCTGGCACCAACCGTGCCATGTCGTTAAACTTGGTTGTGTATTGTTGGTGGGTCATCGTCCCCGCCTCCAACTGCAGGAACTCTCTCTCAACTCTGTCCATCTCCCGACAAGGACTAAACTCCTCGATCACCATTCTCTTCAACTCAGACCACTTCATCTTTCCAATGGCCCTGCTACCCTCGGCCTGGACAATATTGTCCCACCAGCACAATGCCGTCCCCGTAAAAGAGTGGGTAGCAAACTTCACCTTTTTATCCTCTTGGCAGTCACTGACATCGAGGACCGCCTCCATCTCTCTCACCCATTGGTGAGCATCCGCAGCCGTACCAGAACCATCAAAAGTCGGGGCTTGCACCTCATAAATGCCCCATAGTTCCAACCCCGGGCAGTCTCCCGTACCTACTCTTCTTCCTCTTCCTCTTCATCATCAGATAGTACTGTTTCTGCTTCCGTCTGTTGCTGTCTACCTGAGGACCGATTCCTCCCTCGTCTCTCATCTTCACGTACTGCCTTTATCACTTCGGTCACTACACACGGTAAGATCGTCTGCATGACCTGGTGCACTTCCTCGACCACTGACTCTTTTACCGAGGCTCTCAAATTTGCGCTTTCGTCTGCCTCCTCCTGATGAGGAGTCTTGTTTTCCTCATGAACAACTTTCTCTGCCCTAGGTCTTCCTCGCGTGACACGCGGTTCAGCACCACGTCCACCACCACGAGAAGCTTTAGATGATCTACCACCAACCATCTTCTATCACACTGAAAGATTCAAACACCAACATGGTCATTCAAGGAAATAGCTCAGTTTATGTTAAGTATAATAGGTCCCTAATTACAGTGGCCAGTTGTGATTAGCCACTTACTTTACTCTTCGCACCCCGAGCATTACCTGTCCCGACTACATTAGTATCTAAGTCTAACAGTACACATAAACACACATCATGCGCACGTAATCATGATTAACTTTAAGAAAATACCTGATGGCACGCAGCTACTCAGGTGGCATTCTCATTCTCCCTATCCCATTCTCAGTTTAAGTTTAGGTTTATTGTGAAAATTTACCCGTTTTACTTAAACTTTTGCTCTGATACCAACTTGTAAGGCCCCGCTCACCGGGCACCTTACTGTTGGTTCTTCATTGCACATAATACATATATATAGTATATGATCATAAAATAACGTAGCGGAATTGATAAAAATATACACTCACATTCATTCATAAAAGCTTTTACATCATTGTCTTGATTACAAAATACAAGCCTTCCTTACATTGCCTAGCTTTACTATGATTGCTGCTGAAGCTCAGCAATCATAGGGTCATATACGGTGACCTCTAATAGAAGATATTAAGTTCAAAAATATCTTGTCATCATAAAGGAGATTCCTTAAGTAATCCCGTTTATCAGGATTCTTAAGAAATCTCACACTTGCATGCAACATGATGTGTTGCGTGCATTACGGGCCCACAACACATGATGTGGCAGCATAATCAAAAGGAGAATGCCGTCCCCCACGAACTGAGTAGCTGCCTCGTGCCATCCACAGCAAAACTACCTGCGAACTGGAAAACACATAAAAAGTCAGCGTTGCTGAGTGAGTTCTAGTTTTATAATAAAACATACTTTCATTCTTATTAACCGTTCTTTTATACATGTGTTCACACATCTTACGTACACGTAGATAATATTATTATTATCTTCATCCTTCGTTCATTAATCATTCATTCGTGTACCATTCATCATTCTCGTTCACTTTCATACGTACATGCTTTACATTCATTCATTACTTCTGTTCGAACATTTGTTTCATTCATTCATTACATTGGTTCGAACATTCTTTACATTCGATGACATGTACAATACCCCCTTACATCATACATACTGCTGGTGCTGGACCTGTGGTAATCAACCACGAACGTTATGCACAAATGCTGATCCAGTCACCTGGGGTAGGTACATGCACCACTTATCTTTTCACTTTACTTCTGGATCAATGCCATATGCTATACCCCGAACGTTGTGCACAAATGCGGGTGCTGGACCTGTGATGATCAATCACGAATGTTGTGCACTAATGCTGATCCAGTCACCTAGGGTAAGCGGCAAGGATCCCATACATACCTCTGGTCAATCACAAAGACTGACCCCGATGTGCATCCTTCGGGGTAGCTAACCCGCACACCGTTAAGCTAACACCTGCCAGGGGTGTGCACCTCCTTACATTCGCTTGCAAGCCTTTCTTACATTCATTCATTCATTCGTTAATGCATGCATTCATTCATCATGTTCCTTCTTTCATTATCTTTCACTTTACGTTCTTAATACATTCGTTTTATTCTTTCATTCATTCGCGTAAAGTTATTAAAAGATAACATACATTTACATAAGGAACATAGGTATTTACAAATCATCAGTATTTACCATCTATCATGGCCACATCATACTTAACATACATACATCATACATACACTTCTCTATACATTCACATCAGCCCTATACGGGCGACTGAACCTATCCCAGTCGCATGTCCTCCATGCGACTGGACCGTGCGATTTGGGCTGTCATACGAATGGCCATACAATCGTGCGACTGGACTTCCTTCGCATTTAACACCCAAAAGTTTGACTTTTGATAGGTTGTGCGACTGAGCCTCAGTCGCCTGGGATTTATGCGACTGGAGGTTCAACCGCATGCTATTCGGCCGATTGAAGCTCAACCGTACGATTGGAGTTCAACCGCCCGAATGAAGGACGAACCGCATGGAACACATGCGACTGGGGTCCAATCGCATGGTGTACATGCGACTGAAGGTCCAGTCACCCCTGGACCAGATGCGACTGAGCTGGGGGTATAAAAGAGGAGCAGCTCCCTTCTCCTTCCCAACACTTGCATATTTCAGTCGGGAAAGAGAGCAGAGAGCGAACGAGAGCAGAGAAGAAAGAGGGAAAGTGCTGACCGAGCTCCGGATTTGTCGTGAGGCTAGCCAAATCGAAGCTCATCAACTTCGACCTGTTAATGTGAGTTCTAGGACCCCTCCTTTACATGTTTTCCAACGATTTTAGGGCTGGAATCACATATAAACCCTATTTTTGAAATAGTGTAAGTTGACCCATTTGGGTGAATCTTGAGTAATGTGTTTATAGTAAGAATTAGGACTTGTATATGCTTGTATGATGTCCTAGTATGAATCCTTGAGACTTGGGAGGGTCGATTTGGGCTGAAAATGGGTCTATGATGAGTTTGGGTGCGTTGGTTCGCGACTGCTGTTCATGAAGAACTCCAGTCGCTGCCCAGTTAGGGTTATGCGACTGAAGGGCCATTCGGCCGAATGAAGATTTGTTGATGTCCAATCGCACGATTGAGGCTCAGACGCACGATTGAGCCTCAGTCGCATGATGGGCTATGCGATTGGGGGTTTCAGTCGCATAGGTCCAATCGCAGAATAGTTCAGTAGTGCGGTTAAGAGTTAGTCGCATATAGCCCAGTCGTATAGTGTTTAGTCGTACGGAAGGAAGTCCAGTCGCACGATTGTATGCCTATTCGCATGACAGCCCAATCGCACGTTCCAGTCGCATGGAGGACATGCGACTGAGATAGGTTCAGTCGCCCGAACAGGGCTGATGTGAATGAATAGAGAAGTGTATGTATGATGTATGTATGTTAAGTATGATGTTGATATGATAGATGATGAATGTATGATGGGGTGTGTGTTCCTTATGATTATGTATGTTTATCTTTCCGAAACTTTACGAACAACGAGAATGAATGAATGAAGTATTATGTAATATAAAGTGAAAGATAATGAAAGAGGAACACGATGATGAATGCATGTATTAACGAATGAACGAAAAGAAGAATGATGATGAATACATGCATTAATGAACAAACGAATTAAGTCTTGCAGCATTGAATAACGCGATTGGTCCTTCTCTATGATCGACCATGGTCATGGTACCTCTACCGCTTACCTCTAGTACCGTGGCATACGTTTTGTTATTCATATGTTGACTTCGGCCCGGTAGCTAATAACGATCGCGGTGTAGCATATGGTATTGGTACAATCACCTTTCAATGTGCAAGTAAGTATGAAACAGGATTCTTGTCATTCGACCACAGTAATCATAGCCGAGTGCTATGAAGTGGGTAAAGCCTGACAGAATCCATACGAGAAGTTAAAGATAACGATGTATAACGAATGATGAAGATAATAATGAATATTATCTCTGTGTACGTATGATGTATAAACGCATGTATGAAAGGATACTTTCAAATAAGTAAAAGTATTTTTATTGTAAAACTAGAACTCACTCAGCAACGCTGACTTTTCATGTGTTTTCCAGTTGGCAGGTAGTGTTGCTGAGGATGGCATGAGGCGGCTACTCAGCTCCTTTGGAATGGCATTCTCCATTTGATAATGCTGCAACGTCATGTGTTGCGGGCCCGTAATGCACGTAACACATCATGTTGCATGCAAGTGCAAGATTTCTTGATAATCCTGATAACAGATTATTTAAGAAATCTTCTTTATGAAGAAAAATATATTCTTGAACTTAATATCTTCTATTAGAGGTCACTGTTTAGGACCATTTTGTACACAGAGAAGATGAAATCTTTTGTAGTGAAGCTAGACCATGATGTAAAGCTTTTATGATGAAATGAGAATGTATGACTTTTATAAATTCCGCTGCGTTATTCCATTATGTTTATATTAAATGTATGTTTTATGTGTGATGACGACCAACTGTGAGGTGCCCGGGATCGGGGCCTTACAAGTTGGTATCAGAACCAAAGTTTAAGTGAAATGGGTAAATTTTAAAATAAACCTAAACTTAAACTGAAAATGGGATAGAAAGAAGAGAATGCCATCTGAGTAGTTGCGTGTCATCATGTATTTTTATTAAAGTTAATCAGGATTTCGTGCACATGATGTGTTTATGTGTACTGTTAGACTTAGATACTAATGTAGTCAGGACAGGTAATGCTCGGGGTGCGAAGAGTAAAGTAAGTGGCTAATCACAACTGGCCACTGTAATTAGGAACTTACTATACTTAACATAAACTGAGCTATTTCCTTGAATGACCGTGTTGGTGTTTGAATCTTTCAGTGTGATAGAAGATGGTCGGTGGTAGATCATCTAAAGCTTCCCGTGGTGGTGGACGTGGTGCTGAACCGCGTAACACGCGAGGGAGGCCTAGGACAGAGGAAGTAGTTCATGAGGAAAACGAGACTCCTCATCAGGAGGAAGCAGACGAAAGCGCAAATTTGAGGGCCTCGGTAAAAGAGGCAGTGGTCGAGGAAGTGCACCAGGTCATGCAGACGATCTTACCGTCTGTAGTGACCGAAGTGATAAAGGCAGTACGTGAAGACGATAGACGAGGGAGGAATCGGTCCTCAGGTAGACGGCAACAGGCGGAAGCAGAAACAGTGTTATCCGATGATGAAGAGGAAGGGGGGAAGAGCAGGTACGGGAGACAGCCCGGGGTTGTAACTATGGGGCATTTATGAGGTGCAAGCCCCGACTTTTGATGGTTCTGGTACTGCTACTGATGCTCACCAATGGGTGATGGAAATGGAGGCTGTCCTCGACATTAGTGATTGCCAGGAGGACAAGAAGGTGAAGTTTGCTACCCACTCTTTCACAGGGACGGCTTTGTGCTGGTGGAACAATATAGTTCAAGCCGAGGGTAGCAGGGCTATAGGGAAGATGAAGTGGGCTGAGTTGAAAAGACTGGTGATTGAGGAATTCAGTCCTCGTCGGGAAATCGACAGAGTTGAGAGAGAGTTCCTGCAGTTGGAGGCGGGGACTATGACCCACCAACAATACACCACCAAGTTTAACGAGTTGGCGCTGTTGGTGCCAGAGCAGGTGACGCCGATGTCTCGAAAGATTAACCGGTATATTCAGGGGCTGCCAGCTGAAATTCGTTGGCACTTGATTTCTGTCCGACCAAGCACTTTCAGGTCGGCAGTGGATTTGGCGGGAAGGTTATTCGATGAACGGGCTGCGTTGGTAAAGGCTGATGGTAGCAAGAAGGGAAGTGGAGAGAAGGACTGGCAGGGGAAGAGATTTGGTCGGGGTGATACTTCGACGAGCAACAAGAAGGCGATGGTGGATGACCACTGTGTGGTCGTGACTGGAGCTGGGGTGAGGAAGTGTGGTAAGTGTGGAAGGGAGCACTCAGGGGAGTGCAAATGGGGATCCAACATCTGCTTTAAGTGTGAGAAGACAGGGCATATATCAAAGGATTGCCGGATGGGCAAGTGTTTTAACTGTGGTGAAGGTGGTCATATGAGCAGGGACTATAAGAAGCCGAGGGCTGAGGCTTCAGGGGTAAAGAAGACGGGAAGTGAAGGTCTGAGAGCAAGCGCCAGGGCATTCACAATGACGCAGGAAGAGGCTAGGACGGACCCTGATGTAGTGTCCGGTACGTTTCTGGTGAACCAAACTTTAGCCTCAGTATTATTTGATTCGGGTGCCAGTAGGAGTTTTATTTCTGCTGCTTTTTGTGCCAAATTGCCCGTTAGTAGTAGACGTGTGGATGTGCCGTTTGATGTAGAGACTGCTATAGGAAAAACCACCAGGATTTCCGAGGTAATTGAGGGTTGCGATGTAGAACTGGAGGGTCACAAATTCCAGTTAAACCATTTGCGATGACGTTAGGCGGTTTCGATTTGGTGCTTGGGATGGATTGGTTGGCAGATTTCGAGGCGAACATTGTGTGTCGCAAGAAGATGATCAGTTTGACAGCGCCCGACGGCAGTTCATGACAGTTTATGGTGATCGGGTTACTATGATTCCGAAGGTGATCTCAATGGCAGTGGCGGGGAAATGTATGAGGCGTGGATGTAATGCCTTTTTATGTTATGTAAAAGATGTAGAAAAGCCAACACCACGACTATCTGATGTTCCAGTTGTGTGTGAATTCCCAAACGTGTTCCCGGAAGACTTATCAGGATTGCCACCTGACAGAGAGATCGAGTTCTAGATTGATCTGATACCAGGCGCCCAACCTGTTGCCAAAGCACCATACCGATTGGCCCCGACAGAGATGAAAGAGTTAATGGAGCAATTACAAGAGCTGCTGGATAAGGGGTTTATTAGACCGAGTATCTCACCTTGGGGTGCTCCGGTCCTGTTTGTAAAGAAGAAGGACGGTAGTATGAGGATGTGCATCGACTACCGCGAGCTGAATAAGTTGACGGTAAAGAACAGATACCCCTTGCCGAAGATCAACGACTTGTTTGATCAACTTCAGGGTGCTAGTTGGTTTTCGCGAATAGATCTTCGATCAGGCTACCATCAACTGAAGGTGAAGGAGCAGGATATCCCTAAAACAGCTTTTCGTACGCGCTACGGTCACTACGAGTTCCTCGTCATGTCATTTGGGTTGACTAATGCGCCAGCTGCTTTTATGGACCTGATGAATAGGGTGTGCCGGTCGATGTTGGATAAATCGGTGATTGTGTTCATCGATGATATCTTGATTTATTCGAGGAGCGAAGAAGAGCATGCCGGTCACGTCAGGGAGGTGTTGGAGACGTTGAGAAGGGAGAAACTGTATGCTAAGTTCTCCAAATGTGCCTTCTGGCTACGCGAAGTTCAGTTCTTGGGTCACGTGGTAAATCCGGATGGAATTATGGTTGATCCGGCGAAGGTGGAAGCGGTGATGCAATGGAAGTCTCCAAAGACGCCATCTGAGATCCGAAGTTTCTTGGGTTTGGCGGGTTATTACCGAAGGTTCATCCAAGACTTTTCCAAAATTGCTTCTCCACTGACCAAGCTAACCCGGAAAAATGTAAAGTTTATATGGGGTCAAGCTCAAGAAAAGGCATTTGAAGATCTGAAGACAAGATTGACCCAAGCTCCGGTTCTGTCATTACCCGAGGGAAGCAAGATCTAGTGGTTTATTCTGATGCTTCTTATTCGGGATTGGGATGCGTGTTGATGCAGGGGGAAAGGTTATAGCTTATGCATCCCGGCAGTTGAAAGTCCATGAGGTTAATTACCCTACTCATAACTTGGAGCTCGCAGCTGTGGTTTTCACGTTAAAGATTTGGAGGCACTATCTCTACGGAACGAAGTGCACCATCTTTACCGACCACAAAAGTTTGAAGTACTTCTTCGAGCAAAAAGATCTGAATATGAGGCAACGGCGATGGTTGGAGCTTATAAAGGACTATGATTGTGAGATCCATTACCATCCGGGCAAAGCCAACGTGGTGGCGGATACCCTTAGCCGAAAGGAGAGGCCCGAGCCAATTCGGGTGAAGGCGTACCAGCTAATCATGACCTCCGACGTGATGAAACAGGTCAAAGAGTTCCAAGATGAAGCTTTGAAAGACGAACATCTTAACTCTGAACGAATGAGAGGTCTGGTCGCGGAGCTGGGTGAGAACGCAAGGGGTGTTAGAACCCATTTTGGGCGTATGTGGATTCCTCGTCTTGGGGATCTGCGAGTGAGGATTATGGATGAAGCTCATAAGTCTCGATACTCCATTCATCCCGGTGCCACCAAGATGTACCAAGATATGAAGAAAGATTATTGGTGGCCGGGTATGAAACGTGATGTGGTGGAGTATGTGAGTAAATGCCTCACGTGTTTGCAAGTAAAGGCAGAGCACCAGAAGCCGTATGGGAAGATTCAACCGTTGGACATACCGGAATGGAAGTGGGAGCACATCACCATGGATTTTATCACAAAGCTGCCACGTACCCCGAAAGGGTATGATACGATCTGGGTGATTGTGGATCGATTGACGAAGAGCGCTCACTTCTTACCGATACGCGAGACATATTTGTCCGAAAGGTTGGTCGATCTTTTCATCAAAGAGATTGTGACTCGTTATGGTGTACCGGTGTCGATTGTGTCCGATCGCGACACCCGGTTTACATCCAAATTTTGGAAGAAATTTCACGATGCTATGGGGACGAGGTTGCATATTAGCACGGCTTATCACCCTCAAACTGATGGTCAGTCGGAAAGGACCATTCAGACTTTGGAGGACATGCTCCGAGCATGTGTTATTGACTTCGTGGGAAGTTGGGATGACCACCTACCGTTAGCTGAATTCTCGTACAGCAACAGTTATCATGCCAGTATCGGCATGCCACCCTATGAGATGCTATACGGTAGGAGATGTAGGACACCCGTCTGTTGGGGTGAAATTGGTCAGAAAGAATTGAGAAGCGTCGAAGTGGTCGAGGCTACGACTGAAAAGCTCAAAAGAATTAAAGCTTATATGAAGGCAGCCAAAGACCGACAGAAATCGTATGCCGACAAACGACGCAGACCGATTGAGTTCCAAGTGGGAGATCGGGTTATGTTAAAAGTCTCACCTTGGAAAGGGATCATACGATTCTGAAGCGGGGTAAGCTGAGTCCGCGGTATATAGGCCCTTTCCGAATCATTGCTCGAGTAGGAGAGGTGGCCTATAAGTTGGATCTACCAGATGAACTAAGTGGAATCCACCCGACTTTCCACGTGTCTCATCTAAGGAAATGTTTGGCGGACGAGGACATGGTGTTCCACTGGGGGACATCGAGGTAGACGAACGGCTCAACTATGTAGAGCAACCAGTGGCAATCATCGATCGCAAAGAGAAGAGGTTAAGGAATAAAGTGGTTCCCCTTGTGCGTGTACAGTGGAGGCACAGGAAGGGATCCGAGTCAACGTGGGAAACTGAAGAAGAAATGAGGCATTACCCACGATTGTTCGAAGAATAACAGGTTTCGGGGACGAAACCTAAAATAAGGGGGGTCGACTTATAACACCCGAAAGTTTGACTTTTGATAGGTTGTGCGACTGAGCCTCAGTCTCCTGGGATTTATGCGACTGGAGGTTCAACCGCATGCTATTCGGCCGATTGAAGGTCAACCGTACGATTGGAGTTCAACCGCCCGAATGAAGGACGAACCGCATGGAACACATGCGACTGGGGTCCAATCGCATGGTGTACATGCGACTGAAGGTCCAGTCGCCCCTGGACCAGATGCGACTGAGCTGGGGGTATAAAAGAGGAGCAGCTCCCTTCTCCTTCCCAACACTTGCATATTTCAGTTGGGAAAGAGAGCAGAGAGCGAACGAGAGCAGAGAAGAAAGAGGGAAAGTGCTGACCGAGCTCCGGATTTGTCGTGAGGCTAGCCAAATCGAAGCTCATCAACTTCTACCTGTTAATGTGAGTTCTAGGACCCCTACTTTACATGTTTTCCAACGATTTTGGGGTTGGAATCACATATAAACTCTATTTTTGAAATAGTGTAAGTTTGACCCATTTGGGTGAATCTTGAGTAATGTGTTTATAGTAAGAATTAGGACTTGTATATGCTTGTATGATGTCCTGGTATGAATCCCTGAGACTTGGGAGGGTCGATTTGGGCTGAAAATGGGTCTACGATGAGTTTGGGTGCGTTGGTTCGCGACTGCTGTTCATGAAGAACTCCAGTCGCTGCCCAGTTAGGGTTATGCGACTGAAGGGCCATTCGGCCGAATGAAGATTTGTTGATGTCCAATCGCACGATTGAGGCTCAGACGCACGATTGAGCCTCAGTCGCATGATGGGCTATGCGATTGGGGTTTCAGTCGCATAGGTCCAATCGCAGAATAGTTCAGTCGTGCGGTTAAGAGTTAGTCGCATATAGCCCAGTCGTATAGTGTTTAGTCATACGGAAGGAAGTCCAGTCGCATGATTGTATGCCCATTCGCATGACAGCCCAATCGCACGTTCTAGTCGCATGGAGGACATGCGACTGAGATAGGTTCATTCGCCCGAACAGGGCTGATGTGAATGAATAGAGAAGTGTATGTATGATGTATGTATGTTAAGTATGATGTTGACATGATACATGATAAATGTATGATGGGTGTGTGTGTTCCTTATGATTGTGTATGTTTATCTTTCCGAAACTTTACGAACAACAAGAATGAATGAATGAAGTATTATGTAATGTAAAGTGAAAGATAATGAAAGAGGAACACGATAATGAATGCATGTATTAACGAATGAACGGAAAGAAGAATGATGATGAATACATGCATTAATGAACGAACGAATTAAGTCTTGCAGCATTGAATAACGCGATTGGTCCTTCTCTGTGATCGACCATGGTCATGGTACCTCTACCGCTTACCTCTAGTACCGTGGCATACGTTTGTTGTTCATATGTTGACTTCGGCCCGGTAGCTAATAACGATCGGGGTGTAGCATATGGTATTGGTACAATCACCTTTCATGTGCAAGTAAGTATGAAACGGGATTCTTGTCATTCGACCACAGTAATCATAGCCGAGTGCTATGAAGTGGGTAAAGCCTGACAGAATCCATACGAGAAGTTAAAGATAACGATGTATAACGAATGATGAAGATAATAATGAATATTATCTCTGTGTATGTATGATGTATAAATGCATGTACGAAAGGATACTTTCAAATAAGTAAAAGTATGTTTTATTGTAAAACTAGAACTCACTCAGCAACGCTGACTTTTCATGTGTTTTCCAGTTGGCAGGCAGTGTTGCTGAGGATGGCACGAGACGGCTACTCAGCTCTTTTGGAATGGCATTCTCCATTTGATAATGCTGCAACGTCATGTGTTGCGGGCCCGTAATGCACGTAACACATCATGTTGCATGCAAGTGCAAGATTTCTTGATAATCCTGATAAACAGGATTATTTAAGAAATCTTCTTTATGAAGAAAAATATATTCTTGAACTTAATATCTTCTATTAGAGGTCACTGTTTAGGACCATTTTGTACACAGAGAAGATGAAATCTTTGTAGTGAAGCTAGACCATGATGTAAAAGCTTTTATGATGAAATGAGAATGTATGACTTTTATAAATTCCACTGCGTTATTCCATTATGTTTATATTAAATGTATGTTTATGTGTGATGACGACCAACTGTGAGGTGCCCGGGATCGGGGCCTTACACCGCACGAATAGACACTATACGACTGGGCTATATGCGACTAACTCTTAACCGTACGACTGAACTACCCTGCGATTGGACCTATGTGACCGAAACTCCCAATCGCATAGCCTATCGTGCGACTGAGGCTCAATCGTGCATCTGAGCCTCAATCGTGCGATTGGACATCAACTAATCCTCATTCGGCCGAATGGCCCTTCAGTCGCATAACCCTAACTGGGCAGCGACTGGAGTTCTTCATGAACAGCAGTCGCGAACCAACGCACTCAAACTCATCATAAACCCATTTTCAGCCCAAATCACCCTCCCAAGTCTCAGGGATTCATACTAGGACATCATACAAGCATATACAAGTCCTAATTCTTACTATAAACACATTACTTAAGATTCACCCAAATGGGTCAAACTTACACTATTTCAAAAATAAGGTTTCTATGTGATTCCAGCCCCAAAATCGTTAGAAAACATGTAAATAAGGGTTCTAGAACTCACAATAACAGGTAGGAGTTGATGAGCTTCGATTTGGCTAGCTTCTCGACAAATTCGGAGCTCGGTCAGCACTTTCCCTCTTTTCTTTCTCTACTCTCGTTCACTCTCTGCTCTTCCCGACTGAAATTTCTAAGTGTTGGGAGGAGAATGAGAGCTGCTCCCCTATAGGTATTGCTCAATCGCATCTGCTCCAGGGGCGACTGGACCTTCAGTCGCATGAACACCATGCGACTGGACCCCAGTCGTATGAGTTCCATGCGGTTCATCCTTCATTCGGGCGATCTAACTCCATTCGTACGGTTGAGCTTCAATCGGCCGAATAACACGCGGTTGAACCTCCAGTCGCATCAATTCCATGCGACTGAAGCTCAGTCGCATAACCGACCAAAAAGTCAAACTGCCGGGTGTTACATGATGAGAGGCTTCCCTCTGTTATACAACCCCTGGTGGAGGATGTTGTGGCAAAGACACTTTCTGACAGTCAAACCCTTGCAACCAATGCAACCAAAAAGGGGGAGACTCAGTCAGTGAAAGTAATCAAGAGGAAGAGGATTGAGGATGAGAAAGAGAAAGAAGTTGAGGAAGAGAAGGAAACTGAGATGGACTTGGTGGTAGAGACTGAGAAGGAGAAGGAGGTTGAGAAGGGAACTGAAATTGAGAAAGTGACTAAAAGTACAAAAGACTCTCATGTCACATACGAGAAGAAGAAGAAAGAAAAGGAGTCTGAGAAGAAGTTGGATGAGCTAATAAAGGAAGTTGATGCCGAACACAGCCGATCAATGGATAACATCATTGATCAGTTGTTTAGGCAAGGTTTTGATACTGCCCAACTTGACTCAGAGATCAGAAAGTTAGAGGTGCAAGAGATAGAAAACCGATGGACTTGCTATAGCCAAGAAGAGAAGGAGAGACTTGAGGCTATGGCAAGGTTCACTTCGAAGTATCTAGGGAGATCAGTCCTGGAGATCAAGTCATGGACCAGGGACAACATCTTGGCAATAACCACCAAGATCTGTTCGTCTGAGGTATTTACCAAAGGGCTGGTCATAGAAGCCCTGAGTGAAGCAGGTGCTGGGAACAGGACTGCTCTAGCAAAGCAAACCAAATCTTCACTCATATCAAAACTGCTAGAACAGCCTGCCAAAATTCCCACACCAAAACCACAACCATAACCCACTAAACCAACTCCCTCTCCCACAAAACCATAGCCAATGTTGCACCCTTGAAGATGAAGAGAAGGGTGTTGAGGCTGGAAGATGAAGAAGAAGATGATGATAGAGAGAAGATAGGCTGCCAATCTCAGCTGTCATTCAGTTGCCTAAGGCCAAAAGGCTCCCTCTGATAATTACTCCAGAGCTTAAAAGACAAACAGTTAAAGTGAAGCTAGAAGAAGAAGAGCATCACAAACTACATGATGAGGAGTTATTAAAGAGGGTAGACAAAGCATATGCAGCCTCCTCATCAGTCATAACCATGAGGAAGCAAGCTCAGAGATTATACACTCTCAAGCATACTTTTCAATATCAGAAAGAGAGAGTGAGGATTTGGCCTGATCCCAGGGTGTCTCACAGGATTCTGACAGGATCTCAGCCTCTCGTGTTGATCAATTAGATTATGTTTGCAGCGGATTTAGCACATTAATTAGCAATTAAAGCAAGAACATAAAAGATATTGCAATTAAAGCATAAACATAGAGAGAGAAGAGTTCTGTGAAGCAATAAATGTTCTATTGGTCGCACGTTTCGGCATTTAAAACTGTATGGCTTGCCATCCTTATATAGGAGGCAAAAGCATGGTAGTGATGTCCTTTTCTGACATCACTGAATATTCAAATTACAGCTGTCAAAACATAAAACTACTGAAGATGTCAACAACTGACATCTTCTTACAAAAGTTCCTAAGTGCTGACAAAAGTAAACTACTGAAATCCTACAACGACTGAAGAACAAACTCTTCAGTCGTTTATAACTACTGATACTATAACAACTGAAGAACATGCTCTTCAGTTGTTGTACAACTACTGAAAGTAAATAAACTACTGAAAAGAAAAACCACCACAACAACTGAAGAAGACTTCTTCAGTTGTTGTGACAAACTCTGAGTCTTCAGTACTTGGTCTTCAGACTTGGCTTCAGATGATATAACAACTGATGACTTCAGTAGATATCATCAGTTGTTGTCTTCAGTCTTTGTCTTCAGACTTTGTGCTTCAGTAGAAGGTCTTCAGTTCTTTAGTTCTTCAGCTTTTGATTCTTCAGTACTTGTCTTCAGTACTTGAAGTCTTCAGTACTTGTAAGATCAGTACTTCAGAATTCAGTACTTGTCTTCAGTACATGAAGTCTTCAGTACTTATAAGATCAGTACTTCAGACTACAGTACTTGGTCTTCAGTACTTTGGAGTCTTCAGCTGATATTCTTCAGTTCTTTGATCTTCATACTTTGTTCTTCAGACTTTGTCATAACAGCAGAAGGCTGGAGCTAAGATGCTCTCGAGTTTGACATTCAAGCAAGAGAACACAATAGCTGATGAGAGTTTCAGATGTTCTCGAGTCTGACATTCAAGCAAGAGAACATTGTAACTGATGGGAGTCTTCAGCAGTTGTAGCAGTGGCATGTGGGACTTAGAGGTTTTCCTGATCTTGGCTCATTGGTTCTTTTGGTCCAACAAACTCCCCCTGAACCAATGCAGCCAAAACCTCTAATTATTGGATGTCCCACTTATTGATGGCATAAAGATTGGTCTATTTCCTTCTAGATCAGATTAGAAGTTGACCCAGATAAGCACTGGCCAGAGAGGTAGTCTCAAGTGTTTGTTTGGCTAAGTATGGATGGGAGCTCTGTCTTGGGGAATTGGACACAGAGCTGTTGCCCCATCCATGAGATCTACCTCCCTCGTACAAGCCGGTAGGATTCTCTACAGTAAGCCTGAAGAAAGATCAATTGTTCTTCTTTGGACAGGTCTTCAGGCTCACCTTCGAATAACCCCTCCCGACCGTACAGCTCTGAGAGGTACTTGACCTGTCTTCCATTTTTGAGCTCAAGTGTTGTGATTTGCCTATATGCAAACTCATCAGGGTGTTTACCCTCTAACAACAAAGTGAGCTCATTCCGATGAAAATTCTCAAGCTTCTTATAGACCAGACCCTTCCTAACCACCCTATTATCTAGCATTGAAAAGGGTGATTGGCCGGCTCTATAAGCTTTCTCGAATTCATCTACTATTTCCCAGGGTGTTATTACAATAGCCACAGAGATCTCTTCATCTACGATTCTCTTTAGTTGGCTTTTGTATCTCACAGGCATGTCCTTCTTGACTATCCTGTGAGCCACCCTTGGGTCAGGCCAAGTTCTCACCCTCTCCCTTTCATATTGAAAGGTTTGTCTGAGGGTGAATAACCTCAGAGCTTCTCTTGCATATTTATTATAGAGGTGGTAGCAGTATAACATTTGTCAATGCTTTTCAGCATTTCCTCATCATGTCTTTTCTGCTGCTCCTCCTCTTCTAACTTAACCTTCACAGTGTCCTGCTGTGAGGTGGGATTGATGGTTTGTGGTTTGGCTTTGGGTAGAGGTATAACTGCTGAGAGTGGCAGGCTATCCTCCTCATCATCCTCTTCTTCATCTTGCAGCCTCAGCACCCTTCTCTTCTTCTTCAAGGGTGGATCATTGGCTGCGGGTTTTGGTGGTAAAGGAGTTGGTTTTGTGGGTTGTGGTTGGGTTGTTGGTGTGGGAGTGTTGGCAGGCACTGCTAGCAGCCTAGAGATAAGGGCTGGTTTGGTTAGTTGACTAGCAGTGTCCTGTTCCCAGCACCGGCTTCAGATAAGGCCTCTGCGACCAGTCCCTTTGTAAAATCACCAGCCGAACAAATCTTGGTGGTTATTGCCAAGAGTTTGTCCCTGGTCCATGCCTTAACATCAAGGACTGGTCTGCCCAGGTACTTCGAAGTGAACCTACTCATAGCCTCAAGTTTTTGTCTTTCCTCTTGGCTATGAGTAGTCCATCGGTACTCAATCTCTCTCCTCTCCATATTCCTGATCTCTTGATCTAGCAAGGCAGTGTCCTTGTCAAAGCCTTGCCTGAACAGCTGTTCAATGACTTTGTTCATTGAACGGTTATGTTCAGCATCAGCCTCCTTGACAAGGGCTGCTAGATCAGGATCAGCCACCTTCTTTCCCTCTCCCTTATTCTTATCAGTGATACTGAAATCCTTTTGGATTTCAGCCACTTCTATATGCTCTACCTCCCTCACTTTCCTCTTCCCCTTCTCCCTCACCCTACTACTCTCCTCAGCCAACTCCCTCTCTACCACCACCTCTTTCTCTGCCTCTTTCTCCTCCTCTCCCCTCTTCCTCTTGTCTTGCACTGATGTCTCCCCCTTTTTGGTTGCATTGGTTGGGGTTTGACTATCAGCAAGAGCCTTAGATATGGCAACCTCCACCATGGGTTGTATATATGTGGGAAGCCTCTCATCAAGGGTTTGAATAACTATATCTTTAAGGATTGGTGTGATGAGAGGCAGGGATTTCTGGAGGATAGCATCCAGCTGCTCAGGGGGGTTCTGTCCCTGAGAGCTAGTGCCAGAAGCAGGGGCTGGTGGCTGAGTTTGTGGGAGTGGCTCAGTGTCTGTGAGACCTTCAGGTGAAGGTGCCATCTGTGGGGTAGTGGTGGCAGATGGACTTCTATCCTGAGTCATCTGAGCAAGCAGCTCTTTGAGTCTGCTTATCTCATCCTCAAGGATAGTGTTTTGAGCAACTACATCGTAGAAGAAGCTCAGGTCATCATCAGCATGAGCTGAATCACCTGACCTCCTGACATTGTCAGGATGAACATGTCCTGAGTGTGGCTCAGTAATGACATGTGCCCCTTGTTCTTGGTACTGGGGACTTCTGGCCTCCGGATTGGATCCATCATCGGCCATTGCCTCTGATGAGGTCTTAGAGATGTTACCAGCTTCACCCTGCTCAGATGTTGATGCAGGGGAAGTGGCAGCCTCACCAGATTGTTCTCTCTCCCTAGCCACACTGGGAGAGTGAACTGATTCTCTGTGCTGTGGGCTCTGATCAGCACTTGTGCCTACCCCCTCTTCGGTTGGAGTCTCCCCAGTGGTAATAGGTTTCTGGGGAGAGGGTGGAGTGCTCAGATCAGTCAGCACTTTGGCTATACCCAATGTTGGGCTTAGTGGGGCGGTCTCCTCTGTATGTGGGCTAGAAGCAGTATGCACATGGGGAGGACTGTGCTCTTCAATGGCAGCCTCCTCAAGTGAGGAAGACCCCAGTAATGTGGTTGCCCCAAAATTGGTTGCATCAGGCTCCTGTTGAGAGGAAGCCTGTGCGGTTGTGGTGGGTGGAGTCGTGGTACCTGCTGGGAGAATCGAACCAGCAGGCACATCCTGCCTTTGTGTGGCAGGGGCATCCTCAGGGGACTCATCTCCCTGAGTAGCCTTGGTTGGCTTCTTTTTGGCTTTTGGTTTGGTGGGGACTTTGGATTTGGAGGTGGAGGCTGTGGGTTCCAGCTGCGTGGGTTTTCGCAGCCGGCCAGCCTGTTTGAGTGTGGGGTCAGTGTTGTGCCTGGAGTATACCTCAGCTTGAACAGCCATGGCAGGGACCCCAGTGCCAACTAGTCCCTCAGCCTGAAGCTGGTATTCGATCATGGCCATTATGAACCGTGGATATAAGTTCCAACGGTTAGAAAAAGGTTTTGTGGCCATGTCCTTGAGTTCCAAAAATAAAAGATCAGTAAAATTTAAAGGTTGTTTCTCAAGGATAGAATACAATACCTGCTGCCACCTTGTGGACATCTGGTCCCACGAAGAGGTCTTGGGAGCCAGACATACATTCACCATGTGGAAGATCAAGCGTTGAGGATCAGGAAAGTGTTTCTTCAACAAGGTGGAGGCGGAGAGGTTACCCTGATAGTCATGAGATGTGAAGGAAAGATCAAGGGTACCTTTGGGGTAGGAAGTTGGGTGAGTGGCATCATCCAGCTCTAGGGTTTGGCGTAGAGCAGCTGGAGTGATAACCACGGGTTTGCCGTTGACGGAGGACCGGAGGGAGACCTCGGCATTCTGCTCTCCGGTTTGGACGGTGACATTGGTCCAAAACTCCGTCAAGGAGTCGGTGTATAGTGTGGGGTTCAAGAGAAAAGCCGTTTTGTATGGTGAGTCATGCATAAGATCAACGGCTTGGTGAAATTTGGCCATAATGGCGATTTTGTAAGGTGGGCGACACAGTTGTGTCGAGGTTTCAGTTGCATGTTCGCCATTAATGGTGTATGGGAATTTCAGAGGTTTGTAAGGATTAGGTCAAGTGAGGAGTAAATGCTCTGAAAGTGGGGTATTTATAGGGTAGGGCAAAGGTTGAAAGAAAACTACTGAAGGTTTTGGTGTTAGTTATCAGTTGTTGTAACAGCTGATGACGTGGTTTTAACCTTCAGTGGTTGTAACATCTGAGGACTTGGTGTTAGCCTTCAGTAGTTGAAACTACTGAGACCTTGGTTTTGCCTTCAGATGTTGTGAACGTCTGAAGAGTTACTGTCAGTCTTCAGTAGTTATGAACTACTGATGACCTAGTATTCTTCTTCAGACGTTGTAACAACTGAAGACTTGGTGTTAGCCTTCAGTAGTTGTGAACTACTGAGATCAGTAGTTGTGAACTACTGAAGACATGGTATTGCTTCAGTTGTTGTAAACAACTGAGGACTTGGTGTTAGCCTTCAGTAGTTGTGAACTACTGATGTCAGTAGTTGTGAACTACTGAAGACATGGTTTTGTCCTTCAGTTGTTTGTGTATGAAACATCAGCTGTTGTTATCAGCTGATGAGAAATTACTCATCAGCTGTTTCCGTCAAATCAGTTGTTTCATACTAGCCTCTACATTTACTCATCAGCTCTTTGGCTGACTTTCAGATGTTTCATTGACCCTTCAGCTCTTGGGAATATGCCTTCAGCTCTTGTGATCAGATGTTCACAAGTGCTGATGAAATTCTTCAGAGCTGGTGAACAAATTTTGTCTTCAGTATTTGTGTAAGATTACACATCAGTACTTGTGAGCAAAATTTGTTCTTCAGTACTTATTTATTGAAAATCATACATCAGTAGTTGTAATCCACTTCACTACATCAGTTGTTTTTCAATAAATAATGTACATCAGTACTTTGAGTCAGTTTAGTCTTCAGTAGTTTGAAAAGCTGAAGACTAAATTACTCATCAGTACTTATATTTGACCTTTGCTCTTCAGTAGTTGTGAACTAAGAGTACCAGCATAGGTCAAATCATTCAAGCTGCAGCATACCAAGCCTTAGTACCAAATTTTGGAATGTGGCACTATCTAAAGGCTTAGTAAAAATGTCTGCAAGCTCATCAGCACTAGGCACAAACTTAGGATCAATCAGACCTTTCTCATAGCAATCCCTGATAAAATGATGTCTGATCTCAATATGCTTGGTCCTAGAGTGCTGGACTGGATTCTTAACAATACAAAGAGCTGAAGCACTATCCATTAATAATGGAGTCTTAGTCTCAGTAATGCCATAATCCAGAAGTTGGTTCTGAAGCCAGAGTATTTGAGAGGTACAGCTTGCAGCAGCAATATACTCAGCTTCAGCAGTGGATGTAGCAATTGATGTTTGTTTCTTACTCTGCCAAGAAACTAAACAATTGCCTAGGAATTGGCAACCACCAGAAGTGGATTTTCTGGTGACTTTGCATCCTGCATAGTCACTATCAGAGAAAGCAACTAATTTGCATGAATGCCCAGCTGAATACCAAAGTCCTAGTGATTGGGTACCTTGCAGATATCTAAAGATCCTTTTGACTGCAATCAAATGGGATTCTTTAGGTGCAGCCTGAAATCTAGCACAAGCACATGTTGAAAACATGATGTCTGGTCTAGAAGCTGTAAGGTACATCAAGGACCCAATCATACATCTGTAAAGGGTTTCATCAACCGCTTTACCTTTCTGATCAACATCTAGTTGTGTGATGCTGCTCATGGGAGTAGAACAGGGCTTACAGGATTGTAAATCAAACTTATTCAGCAACTCTTTGGTATACTTGGACTGATGGATGAAGATTCCATCATCCAGTTGTTTGATTTGCAAGCCCAGAAAGTACTGTAATTCTCCCATAGCACTCATTTCAAATCTCAGCTTCATAAGCTTTGTAAATTCATCACACAACTTTGGATCAGAGGATGCAAAGATGATATCATCAACATAAATCTGAACAAGGAGCTTATGTTGTCCCACAGTCTTGATGAATAAGGTTTTGTCAATGGTGCCCCTAGTGAATGTATTCTCAAGAAGAAAGGTTGAAAGTGTCTCATACCAGGCTCTAGGTGCTTGCTTCAGCCCATAAAGAGCCTTATCAAGCTTGTACACCCAATCAGGATGTTTATTGTCCTCAAAGCCTGGTGGTTGACACACATAAACCTCTTCTTTGATTTTTCCATATAGGAAGGCACTTTTGACATCCATTTGATAAACCTTAAGACTGTGAAAGGCAGCATAAGCTAAGAACAGTCTAATTGCTTCTAGTCTGGCCACAGGTGCAAAGGTCTCATCATAATCGATTCCTTCCTCCTGTGCAAACCCTTGAACAACCAGTCTGGCCTTGTTCTTGACAATTTGGCCCTTCTCATCTGTTTTGTTCCTGAATACCCACTTGGTGCCTATAGCACACTTACCTTTGGGTAATGGAACAAGCTCCCACACTTGCTGTTTCTTGAATTGAAGTAGCTCAAGCTGCATAGCTTCCACCCATCCATTGTCTCTTAAAGCAATATGATAGTTCTTTGGTTCTTGCTGACTGATGAAGAGAGCATAGAAGCAAAAGTTGGACAATTGATTCCTGGTTGAAACTCCAGCATGAATATCACCAATGATTTGTGAAGTGGGGTGATTCTTGAGCTCTTGATAAACTATGATATCTGTGCAAGTGTTTGTAGACCCATCAGCAGCAACAGATGGTGATGGAGATTCCTGAAACCATGTAGAGGATGGCAGCTCAAATGAAGTAGAGCAAGCAGAAATCTCATCAGCATTTGTAGTGGATGGAGCTGCTGAGGCTACAGGAGCATCAGGTTCAGTGGAATTAGGCAGGTTGTCACTGAACCTGAAGAGGTGAGTACTGACTTCATCATCTTCAGTACCACCAGGTGGAGATCTGTTGACAGGCTCAACAGATGGAGGTTGATAAGGAACATATTGCAGTATGTCCAGATCAAACAGCTCCACAGGGTTTTGTGGAATCTTGTCCTTTGGAGATTCATTGAACTTAACATGCAAAGTTTCTTCAACCCCTTTGGTTCTACAGTTGAAGACTCTGTATGCTTTGCAAGTTGATGAATAACCAACAAAGTACCCTGCATCCACCTTACTAGCAAACTTATGGAGTGGGTTGCTAGTGTTGAGAATGAAACAAGGACACCCAAAGGCTCTAAAGAATGAAATAAGAGGGGCCAAATGATGAAGAACTTCATAGGGAGTCTTCATCAACCTCTTATTTACTAAGGCTCTATTCTGTACATAGCAAGCTGTATTGACAGCTTCAGCCCAAAAGGTCAGTGGCAGCCCTGAGTCAGCCAACATTGACCTTGCTGCTTCAATGAGGGTCCTGTTCTTTCTCTCCACCACTCCATTCTGTTCAGGAGTTCTAGGAATGCTAAACTGCCTTCTAATTCCCTTGGACAGGTAGAAGTCATCAAGTGTGTGGTTTCTAAATTCTGTTCCATTGTCACTCCTCACACACTTGACCTGTAGGGAATACTGCTTTTCTACTTGTAACACAAAGTTCATTATTGTCTTTGCTGCTTCATCCTTGGAGTGCAAGAAGAAAGTCCATACAAACCTGGAGTAATCATCCACAATTACCAGGCAGTATTTCTTCTTTGCCATGCTCATCACTCTCACAGGACCAAAGAGATCCATGTGCAGAAGTTGTAAGCAGGCAGTGGACTTTGGTTCTTCTATTGAAGGGAATGAAACTTTGTGTTGTTTTCCTTTCAAGCAAGCAGTGCAGTCATCTTCACACTTGAACTCCTTCAGAGGCAATCCTCTTACTAAACCATGGCTTATAAGCTGATTCATGTTCTTGAAATTAACATGACCCAGCCTTCTATGCCAAAGTGTAGACTCTTGAGGAGATGCCTTGGAGAATAGGCAAGGATGGCCTTTTAGATCCATCTTTTTGGAAAGATCTAAGGCATACACTCTTCCTGTCCTGTTGGCCTTCAGGAGAGTGTGTTCATCCAATGCCTTGTCAATCAAACTCAGAACTTTGGATGACAGAATCCTACAGTTCTGGCTTGTGAAAAGGGCAACATGGCCTTTGTCACACATTTGACTGACACTCAAGAGGTTGTACTTGAGATTCTCCACATGGTTAACATCATCAAACCTTATTTCCCCGTTGGAAACAAAGCCTTTTCCGACGATGTAACCCTTTGCATCATTGCCAAAAGAAACAAATCCCTTCTTTCCTTGAGAGTAGTCATTAAGAAGGGAGCTGCTTCCAGTCATATGCATGGATCCTCCACTGTCTACATACCAGATGCTTCTATGGCATGTTGAAGAACCCTGCAAACACAACCATGTGTTAGTTAGTCTTGGAGACCCAAACCTGCTTGGCTTTGGGTCTGTTCTCAGCTACAGGTGTAGCACTAACAGGTGTGTTGTGAGTGACAGCTTGAGGTGAAGAAGATGGTACAGAAGAGGAACCCTTTGGCTTGGACTTCCTTTTCTGTGGTTTCAACATAGGAGCATCTAAGTGGTTGACTCTTCCCACTAGTTGCTGAACCATCATCACCAACTGTGTCTGATTTTGTGATAAAGCCTTCAGCTCTTCAGACACATTGGAGTTTGCTGATGATGAGTTTCTATGTTGTACCATCTTTTTCTGAGCAACCTCAGCTGTTGCCTGAGTAATCCCTACCTTCTTGGATTTAACTTTGGGCCTAGGGATTTCAGGCTTGGATGTTGCCAGCACAAACTTGGTTTCAAACTCATTCTTCATTTTATTGATGCTCTCAGTAATTTGCTCCTTCTGTTTGAGTTTGGAACCCCTTTTGTACCAGCATTCATCAGTAAGATGATTGAACAAGCCACATATCTCACATGGCTTTTTCTTCATCTTATGCTGATCATCAGCTGAAGAGGATTTAACTGCTGAAGACTTGTTCTTCAGCTGTTTGTCATCAGTACTAGCAGTTTTCTTCCTAGTGCCTGCTTTCCTGGTATCCTCTTTAGCTGTCTTCAAACCTTTCCTACTGTTAGTTTTCTTCTCTTTAGTGCTAACAGTATTTGAGGTTTGAACTTCAGATGTTGTCACTTGCTCTCCAGTACCTTCAGTACTTCTAGTGACAACTTCTGAGTTGATCAGCCTTTTGGTCATGTGATAGTCTATCTCTGATGATGCTGATTCAGAGGATAGTAAGTCACATGATGAGAAGGATTGGTTATTGCTCTCCCCATCAGATTCAACTTCTGCTCTTGAAATGAAGTCTGTGGGAGGAGCAGTGTGATTATAACCAATGCCAAACTTCACATTGGAAGCTGTTTGCTTGCTAAGAAGCATTTCAAAACCCTTGCAAGATTGCACCCATCGATCACACTCAACTTGGGTGGTTGCAAGAGTTTCCTTGAGGTCCTTGTACTTCTCTAGAAGTACATCTTCCCTAGCTTTACTATCTTTGATTTGGCAGTTGAGCTTGTAAATCTCATCATTTTTATCTTTTAGAACAACCTCAAAATCAGCTTTTCTTTTGGAAATAGTGTGCTCAAGCTCAAGATTTTTATCTATTAAAGCTACATTTGCTTCTCTAATAGAAGCAAATGCTGCTATGCATGACTCTGAACAAAGCTTGGCTTTTGCCTCAGTGGATACCTGAGATGAGGCATTGGATGATGACCCTTCAGCAGAATCAAGGGCCATCAGAGCAAGATTTCCAAAAGGTTGATCACCACCATGTTGACCAGCACCTTGGAGTAGTGGTTCCTGACCAGATAGCTCTTCTGGTAGACTACTCCAGTCAACAGCAGTTGGGGTGAAAAAGCTTTGTTGTTGAGGTTGTGTGTGGTGATGAGATTGGGAAGAATGAGGCTCTGGAAGAGCATGAGGTGGTTGAGCCGGGGGTGCTTGAGGTTGACCAGGCTGAGGCATGTAGTAACAGGGGTAAGGATAAGGCATATGACCCTGTGGCACAAAATAAGCAGGTGGTGCTTGTGCTTGAGATGGATGGGAGAACTGTAGGAAGGTTGCCCTTTGTGCTGTGAGCTATTGCTGGGAAAAGTCACAAAGGGTGCAGATGAGTTAGATCCAGATGATCTACACTCTCTTGCAAAGTGTCCAAGCCTTTGGCACTTGTGACACCTCAACTTGCTCTTGTCAAAACCAACTTTGGTTTTGCCAGAGAGTCCTGGGAATTTCCTACCAGTTCTTTTGTAGAACTTCTGAGAGCGGATATTTATCATTGCCATTTGGTTCAAAATATCCATCTCTTCCAGATCATCATCTGGAATGCCCTTCAAATCCTCCATCAGAAAACACAAGTTGTCACCACCACCTCCTGAACTACTAACACCAACAAAAGCTTGTTCTGAGTTGGTAGAGAAATCGATATGCTCATCATAAGAACTTTCTGATGAAGCATATTCTGACTCATGACTTATCAAGGCAGCATTACCTTGGACAAAGTCATCAGCAAGTTTGCCAGAAGATGACAACTTCCTCTTTTGCTCTACCTCTCTCTCAAAAGTGAGTAGTTTCCCATGAAGTTGGGTGAGAGATAGAGTGTCAAGGTCAGCACTAGAGCGTAGGACAATGGTATATGTGTCCCATCTCTCAGGAAGTGACCTGAGGAACCTGTTGTTCATCTGGCTTTGGTGTACTCTTGTTTGACCATTTCAGCTCTGAGATCAAACAAGAGAACCGCTCAAACTGCTGGGTCAGAGTCTCACCCTTTCTATATGAGAAAGTCTCATATTGTTGGGCGAGGATTTCCCTATTGTTTGCTAAGACCGAATCAGTTCCTCCAAATTGTTCCTTTAGAGCAACCCATAGGTCATGAGCAGACTCATGATGCAAGAGCCCTGAATATATCTCGTTTGGAATGGCCATGGCTAAAATTCCATGGGCTCTAGCATCAATTTCAAACAGCTTTAGATCTTCGTCCGAATACTGTTCAGGTTTCTTTGCAACCTGTTCATTAGATTCCGGGACGTTCACCATAGGCTTGTATGGCCCATGCACCACTGACTTCCAACAACCAGCACTGTTGACAGCCAAGTGGTGCAGCATACGTCTTTGCCATATGTTATACTCGTTCCTAACCAGCATCGGAGGCTTGGTTGCGGAACCAGTATTGTGAGGATCATTGGTTGGTGTTGTCATCTCAGGTTTTGGTCAAAAACAAGTTTAAACACGACAATCGTAACTCAAAACCACCAAAAGACCTCAAGATTTTGGCCGGAAACAGCAGAAACTCACTCTCTATGACTAACTCTTGCAAATTGCTAATTCGATCAAACTGAGAGATCAAAAGAGCAGTTTCAAATGATCAATGGTAAGATCGATCAATGATTAACCCGCTCTGATACCATTTGACAGGATCTCAGCCTCTCGTGTTGATCAATTAGATTATGTTTGCAGCGGATTTAGCACATTAATTAGCAATTAAAGCAAGAACATAAAAGATATTGCAATTAAAGCATAAACATAGAGAGAGAAGAGTTCTGCGAAGCAATAAATGTTCTATTGGTCGCACGTTTCGGCATTTAAAACTGTATGGCTTGCCATCCTTATATAGGAGGCAAAAGCATGGTAGTGATGTCCTTTTCTGACATCACTGAATATTCAAATTACAGCTGTCAAAACATAAAACTACTGAAGATGTCAACAACTGACATCTTCTTACAAAAGTTCCTAAGTGCTGACAAAAGTAAACTACTGAAATCCTACAACGACTGAAGAACAAACTCTTCAGTCGTTTATAACTACTGATACTATAACAACTGAAGAACATGCTCTTCAGTTGTTGTACAACTACTGAAAGTAAATAAACTACTGAAAAAGAAAAACCACCACAACAACTGAAGAAGACTTCTTCAGTTGTTGTGACAAACTCTGAGTCTTCAGTACTTGGTCTTCAGACTTGGCTTCAGATGATATAACAACTGATGACTTCAGTAGATATCATCAGTTGTTGTCTTCAGTCTTTGTCTTCAGACTTTGTGCTTCAGTTGAAGGTCTTCAGTTCTTTAGTTCTTCAGCTTTTGATTCTTCAGTACTTGTCTTCAGTACTTGAAGTCTTCAGTACTTGTAAGATCAGTACTTCAGAATTCAGTACTTGTCTTCAGTACATGAAGTCTTCAGTACTTATAAGATCAGTACTTCAGACTTCAGTACATGGTCTTCAGTACTTTGGAGTCTTCAGCTGATATTCTTCAGTTCTTTGATCTTCATACTTTGTTCTTCAGACTTTGTCATAACAGTAGAAGGATGGAGCTAAGATGCTCTCGAGTTTGACATTCAAGCAAGAGAACACAATAGCTGATGAGAGTCTTCAGATGTTCTCGAGTCTGACATTCAAGCAAGAGAACATTGTAACTGATGGGAGTCTTCAGCAGTTGTAGCAGTGGCATGTGGGACTTAGAGGTTTTCCTGATCTTGGCTCATTGGTTCTTTTGGTCCAACAGATTCAAAAGAAAAACATTCCTTAGAGATACAATGGGCAAGTGAAAAAGATTGTACATGCAGTGATCACACTTGCCATTGTAGTATCACCCTCGGAGATCCTTGAAGATTTCAAGAAGGCCTATACATCCAACATGCCCCCACAACAGATACTGGAAAATAGAATGGTGAAAAAGGGGCTGGTGTATAAGAGGCTTGATGAAATCCAAAAGGATGAGCTCCAACTGTTACTTGAGGGTAATCACCCGGATGAGTTTGCTTACAGAGAGATCACAAAAGTGGAGCTCAAAAATGGAAAACAGGTCAAATACCTATCTGAGTTCTATGGGCCAGAAGGATTCTTTGAAGGTGAGGCTGAAGAGCTAACCATGGAGGAACAGATTGTGTTTTTGGAAGCCTACACTAGAGAATCATATAGGCTCATAGTTGGGAAGTAGATCTCATGGATGGGGTAACAGCTCTGTATCCAGTTCCCCAAGACAGAGTTCCCATCCATCCTTTGCCAATCAAATTATTGAGATTTCTTCCCAGGCCTGTGCTAACAAGGGTCACTTCTAAGCTGATCTAGAAGACAAAAGACCAATCTTTCTGCCTTAATAAGTGGGACACTTCAATAAGCTTAAAGGTTTTGGCTGCATTGGTTCAGGGGGAGTTTGTTGGACCAAAAGAACCAATGAGCCAGATCAGAAAATTCTTTAAGTCCCTCAAGACATCACAACAACTGCTGAAGGCCTCATCTGTTGTTTGACAAAGACTGAAGACTTCAACAGCTGAAGACCAAAGTACTGAAGATCAACAGCTGAAGACTAAAGTGCTGAAGACTTCAACAGCTGAAGACCAAAGTACTGAAGATCAAAAGCTGAAGACTAAAGTACTGAAGATCAACAGCTGAAGTACAAAGACTGAAGACAAAGACTAAAGACATTAGCTGATGACAACAACTGAAGTTCAAGTCTGAAGTCCAAGTACTGAGGCCTTCAGACTTTGTCACAACAGCTAAAGAAGTATTCTTCAGTTGTTGTGATGGTTTCCTTTCAGTCTTTTCTTTTCAGTAGTTTCATTTCTTTTTCAGTACTTGTAAAACGACTGAAAAGCATGTTCTTCAGTCGTTGTAGTTTTAGTAGTTTCTTTTCAGTAGTTGTAGTGATAGTTAACACTTAGTATTTTTGTAAGAAGATGTCAGCTGTTTGACATCTTCAGTAGTTGTGTTAACTTTCAGTAGTTTGTTATAATAATAGTTAGATGTCACTATCAAGTGACATCAGCTGACGTCATCTTTCCCTATAAAAGGAATGATGACCTAATTGTAATTTGCCGAAGCATATATTGAATGAAATATATCTTTTAGCAGAAACTCTCTCTTATTCTATAACCATACTGTTTCATTGATAAATCTCTTATGTTCTTGTTTGAATTTGTTAATTCGTGTGCTAATTCCGCTGCAAATCTAATCTAATTGATCAAACTAGATGCTGAGATCCTTTCAGCGTACCAGTTGATCATGACCTTTGATGTGATGAAGCAAGTTAAAGAGTTTCAGGATAAGGCCTTAAAAGAAGATCATCTTAACTCTGAAAGAATGAGAGGTCTGGTTGCAGAATTGGGCGAAAATGCATTTGGTGTTAGAACCCGGTTTAGACAAATGTGGATTCCTCGACTTGGGGATCTACGAGTGAAGATTATGGATGAAGCTCACAAGACTCTATACTCGATTCATCCCGGTGCTATAAAGATGTACCAAGACATGAAGAAAGATTATTGGTGGCCGTGTATGAAGCATGATGTGGTGGAGTATGTGAGTAAATGCCTTACTTGTTTACAAGTGAAGGCCGAGCATCAAAAGCCGTATGGGAAGATCCAACCTTTGGATATACCAGAACGGAAGTGGGAACACATCACCATGAATTTCATTACGAAGCTGCCGCGTACTCCGAAGGGGTATGATGCTATATGGGTGATTATTGACCGCTTGACGAAGAATGCTCACTTCCTACCGATGCATGAGACATATTCATCCGAGAGGTTGACGGATCTTTCCATTAAGGAGATTGTGACTCGTCACGGTGTGCTGGTGTCTATTGTGTCTGATCATGATACCCGGTTTACATCCGAATTCTGGAAGAAATTCCACGATGCCATGGGGACGAGGTTACATATCAGCACGACTTACCATCCCTAGATTGATGGTCAGTCAGAAAGGACCATTCAGACAATTGAGGACATGCTTCGGGCATGTGTGATTGATTTTGGGGGAAGTTAGGATGACCATTTACCGTTAGCTGAATTCTCATACAACAACAGCTATCATGCCAGCATTCGTATGCCACCGCATGAGATGCTATACGGTAGGAGATGCAGAACACCCGTTTGTTGGGGTGATAATGGTCATAAAGAGTTAGGGAGTGTCAAGGTGATCGAGGCTAGGACTGAAAAGCTTGAAAGGATCAAGGCCTTCATGAAGGCAACTAAAGATAGACAGAAGTCATATGCTGATAAACGACGCAGATCGATTGAGTTCCAGGTGGGTGACCGGGTTATGTTGAAGGTCTCACCTTGGAAGGGTATCATTCGGTCCAGAAAGCGGGGCAAGTTGAGCCCGAGGTACATAGGCCCTTTTCGAATCATTGCTCGAGTGGGAGAGGTGGCTTATAGACTGGAGTTACCTGATGAGTTAAGTGGAATTCACCCGACATTCCACGTATCTCATCTAAGGAAGTGTTTGGCAGATGAGGATATGATTGTTCCAATGGAGGATATCAAAGTAGACGAATGGCTCATTTATGTGGAGCAACCAGTGGCGATCATCAATCAAAAAGAGAAGAGGCTGATAAATAAAGTGGTTCCTCTTGTGCGTGTACAGTGGAAGCACACGAAGGGATCCGAGTCAACTTGGGAGACTGAAGAGGAAATGAGACAGCATTACCCACGTTTGTTCGAGGAATAACAGGTTTCGGGGACGAAACCTGTATAAGGGGTGGACTTGTAACACCCGATTATTTATCTATTTGAAGATGACGAAAGAAGAAAGGAAATAAAGTCCAAAGTCGAGGGACCAAACTCGCCATGAAAAGAAAGCCGGGTGAGTGGGGGTATTTAAGGGAGAGGGCAGCCCTTACCCTCTCCCTATACCCATATATTTCAGGTAAACAAGAGAATAGAAGAGAGAAAGGAAGAAAAGAGGAAGAAAAGTTGGTTCGGTTTGGTTCGAGTGAGCAAAACCATTGAGAAGCGAGTCAAATCGAAGCTCTTCTCGTTGTGGTCATTTATGTGAGTTCTAGGACCCGTATTTTACTCGTTTTCAACTGATTTGGGGCTGGAACACATAGTAAACCCGTTTTTTTTTGTATGTGTGTGTGTTTGACCCATTTGGGTGTGATTGCGTGTGATGCATTTAGAGTATGTTCTTTGGGCTTGTGTGTGCTTGAATGGTGTTATAGTATGCATTCCTAAGGTTTAGGATGGTTGATTGGGCTTAGAATGGGTTTGGATGAGCTGGGAGGTCGAAAATGGCAGATTGGGTTCGGGAGACCTGCATTCTGCACAAGTTAGGGCTGGGCGACCGATTGGTGGCCATACGGCCGACTGGAGGGCGATTGGGGTTCAGTCGCACGATTAAGGTTCAGTTGCACGACTAGGGGTCCAGTCGCATGGGGAGTCATGCGACTGAGAGTCCAGTCGCATAGGTGCTCATTTGCATGAGGTCCATTCGCATAGTGTCCATTCACACGATTGAGAGTCCATTCGCACGATTGGGTGTTCATTTACATTGGTGTTCATCCGCATAGGTCCAATCGCATGATGTTCAGTCGCATGAAGGCCGTGCGGCTGGAGAGTGTCCATACACCCAAATAGGGCTGCTGTACCCTGGGGGAACATAGTCAAAGTACTGACATTCGGGAGATAGTGCAGATGTATGTTTTGATGTGGAAGTTCCCGTAGATACATGTAATATGACTGTTGGGAACTTAGAAGCTATGTAGGGCATGATAATGATGATGTTGCATGTTTATGCATGATGTATGTTATGTATGTATGATGATGCCCTGTATAGTAATGTTATAGTGTATGTGTTGTTCCTTATTATAGTGTATGTTTATCTTTCCCGTGACCTTACGTGTTGTGTTAAAGAATGAAACTAAAATAGTATGTAACGTAATGCGAAAGATAATGAAAGAGGAACATGATGAATGAATGCATGCATCAATGAATGATGAAAGTAATGAAAGTCTTGCGAGTATTGGATATCGGGATACGCCAATTAAGGTGTTAGCCCAACGGTGTGTGGGTTCGCTACCCCGGGAGGATGCACATCAGGATCTTTCTTTGTGATCAACCATTATTATAGAAACTCTACCGCTTGCCCCTAGTACTGCGGCACCACGTTTAGCTGTCTCTTCATAGACTTCGGCCCAGTAGCTAAATAGTTTGGGGTGTAGCATATGGTATTGGTACGGAAGATATCTGGTGCGCAAGAAAGGATGTAATGATGAATGAACGAATAGAGAAGATAATAACGATATTATCTACGTGTACGTATGATATGTGATAGCATGAAAGTAAAGAACAGGTTTTAATGAAAGTAAAGTATGTTTTAATATAAAACTAGAACTCACTCAGCAACGCTGACTTTTTATGTGTCTCCAGTTGGCAGGTAAGGTTGCTGAGGATCGCACGAGGCGGCTACTCAGCTCTTTTCGGATGGCATTCTTTTGTTTAATGCTTTTGTATTGTAATACGAACATACGATGTTTTGTAATGAATGTTTTATTACTTTGCAAAAGTGTTTATTAAAGGAAATGAAATGTTTTATTTAACAATTTCCGCTGCATGATTTTACTAAGTTAATGCAATTACATGTTTACGTGCGATGATTGACCAGCTGTAAGCATTCCGGGAACGGGGCCTTACAAGTGAGTAGCATTCTTCTATATGAATGGATCACAACGAAACAAATTATATCCAAAAGGAAGCTAAGATAAATGAGATAATGATGTTTTAAGGTGTGTAGTTGAAAGAATTATATAACAAGTCAGTGTGGATCATCTAATATGATGTCATTAGAGGTTGAATTACGAGTCAAGTTTCAAATGACTAGCACATGTCTTCGTTATGCGGAAGCGAACAATCTATTCATATTGTAGAATATTAATTTATAATAAAATAAAATTAATGTGTGCATTAATATGAAAACTAATTCACAAATTAAATAGAGTTAATTATGTATTAAGTGACCGACTCTTCGCTTTCTCGGTTTTCAGCATAAAACACGACATACTTCTTGTTTTAGTTGCTTGAAAAAATCACTCATGCTTGAGAACCACGCACTTTGAAAAATATCCAGCATTCTTCACTCCGCATGCTCTTGTTTAAGACACCTTCGTTTTCAATGTTACCTCGGGTGCGATGACTCCTTCGGCAGTACAAACATATTGTTTTGGTTGTTGTACCTTGGAAGAAAGATGCATTTGTCTGAGAAGAGACTCGAATTCTGTTTTAAGCGACTTTTGTTGAACCAAAATCCTCAACTATCACTTAATTTTTGGTTAGTTCGTTGTGCAAACATATATAAAGCTGTGAAAAATCTTTGTGCTTTCAAGATTTAAGTGAGAAAAGCTCTCTCTGAAAACTATGGTTGAATTGATTTCAATTTATGTCAATCATGTTATTGCTTACATTTGGATTGTATACACTATTACGATTTTGTATTTCCCATCAATAGATGATTATTATTTTATTTATCATTAATAAAAGTGAACTGTAAGGCCCTGATCCTAGAAAACCTCACAGTTGTTCATTAACAGCAAAATATATATTTAAAACATTCATTTAGATAAACTTTGCAGCGGAAAAGTACATTAACTTTCAATCCATTACGACATAATTCAAATAAAACATTAACATTGTTTTTGAAATATCAAATAGTCTTTAAAAGTCTTCTTAATAATCTTCTTAATCAGGGATGCAGCCTTCAGATGTCACGTAACTTCTAGAATCCAAGCCCATATTCATTTAAGTCCAACAACTCACCTATCAAACTAATATACATACAAAAGTCAGCTTCGCTAAGTGAGTTCTAGGTTTACTTTATCAGATAACTTTTTAGTAGGGAAAAAGTAGGGTATATTAACTTTATCATTCCAAAGTAGTTATCACATGTCCGCTCATTACTATACACAGACTATCGCTTTATCGTCAATACTTTCATTTATTTGATATCTATGTCTGTTCATTATCCGTTAATTCCCGGTCACTATCGATGCCTATGATGAAACATAGGATTTTACCAACATGCCAATCCAGGCCTTACCGTCGTACCCATGCAATCCAGGCCTTACTGACTTGCCTGTCTAGGACTTTACTTTACTAATATATCAATCCAGGCCTTACAGTCATAAGAGCACAACAAATGCAACCCTCCTCTACCATTTGCTTGCAAGGCTTTACTTTACAAAGGTACACGTTATGGGCCCAATAACATTTTCTTAGGTTTCATTTTCATTTTTAGGTTATACATAATATTACTTAACATATTACAAGACATATCATCATTACCAATGTCATACCACAATAAGAAAAGCACGATATGAATTCATTTAAAACCCGATTCCCATATAAGAAAGTGTATAAAACTTTGCTTTAAAAGGGCTGGTCATTTAGTGTGCATATCGCTCGAAAACGTTTAAGACATGTATGAAATAGGGGATATAGGACACACCTGATGAGTAGATTGCTATCAGTCTAAGAGGAATTTAGGTCAATAAATAAGTCGTACAATCTGCATGGAAATTATCACACTAATCTATCATTTTCTATGCAATGTAGCTAATTTCGCAACTAGTTTCGCTCGTAGTTTCTCTCGTAGGTTCGCACGGATCTCTTCCCAACTTTGTTAGAATTTACCAGCAAGACTATAGTTTCGCAGCTAGTTCCAGCTAGTTTCTTAGCTAGTTTCTTAGCTTGTTTCTCAGCTAGTTTCTCACGCACTTTCGCATGATGAATCTGCAGTTTTGTTGGACGAGTTTTTCAGCTCGTTTTTTATCAAAAATCTTTATTTTCAACCAAAATCTATACTTGTTACATCCAAATCTTTGGTTTATCATTTCTAAGGCTAGATCTAAGCTTTTTACAGCATTTCATACATAAAAAAGTGATCGTTTTGAAATCTTTCTCAAAACCCAAAACTTAAAAATCAAACCCAGGTCTACAAAGATGTTTAGATTGTGATTCTTACATAGATTTCTTGCTCTTTTCTTCTTAGTTTGATGCTCAAACACTAGATCTTCAATCCTTCAATCAATAAAACTCCAAATCTTCAAGATTTCTTCACTTTCACCCACTACTTTCTTTCTCTAAGTTGTTAGTGGCTTGCGTAGCAAGAAATGGAGAATGTGGCTGATTATGGTGTTTAATGGGTGGTTAGGCCCTTAAACACATCAAACCCTAAGTCCATCAGGTAATTTAGTCCATAATCTTTTTGTTTCTTTTTTTATACATAACCTGAACTCAACCATTATTACTAAGTTGCTCGCTTTGACATTTCGGGGCGTTACATGAACCCATATCCTACAAACTTAAAACATAATTTTTGTGAGATTGTTGTGACAATCTTAAATCCTTTAAATATGGATTTTTGGTTCATAAAAGGATAAATAAAATTAATTGAAATTTTTGTTTTGGTTAAAATCTTATAGATATAACTTTTGAAAATAAGTTCTTTCGCACAAATTTTGGTTGGACTTGTATTAAATTTGAAATGCAATCTTGAGTACTAAATACCGTGTTATAATTCAATTGTTTTGTCTCCATTATTGGCTTTATCTAAATGATCATTGCTTGTTTATTGTAAGTGTTAGAATTGGTTTAGGCTATAAACCATAAGCTAAATCATTTTGGTATATGATTACTTTTATAACGTGTTCTTTAGAATTTGATTTATAATCTAGCAAATATTTAATGTAACCATCTATACGTCTAACAAACATGTAAGTATTTAGTATTATTAAAAATAATATGTATTTTATTAAAATAATGTTTTATGTAAACATTTAACTCTATTTGGGAGTTAAAAAAACATTTTGTGAAACACTATAATATGATGTTAATGCGAACAAGACTGTTTGCATTCTTTAGAAAGTTAAGTGTTTATAGAACTAGTGTCATGAAAGTTAAACTATTTAAAGTCTATTTTTTTATTTTAGTAATCAATATATTAATAGTTTACCATAAAACACATATATAATTGTTTAAGTGCTATTACTTGTAAGTGGATGATTATTTAAACAATTTAATATTTTGGACAACTTCATGACTGTTCAATACATGAGTATCAACATGCAATGGAAGAATGATGATATGATGGCATGGAGTTCCACAAAGGGAGTATCTCAAAACATGTCACAAGCTTGATGTCAGTAGCCACTGTTCATGCGTGTTCAACTCGATCTGATTTTAGGAATATCATGACGTTGATAAAACATTCATGTTTCTTGACGGCTATATGACACAAGCAGTTGGCATGGGAATAGTGGAAATGAAAATGTTAACTCAATGTTCCCTAACATAAAAAATGTTGTCCATGTTTCAAACTTAAAGAAGGATGTGATATCTCCAAGCAAGTAATGGTATTGGTAACTCAATCTTACTTTCATCGGAAGATAAGTAGTGCATGTTTCAAAAAAAAAAAAAAAAAAGAATCCAGTCACTTTCGTGCTATTGGAACCGTAATAGTTGGGTTTTATAGACTAACCTTATGGAAGGATGGGTCACCGGATGTGATAAACTTATCTGATGATGAAAGTGTTGGAGATAGCGTTATGCGTTAGAAATCATTTATGTATCCAAATTAAATTACCATTGATAAAAGTTTATATTTTAGTTGATTTATGTCTTATGTTATATTATTGTTATGAACAAAATAAATAAATCAATGTATACATGACATGCAAGAAATAAACTTTTATAATAATTTGATGAGTTAATAAATATAATGTAAATTGAATAGTGTAAGAAGAAATTTTGCATGACAACAACTAGGTGTTTTTATTAATAGTCAGGCGTGATATATCGGATATAAAACACATGCATAAATGTGAAATTACACTTTGTGTGAATTATAATATATGAAAGAATTATATGTTATTATAGTTATGATACAAATCATGCTTGACTCGTAATACGTGATTATCATAGAATAACATATAGATGTGTCTACCACCCTCAATATTATTTGAACTATAAAGAGACTATGAGGCTTATTTTGGATGAGTGACTGACAACTCATTGGCTGCTGTCAAATGTTGTTAGGCATTGTTGATTCATAGCTAATGCAACTGTTTATGTTGCTAATTGGATAATGATCATAAGTTGGTTCCAAGTTGCTAAATAGTATATGCATTTGTTGCACATGATCTACTAAATCATAAATATACGTTCAATCACTAAACGTTAGAAATGTGTAAATCGTGCATGGGAATTTTTATGCATTCCATATTATGGATATCGGTCTGTTATGATATATCTCAACATAATGTTGAATTATTCATTTTGTTTATAAATGAATTTGCCAAAATGACTCAAAATGATATTCTTGTTAAAATTCATGAGTCAGGCGGGGCACCTCATAGATTAAAAAAGATATGATCCTCAATTGAATAATAATGCATATTTATGTAATATATATATATATATATATATATATATATATATATATGTGTGTGTGTGTGTGTGTGTGTGTGTATGTGTGTGTGTGTGAGAGGCATTCCTAAATACTGTAGATTTTAGGATGTTAAAGTGTCTACGTTGAAGTTTGAATGTGGTAAGGGATAGTGTGATGTTCCTTAAGGTTGTGAAAAATTAGAATGATGTATCTTCTATTCATATGCTAAAGTATTGAGTCTAAATAATGCTAGATAAATACGTTTTACTTAGGTGCTCTGTGGAGACTAATCAACAAGAAATATTCAAATATACATAATACAGTATTGGTTTGTGTTTAAACAATTTGGAAATTGTATGCATTCAATTTAAGGAAATGTCATAACATCTGAGGAGTTAAGAAGACATCCATTGTGTAGGTGTGTCCTAGATGGTAACTTAAAATTCTTCTAAGTCTATGATGGTTTACAAACTATCTTATGATAATCTAGTTTCAACACTAGCAAGTAGTGGAAACTTGCACCAAGGTATGTTGCTTTATAAGTAAACATTAATAAACTCAATGATACATGCTTAGTCTTTTTCAAATCATAAGTATCAGCTTATTGACATAAGCAATATCACACAAAATTTATCAAAGTGCAAGACATGTAGGGGGAGAAGCCATTTAAGAAACAACCCTTATAGGTATATACAAATCCTAATTGAGATGATTTCTCAATTTGTGTGAAAGGAATAACCTTTCTTTGCCCCATTAGGAAGTTGGATAATGCATTAAGTGTGCATTGTGCACTAAAGTATGGCATTTAAATGTGGGGGCTATATGTTATAACCAGCCAGGAATTTGAGTGAGTACTTTATCTAATAACATTCAAATGTAAGAGTGATTTTCTCTTGATATACTTGATTGTTAAACACTATATATTTGTTTAATCCATATATGATAGTGCAAACACATGACCAAGTAAAGTACATGAAGGTCATAAGAAGTTAATATAGTAATTAGCTTTCGATGTTAGTTGGTTAGATTTAGTATCAAGTGACAAAAGGCACAATGAAATAGTGTTTATTTGAAATGCAATTGTACCTTTCAAAGATATAAATTATACCTACAAGCCTAAGGTTATTTTCTTAGAAGTTAAGAATGTGCAAAGAGTTAAGAACACACCATACCAACTAATCTCTATTGTAAGTTATCTATGGTGACTTGATGAATTCAAAGATAATAGTTTGGATCTAACAACCTGGGGGTTGATAAGAGATTAAGTTGTGCAATGAGACTAAAACCTATGGGTAAAGATATGTGAAGAAAAGCTAACCTTTAAGACCGAAGATCCTAAGATTTATGTTGAATAGGACAACCTACTCACATATCTAAAGGTGGTCACTATAGGGGCATAGCTATCATGTAAGCAAATATATAGTGTAATATATATTCCTTAAAATATGAAAGGAGTTTATATACTTCCTACTCCATTCCTTAACCGTTAGTAACTATGTGAAGATAAACATGATATTTGGTTAATGAGTTGTGTAAATCATGAAAACCATAATGTTTTTACTGATTTGAGATGAATCACCTATGTGAAAGAGAAGTGGGGTCACTTTGAATAGAATTATGGGTGCACAATTACTAGAGCTTTCACAGAACCAGGCTAGTGTTCCATGACCATTATTGAACATGATAATCAAGGGATAGCCCGGCTAGGGTGAATTTTGTGTAAACATACATTGTCGTCTTTGTCTACAAACATCAGTGCCAGGACATAAAGTCTACTAATGGTATAGAGTCTGAAGGATATTTTTGAATGGAGGGTTTAAGGTGAATAACTACCTCTCCTATACGAGATTAAACTATCGAGGTTTCATTAGGATTTGGTGTTTTGATCGATCTCTATTCAATTAGGTGATTGTTGAAAATTTTAGAAAAAATATGATTTGAATTATTTTAGACATTAACAATTTATATTTGTTAATTAAATAATTATTTATTAGTGAGTTCCATTCTTTTATGTGAGAGGATCGTAACGAATCAAACTATGTCCAAAATAGAGCTAAGATAAAAGAGATATTGATGCTCTAAAGTGTATGATTAAAGGAAATATATAACAAGTCAGTATAGATCCTCTAACATGATATCATTAGAGGTTGCAATACGGGTCAAGTTGCAAATGACTGGCACGTCATTAAGTTGTGTAGAAGCGGATAGTTTATTCAAATTCTTAAATATTAATTTATAATTAAAAAAATTAATGTGTGTATTATATGAAAAATAATTCACAAATTAAATAGAGTTAATCTATGTACTAAGTGACTGACTGTAAGGCCCCGTTCCTGGGCACCTCACAGTTGGTCATTCATCGCGCATAAAACATTTTAAAACGTACATTTATCTTGCAGCGGAATTTAAAACTTTCATTTATAACTAAAAACATGTCATTTCATAACATTACAATATTCGTTTTCATCTCAAAATACATTGACATGTCAAAATATGGATGCCAGCCTCAACGGAACTGAGTAGTCGCCCGTGCCATCCTCAGCAACATACCTGCCAACTGGAAACACATCAAAGTCAGCGTTGCTGAGTGAGTTCTAGTTTTATATTAAAAACATATTTTTCTTTGGTTAAAACCATTCTTTCATACATGCGATCACACATCATACGTACGTACACATAGATAACATCATTATTATCTTCTTTTCTCATTCATTCTTTATCTTTAACTTCCATTCATTCTCTGTCTTTTACTTCTATCTGGCTCCGGTCACACTTTACCCTCTTCGTGGCACACAACCATGATTACTGAGGTCGAGTGATAAGGATCCCGTTCCATACGTTATCACTATGTTCCTCCCGTTCTTTATTATCATTCGTTCGTTCTTTAGCTTTCATTACGTTCATTATCTTTCGTTCATTTCATACTTTCTTCCTTTCACAATTATCTCTCTCATTCATCAACTCACGCGATACTCCCGACTCATGTTCGAAGACTGATACTGTGTCGGGGCCTGCTCACAAACCCCCGACTCATGTTCGAAGACTGACACAGTACCGGAGCACGCGATCTGTTTCTCATTCGTCTCATCTCACTCTCACGCACTACTCCCGACTCATGTTCGAAGACTGATACTGTGCCGGGGCCTGTGCACAAACCCCCGACTCATGTCCGAAGACTGACACAGTACCGGAGCATGCGATCCTCTACCCATCCACTTAGATCTTGTCTCATGCAATATCCCGACTCATGCTCGAAAGCTGATGCTGTGCCGGGGCCTGCTCACAAACCCCCGACTCATGTCCGAAGACTGACACAGCACTGGGATATGCGACAAAGATCCCGTTGAGTCAATCACCTGGATTGAACTCCATCCGAGTCTTTTGCAACACAAAGTTGCTCACCTCACTATCTCGTCCCATGCAATACCCCCGACTCATGTCCGAAGACTGATACTGTGCCGAGGCCTGTTATACAAACCCCCGACTCATGTCCGAAGACTGACACAGTACCGGGGTACGCGACAGAGATTTCATTCGAGTCTGTTGCGACACAGAGTCGCTCACCTCATACATACGCTCACTAGCTTTACATTCGTTCATTCATACGTTAGTACATGCATTCGTTCATCATGTTCCTCTTTTATTATCTTTCACTTTACATTACATAATACTTTCATTACAGTTATTAATCATAACACGTAAAGCCACGGAAAAGATAAACACGTATCGAAACAAGGAACATCGATATTTACAAGTCATCAGTCATTACCATCATAACGGGATACATCATACTTAACATACAAACATCAAGCATATACATGCAATACTATCGTCATCGTGCCCAACGTAACTTCTAAGCCTCCATAGTTATCACACATGTACCTACGGGATCTATCATGTCATTACTTACCCTTGCTCTTTTCCCGAAGGCCAGTAATTGAACTATATCTCTCCTCGTACACAACAGCCCTACTTGGGCGATTGGGCACCCTTCAATCGCATGGCCTCCATGCGTTTGAACATCATGCGACTAGACCAATGTGGATGAAGTCCCATGCGACTGAACCTCTAATCGTGCGCATGGACCCTCAATTGTGTGATTAGACACTAAGCGAATGCATATGCGACTGAGCTCTCAGTCGTGCGATTGAACTGCTATGCGACTGAATACCTATGTGACTGGACTCTCAGTCGTATGACCTGTCGTGCGACTGGACCCCCAGTCGTGCGATTGAACCTCAGTCGTGCGATTGAGTCTCAGTCGTCCCTCAGTCGGCCGATTGGCCCTTCAGTCGCCTAGCCCTAACTGGGCAGCGATTGAAGTTCATCCCGAACTGCAGCCGCGACATTCGGCCTTCAGACCCTTCCAGACCTCATTTGAGCTCAAATCAACCCTTCTAATCCATAGGGAAACATGCCTCGACCTTATTCAATCCTATCCAAACCCGAAATCAAGCCCTAAACGCACCATACACATACACATACACATACATACATACATACACGGGTTAAACACCCAAAACCTGAAATAGTTTTCACATGTGTTCCAGCCCCACAAATCGGTTGAAAACAAGTAAATGAGGGGTCCTAGAACTCACCTTAGCAGCCTCCTCGGTTAGAGCTTCGTTTTGACTCGCCACACAATGAATTCCGAGCCCGAACCACCCCCTTTTCTCTCCTTTCTCTCTTCTTTCTCTCTGCCCTTCTTTGTGGCTGATTTTGCAAGTGTGGGGAGAGGGTAAGGGCTGCCCTCTCCCTTAAATACTATAGTCCAGTCGCCTGAGTCCCTATGCGACTGAACCTTCAGTCGCACGAGCTCCATGCAATTGGACACCCCAGTCGTGCGACTCCCATGCATATGGAGCTCCAGTCCCATGACCTCCATGTGGATGGGACTCTAGTCGCATGACCTCCATGCGTATGGACGCCCCAGTCGCATGACACTCCAAACAGAATTTTTTGGGTGTTACACTGACTCTTCGCTTTCTTGGTTTTTCATATAAAACAAGACATATAGTTCTTGTTTCAGTTGCTTGGAACATGTACTTGAGAAACCACACACACATTCTCTCTCTCTCTCTAAATAATTTCCAACATTCTTTGCACTACACCCTCTTATTCAAGACAACTTATTCCTTTGTTACCTCAAATGCAAGGACATCTCCCACAGTACAAACGACTGTTTTGGTTCTTGTACCATGGGAGACAAATGTGTTTGTTTGTGAAAAAGGCATCAAATCTATTTTAAGGAACTTCTTTTGAACAGAAATCCTCAACCACCGCTAAAATTTTTAGCTAGTTCGTTATGTAGATAAATATAAAGCTGTGAAGAATCTCTACACATCAAAGATTCAAGTGAACAAGCTTTATTTGAAGACTACAGAATGAAATGATTTCAATTCATGTTTGGATTGACTATTTCAATTTTTTATTTCCTATCAAAAGGTGATTATTATTTTATTTTTCATGAACAAAAGTGAACCAATACCCTTCAAATAGTTTATTTACAACAATGTATATTTTTAGTTACACATAAAACGCTTCCAACCAAAGAAAAAATTATTAAAATATAAAATTTTATTTGGATGATTTTAAACATAGAATTAAAATAAAAATAAATCAAAAAAAAAAAACAAAGCAGCCTAAAATAAGCTGATTTGAACACTCATCGCCACATATAAAAATATTATAATTAGGCATTAAGCTAACCTATAACTTTTGATTTGATTTTATGTAGTTACAAGTTTTATGTAAATTAAATATTATGACTTTGCACGTGTTAAGTTCTAAGTGATTATTATTATTAAAAGATGTGTCAGTCCTATACATACACACACACACACACATACACACACACACACACAGATATATATATATATATATATATATTGGATTAGGTTCTAGTGTTAATCCTAAAAAATTGTGAGAACTCTTTAACCTAAATGGGCCAATCATAGTGCGACACATCAGCAACATGAAAGAGCATCTTTCTGGGGTATGTCTATCATTTTACCTAATCCCCACGTTTAATGCATAATTTTTTATCCCTTACTTTTTGTACTATGATGTTATCTTTTTCACCAAACCCTATGTTTAGCACATTCCCGTCCAATCCTTCCTGTACAAGAGTTGTCCCTTTTTTACCAAATTGTTGCTTTAAGTCGTCACATTTCTATATAACAACACATATTTCCTCCATCACTTTCTTCCTTCATCACATTTCAAACTTTATTCTTTTTCTATGTATTTTGTATTTCAGAACCACTCACATCATTCATGGGTGGTGGTGAAGTTAACCATCCTCCCCTTCACAAGTTGTGGATGTTGTAGATGAAGCCTCCTGTGAGCAGTCTGCACATGATGTGGTTGCTGGAAACTCTCCTCTTCGATATATTGGTTATGATCATTGTGGTTAGTTGTTCTCATAATTGTAGTATGTTTGAAATGTATTATCTTTCTCTTTGATGTAGTTGTTCTCATAGTTGCACATGGTGTGAATTTTTTTGAAATTCCTTTTCTATGTGGGGATCCCTCCTCTTTTCACAGTTGTCACCGAAAATTTTTTTAGCTCTTTTTTAAAATGTAATCATCTGTTATTGAGAAATTTGTTACTTTGTATATTTTTACATGTTTTTTTTGTTAATTTCATATAGTTTCCTTTTTTTTATAGTGGTTCCAACTTTTAAACATTTAGACATCGCCTAACCACAGGGTTACAATATGTTTTACTGCCAAGAAGCCACCCTTTTTTACTTTAAGATGTAACCCATCTTTAGTAATATTTTATAGTTTCATTATTGTTTTTGTAGTCTACCTACCACTTTGTTTTAGTTTTATCATCTATATTAACATGAAGACAATTTTTTAACATCAGCTTACACTTTCCAAACCCATGTTTTTTAATAAAATGTAACAAAGTTTTTCTAAAAATCACAGTTACACAATGTGTAACAACCAACTTTTTTCTAGAAAATGTAATCAGGTTTCACTGTATAATATCAATGTTACTCTGCAAAGATGTCAGTCTTCCATTTTAAGAAGTAACCTATTTTTTTTTTATTTTTTCTACATTGTCTTATGTTTTTTTATACACTATAGTTAAAGTGTCCACCATATTTTCCATTTTTTGTCTCAAGAAGTCTGTATGGCCTCGTTCCCGGGACGCTTACATCTGATCAATCATTGCACATAAAACATACACTCTCTTTTATCTTAAGCAAACATTTCCGCGGAAGCATTCAAAAATGACATTTCATTTCTATATAAATGCTTTTGCAAGTTAATACAACATTCATTACAAAACATCGTTTGTTCGTATTACAATGCAAAAACATTAAACAAAAGAATGCCATCCAAAAAGAGCTGAGTAGCCGCCCTGTGCCATCCTTAGCAACGTTACCTGCCAACTGGAAACACATAAAAAGTCAGCGTTGCTGAGTGAGTTCTAGTTTTATAATAAAACATACAATTCTTTCGTTAAAACCGTTCTTTACTTTCATGCGATCATACATCATACGTACACATAGATAATATCATTATTATCTTCATCACTCGTTCATTAACTTTCGTTCATTCAACGTACATCATTACCATTCACATTCGTTACTTTCGTTCACATTCATTCATAAAATCTTACTTTCATTCGTATGTTCATTACTTTTGATGACATGTACAATACCCCAAACATTGTGCACGAAGTTGGTTACTGGGCCTGAGGTCTTACATAGACCTTGAACATTATGCACGAAGCTGACTCCAGTACCTAGGGCAAGTACATTCACCACATATCTTCTCTCTTTCATTCCGGATCAATGCCATGTGCTATACCCCGAACATTGTGCACGAAGCTGGTTACTGGGCCTGAGGTCTTTCATAGATCTCGAACATTGTGCACGAAGCTTACTCCAGTACCTAGGTCAAGCGATAAGGATCCCATAGATATGGTCAATCACAAGGATTAGAACCTAGTGTGCATCCTTCTAGGGTAGCTAACCCGCACACAGTTGAGCTAACACCCTTCATTGGGTGTGAACCTCCATACATTTGCTTGCAAGCCTTTCTTACTTTCATTCATTCATTTGTTAATGCATGCATTCTTTCATTTCATTCCTCTTTTCATTATCTTCCACTTTACGTTACTTAATACTTTTCATTCATTCATAAACATTCAACGTAAAGCCACAATCATACATAACAGGAACGTAAACATAAACATATACATACCAAATCACTACCATACAAGGCACCATCATACATACATAACATCCATCATACATAAACATGCAATATCATCATGCCTAACATAACCACTAAGGCCTCAACAGTCATCTTACATGATCTTACGGGAACTTTCACGTCAAAACTTACATCTACACTTTCCCCCAAAAGTCAGTACTTAAACTACGCTTTTCCTCAGGTACGCAAGCCCTACGTGGGCGTATGGGCACCCTTCAGTCGCAGGGCTTCCATGCGACTGAACCCCATGCGAATGAACACCAGGCGATTAAGCCTCGTGTGAATGGACATCCATGCGAATGAACATTGTGCAAGTGGACCTTATGCGGATGGACACTATACGAATGGACCTCATGTGGATGGACTCAATGTGGATGAGTACTTATGCGAATGGGCTCTCAGTCGATGACTTCCCATGCGACTGGCCCTCCAGTCGTGCGATTGAACCTCAATAGTGCGACTGAACCTCAATCGCACCCCAGTCGGTTGTATGGCCTGTAGTCGGTCGCCTAGCCCTAACTTTTGCAGAATGCAGTTCATCCCGAACCCAATCTGCCATTTTCGACCTCCAAGCTCATCCAAACCCATTCTAAGCCCAAATCAACCATCCTAAACCTTAGGAATGCATACCACAACACCATTCAAGCACACACAAGCCCAGAAACAAACTCCAAAGCATCACACTCAAACACATCCAAATGGGTCAAACACACACACATATACAAAAACGAGTTTACTATGTGTTCCAGCCCAAATCAGTTGAAAACGAGTAAAAGAGGGGTCCTAGAACTCACACAAACTACCCCGAGAAGTTGAGCTTTGATTGGACCCGCTACACGATGATTTTACACACTTGAACCCACCCGAACCAAGTCTTTTCTCTTCTCTCCTCCCTTTTCTCTCTTCTTTCTCTCTATGGCTGAATTTTCACCAGTGTGGGGAGGGTGTGGGCTGCCCTCCCCTCTTAATCCCCCACTCTTCCAAACTTTCTCCCATTTTAGCAAGTTTGGTCTCTTGAGTTTGGACTTTATTTCTTTTCTTCTTTCGTCGACTTCAAAGAAAATATCCGGGCGTTACAAGTCCACCCCCTATTTAGGTTTTGTCCCCAAAACCTGCCATTCCTCAAACAACCGTGGGTAATGATGTCTCATTTCTTCTTCGGTTTCCCACGTTGACTTGGATCCCTTCCTGTGCTTCCACTGTACATGCACAAGAGGAACCACTTTATTTCTCAGTCTCTTCTCCTTTCGATCGATGATTGCCTCTAGTTGCTCCACATAACTGAGCCGTTTGTCTACTTCAATTTCCTCAAGTGGAATAATCATATCTTCATCTGCCAGGCACTTCCTTAGATGAGATACGTAGAATGTCGGGTGAAATCCACTTAACTCATCTGGTAACTCCAATTTATAGGCCACATCTCCTACTTGAGCAATGATTCGGAAAGGGCCTATGTATCTTCGGCTCAACTTGCCCCGCTTTTGGAAACGAATGATACCCTTCCAAGGTGAAACCTTCAACATAACCTGATCACCCACTTGGAACTTAATCGGTCTGCGTCATTTATCAGCATACGACTTCTGTCTATCTTTGGCTGCCTTCATGAAGGCTTTGATCCTTTCAATCTTTTCATTTGTATCCTCGATCAACTTGAAGCTCTCTAACTCTTTATGACCAATATCACCCCAATAAATGGGTGTTCTGCATCTCCTACCCTATAGCATCTCATAAGGTGGCATACCAATACTGGCATGATAACTGTTGTTGTATGAGAACTCAGCTAACTGTAACTGGTCAACCCAACTTCCTCCAAAATCAATAACACATGCCCAAAGCATATCCTCCAATGTCTGAATGGTACTTTCTGACTGACCATCAGTCTGGGGATGATAAGCCATGCTAATTTTTAACCTAGTCCCCATCACATCATAGAATTTCTTCCAAAATTTGGATGTGAAACGGGTGTCACGATCAGACACAATAGACACCGGCACACCATGACAAGTTACAATTTCCTTGATGAACAGATTAGCCAACCTCTCAGATGAATATGTCTCGCGGATCGGTAGGAAGTAAGCACTCTTCTTCAAGCGGTCAACAATCACCCATATAGCATCATACCTTTTCGGAGTACGCGGCAACTTCATAATGAAATCCATGATGATGTGCTCCCACTTCCATTCTGGTATGTCTAAAGGTTGGATCTTCCCATACGGCTTTTGATGCTCGGCCTTCACTTGCAAGCAAGTAAGGCATTTACTCACATACTCCACTACGTCATGCTTCATACCCGACCACCAATAATGTTTCTTCACGTCTTGGTACATCTTTGTAGCACTGGGATGAATAGAGTACCAAGTCTTATGAGCTTCATCCATAATCTTCACCCGTAGATCCCCAAGATGAGGAATCCATATTCGTCCAAACCGGGTTCTAACACCAAATTTGTTTTCACCCAACTCCGCGCCCAGACCTCTCATTCTTTCAGAGTTAAGATGATCTTATTACAATGCCTCATCTTGAAACTCTTTGACTTGCTTCATCACATTAGAGGTCATAATCAGCTGATATGCCTTCACCTGAATCGGCTCGAGCCTTTCCTTTCGGCTAAGGGCATCCGCTAGCACGTTGGCTTTGCCTGCATGGTAATGGATCTCACAATCATAATCTTTTATGAGCTCCAACCATCTCCTCTGCCTCATGTTAAAGTCTTTCTGCTCGAAGAAATACTTCAAGCTCTTGTGGTCAGTGAATATGCTGCACTTCGTCACATACAGGTAGTGCCTCCAAATCTTTAAAGCAAAGACCACTGCTGCTAGCTCCAAATCATGAGTAGGATAGTTAACCTCATGAACCTTCAACTGTCGAGATGCGTAGGCTATAACTTTTCCTCTTTGCATTGACACACACCCCAACCCCGAGTAGGAAGCATCATAATAAACCACCAGATCATCACTTCCATCGGGGAACGACAATACAGGAGCTTGAGTCAATCTCGTCTTTAATTCTCCAAACGCCTTCTCTTGAGCTTGACCCCATAAAAATTTCACATCTTTCTGGGTCACTTGGTTAGTGGAGAAGTGATCTTAGAGAAGTCTTGAATAAACCTTCGGTAGTAGCCCGCCAAACCCAAGAAACTACGGATCTCGGATGGCGTCTTTGGAGACTTCCATTGCATCACCCCTTCCACCTTTGCCGGATCCACCATAATCCCCTTCGAGTTCACCACGTGGCCTAAGAATTGAACTTCGCACAACCAAAACACGCATTTGGAGAACTTGGTGTACAACTTCTCCCTTCTCAACGTGTCCAACACCTCTCGGATGTGACCGGCATGCTCCATCTCGCTCTTCGAATAAATCAGGATATCATCAATAAACACAATCACTGATTTATCCAATATTGGCCGACACACTCAATTCATCAAGTCCATAAAAGCAGCTGGCGCGTTGGTCAAACCAAAAAACATAACGAGGAACTCATAATGACCATAACGCGTGCGAAAAGCTGTTTTAGAAATATCCTACTCTTTCAACTTTAGCTGATGGTAGTCAGATCGAAGGTCTATCCTTGAAAACCAAATGACACCTTGAATCTGATCAAACAGATCATCGATCCTCGGTAACATAATGACCAAATGACACCTTGAAGGTCTATCCTTCACCGTCAACTTGTTCAACTCCCGGTAGTCAATACACATCCTCATACTACCATCCTTCTTTTTCACGAATAAAACCGGAGCACCCCATGGAGAGATACTCGGTCTAATAAACCCCTTATCAAGCAGTTCTTGCAATTGCTCCATCAACTCTTTCATTTCAGTTGGAGCCAACCGATACGGTGCCTTGGCAACAGGTTGGGCACCTGGTATCAAATCACTCTGAAACTCGATCTCTCGGTTAGGTGGCACTCCTGAAAAATCGTCAGGAAACACATCTGGAAAGTCACACACGACCAGAACATCGGATAGTTGTGGTGTGGGCGTATCCACATCCTTCACATAAGCCAAGTAGGCACTACACCCATGCCTCATACACTTTCCCGCCACCGCCATTGAGATTACCTTCAGGATCGTCATGACTCGATCCTCATAAACAGTTACCGAACTCCTGTCAGGCGCTATCAAACGAATTCTCTTCTTGCGACACACATTGTTCGCCTCGAAGTCCGCCAACCAATCCATCCCAAGAACCAAATCGAAACCACCTAAGGTCATTACGAACGGGCTAACAGGAAACTTATGACCTTCTAGTTCCACATCACAGTCCTCTATCATCTCAGAAATCCTGGTAGACTTACCTATGGCAGTTTCTACATCAAAGGGCGCATCAACACGTCTACTGCTAACCGACAGCTTAGTACAAAAAGCAGCAAAAATAAAACTCTTACTAGCACCTGAATCGAACAACACAGAAGCTAAAGTTTGGTTCACTAGAAACGTACCAGACACAACATCAGGGACCGTCCTAGTATCCTCTTATGTCATGGTGAATGCCCTAGTGCTCGCCCTCGGTCCTTCACTCCCCATCTTCTTCACCCCTAAACCTTCAGCCCTTGGCTTCTTGCAGTCTCGGCTCATGTGGCACTCGTCGCCACAGTTAAAACATCTACCCGCTTTGCACTCCCATGCCATATAACCTGGCTTCCCACATTTGAAGCACACATTCAACCCCTACCTACACTCGCCACTGTGTTCCTTCCCACATTTGCCACACTTTTTCGATCCCGTACCCGGTGTGGCTACACGACGATCATCCACCCGTGTCTTTTTGTTACCCGTCGAGGCATCACCCTGACCAAACCTCTTCCCACTCCAGTTTTGATCACCACCACCCTTCCTATTACCTTCAGCCACCACCACTACAGTCCTCTTATCATATAACCTCCCTGTCAAGTCCACTGTCGACCTAAACGTGCTCGGTCGGGCAGCGATCATGTGCCGGCGAATATCCATTGGCAAGTTGGGTTTGTTGGATCATGTACATAGTTGTTTAACCATTTAAACAAGAAAAACGCAGCAGATTAAACCTTAATTTCATGTTTTATAATCTGAGAAATAAGGTTCATTTGATAACAACAACAAACCCAAAATCATAAGGATCATTAATATCTGTTTAAACTAGCTATCAACAAGAAATAACAACCCAAACATGACATACAAACTACCTTTTGTATGCTGCTGAAAATGTGGATGAAACACCTTCCAAAAAGGGCTGCTTAAAACGGGATTTGGATGAAGATGGGGCTGCTCTTGAATGGCCAAAACACCAAGGTAGATGTTCTCAAGCTTCCATACCCACAAGCATGATGCAAACACCTTTCTTGTTAGGATTTTGACACCAAACTCGCAAGAGACATGCTGCTGAAAACCGATTTTCAGCATTGTTTTTCTTCTTTGTTGAGAGGAAAATGGAGTCTTGCATGTATGAGAGAGAGAGCTGAATGGGAGAGTGTGACTAGTGTTAATTGGAGTGTAGTTTCAAGACACAAATTGACCAATAATACCCCCAAAGGGGGCGGCCAAAATCTTGTGTTTAAAATGGGTTCCCCCCATTTTTAAACACCCACTAATATGTTAACTAGTTGTTTTGTTAGTTATATAATTAACCTTTTAAATATATAACTTAAACACACACTCTTATTATTTGATGTTATTTAACAAACTTAAATAACATTACAAATAATGTCCATGAACAAAATATCCTTATAAGTTGTTCTTTCTCACATACAATTTATTTAGAAAACCTATTTTCTAAATTGGTGCGATGATTTAATTGCATGATCATATCATCAATTAAATACATATTGGTGTTTGCTAAACTTGTTATTGGGTATGACCCGACTTGGATCATGACGTACTAACCACATCAATATTCTATGTGTCTTGGGCATAAAGAATCCAACAATCTCCCACTTGCACAAGATTCATAGAAGATTGATGCAAGTAGTAAACACCGCCCAATAACAGTTTACTACCCTTAATACGCATGACTTAGAAGCCATTCAATAACATTATCCCCTTCAAGTATCCAACTTAAAATGTTTTAGGTGAATTAATTATTTATCCTTTTGTTACAGATGTCATGTTAAATCCAAGGACACAGAATGATCATTCCTTGTTGATTTAACTTAATCAGGCCTTAGACATCATAGTCTCAACGAATAAGAGGAACAAATTCCATCTTGACTACATACGTTTCTCACAATCACCTTATGTCATACCTGAACATAGCCTTATGTACTAGCCATTATTTCAGATCAGCGAAGAACTAGCTCAAGGTATAACACTTGGTGAATATCAAAACCCAATATGTATCTCAGGTCGGAGGATACCAAATGATATTCGCCTTTACTCAAATTTACTTACGATCAATCAATAAGATTCCATGTAGTAAGATTTGAGATGCGGGTCAGTCCAATATTCGTATCCCACGAATATCTATGAACCTTGGCAGCAACCAATTGCTCTATATTCATGCCTTATGAACATCCGCCAATCCAAGTTCATAGTAGTCATACGTTCATATTTGTTCCCACAAATATGACCGACTACGGACATTTAGAATAATAAAAATATTCATGGATGTAAACATACTAAAAGGAACATAACTCAAAATATCATAAATATATAGATGAGTTAAATATTATAATTATTCCATATTTTCAATATTGATACTAAACAGATCAAATCCAATCATTAGAATATCGAAGTCCTAAGGCACAAGTATGACTTTCATGCTTTGCCCTTTCAAGGAGCTTTGTGAGTGGATCCACAATGTTTTGATCAAAGTGAACTTTGCGAATACATTTTTTTCCCTTTTTCAACTTCATCCCTCATGTAGTTTAATCTCCGCTCATTGTGCCTAATATCTTGATGTGCACGGGGTTCCTTGATTTGAGCAATCGCACCCTCGTTATCACAAAAGATTTCTAAGGGGTCTTGAATGGTAGAGACCACCCTTAGATCGGCGATAAACCTTTTTATCCATGCAGCTTCCCAAGCTGCTAATGAGGCGGCTATGCATTCGTATTCTGTAGTGGACAATGCTACCCTAGTCATAATGGAGACATACCCCGATTATGATCGAGAATCATCTCGATCAATTTGGAAACTCGCATCCGTGTAACCTTTTACAACGAGTTCCTCTTCATTGGATCCGTATATTAGAAACATATTCTTAGTCCTCCTAAGGTATTTCAATATACTTTTAACAGCCATCCAATGGCTATTACCTGGATTCTGCTGATATCTGCTTGTCATGCTTAACACGCATGACACGTCCGGTCTAGTGCATATCATCGCATACATGATGGATCCTATAGCAGACGCATATGGGATGTCCTTCATACGATCTTGCTCATCCTTTGAGCTTGGACTTTGAGATGCACTCTGTATTGTCCTTCTTTGAATAGGTACTATACCTTTCTTAGAGTTTTCCATCTTGAACCTTTTCAAAATTTTATCAATGTATGCACTTTGGTTTAGACTTATCAACCGCCTCGATCTATCCCTATAGATTTTTATTCCTAAAATATAAGCGGCTTCACCGAGATCTTTTATGGAAAAACAATTTCCAAGCCAGGTTTTAACACCTTCCATGGTTGGAATATCATTTCCAAATAGTAGTATGTCATCAACATATAATACTAAGAATGTGATAACACTCCCACTAGCCTTTTTATACACACAAGCCTTGTCAGCGTTCTTGATGAAACCAAATTTCTTGATCTCTTAATCAAAAAGTTGATTACAACTTCTCGATGCTTCTTTCAATCCATAGATTGATCTCTTTAACTTGCATACTTTATTAGGATGTTTTGGATCGATAAAACCTTCAGGCTAAACCATATGGACAGTCTCTTCGAGATGTCCATTAAGAAAGGCGGTTTTGACACCCATTTCCCAAATCTCATAATCATAATGAGAAGCAATGGCAAATAATATCCTAATAGACTTTAGCATTGCCATAGGCGAGAAGGTTTCATCATAATCAACCCCTTGAGTTTGAGTGAAACCTTTTGCTACAAGTCTTGCCTTGTAAGCATCCTAGTTTCCATGCATGTCACACCCCCGCTGATAGTGGAAACACGGGGATGCGAGCTAGACGGGATCGTTATAACACATGGTTAACAATAGAGATGCAATATGTATGTATTTGATGACAAGCGTGTCATGACGACACCCGACACAAATGGAGACTTGTGTCGTGTTAGTCAACGTTCACGACAACATAGCCATAAGTATAATAGAAACTTGAAATTAATTCACATAAACGATCCACATAATCACAAAATTTGTACTCTTGTATGTAATTCCCACAAACCGGGAACAAGTATCCAAAAGAATGTTAAATTGTTTGATTGACTGCAACAATGTACAAAATATTATTCATCATGTATGTTCAGTCTCAAAAATGCATCCTAGGGTCTCCACTAAGGCAGCTCTCCTAGATCTTCAGTTCTCATTGTTACCTGAAAAATATGCTCAAAATGTCAACAATAATGTTGGTGAGCTTCGCAGGTTTAAATTGTAAACATGTAGTTGATGCTGTAAAGTGTTTGTAGTGGAATACCGTGCATACAGTTATAAGCAAGCAAAATCACATACCATGAGTTTTATACAACCAAACCTAATGACATACACACAGCAACTTGTCGGAATATATTCACCCAAGGCCCGTTCCTGGCAGTGTGATGGTACTCATGAGTAACCATCTGTCAAGGGTGGGGGTGTCAACCCAGTAGTACTACTAATACCTATCCGTTGGTTCCAACACCGGAATTAATGGTTAGAAGAAGAACCACACAGTAACATCATGTATGCATCAGATATGTACTCACAAAACAGTATCACGTTGATTCCAAGTATGAAAATTGTATGTATGTTGTACAGCATTGAAAACGTGTGAGCATACTTTTCCCCTATGTTTGTAAAAGATTGAAACAATTGTATAAGCGTAAAAAGGGGCCACGAAACTCACTTGTTAAGTGGTAAGTATGTATGATGTAACTTCCCAAACTCGTATGTATGTACGAATGGTCAATCACCTATTGACAGTTATGTTAAGCATTAATATTACGTCTGATGTTAACCATATTGTTTAGTTGGGTCGGGTCGTATCGGTTCTGTCGTGGGTAACTCTTGCACAAAAACACGCGCAATAGATCTTATGTAGATCCAAGCACTAGAAACATTGCCATTGTCGATGATGTTTGGGTAAAAGTGTTATTGTTGTTAAAGAAATACTTGGTAAGCACTTGTGTTAGGAATCGTTTGTTGCTAATTGTAAAATATTAAGTTGATGTGTTTTGATATGACATTAATGAGTTTGATAGTGTTAATCTCAATGATCATCATTAACAATGGCAACCGTGTCGATGTCACCTTAACATCACACGACTACACACACCACACACATGAAGAATTCACACACAATGACTCCAATTGCACGACAGGACTAGACACACGACTGGACACTCCATTTGCACGAATCAACTTTCAGTCATGCGAATCAGCTTCATTCGCACGACTGAACTCCCATTCGTGCGGCTAAGCACTAAGTCGTTCCACACAGCATCCAATCGCACGACTCAACCTTCCATTCGCACGATTTAACCCTCAGTCGTACGAATCAGCTTCATTCGTACGACTGAGTCTTCATTCGTACGACTGAGTCTTCATTCGTACGACTGGATCTTCAGTCGTGCGACACACACAGTCGCACACAATCATCCGCATTGACTCAGTCGCACACACTCTCAATCGTATGCATTTAATCGCACGACACACACATACGCATGGACTCAGTCGCACGACTCACCTCAGTCGCACCACTCAATCGCACGACACACTCAGACGCATGGACTCAGTCGCACGACTCACTCAGTCGCACGACTCACTCAGTCGCACGGCTCAGTCGCCTGAATAGTAACTTCGCGACTGCTGAAGTGCAGAACAGCGTCCAGCTGCTCCGGGCACAAGTTTTACACCCCAAGAACTTCCAGAATCCATATTCTAGCATGTCTAGACAAGAAACACACACTGGAACGCAACACACAAGCCCACACGACCTCATGTGCTCGGATGAACCCGAGCACCCGAAACCCTAGAAAACACAGGAGTGAAATCGAGCAAGAAACATGTCAAACAAGGTTATCTACCTGCTAGAAGTTAGTATTCGCGATGATAACCAAGATTTGACGGTGAAAACGAAACAAACGTGATGGATTTTGGTGCTAGAATGGTATAGAAATGAAGAAGAGGAAGAAGAAGAAGTGAAGAAGATGGTGAACAAATGGCTGGGAAGAGGGGTTTTTATACCCATCCCAAGTTTGCAAATTGTCACATTTGGTCCCTGCACTTAACCCCCGAGTTCCTAAACTTGTTTCGGTTGATAACGACGTAAACACGCGCGTTATATTAATTATAGGGAAGTAGTTAATGTTGTTTGTATCTTGGATATGTTGTTATTAATGATGTTTATACTTATAACATAATATACTTAGTGATGTCGGTGGTGATACTCGTAAGCGTTTTGGGCGATAAGGTTGCAAATAATGGTATCACGACTGTAAAAGAAAACCAAACAAGTATGATGTCCTCACAAATAGTCTATGAAGGTGAGGAATGAATGCTCTAAGAATAGTTAGTGTAATTTCACGTTAAATGATGGACCTTGAGGTGACGGATGTCACAGTATCCCCCAGTTGAGTGAATTTCATCCCGAAATTCAACGGGTGTTAGGTCCAAGAGTGTCATCCTCGAATAGATGTGGATTTTTTAGCTTCATCTGGTCTTCTCGTTCCTACGTGAATTCTGGTCCTCGCTTGGAGTTCCATCTCATGCGAACGATCAGTATCTTGCTGCGTCTCAGGCGTTTGACCTTTCGGTCCATGATCTCGATAGGTTCCTCGATAAAATGAAGCTTTTTGTCGATCTTGATGTCCTCAATTGGTACGTGTAAAGACTCGTCGGCCAAACACTTCTTGAGGTTCGACACGTGAAAAGTATCATGTACACCACTGAGTTCTTGTGGCAACCTCAATCGGTAAGCCACCGGACCGATTCTTTCTGTAATCTCGAATGGTCCTACGTATCGAGGGGCTAACTTCCCTTTCTTTCCAAATCGTACAATCCCTTTCCAGGGAGAGACTTTGAGTAAAACGTGATCTCCAACATTGAATTCCAGAGGCTTCCGACGGTTGTCGGCATAGCTCTTTTGGCGATCTCTTGCAGCCTTTAGTCTATCTTTGATTTGGAAGATCTTGTCAGTTGTCTCTTGAATGATCTCTGGGCCCGTAAGTTGGCTTTCACCAATCTCAGCCCAATAAACTGGGGATCTACATTTCCTCCCATACAATGCTTCAAATGGAGCACATCCAATGCTTGTGTGATAGCTGTTGTTGTAGGAGAACTCAATCAATGGTAAATGAGTGTCCCAGCTACCACCAAAACAGATTACACAAGCTCTGAGCATGTCTTCCAATGTTTGTATCATTCATTCACTTTGGCCATCAGTTTGTGGGTGATAGGCGGTACTCATATCTAATCGAGTGCCCATCGCTTTTTGTAATGTTTGCCAAAATCATGAAGTAAATCGACTTTCACAGTTGGATATGATTGACACTGGCACACCGTGCCGTGTCACGACCTCTTTGATGTACAACCTCGCCAAGCTTTCCATCTTGTAATCCTTCCGGATCGGTAAGAAATAAGCGGACTTCGTCATCCGATCCACTACGACCCATATCTAGTCGTACCCGCTACTTGTTCTAGGGAGTTTGGTAATGAAATCCATAGTTATGTTCTCCCATTTCCACTCGGGGATTTCAGGTTGCTGTAATAATCCCGATGGTTTTTGATGTTCCGCGTTAACTTTCGAGCACGTCAAGCATCGGTTTACATACATAGCAATGTCTCTCTTCATGCCTGCCACCAGTATAGATCCTTAAGATCGTGATACATCTTGTCTACACCAGGATGAACAGAATATCGTGTCTTGTGTGCTTCCTCCATGATCAGGGTACGAACGTCTCCCCATTTGGGTACCCATATGCGATCCATGAAGTACTGTATGCCGTCATCCTTGCAAATCATCTGTTTGTCTAACCCTCGAAATTGTTCTCCCGCAAGGTTTTCTTCTTTCAATGCTTCCCTTTGTGCAAGTTGGATCTGAGCTTTCAAGTTCGTTTGAATAGTCAATCCCAAAGCTCAAGCACATAGTGGTTTCACGCGCTCTTTACGACTTAGGGCGTCAGCCACCACATTTGCTTTCCCCGGATGATACCGGATTTCACAATCGTAGTCACTAAGTAGCTCTACCCAACGTCATTGTCGCATATTGAGTTCTTTCTGATTCAGGATGTGTTGAAGGCTCTTATGATCTATGTAGATGATGCATTTGGTTCCATACAGATGGTGCCTCTATATCTTAAGTGCAAATACTACCGCGCCCAACTCCAGGTCATGAGTCGTATAATTCTTCTCATGCACCGTAAGTTGTCGTGAGGCATAGGCAATCACCTTGTCTTTCTGCATTAGCACACAACCCAATCCTTGATGTGAAGCATCGCAGTATACCACAAAATCATCAGTTCCGTCTGGAAGGGACAATATTGGTGCGTTGCATAACTTCTCCTTCAACGTTTGGAATGCTTGTTCTTGTGCTTTTACCCAATCAAACTTCTTGTCTTTCTGAGTCAACAATGTTAACGGTTGGGCGATCTTTGAGATATTCACAATGAAGCGACGATAGTATCCAGCCAATCCTAAGAATTGCCGTATCTCTGAAGGTGTCTGGGGTGTATCCCATTTCTTCACTGCTTCAATTTTTCCGGGATCTACATGAATCCCATTCTCATTAACCACATGGCCCAAAAATTTCACTTCTCGAAGCCAAAATTCACACTTCGAGAGTTTAGCGATAAGTTTCTCTTCTTGTAATAGGCTCAGTATAGCCCGAAGATGTTTCTCGTGGTCTTCTTTTGAACGAGAGTAGATAAGTATATCGTCTATGAACACGATCACGAACTTATCAAGATAAGGCTTGCACACCCAATTCATCAAATCCATGAACACGGCTGGTGCATTGGTCAGTCCGAACGACATGACTAAGAACTCATACTGCCCATAACGAGTCCTGTATGCTATTTTCGGTATGTCATCCTCGAAAACCCTCAGTTGATGATATCCAGAACGAAGATCAATCTTGGAGAAATATGAGGCTCCTTGCAGTTGATCAAATAAATCATCAATTCTAGGAAGAGGATATCGATTCTTCACCGTCAACTTGTTCAGTTCACGATAATCGATACACATACGGAAGGATCCATCTTTCTTTTTGACAAATAAGACTGGTGCTCCCATGGTGAATGACTTGGTCGGATGAAACCCTTCTCCAATAGCTCCTGTAATTGGCTAGATAACTCTTGCATTTCGAATGGGGCCAACCGATACGGTGCTTTTGCTATCGGCGTAGCTCCAGGAACCAACTCTATACGAAATTCCACCTGTCCTGGAGGAGGTAAACCCGACAAGTCATCAGGGAATACTCCTGGAAAATCTCGTACTACAGGAATATCTACCAACTTGTTGCCTTCTTCTTTCTTTTCCACTACATGGGCCAGAAATGCGTAACACTGCTTCCGTAAACATCGTCGCGTCTTCATGCAAGTGATAAGCTTCAGAGTTCTTCCCGGTCGTTCTCCTTAAATCTTTAGTACCTCCCCATTTGACATGGGGATTCGTACTACTTTCTCCCGACAAACAATCTCGGCTCCGTGTTTCGACAACCAATCCATTCCCACAATCACATCAAAACTTCCCAACTCAAAAGGTATTAAGTCTATGTCGAAGGCATGGTTTTCCAATATCATGGAACACTCTCGAATAATCTCGTCGGCTTGTACAACTCTACCGTTGGCCATTTCTATGGAGAAACTAGTTTTTAGTCTACTAGAGTTCAAGCCAAGCATGTGTGCAAAATCGGAAGATATAAAACTATTGTCTGCTTCAGTATTAAACAATATGGATGCGAAGTGGTGATTGAGCAAGTACGTACCCCTGACAACATTCGGGTCCTGACGAGCATCGTTGGCTCCAATGACGAACGCACGTCCCCGAGCGACATTTCCTTGATTAGTCGGGCCTTGATTCCCAGCTATGGCCATCACTTGCTGTTGATTATTCCCTTGTTGACCCGGTGCCCTATTCAGTTTGGGGCACATGTTCCGGTAGTGACCCGGATTTCCACATTCGTAACAGACTCTGGCATTCCCGGCGTGGTTAACCGCGTTGACGGGTGCAACCAGATTCGGTGCAACTATACAATCTCTTGCTAGGTGCCCCGGGCGCCTACAGTTCACACACACTTGGAACTACATCTCTAGGGGATGATGATAGCTGCACCTGTCACATTTGGAATGCAGCCCAACATATTCTCTCTTACCCTGAGTCACAGCCATGAAATTCCTGGTGATCTTGGCCCTTTTATCAGATTTCCCGGCATTTGACCGGCTAGTTTCTCCAACATCCTTTCTCTTCTCTGCTCCCCTACCCAATACTCCTGTTCTTATCATCTCATCAGTGAGAGCGCCAGCCTTCAGAATTGTGCTCTGGATTGTAGGAGGAGCAGCTGCTGTTACCATTGCCCGGATCTGAGGTGCAAGTCCCCAAATGTACCTCTCGATTCTCTTTGATTCTGGGGTCACAAGATGTGGAACTAGCCTCGCCAGTTCATGGAATCGATCAGTATAAGCCGTGTGCCCTGCTCCTACCATCGCATGGTTCCAGAATTCCTGTTCAAGCTTCTGCATCTCATTGAGAGGACAGTACTCCTCAGTAATCAGGGCTTTGAACTCATCCCAAGTCATTTGCATCGCAGATTCTTTCCCTCTAGCTTGAACCTGGGTGTTCCACCAAGTTAGTGCCTTGCCCTGTAGTGAACACGTGGGATACTTGATTGTTTGACTATCGAGGCATTCACTGATGTCAATCACTGTCTCCATCTTCTCAAGCCATCTTGTTAGGGCTATCGCTCCACCTTTCCCATCAAATTCTCGGGTTTTGCAGGCTACAAATTCCTTGTAAGAACATCCCCGTCATGTATTATCGACCCCAGTTTCGTTCCCAGTTGTTCCACCAATCCCAGTGTCTTCCCCTGTTCCTTGGTTATGTTGATCATTAGTATCATGATCTCCGTGGAGATGATGATTCAGAAGAGTGTCGCTCACTTGAGACATAATAGTCGGAATCAGTGCAGCTAGCTGCTGAGCAATCATAGCAGCTATGTCAGGGTTGTCAGTTCCCTAATTGTTTCCAGCTGGAGCACTACCTGTTCTTGGTGGTCTACCCCTACCTCTGCCTTGTGGGGTCTCACCTTGATTGGTACTACGTGTGGCTCTTCGAGGCGACATCTTCTAATCATAGAAAGGTGTAAACATGTAAACTTTAGTAAACATGTAAACCTTAGTCACTTTAAGATACACGTATGATTCCACTCATCAAGTTCCAATAACCCATGCTTCGGTCCATCAAGACCATCACATAGCCCAGTTTAAGCACATTCTTAGTATACCGGTGATGCTTATATATAGGGTTCCCCGCAGCGTTCCCACCACATCCACGATATACCTTGAATGACACTTAAACCGGTTACACGACATCCTAATTTTCCTTAGCATCATCCCAATGAATAACGTAATGTATTAGTAGAGAGTATCATCACTCCTCTACATTTCCTGTAGCCCACTTTCATTCTAATCATTCAATCAGTTCCTTAGTTACTGAAATGCTAAGTGGAGGAATGTCTCATAAAGGATAAGATCAATGTCATGATTGGAAATACCATGTAGGCTCTAAGTAGGTCAGGACTTAAGTAATAGCAAGTGTTAGTAATATTTTGTTACCCTTAACGAGGTTTTACTAGAATTATGATCCTAGCACACCCTAGGGTATAGAATAGAAAACTTGTAATACTCATGATCGTTACCCCCTGGTAAGATTAGCCAGACTTCTCATGCAGTGCAAATTGCAATTACGTGCGCACCCGTAATGGTAATTTGCCTTGCACGGTCACCCTTAGCTTCCGTTACCCCAAGTTAACATCATAGTATTGATACATTCATCAAGCACAGATCATGTAATGTCCTCCTATCTAGGAGCCAATAGTATTCCAATAATAGTATGTAATAGCAAGTAAACTCCAAGCACATAAGCACAATATGTCTAATGGTAGTTGCCTATCCTTCATACTTTCAGGATTTCAGGCATAACTATGTTAGGGTCGGATTTAGTATCCGAGATCGACGCTACGCGTGACCACCAAGGTTCCCTTCTGTTTAGCTATCTCGACCTAATGGTATGATGTTGTGCGCATATGAACGTAAAGTTCCAGTATAACTATATCCCGTGGAGGAAGACTAAGAGTAATAGTGTCTTCCTCAGGATGATCAGATAGCAAGCACATATGTATAGAATCACGTATAGAGACAGGAAACAAGTATAGAGGAACATACATGTAATATCAAATGCAAGCCAGTCCTAGCATGCACTCTACATGTAATATCAAATGCAAGCCAGTCCTAGCATGACTGGACACTCCATTCGCACGAATCAACTTTTAGTCATGAGAATCAGCTTCATTTGCACGACTGAACTCCCATTCGTGCGACTAAGCACTCAGTCGTTCCACACAGCATCCAATCGCACGACTCAACCTTCCATTCGCACTATTTAACCCTCAGTCGTACGAATCAGCTTCATTCGTACGACTGAGTCTTCATTCGTACGACTGGATCTTCAGTCGTGCGACACACACAGTCGCACACAATCATCCACATTGACTCAGTCGCACACACTCTTAATCGCATGCATTCAATCGCACGACACACACATACGCATGGACTCAGTCGCACGACTCACCTCAGTCGCACCACTCAGTCGCACGACACACTCAGACGCATGGACTCAGTCGCACGACTTACTCAGTCGCACGGCTCAGTCGCCTGAATGACCCAGTCGCCTGAACAGTAAGTTCACGACTGCTGAAGTACAGAGCAATGTCTAGCTGCTCCGGGCACGAGTTTTACACCCCAAGAACTTCCAGAATCCATATTCTAACATGTCTAGACAAGAAACACACACTGGAACACAATACACAAGCCCACACGACCTCATGTGCTCGGATGAACCCGAGCACCCGAAAACCTAGAAAACGCAAAAGTGAAATCGAGCAAGAAACGTGTCAAACAAGGTCATCTACCTGCTAGAAGTGAGTATTCACGATGATAACCAAGATTTGACGGTGAAAACGAAACAAACGTGATGGATTTTGGTGCTAGAATGGTGTAGAAATGAATAAGAGGAAGAAGAAGAAGTGAAGAAGATGGTGAAGAAATGGCTGGGAAGAGGGGTTTTTATACCCATCCCAAGTTTGCAAATTGTCACATTTGGTCCCTGCACTTAGCCCCCGAGTTCCCAAACTTGTTTCGGTTGGTACGACGTAAACACGCACGTTATATTAATTATAGGGAAGTAGTTAATGTTGTTTGTATCTTGGATATGTTGTTATTAATGATGTTTATATTATATAACATAATATAGTTAGTGATGTCAGTGGTGATACCCGTAAGCATTTTGGGCGATAAGGTTGCAAATAATGGTATCAAGACTGTAAAAGAAAACCAAACAACTATGATGTCCTCACAAATAGTCTATGAAGGTGAGGAATGAATGCTCTAAGAATACTTAGCGTAGTTTCACGTTAAATGACAGACCTTGAGGTGATGGATGTCACAATGCATATCTTTTTTCTTCTTGAAACCCACTTGCATCCAACCAGTTTGGAATTAAGTGGAGAGTCAACCAATTCCCAAACTTGGTTGTCATACATGGATTGCATCTCTACGTTCATGGCTCCCAGCCACTTGTCATAATCCGAATTGGACATTGCATCATGGTATGTAGTTGGTTCATCGAAGTCAATCACGTAGCATCCATCCATGAAAAATCCATATCTTTCAGGTGGAATGCTAACTCTACCAGATCTACGAACGATCTGTGTGTATTGATCAGCCTCTTGATCATCATCAACAACCTCCTGTTGATTGCTAGTGTCAACCAAATATGTATTGACTTGTGGATCGTGATCCTCATCAAATTCCACTGTTCTATACGTCATTCCTTCCATAAGGAACTTGGCTTCCAAGAACTCTGCCTTTCGAGCAATAAATACCTTTTGCTCTGTTGGATCAAAAGTTAGTATCCTATACAGTCTTTTGGATATCCAACAAATATACACTTAGTGGATCGACTTTCCAGTTTGTTTTGGGTGTTAAGCATAACATTAGCTTCACAACCCCATACTTTTAAATATGATAGCGATGGAACTCTTCCATGCCATATTTCAAAAGGCGTCGAATCCGCTTTCTTGGTTGGGGCCATATTCAAAATACGAGCCACGGAGAGTAGTACGAAACCCTAAAATGATAGAGGTAGTGCGCTTATAGCGATCATAGATCGAACCATATCCTATTGGGTTTGATTTCTCCTTCAGACACACCATCATATTATGGTGTTCCGGGAGGAGTAAGTTGTGACACAATCCTACAACTTCTTGGATGATCCTGAAAAGCCTCATCGAGGTATTCTCCTTCTCTATCTTAACGGAGAACTTTGATAGTTCTATTGAGTTGATTTTCTACTTTATTCTTGAAGATTTTGAACAGTTCAAAAGCTTCATGTTTATGTGTCATCAAGTACAAATAACCATAGCGGCTGTAATCGTCGATAAAGGTAATGAAGTATCTTTCACCATTCCTCGTCATTGTCTTAAAAGGACCACATACATCCGAATGTATGACCCCTAATAAGTCTTTTGCCCTCCCGTTAGTACCACTAAAGGGCGACTTGGTCATCTTACTTTGTAAACAAAATTCACACTTATCAAATGAACAATTTTCATTTGTTTTGAAAAGACCATTCTTTTGAAGTGTTTGAATTCGATTCTTGTTTATGTGACCAAGACGACAATGCCAAAGATAAGAATCACTTAAACCCATTTTAAGTTTCTTGGTGCTTGATTGGTATAATGTGTTGTTATAGGATGATTCATCATGAACCAATTCATGAATACCTTTAAAAGGCATAGCCTTGAAATAAAATACGTCATCCATATAAACATAAATACCATCATTTACAACTTTTAAATCATAACCATTTTGTTTTTAAAATGGAAACTGAAATTATGTTCCTTGTCAAACTAGGGGTCAGGTTGGTCAGGAATAGGATCGTCAAGGACATAGGCCTTTTTCTTTTAATTGAGAAAAATTCTCAAGTTTCAAGACCAGTCCATAAAGTTGTTATGGTTCAGACGATCCCTCTCTAAAATAGTTCTCAGTGATAGGGTATGGACGGTCGGGGTGGTAGCATTATTGTTTGCGGCCATTCTTCAAAATTTACAAAGTTCTTATTAGTATTTCTGAAAAATTACATTTTAATCATTAATACCCTTTATGTCTCATAGACAATTAATAATTAAAATCTAGAATCCAACATATATTCAAATAATGGTTAGTTGACCTTTATCCCATTATTTAAATTAACAAGGTAGTCAACATTTGACAATTGCAACCTTTTGCAACTTCTAGCCTTTATAGGATCGGTTAAACATCTTATGTTTGGTTGGCATGTTTAATCCCATCAACACCATTGTACGCATGCTTCGATGACCCTAAGCACATGGTTTCCAATTCAAGTCGTCCTACTTACCCACACGTGTGAGTTTTCACATACATGCGGTTAGGTGACCTTTATCCCACAGTACGTTAGACTCGCCTCAAACACACAAGTTCCCTACAAGTGGTTAGGTGACCTTTATCCCACAAATAGTTCCCAAGTGATTCGAGTGTCGTGTATAAGGATGGTGTTAGACTTGTTACCAAGGGGATTTAAGTTTCCATCAATTCTAGACTTTGAAAACTCTATGTACCTTGTAATTGCATGCTTACAAATACTTGGTACTCTATGGTTCTTTTAATAAAACCCATTTTATTATGAAATCATTAATCCTTTTAATAACCATTTATTAACACTTAATGATTAGAAACCATTTTTATATTAGCTTGTTAAGATCATTTTTATTAAGATTGTTTATCATATCCAAATATCACACAATCATTCACAAATCAGAATCAAACAAGCATAATATAAACAACCACATGTGCATAACCATAGCCACTATGTTGACAACACTTGTTTGCCATCACAAGTGTTGTCATTTGGTCTTTCCTAAGGGTTGAACATTACACAAATGATGAGATCTCCTAAGACCCCCACTTGAACTTGCATCCAAATGCTTCAAGTCCTTCTCTTGTGTCTTCCTTTTGTGCTTCCATCTTGTGCATCTTCTTTTACAAAATTTATATCCTAATACAAATTTTCTGATAAAAGAAAGCACACTTAATCTATCTATTACATTGCCATTGAATGAATAAATAAATTACATCCAAATACAAAACACAAAAGAATAATATTACAATCCATTATGAATGAAATCAACCAAAACAAACATCCATTCAAAATCAAATCAAACCAAGGTCAAGGCTAGGTTATGCACCAATATAAAACATAATATACAACATTCAAGAACCAAATAAATCCCCATATGACCCTAAATTTTCAGCCAACATAAAACAAGAATTTAGGGTCTTTTGTCCAAACAAAAAACATAATCAACCACTTGATATTTATCTTTCAAGGTTTAATCACAAGCATGTACGATATAACCTTGAAAGGTTGGCGATTTATAATCATCACCACAAAACAGCCCTATAAGGTTGTTAAAGCCCCATAAAACCAATTTTACAAGGACAAATGAAACTAGTCATCCATATATCCAGCTCTAGATGCCAATGTTGGGTTTGTTGGATCATGTACATAGTTGTTTAACCATTTGAACAAGAAAAACGCAGCGGATTAAACCTTAATTTCATGTTTTATAATCTGAAAAATAAGGTTCATTTGACAACAAGAACAAACCCAAAATCATAAGGATCATTAATATGTGTTTGAACTAGCTATCAACAAGAAATAACAACCCAAACATGACATACAAACTACCTTTTGTATATTGCTGAAAACGTTGATGAAACACCTTCCAAAAAGGGCTGCTTAAAACGGGATTTGGATGAAGATGGGGCTGCTCTTGAATGGCCAAAACACCAAGGTAGATGTCCTCAAGCTTCCAAATCTACAAGCATGATGCAAACACAATTCTTGTTAGGATTTTGACACCAAACTCGCAAGAGACATGCTGCCGAAAACCGATTTTCAGCATTGTTTTTCTTCTTTGTTGAGAGGAAAATGGAGTCTTGCATGTATGAGAGAGAGAGAGCTGAATAGGAGAGTGTGACTAGTGTTAATTGGAGTGTAGTTTCAAGACACAAAATGACCAACAATACCCCCAAAGGGGGCGGCCAAAATCTTGTGTTTAAAATGGGTTCCCCCCATTTTTAAACACCCACTAATATGTTAACTAGTTGTATTGTTAGTTATATAATTAACCTTTTAAATATATAACTTAAACACACACTCTTATTATTTGATGTTATTTAACAAACTTAAATAACATTACAAATAATGTCCATGAACAAAATATCCTTATAAGTTGTTCTTTCTCACATACAATTTATTTAGAAAACCCATTTTCTAAATTGGTGCAATAATTTAATTGCATGATCATATCATCAATTAAATACATATTGGTGTTTGCTAAACTTGTTATTAGGTATGACCCGACTTGGATCATGACGTACTAACCACATCAATATTCTATGTGTCTTGGGCATAATGAATCCAACATGGCAAACCCTGAATGTACCTCTTAATCTTCTGTGACAGAGGCGTCACCTGATCCGGCACCAGACATGCCATCTCGTTGAACTTCATGGTGTACTTCTGATTTGTCATGGTTCCCGCCTCCAGTTGTAGGAACTCCCTCTCAACGTTGTCCATCTCCCGGTGAGGACAGAACTCCTCAATAACCAACTTCTTCAGCTCCGACCATCTCATCCTCCTAATGGCCCGACTGCCCTCGGCTTGGACTATATTGTCCCACCAACACAAGGCCGAGTCCATAAATGAGTGGGCATCAAACTTCATCTTCTGGTCTTCTCGGCACTCACTGATATTCAGAACAACTTCCATTTCCCTCACCCATCGACGAGCAGCAGCAGCAGTGCCATTACCATCAAAAGTAGGGGTCTTACACCTTTGAAATGCCCTGTAGTTACAGCCTCATGTCGGCTTCTGCACAGGCTCTTCTTCCTCCTCATCATCATCGGAGGGAATCGTCTCAGTCTCCGGTTGTTCCCGACCTCCCGAGAACCGGTTCCTCTCTTTCCATTCTCCTTCCCGTACAACCTTTATCACTTCAGTCACCACAGACGCTAAGATCGTCTGCATGACCTGATGCACTTCTTCAACCACCACCTCTTTCACCGAGGCCCTCAACTTTGCACTCTCATCACCACCCTCCGGATGAGGGGTCTCGGGTTCTTCATGAACCACCTTTTCAACCCTGGGCCTTCCCCTTATGGCCCGCGGTTCAGCACCACGTCCCCCACGTACTCCTCTAACACCGGCCATCCTCTAACACACACTGAAAGATTTAAACACCAACACGGTCGTTGAAAGGAACAGCTCAGTTCATGTCAAGTATAGTAAGTCCCTAATTACAGTGGCCAGTTGTGATTAGCCACTTACTTTACTTTTTATACCCTAAGCATTACCTGTCCTGACTACATTAGTATTTAAATCTACAAGCAACACATAACCACATAACATGCGCACATAATACCGGTTAACATTTTGAAAATACTTGATGGCACGCAGCTACTCAGACTGGCATCCCTTCCCTTTCCATCCTATTCTTAGTTTAAGATTAGGTTTATTTTGAAAATTTACCTGTTTCACCTAAACTTTAGCTCTGATACGAACTTGTAAGGCCCCGTTCCCGGGACGCTTACAGCTGATCGATCATTGCACATAAAACATACAATGCAAAAACATTATACAAAAGAATGTCATCCAAAAAGAGCTGAGTAGCCTCCCCGTGCCATCCTCAGCAACGTTACCTGCCAAATGGAAATACATAAAAAGTCAACGTTGCTGAGTTAGTTCTAGTTTTATAATAAATCATACTTTTCATTCGTTAAAACCGTTCTTTACTTTCATACGATCATACATCATACGTACACATAGATAATATCATTATTATCTTCATCATTCGTTCGTTAACTTTCATTCATTCAACGTACATCATTACCATTCACATTCGTTACTTTCATTCACATTCATTCATAAATTCTTACTTTCATTCGTATGTTCATTACTTTCGATGACATGTACAATACCCGAACATTGTGCACGAAGCTGGTTACTGGGCCTGAGGTCTTACATAGACCTCGAACATTTTGCACGAAGCTGACTCTAGTACCTAGGGCAAGTACATTCACCACATATCTTCTCACTTTCATTCCGGATTGTTGGGTCTCTATAAGGATGGTGCAACCAAAACTACTTCACATAGTCAATTTTGGTGCTACATTCAAAGGCTTCCGAAGCCAAGTATGAGAACTTCCGAAGTCTGAAGACATCTTCCAAAGACAAAGTCTGAAGATAACAGCTGAAGACATCAGCTGAAGACATCTTCCGAAGGTAAAGTCTGAAGACAAGAGCTGAAGACAAAGTCTGAAGACAAGAGCTGAAGACAAAGTCTGAAGACAAACTCTACTTCCAAAGACAAAGAAGACTCCAAGCCTCGGAAGAAGTAGTCTTTCGAAGTATAAGTGGCTTCGGAAGAAGTTATTCTTCCGAAACAATTTAACCTTCGGAAGACATTGCTATAACCAGTAGACATAAGTATGGTCTCTGACAATCCGCTGCAGACCTCTGATATAGCATGGCTTCTTCCTAAAGAGCCATGTTGTTGACCATACTTTACTCTACTATTTACCTATTTATGATAGTACATGTTACCAACTTTAGTTGGTCGCAAAAGGTAAGTCAGGGACATGTCCTGACTACCAAATCTCAGATAAGATATCCGAGATACCTTAACCTATAGTCTTGCAGTATAGGCTTTTTGGGTATAGGTTTCCAGCTGGGATTAAAGTATATCTGGCTGTAGGTAGTATTATATATAGTTCTCATTGTAACTCAATAGATACAGAGATTGTGCCTTGTAAGATTCTTGTAGTCCTTTGAGTTGAGAATCAATATATAAAAACACCTTGAAAATTTACTTCATGTGTTTATTATCACTTTCTACTTGTTATATTGTGATCAACTCTTGTTAAGACTCTTTCTGAGTGTTGTTCAAGGTGAGTTTGAGAGAAATAAACCACTTGTTGAGTGACCAAAACCGATCCTGCAATTGGTATCAGAGCTTTGGCTCTTGATTGCGTGATCTAACTATCCAAATCAACTCGTTTTCACTCCTCCCTACAACCCATTCACTTAAATGGCTGCTCTCTCAAAAGCTGATATGGAAACTGGTACCATGACTAAGTCCCCACTGATCACCCTGAAGATTTTGACACATGATGCACTAGAATGGAAGGCTTCATCAAGTGTCAAGACTCAAGGATGTGGGACTCCATTGTTAATGGTCCTTTCATACCAAGCACTACTTCTGCTACTGGTAATCGCATTATTCCAAAAGATATTGATTACTACTCAGAAGAAGATAGGAAAAGAATAGAGCTTGATCAAAGGGCTATGACTTCTCTTCAAACTGCTCTTCCAAACTCCATCTATAGAGGCTTCAAGAAGTGCAAGACAGCTAAAGATCTATGGGATGCACTGAAGCTCATGTATGAAGGATCCGTGGAAACTAAAGAGAACAAGAAGGATCTCTTAAAGCAGCAGTTTGAGAACTTCACTTTCAAGGCTGGAGAGACATTGACTCAACAATACTTCAGGTATGTTGAGATAGTGGATACTCTGGTGGATATTGGAGTACCTCTTGAGAATAGAGACATAGTTAGGAAGTTCATGTCTTCCCATCCTAAACTATGGACACACTACTGTGTTGTAATCAAGAGAACTTCGGACCTTAAAACTCTTTCTCTCACAGAGTTGTATGGTATCCTAAGTGCATTCCAGATGGAAATGAACACGCAGAACTCCTCTGGTAACTCCAATAACCAACTGAGTTCAGCCCTTTATGTGGTTGAAAGGGATATCACAGAACCACAACATCAGTTGTTGTGCTACCCTAACAACTCACATACTGGACCCTACATTGCTCCACCTGAGACACCAAGGTCTCAAAAGGCTCAACATAACTCCTTTCAGGATAGTTGTGCCTTTGTCTTTGGAAGTGGACACTCTGGTGATTTTCAATATTGCTTTGATGATCTCGAGTGCTTCAGTCCAGATGATGTAGAGTATGTGGACATTGTCCAACAGATGGCTCTCTTAACCTACAGAGCGAAGAAGTTCTTCAAGAGAACTGGAAGGCAATTCCCTCAAAACCCTGTCAACAGCAAGTTTGGGTTTGACAAGAGCAAAGCAAAGTGTTACAACTGCAACCAACTAGGTCACTTTGCCAGGGAATGCAAGGCTCCCAAGAACAACCCGGGAACCCCACAGGCCTCCACACATCCCTCAAAGCATGAAGAGAAGACAACTGAAACAGCTGCAATAGCTCAAGAAGTCGACTGGAGCTTCATGGTACAGGATGTGACTCCCGCTCAAGCACTCATGGCCGGAACAGATGATGGTCAGGTATATGAACATCTTTGCACTCCAACATGTATTGCTAAGGTTAAACTTTATAAGGATTACATTATGGAAATCAGATCTGATGTTGAGTCATTAAATATCTTAAAATCTGACTTTAAAAGAGCTGAATCTGACTATCAAAAGAAAATTGAGGAGTTAGAGAAAACTGTGTCTCTTTTAAAACATGAACAAACCAATTACAAGACTCAAATCAAAGATCTGATATCCAAGCTGTCTGAAGCACAAGCCCGGCTTGTCACTGCTAAGGCTCAGGCCAGGAAGCAAGCTATTGCTGAGCAAAACTTCCAAGCTATTCTTGCATCATCCTCCCATTCCAAAATGTTTTATCAAAACAAAGGAGGGTTGGGAACCAATGAAATAGCTCCACCACACTCTTATGAGTCTATTAGACTACCTAGATGTGGTACTGAGGAGCAAGAGGTTCCAACTGCTAACCCTTCTTCATTGGAACTAAAGGATGAGGCATAAATAGTGGCCACCATAGGGGACAAATAGGAAGATACACTCATCTCCACCTGTGAAGATCAAATCCTAACCACCAAGGCAAGAAGAAGCAGAGCTAAAGCTGCTAGAAAGACTGCCAAGAAAGTTGCCAAATCCAAGCTGAAGATTGACCCAAAGCTAAAAGGTGTCTTCATCTATGCTGGATTCCAAGTGGTAGGTACTTCTGATTCAGGAAAGGAGTGTAGTACCAGCACTCCTGTCCTACTAAACGATCAGAAGTTGAAAGGGAAAGTTGCTGATGAAGAAAAGAAATCCAAGAAACAGCAATCTTCAAATTCCCAAAAGACTAACATTGCATGCATAATGTGTGGTCTGCACAACCACATGGCTAAAGATTGTTACTACAATCCAGCAAGCACATACTATGCAAATAATGTTAGAAAAGAAGGAGTCAGGGAAAGTTTCACATTTGGACCATTTCAAACGGTCCAAATGATGAAAAAGGGATAGTTGGTCTCGGAAGCCAAGTTGCTTTCGAAAGAAAGTATTTCTTCAGAAGGGAAAATGGCTTCAGAAGCCAAAGCTTCTAAGGTTCGGGAGAACAAGAAAGCTCCCTTGAAACCATCCCAGAAGAAGACTTCTTCGGAAGAAAAGGTGGTGAAGGCTTCTTCCGAAAAGAAAGAAGCTTCGGAAGAAGACCATGCTGCAAAAGCTTCAACAAGCTTATCCTCAAAGATCAACCAAGGGATGGGTTGGAAGATCAAGGAAGATGCCGCAGCCCAAACCTCTTCTTCAACGACGTCTATTGAGCCCCAATGCATATCTTTTGGTTCAATTATGTCATTATCCTTGGAAGAGCCCAAGACCTGTAAGGCTTGGGCTTCCAAACAAAACTAACCATCTCATCTTATATGCAGGGACATCCATCTGACAAGAACAACAATGTCTGGATTGTAGATAGTGGATGCTCCAGGCACATGACAGGGAACAGATCTCTCCTTCAGCAATTCCAGAACTATAATGAAGGGCCTGTCCAATTTGGAGGTGAGACCGGAGGATATATTTCTGGAAGAGGAAATATATCAAATGGTAGAATAAACATTGACAAAGTTCACTTTGTCAAACAGCTTGAACACAATCTGTTAAGTGTTTCTCAATTCTGTGACTAAAAGCATCAAATGCTTTTCACAGAACATGAGTGCATTATCCTCAAACCAGGGATGACAATTTCTCCAGAATTGGTGCTTCTTAGATCTCCCAGGAAAGGGGATATGTACAAGCTAGATATGAACAATGCTTCTCCTATGGGTGAAGTATCATGCTTTCTTTCCAAAGCTGATAGTGATGAGTCAACACTATGGCATAAACGCATGTGTCATGTAAATTTTAAGACAATAAATAAATTGGCTAAAAATAACTTGGTACATGGTTTGCCTAAAAAGGAATTTTTCTACAAAGATAACTGTGTTGCATGCCTGAAAGGGAAACAACACAGGTCATCTCATAAATCCAAATGTGTCAACTCCATCACTACTCCATTACACTTACTGTACATGGATCTCTTTGGTCCCACAAGTATAATGAGCATTGGAAGGAAATCATACTGCCTTGTGATTGTTGATGATTTTAAAAGATTTACATGGGTATTCTTTTTAAGAAGTAAAGATGAAACTGCTGAAACGTTAAAATCTTTTATTCTTAAAATAGAAAATCAAATTGATCACAAGGTTAAGATCATTAGAAGTGATCAAGGGACTGAGTTTAAGAACTTTGTTCTTGACTCATTCTGTTACTCAAAAGGGATTGGCAGACAATATAGTGCTCCCAGAACTCCTCAACAAAATGGTGTTGCTGAGAGGAGGAATAGGACACTTATTGAGGCTGCTCGAACTATGTTAGCTGATTCAGAACTACCTCTAACATTCTGGGCAGAGGTAGTTAGCACTGCATGCTATGTGCAGAATAGGGTTCTTGTAGTTAAGCCCCATGGAAAAACCCCTTATGAGTTATGGAACAAGAGGCCACCAGTCATTGGCTTTCTAAGTTCCTTTGGCTGCAGGTGTACCATACCCTCTTCTAGCTCCAAAGCTTATAGAGTATACAACATTAAGAATCAACAATTTGAGGAGTCATCCAATATAGTTGTTAATGAGCACACTCCTTGTGTTAGGGGGAATGAACCTGATTATATCATTGACTTACAATTGTTTCCAAACTATTCTAAACCATCTTGTGAGAATGTTTCAGCTGGAACAGGTGCTCAAGGTGATGCTGATGCCGAAGCTAATCAACTATTTGAGCTACCCAGACATCTTCCAAATTCTCCAAGAGCTGAAAGACAACAAGCTTCAGCCATTCACAGATCAGATAGTGTAACTATCTCAAGGAATAGTGAAGCTTCAACAAGTGAATCACTTGATGAACCTCAAAAGTCATCAGGTGATCCATTACAACACCAGGTTGAAAGAAGTAGTATTCTAAAGGAATAGGAAACTGTTAATACTACTTCACGACCAACCATTGATGATGTTTCTCAGTCATTCAATCAGTCCTCATTAAATGACTTTGAAACAACAGCTGGACAGAGTGATCCAGTTCCTGATCAGAATATGTCCAATCTGGACCTATCTCTGCAACTGGAAGTGATTCCTCATCTTAGGATTCACAACACTCATCCAACTAAAAACATCATAGGAAATGTCTCTGAAGGTGTGACAACAAGAGGGCAGACTCATCATGGAAATGTCTGCTTGTACTCATGCTTCTTATCTCAGATGGAACCCAAGAAGGTGGAAGATGCCTTGAAAGCTAGTAGTTGGGTTGAATTGAAGCTGGAGGAGCTGTATCAATTCAAAAGACAAAAGGTCTGGAATCTATGCCCACTACCTTCTGGTCAAGTACCTATAGGCACTAAATGGGTATTCAGAAACAAGAAAGATGATAGAGGCTTGATTATCAAGAACAAGGCAAGATTAGTAGTTTAAGGATACACCCAAGAGGAAGGAATTGATTATACTGATGTCTTTGCACCAGTTGCATGACTTGAGGCAGTTAGGATCTTCCTTGCTTATGCTGCATCCAAGAATTTCACTGTCTACCAACTTGATGTTAAGTGTGCTTTTCTATACGGGGATATAGATAGGGAAATCTACGTATGTCAACCTCCAGGATTTGAAGACCCACAGCACCCCAACTATGTGTGCAAGTTGGACAAAGCTCTATATGGGCTACACCAAGCACCTAGGCTGTGGTATGAGACCTTGTCTCAGTTTCTCCTGAAGAATGGCTACACCAGAGGTACCATTGATAAGACTCTCTTCATCAGGAAGATTGGAGAAGACATTTTGCTAGTTCAAGTCTATGTTGATGACATCATATTTGGTTCTTCAAATGACCAAATGTGTAAGGACTTTGAAAGCACTATGAAGCAGAAATTTGAGATGAGTTCCATGGGAAAAATGGACTTTTTTCTAGGAATTCAGGTGAAGCAATTGAAGGAAGGATTCTTCATCAATCAATCCAAGTATGTCAATGACATCTTAGAGAGATTAGAGATGAAGGACTGTAAGCCAGCCAAGACACCCATACCCAGAAACCATAATCTTTGCCCTGACCTTGAGGGGGAGGATACTGATCAACATCAGTATAGAGCAATTATTGGTTCTCTGATGTATCTCACTGCTTGTAAACCTGATATCATGTTTGCCACTTGCATTTGTGCAAGATATCAGGCTGCTCCAAAGGTGTCTCACCTAGCTGCTGCAAAGAGAATCCTCAGATACCTCAAAGGAGCACCTAAACTAGATCTCTGGTATCCAAGAAATAGTGATTTCAATCTCTATGGATACTTTGACAGTGACTATAGTGGCTGCAACATTGACAAGGAATCAACATCAGGAGGATGCTAATTTCTTGGTGGAATGATCATTTCATGGCAATGCAAGAAACAATTTTGTGTATCTACATCAACTGCTGAAGCTGAATACATCGCTGCTGCTAGCTGTTGTGCTCAATTGCTGTGGATTCAGAACCAGATGATAGACTATGGATTCAACTTCATGAAAACTCCTATCCATATTGACAACAACAGTGCTATCTCCATCACAGAAAATCCAGTGAAGCACTCCAAGACAAAGCACATTGATATCAGGTATCAATTCATTAGAGATATTCATGAGAAAAATCTGATAAAGTTAATCAAAGTTGACTCAAATGAACAATATGCTAATTTGTTCACAAAAGCTTTTGATGAACAAAGATTTAAGTATCTCATATCAGCTATTGGGATGATAAACATTGATTAACTACCTCTTTTGAAAGCTTTTTAATGTGTAATGTCTTATGTCAATACAATTTAAGCCCTGTTACAAAAGATCTCTTCGAAATATTCCAAGTGTAAATTTCTTCCGAAGAGGAATTAACTCTCGGAAGATATTTGTAAATATCTTCCGAAGTAAAAATCCTCAATGGAAATTTTCTTCTCGGAAGAGTTTTTTGGTCTCGGAAGAAGCGATTGATTTCACATCAGATCTACTTTCGAAGCTTATAAAACTTTTCATTCGGAAAGCAGCTCTTACCTTCGGAAGCAATGTTTTGCTTCGGAAGAAAGAATTGCTTTCGGAAGACAAAATACCTTCAAAAACGTTTTATACTAGGAAAGAGAGTTCTTACTGTGTAATAGATATTTTTTTGGGCCCCACTCTGTAAAAGGTAAAGATTTTGTTGATAATGTCTGAATATTTAAAATTATCCCTTACCGCCACTGTCATTTCATAACCGCCAACTGCCGCCCTACCACCATTACCTAAATTCCTACCATTTAAATAATCCAGACTGTTCAATTTCATCTTCTTTTACCGATTTACTACCCTAAACATTTCCTTCACTGCCAATCCTGAAATTCGCCCAAGTTCAAGCTTACTTTCTCTTACAATGGCGCTAAACCCTCAGCACATCCAGGTCGCATTACTTGATTCATCAAGAGATGCTGACTTCACTGAATTCATAACCTTTCTTTCTGAATCAACCTACCACACGGCGCTAACCGTTAACCCCACCGTTTACTCCTACCACATGACTGAATTTTAGAGAAACGGTCAAGCAGAAATCCTAAATGGGGTTCGCGTCCTAAGAACCCGCATTTGTGGACAGGAGTTGATCATAAGTGAACAACTCATCAGGGAGCATCTAGATCTTCATGATGATGAAGCTCCTACTGAGTTTCCCAAAGAAGACTTGGATGGCACATACATCCTCATGGGATATGGTGGAGACGTGAGCAGGTCAACCGTCTACAAATTCAACTTCGCATATCATTGGAAGTTTCTCCTGCACATCGTTCTTCACTGCCTATCCAACAAGTCTGGGGGATGGGATCAAATCCCATACGAACTAGGATGCCTAGTTCACGGGTTAGCGAAAGGGCTGCGCTTCAATTACTCAAGGTTTGTGTTTACCAATCTACTTGGGAATCTTAGAAGGGAAACATTTTTCATGTATCCCCGATACATTCAACACATCATCAACTGCGAGTTGGAACAGAGCAAGCTTTTCTGTGCTGCTGCTCTAACTGTTCCTCAAGTGCGGCCTGCCATCTTCAAGACTTTGAAGAAGGTGTCCATCAACTTCACTGGCAGGTATACTCCTTTACCTCCAGATATGATTGAGCGCATAGCTCCTGGTGACATCCCTGTTGACCCCACAGGTGATGAACCCACACCAGCAACCCTCACCACAAATGTCCCAATACCTTCTCCACCCATCAAATTCACATATCAGAGACGCCCCAAACGAACCCTTGTTCAATCTACTCTGATTGAACAAGCTCCTCCAGTTCAATCCAAAAGGACTAGAGTGGAAACATGGGCTCCCACTCAGTCCGAGGTCACACCATCCTTCACCATTGACCTTAATTTGGGTTTTGAGTCTCCCCAGTCTCAAGCCCAAGAGCCCGAAACCCAAGCCTTTAGCCCACAGGGTGAGTATTTACACTCCCCTGTGCAGCCAACAAGGGACAGCCCCATAAGAGGCTCAATGCCTGTAGACATTGATCTAGGTCCCGGGTCAGTAGGTTTAACCTCTCTATCCTTCACTAACCTATTAATCCAAACTGATAAAGAGATAACATCTCTCCATGGCCATGAAGTTGATCTTCAACACCCTCTCAAAGATCAATAGAGCCAAGAGAGATCCCTTATCTCTAGCCCCCATCAGAAGCCAACAACTGAGGTGAGTCCCACTGATGTGGAGGGGATTCATGTAGGCTCAGCTGCGACTACTCAGAGTCTCTCATTGAGCTCTCAAGACAGTGGTAACATCAATCAGACTGAGTCTATGGCAACTTTGCCCATTGATATCTCTAAAAGAGATGAATTTGAGCAAAGGTATCCAGGGTGCCAAGAAGAAGCCACATCTGGTGGTAAGACTAAACATACTAGGTATGTTATCTCATCTCCCCGTGATTCTTCATATGAAGATGAGGGATGTATGCAACTCACTCTTCAGTACTTGATCTCTAAAGTCTCAAACCTTGAATATCAGGTTAAGATCTTAGAGAACAGTACAGCCACTCAGCAACTTGAGATTGACAATCTCAAGGCTAAACTAGCTGAGAACAGACGGAGAGGTCTGTTAGGCATGTACCTATCCAAGTCTTATTGACTTCTTCCTCTAGCTCATCTAGCTCTTAAGATGATGCTACCAAAAAGGGGGAGAAAGATCAGAGATAAACACTTGAGGAACCACCGATCCAGTCCTCTACTTCCCAAATCATTACCTTGCCTGAGTCATCCCAATCAATTCTCAAGATTGACTCACAAATGCTTCATGATCTCTACAGACTTTTCACAAAGTATGTATTAAGATCCTCTTTAGATCAGCCCAGCCCGGTCACCACACTGATCTACTTTGGAGCTGAAGAGCTTCAATGGCTGACTGCACCTTCTACCACTGTGGAAGAATTTGGTCAACCTAAGGTCCACATGGAACCTAAGATAAACTTCGAAGGGGAAATGGGGACTGATGGCCCAGCGACTGAAACAGTTGGGACAGAACTTGCATCAGCATCTTCTTCTGAAGCTCAGGCTGAAACTTCCGAAGCTAAAGTTGAAGCTGAAGAAGAACAAGATAAGTCTTCCGAAGCTGAGATGGAAGCTGCGGAAGGATTGTTCAAAATGTCCGAGGAACTGATCATCACAGATGTCATTGCTGAAAAAGCATCTGAGTTGAGCAGGGAGGACATTTCTGATCTACCTCCATCCCAAACACCAGCTGACCCTCTCTCACAATCCGAACCCTCTATCCAAGAACCACCACAGTCAAGTTCTGTAAAAGACAAAGGAAAGAGAAAAATGACTGCTGAAGAGCATCAGGAAGAGGAAAGGATTGAGAAGTTAAAGAAGAAAGGTAGATTCTCTGCTGAGAAACTGCTAGCTGCTAGTTCAAAGGCAGCTGCAGGCAATCAGGAGGAAATCAACAACAAGAGAAGGGAAGCACTCATTGATCAGCTCATCAACTTAGGAGCTGCCAATGAGGAAGTACTCCTGATACCACTAGAGGAGTTGGTGACTTTGGAGAGGACAACCAGGCTAAAACAGCAAGAAGAAGCCAGGTTAGCCTTAGAGAGGGAAGAGGAGGAACAAAGGAAAGCCGCCTTGCAGCTGAGAGAAGCTAGGATTAAGTTCCTACTCTCTAGAGGCTTCAATGTTCCAGAACTTTCTCCACATGATGATGACATTATCCTTTTGCTCCACAACAAAGACCAGGATCAAATAGAGAAATAAAAAAAGAGGGCTGCAAGGGAGAAGATGAAGGAGAAGAAGCAGAGGAAAGAAGTAGAGAGGGTCACTACAGCCAAGAGGTCCGGAGACAAAGCCTGGATGAAAGACTATCTCCGGGCTCACGGCTTCTCTGGTAGGCAGGTGGGACCCATATCCGAAATGACACTCCAACGGATAGTCAGTGAAATAAAGGCTGACATCTGTATGGGAAAAAGGAAGGAGATGTATAGAAGGGGACAAGGAATGATCTTCACCCCAACCACTCAACCACAACCAACCACTCAACCACAACTTACACCAGAAGAACCAATCCCATTTCCCATTAAAACCGAGCCCTTAGATGAAACCTTCACCCCTAAACCTACAACTCTACCCATACCCATTTCATCACCACAACCACCTAAACTTCCCATCCTCAAACACAAAACACAACCCAGAACCACTAAACCCAAACCTACCCAACTGATACCAAGACTATCCCCACAGCCTTCTCAATATCTCTCTCTTGAAGAGTTTAAGGAAATCAAGACAAAGCTCAACAACTGCACAACTCTAAGCAACATCTCCTGTGAGGATGATCTCATCAACATCACCTATGTTGATGACTCTTCAAGTTCCCTCACACTAGATCAGTTTCTTGATTTGCCTAGAGGAACTTTGGGCCAGGCTGCAATACTTCTCGGTCTCAACTCTGATTCTCTGAATGCTGAAGAGAAGAGACTTAGAAGAAAACTGCTGACTCTACTTGATACAAGGAAGGAAGATAGGATTCCTAGTCAGTCTCCTGTGCCTAGGAAAATTATAATCCAGTGGAGGTTCGATGAAACTTCTCACAACTTTGTTGTGGAAAGAGAGAATGGTGAAATCAACTGGCTCAATGCCATTTCTCTATTGCATCTTAGCAGATTTGATATTGCTGAGCTAGCAGAGAAGCCATTCTCCAATCCCTCCAACTCTGAGGCTGCTGCTGTCATCAGGAATCATCTCAGCAGTATTCACTTGGCTGAGCTAACTACAAATGCAAAGATCAATGAAGAGTTGAAGCTGAGAAGACAGGAAGAAAAGAAAGACCTACCACCAAGGGTGCAACCTTTCTACAGATGGTGGAGGGTCTGGAATTTGAACCAATAGTTAGATGGGAATATGACTATACTTCCCATCAACTAACTCTTTTCAGAGGGCCACAAGAAAGGGTACATATAATCCAAGGTAACAGACTGGATGTACTGTCTACCAAGGATATGTACAAACTTCTCAGCACCACATCAGGGAAAAACAAGGAAACAGATAGATATCTACTTTCCTTGGTGCTGAAAGTTTTGAGAAGAAGAGAGAAGTAAAGTTTTGGTAGCATCGGCCTAGGGGGAGTTTGTTGGGTCTCTATAAGGCTGGTGCAACCAAAACTACTTCAAATAGTCAATTTTGGTGCTACATTCAAAGGCTTCCGAAGCCAAGTATGAGAACTTCCGAAGTCTGAAGACATCTTCCGAAGACAAAGTCTGAAGATAACAGCTGAAGACATCAGCTGAAGACATCAGCTGAAGACATCAGCTGAAGACATCAGCTGAAGACATCTTCCGAAGACAAAGTCTGAAGACAAGAGCTGAAGACAAAGTCTGAAGACAAGAGCTGAAGACAAAGTTTGAAGACAAGAGCTGAAGACAAAGTCTAAAGACAAACTCTACTTCCGAAGACAAAGAAGACTCCAAGCCTCGGAAGAAGCAGTCTTCCGAAGTATAAGTGGCTTCGGAAGAAGTTATTCTTCCGAAGCAATTTAACCTTCGGAAGACATTGCTATAACCAATAGACATAAGTATGGTCTCTGACGATCCACTGCAGACCTCTGATACAGCATGGCTTCTTCCTAAAGAGCCATGTTGTTGACCATACTTTATTCTACTGTTTACCTTCTTATGATAGTACATGTTACTAACTTTAGTTGGTGACAAAAGGTAAGTCAGGGACATGTCCTGACTACCAAATCTCAGATAAGATATCCGAGATACCTTAACCTATAGTCTTGTAGTATAGGCTTTTTGGGTATAGGTTTCCAGCTGGGATCAAAGTATATCCGGCTGTAGGTAGTATTATATATAGTTCTCATTGTAACTCAATAGATAGAGAGATTGTACCTTGTAAGAGTCTTGTAATCCTTTGAGTTAAGAATCAATATATAAAAGTACCTTGAAAATTTACTTCCTGTGTTTATTATCATTTGCTACTTGTTATATTGTGATCAACTCTTGTTAAGACTCTTTCTGATAGTTGTTCAAGTTGAGTTTGAGAGAAAGAAACCACTTGTTGTGTGACCAAAACCGATCCTGCACGGAACAATGCCATGTGCTATACCCCGAACATTGTGCACGAAGCTAGTTACTAGGCCTGAGGTCTTTCATAGACCTTGAACATTGTGCACGAAGCTGACTCTAGTACCTAGGGCAAGTGACAAGGATCCCATACATATGGTCAATCACAATGATTGGACCCTAGTGTGCATCCTTCTAGGGTAGCTAACTCTCACACCCCCGGGCCCTGGTAGGGTGGGACGTCACAGATTAGCAACAAACATACATGGCAGCGGAAACAAACCAATATATGAGCTCAAAGGGAGAGAACATGACATGGCATTTAAAGTTTTAAAAGACTCCGGGCTGGAAACAGATCCAGCCCCAAATGTTTACATAGGTCAACAAATAAAATAGTCATTAAATCAAATTGTTCAAGTCATGATTTTGGTCACACAAGCAAATGCCATGGTCTCGGGGTTGAGTCTAAGTCTTCTATAATAGCTAAGAGTCTTCACAGGTTACCTGAAACATGCTCAAAAGAAATTGTGTCAACTAAAAAGTTGGTGAATTCAAGTGCTTAAAGTTTCAAAACAATAAAAGGAACTCTTAAAGTCCACAGTAAAGGTTTCAGAATCAAGTGTGAAAGTTTATGAAAATCTCATTTGATTTTAAAAACATCATTTTTAGTATCAGTCATCGTGGGATATCACGATCAACCCTTCACTTGGTCCCCGGTTGGCCTCATCTAAACTTGTGTTTAATCGGATATTCCCGAAGGAAAGAACCAAACCTCAGAACAGTGAACCATTCCTGCTAGGATGGTTCACCATAGTATCTTATTCAAAACCTGTTACATGCCACAAACGACCCCTCAGGATCTCAGTGGGGTACCTCCCTGTAGCGGGAGCCACTGTGCGTGGGGGATTCCCTAAATAGATGTATTCACATAAAACAAGCGGTTCATAAAAGGATTAATGATCATGACATAAGTATCAGCAGGTATCCAAAAAGTCCCACATACAATCATCAAATAAAGCATAATCATAGTTCATAACAAAGCGCATGTTCCATCCCAAAAACAGTAAGTAAAAAGGGATCACTAGAACTCACCTTAGATATTAAGCAAAGAAATCCCTCGTGTGGCGGGACTGTCTCAAGTCTAGCACCCTAACATGAATATATTAAGTGATTAGCTACTGCTCTAAACCTATTTAAGGTGCATCAAGAGTGTCTAAGCCTTAGTTGGTCGGGTTCGACTTTGATTCGATTAGGGTTTGTATAAAAGTTTCCTTTTATGGAAAGTCAAGGTTTCTCATACAATTAAGGGTTTATAAATTACTAAGTTTAGAATATATGATAACTATGATAATAAAGTGACTAATTTGCTTAATGGAGTCGGTTATGAAGTTTAACTAAATTTTACAGTTTAGCCCCTAAAGTTCCCAAATTGACAGTTTTTACCCTTAAGTTTGGTTTCTTGTATTAGATGACCTTTATAACCAAAAATAAGTTTCAAGAACTTAATATAACTTTATTTTAAGAATGTATACTCAAATTTTCAGTTTATGGGCTCGGTTTATAATTTACGCGTTTAACGTTGCCGGTTACGATAAAACCGAAGGGTTTAGGATGGTTGACTATGGGTTTTCATGTTTTTGATTCTAGGTCCAGTAGCTAACTTTTAAAAGTCATTTTCATGAGTTTCTAACCTTTTAAATCACAAAATTTACCCCTAGTAGTGGAAAGACTCGTTTTTACGTTTAAACCGTTAAAACGCGTTTTTAACCGGGTTTGACCATTTTTAAAAGCTTGTTTGACCAACCTTTCCACTTTATAAGTCATTTTATTATTTATCCTACTGTAATTCCATGATTTTTATAATTTCTCACCTTATATCCATTTTTCTTAGATTTTCCCTAAAAACGTCTCCCGGTTAGCACCCGTTTTCACTTAAAATTCCATTTAAATTATCTTTTGATCACTAAAAATTACCATTAGCTCCAGAACACTTTATTAATCCTTAATGAACCTGGAATTCTCTTTAAAAAGTGTATAGTTCAAGATTTCTTCTTTTTAAGTAATTTTAGCTTGTTTTCGGGTCCCGAAAGTGACCAAAATGGGTCTAAACACAATATGTCCTTTGTTCCAGAGATTAAACAATATTAAAACTCTTAATATTCATCAAAACCTACTGAAATAACAGTCCCAAATCGTGGCCTAGTCATTCTACACATCCATAGCCTTCAAATTCATAGAAAATGCCATAACCGACCATTACACTTGTGTAAATCATTGTAACTCAAGTTTATTCATTACCAAAACTTTATCTAACTTAAAAATCTGGTTGTTGGGGTGTCTAAAACTCATTTTTGAGCAGGTTATAACCCTTGTCTAAGAGGGTTTTCAAGAAAGCGTTTAAGGTGTGTTGTAACTTGTAGAAAGAGTGGTTTTTCATGGTGTTCTTGTGTTAACACATTCCATTCATGGTGTTCTTGTGTTAACACATTCCATTCATGGTGTACAACCATTTTTAACATTCAAATCAGATTATTAGGAGCTTAATGAGTCATTAGAAAGCAGGTTACAAGGTTTTTTCTGAAAGGTTACAAGATGCACAAGTTGGGTGGTGAGAATCACCCAAAAAGTGGGTTTTCTAGGTGTAACTCTTGTTACACCTATAGATCGACATGCTATACTTGTGCAATACCTTCAAGAACATGGAAAGCTCTCCAAGAACAAGGTAGTAGTGAGAAGTTTCTGCTACAACAAGAAAAATAGGGTTTTTAGGTGAACAATGAAGTTAAACTTGAGAAATGACCAAAACCGAACATAGTGAGCTTACACTTGATGTATCTCACGGTTTAGAAGGTGTGAATGGTCGTGGATGGTTGAAATCTCCTTGGACTTGACTGTAGAACCTCGAACAAGAGCTTGAACCTCAAGTCTTGTACGTTCCAAGCTTCAAAACATCACCAAAAGGTCACCATTCTTGCGGTTTGCTGCTGGGCCGATGTTGTTGTTGTGGTTTGTGATTTTGGAGTTGGAAAGGGGCTGAAATGGAGAGAACTTTGAGAGGGAGAGATGGGTTTAGCTGATGGTTTTCGAAAATGAGAGAGGGAGAATGAGAGGAATGTGTCTTGCAATTGCATGTAAGGGGAATGGATGATAGGAAGGTTGTGTGTAGTGGTGGACAAGTGTGGTGATTGGTGGCAAGGGGACGGCCGATTTGGCCTTTAGTGGAAGGCTTTTCAATTTATTATTTTTTTATCACAAGATAATTAGTAGTATTGTTTTGTAGTGTAGTGTAAAATTGTTAGTTATTAGATGATATTAGTAATTATCATGTGCATGGTCATTCATGCATAAATCCGAAATTTCCAAGTGTGTGTATGTATGCATGCTTTTAAATTGTTTCAATTAAAGCTTTGTATTCTAGCTAGGGTGACTAATCAATATTCCCGGGCATGAATTTTCTACAAGGCAAGACCTAAAATGACTAAATTCACATAAATCATATAGAATCATAAAAATAGATCAAATAACAATTGGTGATTCTAACATTCTTGATATAATTAAATTATTTTCCATTATTAGTACACATAAGATGGGATATGATGCAAATAAACTAGGGTTTAGAATAGTGACCTTGGGACCGTTTTTCACATTCTCCCACCGTTTAGGAAATTTCGTGATCTCTATAGGCTCTTAGAATTGGTACGGGTGGGTTTAAAGAGGTGCGGGTAGTTCTTCCTCATCTCGTCCTCACGTTCCCAAGTGAATTCCGACCCTCGTCTCAAGTTCCATCTAACCTTAACCTTGGGTATGCGGCTTCGTCTGAGTTGCTTAACCAAGCGGTCCGTGATCTCTATAGGCTCTTCCATGAAGTTCAGCTTATCATTTATTCTTGTCTCCTTCAACGGTAGCTCTAAGGTTTTGTCTACCAGGCATTTCTTCAAGGTTGACACGTGGAAGGTGTCGTGTATATAACTCAATTTCTGAGGTAGTTTTAACTTGTAAGCCACAGGACCAATTCTTGCAAGTATTTCAAATGGTCCAATGTATCTTGGGCTTAACTTGCCTCTTTTTTCGAATCTCACGGTTCCCTTCCATGGTGCTACCTTCAGCATTACCCTATCACCTATCTGAAACTCTAATGGTTTTCGTCTTCTGTCAGCGTACTTCTTTTAACGGTCCCTTGATGCCTGTAGACATTCCTTGATCTTGAAAATCTTATCAGTGGTCTCCAATACGATGTCGGGTCCCAATACTTGACTATCACCAATTTCATTCCAACTCAAGGGTGACCGACATTTCCTACCATAGTGAGCCTCATACGAAGCATCATTGATACTTGCATGGTAATTGTTATTATAGGAGAACTCTACAATGGAAGGTGGTTGTCCCAGTTCCTACCAAAATCAATTACGCAATCTCTCAACATATCTTCTAAAGTTTGAATAGTCCTTTCGCTTTGACCGTCAGTTTGCGGGTGGTAAGCCGTGCTTAAGTCCAGCCGGGTTCCTAAAGCTCTTTGAAGTGATTTCCAGAAACACGAAGTAAAACGACTATCACGGTCGGAGATTATGTATAGTGACACACCATGCCTAGCCACTATTTCATTGATATACAGTTGAGCCAGTCTTGACATGTCATAGTCTTCCCGAATTGGTAAGAAGTGAGCTGATTTGGTTAGTCTATCCACTACTACCCAAATAGCATCATGACCCCTAGACGTTCTGGGTAACTTGGTAACAAAGTCCATCGTGACGTTATCCCATTTCCATTCTGGGATTTCTGGCTGCTGTAACGTCCCTGACGGTTTTTGGCTTTCAACTTTTACCATGGCACAGGTTAGACATTTTCCGACATACATAGCGATTGATTTCTTGATTCCAGGCCACCAGAAAAGTGCCTTCAAATCCTGGTACATTTTATCACTCCCACGGTGAACTGAATACCTAGATTTGTGGGCTTCATCCAGAATTACCTCCCGAATTCCCCCATGCTTTGGCACCCAAGTTCTCCCTTCGCACTTATATGTACCATCATTTCCTGTTTGAAATCGCTTTTCTATTCCAGTTAATCCTTCTCCTGCTAAATTTTCCTCCTTTAACGCTTCACTTTGAGCTTCTTTCAACCTTGCAATTAGGTCCGTGTACACACTTATCCTTAAATCTCGTACACGAAGAGGTTTTTCTCTCTCCTTTCTGCTCAAAGCATCTGCCACCACATTGGCCTTACCGGGATGATAACGGATTTCACACTCATAGTCGTTCAACAACTCAACCAATCTTCTTTGACGCATGTTTAGCATCTTCTGGTTTGGAATGTGATGCAAACTTCGATGGTCAGTGTAAATGATGCACTTCGTGCCATAGAGGTAGTGCCTCCACATTTTGAGAGCAAACACCACGACACCTAATTCCAAATCGTGCGTAGTATAGTTCTTCTCGTGATCGTTTAGCAATCTAGATGCATAGGCAATGACCTTGTTGCGTTGCATTAGCACACATCCTAGCCCCTGACGCGAGGCGTCACAATAGATTTCAAAGTCTTCGACTCCTTCTGGGAGGGCTAGAACAGGTGCACTGCATAACTTTTCCTTGAGTGTCTCAAAGGCTTCATCTTGCTCTGGTTCCCACACAAAGGTTTTGCTCTTCTTAGTCAGTGCGGTCAATGGTTGCACAATGCGCGAGAAGTCCTTTATGAATCGTCGGTAGTATCCGGCCAGTCCTAGGAATTGCCTAATCTCAGTGGGAGTCTCAAGAATCTTCTAATTCTTTATAGCCTCTATCTTGGAAGGGTCAACTTGAATTCCATTCTCATTCACTACATGCCCTAAAAATTGGATCTCTCGCATCCAAAATTCACATTTTGAAAATTTGTCATATAGTTGCTCATTCTTGAGTAATTCAAGAATTAGTCTGAGATGTTTCTCGTGCTCTTCCTTATTACTGGAGTAGATCAGAATGTCATCGATGAACACGATCACAAACTTGTCAAGATATGTGCGGCATACACGGTTCATGAGATCCATGAATGTTGCTGGTCCATTGGTCAGCCCAAAGGGCATGACTAAGTACTCATAGTGCCCATACCTAGTTCGGAAAGCAGTCTTGGGTATGTCTTCTTCCCTTATCTTCAGTTGGTGGTAACCGGATCTTAAATTATCTTGGAAAAGTAGCTTGCTCCTTGAAGTTGATCGAATAGGTCATCTATCCTTGGAAGTGGGTAACGGTTCTTTATGGTCAACTTATATAACTCCTGGTAGTCAATGCACATGCGTAAGGTTCCATCCTTCTTTTTCACAAATAACACCGGGGCACCCCATGGAGAGACACTCGGACGTATGAATCCTTTGTCCAATATTTCTTGAATTTACGTCATCAGTTCCATCATCTCAGGAGGGGCAAGTCGATACGACGCTTTGGCTACTGGTGTAGCGCCAGGCAGCAAATCTATTTGGAACTCAACTTGTCGATTTTGGGGAAGTCCCGATAGGTCTTCCGGAAACACCTCAGGGTATTCAGAAACTATTGGGATGTCCGAAATCTTCTTCTCCTCTTTGGTCTTCATCACGTAGATGATGAAAGCTGAGCATCCCTTCCTTAAGCTCTTGGTAGCTTTTAAATGGGATATCGTGGGGAATAAAGTGTTACTCCTTTCTCCTTGCACCACTAACTCTTCCTTGTCGTTCAATGGTATCTTGAGTAGGCGTTTATCACAAACAATTTCGAATCTGTTCTTAGCTAACCAGTCCATGCCAAAAACCACATCAAATCCTCCTGACTTAATGGGCATCAGATCTATCTTAAATGTATTTCCATTTAGATTTATTGAACAATCCTTTATGATTTCATTAGTTTCTAAAATGTTACCATTAGCTTATTTGACGGTAAACGTATCGGCTAAGGTACACGTAGCTAGGTCAATCAAGGATCTAAAAGCACTAGAGATAAAACTAGCAGTCGCTCCAGTATCAAACAAAACGGTAGCAGGATGATCGTTTACAAGAAATGTACCATTAACCACATCAGGTTCCTTTCGGGCTCCAGCTAGGTCCATCACAAAAGCTCTTCCCTTGGGCTTGTTGGGTCGGGTGTCCTTGTTTCTTGCTAGCTTGGGGCATTTGTTTCTTGCTAGCTTGGGGCATTTGTTCCAGGTCTAGCACTCTTTCGTGGATGAGTGACGGTGCGTGCTCCCCTATTCCCAATGGGAGGGATAGGTGAGTGGGATGGAGCGGCAACATGTGGCGAGTGGGAGCGCGTCCGGCTCCGGGAAGGTGTCATCGAAGAAGAGTCCTCGGAAGCTTCAGTGTCCTCTGACATGACGGATATCCAACCCGGGTGTCCACACCTCCTAAGGTATTCCTCATACTCCAAGCGCGGTTTTGCTTTCTTGGTGTCCCCCGTTGGTGCACTGCTCTCAGTAGGGTAGGCCGGTGCTTTTCCTTTGTCAGCCATAGTTGTTTCCTGTAAAAAGACAACATGAGTAATTTGGTTTCTCATAGCTCATGATAATCTTACTAATAATAATATACTCATAGTACTAGTGATGGCATTAGTATCAGGAATCTATACGTATTCCTCATCAATGATGTTAGAATAAGTTGTTTCTCATAATAGTGTCAGGCAAAACACTTCATCTTTAAAAAATCAATTTCAAATCCCGAGTCAAAATGAATTTCAAGGTTAATCAGCATTAAACAGAAAGGTCCAAACATAACTTAGAGGTCCGTGATGGAAATTACGCGTCCGGTAAATTCATGATTATGTTGATCAAGTGTAATCATCAATTTACCCAACCCGATCATTCCAACACTTTCCCACAAGGACAGTCCTAGGGTATCAGGGTTGTAGCCTAAGGTCTACTATGGTATTCCCGACTTCTCTACAACCTTTGGCTCTGATACCAATCTGTCACACCCTCGGGCCCCGGTAGGGTGGGACGTCACAGATTAGCAACAAACATACATGGCAGCGGAAACAAACCAATATAGGATCTCAAAGGGAGAGAACATCACATGGAATTTAAAGTTTTAAAAGACTCCGGGCTGGAAACAGATCCAGCCCCAAATGTTTACATAGGTCAACAAATAAAATAGTCATTAAATCAAATTGTTCAAGTCATGATTTTGGTCACACAAGCAAATGCCATGGTCTCGGGGTTGAGTCTAAGTCTTCCATAATAGCTAAGAGTCTTCACGGGTTACCTGAAACATGCTCAAAAGAAAATTGTGTCAACTAAAAAGTTGGTGAATTCAAGTGCTTAAAGTTTCAAAACAATAAAAGGAACTCTTAAAGTCCAAAGTAAAGGTTTTAGAATCAAGTGTGAAAGTTTATGAAAATCTCATTTGATTTTAAAAATATCATTTTTAGTATCAGTCATCGTGGGATATCACGATCAACCCTTCACTTGGTCCCCGGTTGGCCTCTTCTAAACTTGTGTTTAACCGGATATTCCCGAAGGAAAGAACCAAGCCTCAGAACAGTGAACCATTCCTGCTAGGATGGTTCACCATAGTATCTTATTCAAAACCTATTACATGCCACAAACGACCCCTCAGGATCTCAGTGGGGTACCTCCCTGTAGCGGGAGCCATTGTGCGTGGGGGATTCCTCAAATAGATCTATTCACATAAAACAAGCGGTTCACAAAAGAATTAATGATCATGACATAAGTATCAGCAGGTATCCAAAAAGTCCCACATACAAGCATCAAATAAAGCATAATCATAGTTCATAACAAAGCGCATGTTCCATCCCAAAAACAGTAAGTAAAAAGGGATCACTAGAACTCACCTTAGATATTAAGCAAAGAAATCCCTCGTGTGCCGGGAATGTCTCAAGTCTAGCACCCTAAAATGAAAATATTAAGTGATTAGCTACTGCTCTAAACCTATTTAAGTTGCATCAAGAGTGTCTAAGCCTTAGTTGGTCGGGTTCGACTTTGATTCGATTAGGGTTTGTATAAAAGTTTCCTTTTATGGAAAGTCAAGATTTCTCATACAATTAAGGGTTTTTACATTACTAAGTTCAGAGTATATGATAAATATGCTAATAAAGTGACTAAGTTGCTTAATGGAGTCGGTTATGAAGTTTAACCAAATTTTACAGTTTAGCCCCTAAAGTTCCCAAATTGACAGTTTCTACCCTTAAGTTTGGTTTCTTGTATTAGATGACCTTTATAACCAAAAATCAGTTTCAAGAACTAAATATAACTTTATTTTAAGAATTTATACTCAAATTTTCAGTTTATGGGCTCGGTTTATAATTTACGCGTTTAACGTTGCCGGTTACGGTAAAACCGATGGCTTTAGGATGGTTGACTATGGGTTTTCATGTTTTTGAGTCTAGGTCCAGTAGCTAACTTTTAAAAGTCATTTTCATGAGTTTCTAACCTTTTAAATCATAAAATTTACCCCTAGTAGTGGGAAGACTCGTTTTTACGTTTAAACCGTTAAAACACGTTTTTAACCGGGTTTGACCATTTTTAAAAGCTAGTTTGACCAACCTTTCCACTTTATAAGTCATTTTATTATTTATCCTACTGGAATGCCATGATTTTTATAATTTCTCACCTTATATCCATTTGTCTTAGATTTTCCCTAAAAACGTCTCCCGGTTAGCACCCGTTTTCACTTAAAATTCCATTTAAATTATCTTTTGACCACTAAAATTTCCCATTAGCTCCAGAACACTTTATTAATCCTTAATGAATCTGGAATTCTATTTAAAAAGTTTATAGTTCTAGATTTCTTGTTTTTAAGTAATTTTAGCTTGTTTTCGGGTCCCGAAAGTGACCAAAATGGGTCTAAACACAATATGTCCTTTGTTACAGAGATTAAACAATATTAAAACTCTTAAAATTCATCAAAACCTACTGAAATAACAGTTCCAAATCGTGGCCTAGTCATTCTACACATCCATAGCCTTCAAATTCATAGAAAATGCCATAACCGACCATTACACTTGTGTAAATCATTGTAACTCAAGTTTATTCATTACCAAAACTTCATCTAACTTAAAAATCTGGTTGTTGGGGTGTCTAAAACTAATTTTTGAGCAGGTTATAACCCTTGTCTAAGAGGGTTTTCAAGAAAGCGTTTAAGGTGTGTTGTAACTTGTAGAAAGAGTGGTTTTTCATGGTGTTCTTGTGTTAACAGCTTCCATTCATGGTGTACAACCATTTTTAACATTCAAAGAGGATTATTAGGAGCTTAATGAGTCACTAGAAAGCAGGTTACAAGGTTGTTTCTTAAAGGTTACAAGATGCACAAGTTGGGTGGTGAGAATCACCCCAAAAGAGGTTTTACTAGGTGTAACTCTTGTTACACCTATAGATCGACATGCTATACTTATGGAATACCTTCAAGAACGTGGAAAGATCTCCAAGAACAAGGTAGTAGTGAGAAGTTTCTGCTACAACAAGAAAAATAGGGTCTTTAGGTGAACAGTGAAGTTAAACTTGAGAAATGACCAAAACCGAACATAGTGAGCTTACACTTGATGTATCTCGCGGTATAGAAGGTGTGGATGGTCGTGGATAGTTGAAATCTCCTTGGACTTGACTGTAGAACCTCGAACAAGAGCTGGAACCTCAAGTCTTGCACGTTCCAAGCTTCAAAACATCACCAAAAGGTCACCTTTCTTGCGGTTTGCTGCTGGCCGATGTTGTTGTTGTTGTGGTTTGCCATTTTGGAGTTGGAAAGGGGCTAAAATGGAGAGAATTTTGAGAGGGAGAGATGGGTTCAGCTGATGGTTTTCGAAAATGAGAGAGGGAGAATGAGAGGGGTGTGTCTTGCAATTGCATGTAAGGGGAATGGATGATAGGAAGGTTGTGTGTAGTGGTGGACAAGTGTGGTGATTGGTGGCAAGGGGGTGGCCGATTTGGCCTTTAGTGGAAGGCTTTTCAATTTATTTTTTTTATCACAAGATAATTAGTAGTATTGTTCTGTAGTGTAGTGTAAAATTGTTAGTTATTAGATGATATTAGTAGTTATCATGTGAATGGTCATTCATGCATAAATCCAAAATTTCCAAGTGTGTGTATGTATGCATGCTTTTAAATTGTTTCAATTAAGGCTTTGTATTCTTGCTAGGGTGACTAATCAATATTCCCGGGCACGAATTTTCTAAAAGGCAAGACTTAAAATGACTAAATTCACATAAATCACATAGAATCATAAAAATAGATCAAATAACAATTGGTGATTCTAACATTCTTGATATAATTAAATTGTTTTCCATTATTAGTACACATAAGATGGGATATGATGCAAATAAATTAGGGTTAGAATAGTGACCTTGGGACCGGTTGTCACACTAACACGCATACAGTTGAGCTAACACCCTTTATTGGGTGTGAACCTCCATACATTTGCTTGCAAGCCTTTCTTACTCTCATTCATTCGTTCGTTAAGGCATGCATTCTTTCATTTCGTTCCTCTTTTCATTATCCTCCACTTTACCTTACGTAATACTTTTAATTCATTCATAAACATTCAACGTAAAGCCATAATCATACATAACAGGAACGTAAACATAAACATATACATACCAAATCATCGCAATACAAGGCACCATCATACATACATAACATCCATCATACATAAACATGCAATATCATTATGCCCAAAATAACCACTAAGGCCTCAACAGTCATCTTATATACTAACGAGAACTTCCACGTCAAAACTTACAACGGCACTTTCCCCTGAAAGTCAGTACTTAAACTACGCTTTTCCCCGGGCACGCAAGCCCTACGTGGGCGTATGGCCACCCTTCAGTCGTAGGACCTCCCATGCGACTGAACCCAATAGGAATGAACACCAGGTGATTAAGCCTCGTGCGAATGGACATCCATGTGAATGAACACTATGCGAGTGGACCTTATGCAGATGGACACTATGCGAATAGACCTCATGCGGATGGACTCAATGCGGATGAGTACTTATTCGAATGGGCTCTCAGTAGCATGACTCCCCATGCGACTGGCCCTCCAGTCGTGCGATTGAACCTCAATCCTGCGACTGAACCTCAATCGCACCCTAGTCGGCCGTATGGCCTCCAGTCGGTCGCCTAGCCCTAACTGTTGCAGAATGTAGTTCATCCCGAACCCAATCTGCCATTTTCGACCTCCAAGCTCATCCAAACCCATTCTAAGCCTAAATCAACCATCCTAAACCTTAGGAATGCATACCACAACACCATTCAAGCACACACAAACCCAGAAACAAACTCCAAACGCATCACACGCAAACACATCCAAATGGGTCAAACACACACACATACAAAAAGGGTTTACTATGTGTTCCAGCCCCAAATCAGTTGAAATCGAGTAAAAGAGGGGTCCTAGAACTCACACAAACTACCCCGAGAAGTAGAGCTTCGATTGGACCCGCTATACAATGATTTTACACACTTGAACCCACCCGAACCAAGTCTTTTCTCTTCTCTCCTCCCTTTTCTCTCCTCTTTCTCTCTATGGCTGAATTTTCACAAGTGTGGGGAGGGTGTGGGCTGCCCTCCCCTCTTAATCCCCCACTCTTCCAAACTTTCTCCCGTTTTGGCAAGTTTGGTCCCCAGACTTTGGACTTTATTTCTTTTCTTCTTTCGTCGGCTTCAAAGAAAATATTCGGGCGTTACTAAGTCATCGTAGTAAGATATTCCAGACCCCAAATGGCAGTAAGTATTGGGTTCCTAAGGTGCCCGTTGATTAGAAGTCGTATGTTTGTGCTCTTTTTACTTCATAGGAGCAGCTGGTGAACATGTACCAACGGTATGCGAAATCATCTGGGTTTGTTGTACGTGTGGGAGGGTTTAGGAGATGGAATGGTATCATTACTCATCATAAATTGTTATGTAACAAATGGGGTAAGGCTAAAGGGAAGAGTATTGATACCACTGAACCTGCCATCCTTTTTCTAACTCGTGGTTGTCCATTTAAAGTAACTGATTATAAGGCTCTGATTCGGTTGAATGTCATAAATGGCTCTGAATAGTATGTGTTGTATGAATTTTTTGAGAAGCACAACCATGATCTTATATTATCTGGCGCTATGGATTTGACTCACACCAAGCTACAGTTATACTTCCAAGATATAAAGTTTATACACACGATGATTTTACACCGGTTGCATATTGTCTGCATTCTGCGTTAAAAGGAGGCTACCACAACATGAGAGGTACCAAAACAACATACAAAATGTTAGCCATGACATTAGTATGTTTATCGATGACCGTGACTTGTTGTTTGTAGTTAGTAAGCTCAAGTAGTTTGTTTATAACCACCGTAACTTTTCATATGACATTCACCATGTCGGTGGTGAAGTGAAGGCTATATACTGGGCTAATGAAATATCTCAAATCAACTATCGCTCATTCGGTGATATTATAGCCTTTGATGCCACATATTCCACAAACAAGTACATTTTCTTTCTTACATTTCACATTGAATAGTGTACTCAAATATTTTTTATATGTCTTTGTACTGATTTTTCTTTGTTCTTCATTTTCCACACCTAGGGACAACATTATATATATGCCTTTTACTGTTGTAGACCATCACAAAAAATGTGTAACATTTGCATCCGGTTTATTGTTTGATGAAACTTCAGACTCGTCATGTGGCTTCTCCGTTGTTTTTTGAAAACTCAAAGGCTCATCCATCTTTAGTTTTAACTGATCAAGATCCCACACTGAAGGTTGCAGTGTCATCAGTTTTTGTCAAATCTCACCATCGTTTGTGTATGTGATACAGCATGAAGAAATTACCATCCAAGGTATATTTTTACGTTATAAATTTTTAGTGCTAACTAAAGCTTCATTTTTTAATCCTATTATATCATGTGTGTAGAGTAAGCAAGTTTCAGTCTAATAGTCTTTCAATCTTGAAATGCACAATGTACTTCAAATAGCCAATACTACATCACAAGTTTCATTTGTAGTCTGATTAACTAAGTAACATATTTGTAGTAAATAAGAGTAGGATATTGTAATTTGATGTAATATGATGTAAGACATAGGTAATTAGTGTTAACCCTAGTCGGCACATTAAGTTAGCGCAATTAATGTTGAAGATAATTGTAAGGACCTTGCCTTAATGGATTACAATATCAAATGAAAAGCAAAAAACTCAAATCATGTGAGAAATACAAGGATGCGAGAACTCTAAGATGATGGATGAAATCTTATCTCGTGAAAGCATGGAGTTGTCATGCGATAACCTAAAGTTCTCGTGCGAGAACATCTGGATAGTATAAGTAGATGTTTTTTCTTTGTATTTCATTATGTGTGTTCATTTGTAAAGTTGCTCTGAGGGGGACAGAGCACAGAGAGTTATGTGATAAGCCACCCGAGGGGAGCTCACCTTGGGTGGATAGAGCTTAAACGATGTAAACTCCTTTGGTATTGTAGTTGTTTGATTAATAATATTCGATTGAGTTTGTTTAATGTTCGTTGATATCACACACACACACATCCGTCTGAATTTGATTATCAAGTGCAACAATATGTGGAATCGATCGAGATGACGACTTTGCAGTTGGTATCAGAGCATGGTGTTGCTCTTGATACAAGGATTTTCATTCCACGAGCATCCGTTTAAGACGTTAAACATGGAGGTTGAAGATCTAAAGGTTTAGATCGATTTTGGACTGGTTTCGAAGGAGAAGAACGTGAAACCGAGGGTGAACACACATGAAATCAACTTTGTTACATCATTACGCTTGGTATCTTTGACTTTTTTGAAAAATGAAGATTTGAGACCGTAGCAGTGATTCAAAATCATAACAGTCAATTTTGGTTAAAGTTTTCACGGAAGTAACTGCATCGTGCGAGAACTTTGCAAAAACAACCGTATTTTTCGAGAACTTTTTCATGAGAGATCTTTTCATAAGAGAACTTTTCATGAGAGAACTTTTCATGAGAAAACTTTTCCATACAAAAACTTTCATGTGAGAACTTTCATACGAGAACTTTCATGCGAGAACTTTCATGAGAGAACTTTCATGCGAGAACTTTCATGCGAAAACTTTCATGCGAAAACTTTCCATGTGAGAACTTTCCATGTGAGAACTTTCCATGTGAGAACTTTCCATGAGAGAACTTTCTATGTGAGAACTTTTCATGAGAAAACTTTCTATGAGAAAATTTTTCATGAGAAAAATTTTCATGAGAAAACTTTTTCATGAAAAACTTTTGATGAGTATATTTTCAATACAAAATCTTCGCAGTAGTAACCGTCATTTGCAAAAAATTTCTCATTCAAAAACTTCACCATGTTAAAATTTCATCATCCATAAACTGTGAGTGGAAGATGCCGGATGACTTGAAGTTTGGTACTTAAACAAGGGGTTTTTGTGATATTTGATCAAGTTCAAGATTCTATATTTACAACATTTAATTTGGGTCATTCTTGAATTAAAACTTGACAATGTGGGCTTATCCTATCTTACTGATAGGGACAATGATCGAACAGATTGATTCAATGAAGAATTAAGATTGTTTGGTATTCTTGCTCTAAAAATATGGGCTTATTACATTTACTTAGGGGGAAGAATACTTTAGATGATCTAGTTCGTTATCATAGAATCTTGCTATCAGATTGAAGAATCAGGTTCTTCAGGAATCCAAAATGGAAGTTGGATCTCTCTATCATATGCCTAATACATCTTAAGTTGTAAGTAAGTAGATCGAATAGTTTAATCTTGATTCAGACGTGATATCCTTTATGAAACTATATATTAGGAGGAGGTTAAAGCTGAGGGGAAGACTGAAGTGAAAGATACCCAAATATCGGATAATTCTTGAAGATGAGTGACTGAAGTCAAACATAGCTTGATATAATAATCCATAGGGGGAAATTGTGAGGACCTAGCCTTAATGGATTACAATATCAAGTTAAAAGCAAATAACTCAAATCATGTGAGAATTACAAGGATGCGGAACTCCAAAATGATGGATAAAATCTTATCGTGTGAAAGCTTGGAGTTATCCAGCTAGAACTTAAAGTTCTCACATGAGAACTTAAAGTTCTCGTGCGAGAACATCGGGATAATATGAATAGATGTTTTTCCTTTGTATTTCATTATGTGTGTTCATTTGTAAAGTTGCTTTGAGGGTCAAAGAGCACAAAGAGTTGTGTGATAGGCCACCCGAGGGGAGCTCACCTCGGGTGGATCTAGCTTAAATGATGTAAACTTATTTGGTATTGTAATCGTTTGATTAATAACATTAGATTGAGTTTGTTTAATGTTTGTTGATATCACACACATAGACATCCGTCCTTATTTGATTATCAAGTGCAACAATATGTGGAATTAATTGAGATGAGGACTTTACAATAATATGCCGTGGTGTAAGTTAACTCTAATCACACAGTATAGTGATGTTAAGGTAATTTTAAGTTTAAAGTCAAACATGACATGGCCCTGGTGTAAGTGTATGTAACCAATGAGTATTTGGATGTGATTTTTTGACTACTTTTTGTTAATGTTTAAAAGTTTACTATTATATTTAATGTTGCTTACTGTTAATCATACCTTATTATAATGTAAATGCATATATATTATTATTATGGCACTAGTGTGTGTCTCCTAGATTTTCATAATAGTAAATTGCAAAACACATTGTAATCCGATATAATGGTATATGAATTCTAAAAAAGGTTAGGAGTAAATATGATTGTTCAAGCTGATGTAGTTGTGTTTTTTTCCATGTAATCTGATATTTATGAGCACTCAAATATTTGTTCGGTGATTCATAAGTTGGTATGCAATGTTTATATCATGCCTGCTAAATTTGAGGAGCGTTGGCGTAATGTAAACAAATCTTTTAACTTAACCGAGAATGTCTGCTTGAACGACATGTTTGCTATTCGACATATGTTGGTGCTAACGTAATTTAGAGAAACCCCGACGTGTTGTCTCATGAAAACAACCTCTAGATGCGAGAGTTCCAATGCCTCTTTCTAGTTCTGCGAACACGCTTGTTCAATTTTTCATGGCCTTTAACACTGCTATAGATAATCAGCTCTACAACCAACGCAGTGTTGACCATGTAAGAAGTACCACCTGTGTTCAACAGCGCACTGGTTTACCGATTGAACAACACGCAACACGTTTCTACATGCAAACTCTATTCAAGGATATTCAAAAGGAGATATACAAGGGTTTAATGTCCTATTTTATAACTAATGTTGAAGTTCAGGAGCATATGAAGGTTTTCACAATATCTCACAAGGATTTGTCAATGAGTTCTACGTAAGAAATTGAATTCACAAGTTTGTTACATCACTATAGTTTTGTGCAACTTACCTTTTTTATGAAACTAAATTTTTATTTAATTTTCAGGTTTCTCATCACTTGGTTACAAAGTCTTATGAGTGTTCGTGTATAGGATTTACTCGTATTGGCTACCTCTACAGGCACGTCTTTTGTGTCCTTTTTTAAACAAAGTCACTGAAATCCTAGATGCTTATATATCGCACTATTGGTTTTGTGAAAGTCTTCCCACTCAGTTTTTAGTGTATAGAACAGGCTCACCGCACACACCAACGAACAAGTTGTTTTAAGAAATGATGTTTTGAAGTGTGTGAATGATTGTGTTGATCAACTAAGGGACAACATTGATGGGTTACAGGTTTAGATAGAAAGTTAAAGGAAATCAAGGAAGGAATTTAGGCCCAAAAAACAATAGAAACCATCTCTAACAGAAGGGCTGAAGTTATTAAGATGCTGGTTGGTGTTGTAGTTGTTGCTGCAGTTAATTTAACCGCCCCTCAAGGTATTCTTAACAAGGGATGTGACACCAATAGACGTTTAATTGGATCTAGGGAGAAGGCTGTTGAGAAGATCATGAAGAAGCCTAGATTGTGCAACATATGTAAGGAGTATACGCACCATGATTCGAGGAACTGCAATAAGAAGGTTAAGGCCGGTCCTGCCGATCCACCTCTATAGTTCGCACAACTTCCCTTTTATTTTTGGTTACCACTCTATAGTGGGTAACGTATAGGATGCTGGTATGTTTTTTCTTGTGTTGGTTTTGTTGTGAAACTAATTATCATCACCGGTTAGTAGTGGGTAGCGTTTTAGTACAATGATTGGTGTGTTATATCATTATGTTTCTTATCCATATGTTTTTTGGTTACCTTTTATTCCAATGGATAATATGTATACATATGTTTTTATGAAACAACAATGATTAGCCGAAAAAATGTAAGAAAAATTTTTTTTCATAAATGATATTATGTTGGTTTTTGGTTGTCTTACTTTAATGCTTGTTATATTTTAAGTAGATAAGGTTTTTATACTTTAATTCCATTTGTCAGGTATTACATGTTGTTTTTGTTTGTCTTGCTTTATGATTTTTTACTAAAAAACAATGTCTACTTCTTACATCAACAAACATCACACGTTATATATTCACAATAGGTTACAATGTGGACGTGGTATACTACAAGATCATATTAGGTTATGAAAATACCCATTATCTTAAAAAATCCAAAATATATGATGAATTTATTTTAAATTTTAAACTTTTTTAAAGACGAAGTTTTCAGTTGGGGATTACAGTACAATAATTAAGACACTTTCATTTACTTACAATAGTCTGTTTAGGAGTAAACAGATTACATCAACCTACACTGTTTCTGAAATCCACAGTAATAACAAATTTGCTTATATCTCCATGCCGTTTGTTTATTTTTAATTACAAAGTAGTAAATTATATAATCTATAACCCCCCCAAGTCCTAATATGCTTTTAACATATGAATCCATTAGACACTCAGACCCCTACGTCACCTAAGTCGCAATCTCCTACTTTTTACTTTTTGTATGTGAATCCATCGAATACACACCTCACACTACGGCATTACACTAGTTTACAACCCGTACATGTTATACTATTGCACCATTTTTAGGTATACTAATTATCCATTTTATTAAGTAAACCCAAAATATATTAACATTTTTATTTATAGAGTTTTTTATTTTTTGATAGACAAAAGATTTCAATTTGAAATCACACTACATTAAGTTACATTCTGTTACATTTAGCTACATTACTATGCATAGGATTTGGAAAACTTTTATTTGTCGACAACTGCTTTTGCGTATGCTCTATCATGTAATCCATCATTTTGTTTTCATCCCCTTTACATTAAAATGAGACATATTTTATAAGAATTATATTCTAATCATATGTATTAAAATACGAATCATCCTTAGGTAAATTGAAGATCATTAATATTAAACATCCCAAATTACAGTTACTAGATTTCAGCCATTTGTTTAATAATGTCTACGAGTCATGCCCAAAGACATAGCCCTTACTTACAACCCTTAAGTTAACTCGATGATCACATCTTTCAGAAAACAACACTTAACATTTAAGACTGTAAGCCTCACCAAACACTTTTTTTGTGAACATTTATATCCGATAGTACTATTCGTGCAACATATTTGTTCCTGAGAATTTTAGTTTGAGACTTCAACGCTCTTTCATTATTCTTGAACCCACAACCAAATGTTACCCATGAACATCTCCATATGTCTCATTGTAAGTATTCCATAATCAGTGTAGTTTCGTTTAGTGGCCATCCTAACTCTAGTTTGTTGACGTTCGTAAATCCAAATTCTGCCCGCTTTACAATTCCCCCATTTTAGCATGTATTGAGCAAAGATATCTGTGCATATTGAAAATTAGGCCCACAATTTCTAATCTTTAATAAACATGCACACAGAAAATAACAATCTTGACAAGTGTTTAACAATCAAAATCAGTTTCTATGAACTCACCACTTTATAAGGTGTATCTTTTTTTGATACTTGTTGTGTTCACCGAGCTGCACAATGCTCTCTTTAGCGTCCATGTTGTCAATGAGAAAAGTTAACGGGTTTTTCATGTCAAAGACCATAAGGTAGTGTAACACCCGGTTATTTTAAAGGTATAAAGAAAGAATAAAAGCAAAGGAAAAAAAGCAAAGGAAAAGAAGGAAAATGTAAGTTAACCCAAGTTGAAGGGCTAAAGTGTCCAAAAGGACAAAAGGTTTGAAAGTTGGTGAATAAAGTAACATGGCCGCCCATGCTGCCTATTCACACCAAACATTTGGATTTTTAGAGAGAGAAACAACAGGGAATTCTCGGAGGATGTAGAAGAAGAAGAAGAAAAATTCGAAGTTTTTAGTAAGAAATCTCGAATTTATGATGCTTTAGAAGTTTCTAGTCTCGGTTATGTGCTTATAAATGTGATTGTGTGTTCGAGTTGTGTGTGTGTGGGTTTTAGGTGCTAGAACCGTCTGGGAAGCTCAAAGAAGGGTATCAAACCCGAAACAAAACAAGGTGAGTTCTAGAATCCCCTTTTAACCTGTTTTTAACAATTTTGGGGCTTGAAAATGCATGTGTGAATGTTTTTATAGAAATAACTTTCTACCCGTATGTGCGTGTGAAGGTGTATGTGGGTGGGTGCATGTTTTGGGGTATAAACAATGTTATGGATATGACTAAGTATGTATTTTGTTACTTAGAATGTAAGAACTAAGCTTAGAACATGTTAGGTGTAAATTTGGGACTGAAAATAGGCTGAATAGTAGAAGTTAGATGCTCAAACGTCTAAACAGTGGACCATGCGTCCAACGGCTTAATTTCCTAAGTGTTCCCAACCACCCAAAATGCCCAACCGCCTGAACAGGGCCCATGCGTCTAAACAGGGCCTATGCACCTAAACAGGCCCATGCGTATAAGTGGAAAAATGGCTAAGTGTAGGCCCAAATGCCTGAATAGTGCGCAACCGCCTAAGTGCCTATGTGTCTAAGTCAGGCCCATGCATCTGAATAATGCCCAACCATCTAGAAAGTTTGCTCAGGATGACTAAGTGCAGGGCCAGACGTCTGAACAGGGCCCATGCGTCCGAACAGGGCCCGAGCGCCCAACACTTAGAATTTATTTTTAGGAATTTTATGGGAGTCTGTGTGTAACACCTCTGAAATCTAGCCTAATTAGAAAGCTTAATGTATCATAGGAACCAATAAAGGTGCAGATTGATTTGGGCTTACCAGAGAAACCTTGCAAAACGAAACTAGCCTTTTGGGCCCAATAAGCCCGATAAGGGACTGAACTTATAAACAAGGCCCATTTAAGGCCCAAATGCATGTTTACGAACTAATTAAATGATAAACCATAAAACAAGGAATTGTTATGTGATTTGAAATAGCTATAGAAAGATCCAAATTAAAAAGAGATTCAGAACCCATACCGGGTAAAATCCGGTAATTTAACGCGTACTAACGTCTGAATTCCATCAGAAATCCTTATAATGGCTTGTCATCCAATCTAATCATTGTTTATTATCCTAACATACTAAATTGTGAGTGATATGTTGTCTGGAATAAGCGCGTTCCGAAAACGCGACCGTGAAGTGCATCGGTCTGGAATTAGGTCAAAACCCGAGAATTCGTCATATAAGGTTTTAACGTGACCAACATGGGAAGCTAATGCGCAAAATATCATCTTAATACTTAATCTTGCATATAGATATCAAAATAATAATAAAAGCGCTCATTCGAGGAAAACGCGTAAAACCGTTAAACGTGTCGATTTCCCGATATCGTCTAATGTTTCGGCATGTTCAAAATACGATAACATTTATAATATCGAAATATTTATAACATTTTGAATAATCAAACCTAACGAGGAGCGAAGTTTTAACATTACGTGCAATTTAATCGAGCTTGTGCGAACCGTTTTGCGAACCCGTTTCATTTAACCCTAGTATATAAACATCTCAAACTCCATTTTAGGTCTTCACCATCAAAAATTAGGGCTGAAAGAGAGAGAGGTTCGCAGCCTCCTCTCCCCCTCTCTCGGTCGAATTCCGGCCATCGGCTACCGGCGGCCCACTTCCGGCGAGGGACACCCCTCCCCCACGACTTCCCCGCGGCCCTGAGTTCGACAGAGGTAACAGATTCGCCCAAGATCCAGTTAAATGGTACGAATTGAGGGTGGAAATGGCGGTCGCGGCGGGTTTCGAGGGCTGTTGGGGGTGGCGGTTCAGATGGTGGTCGCGTCGGCGGCGGGTAAAGCGGCGAGATCTCGGTTTATGACTGATGCGGCGATGATGGTGGTGATGTCGGCCGCGTTGGTGGTGCTGTCGGGTCGAAGGAAGCAATTCCGAAATGAGGGCAGGCTGGGGATTATGGTTGCGAATGTGGTTGTGGTGGTCGGATGTAGGTGTTGATGGTGGTGGTTGTGTTCGCTATTGAACAGGTCGATGGTGTTAGGCTGTTGTTGAGGGGGGTTCAAGATCTAGATGTTGAAAAAAATGGTTGATGGTGAGGTATAGGTGGCGGTTCAGGCTTGCGGTTGGTTGCAGGCAGCGGTGGCCGGTCGCGGATTGGCCCGACGGTACTGTTGGGTGGTTGTCGGACGATGGGGATGACGGTGGTGACTATTGGGGCGACGGGAGAGTGAGGCCGCGGTTGGTGCTGTAGTGTAGCAGCGGTGATGGTGATGGTGGCATCGAGGTGAAGTTTAGGTTATGGTGATGGTTGTGAATGGTGACGGTAATGGCGACAATGGTGATCGATCTAGTGTCGGTTTGGGCTGTAAATGTCGATGTGGTTATGATTGGGGCTATGATGGTGGTTTTGGTGATGGTTGTGGTGTTGATTAGTTAGATGGTGACAAGTGGGTCTTGGGTATGGTTGTCGGCCGTGGCGATGGTGTTGTTTGAAAATGATTAATGGTGGGTGTTTGGCGACGAACCAATGGTGGTAATTTTGGTAAAGGGCTAGTAGTGGTAATCTAGGACGGTGATTCTTGGTTGTGAGTTATCGATTATGGTAGTGAGTTAGACTCATGTAGTGATGGCCTACCATCATTTAGGTTAGTGGTGGAGGTCGTGGTTGCAATGGTGTTTAAGTGGTGATAGAATGGTGATTATAATTGGTGTTGCATGTGGTAGTTGTTGTCGATTATGGTAGCGGATGTGTTAAAATGGTAAGGTGGGGTTTTGGTCAAGCACGGTCAACCGAGGTCAACGGATAGCTAACAACAAGAACATGGTGAGGTCGAGTGGGTTAGCGAACGTGAACAGAGCGAAAGGTATAATCGCACGCGCAACACATTTGAAATTTAATTATAATTTATATACGTGTTATTTGAGCTCTAATTAATACAAAATACATAACTTGTTAATAGAAACCAACCTAGATAAGATATATGAAGTATTACATTTTGGGAAATGGTTATAACATGTTATTGATTAAACAAATAAGTTGATATCATGTCACGTTAAATTGTTACAAGACTTAGAGATGTAAAATACATTCAAATACAATTGTACATTTGTATACTTATACAATGAATATTTAGGTTAACCGACATCTACACGTTTTATTTAAGATAAAAGATCTGAAATGCGATAATGATCCATCATCTTGTTGTTATTAATTGTCGGTCATCTCATTTTTATTGAAATAAATATTATTGGTGTCATCCTTTTTATTAGAAATATAGTCAACTACCATCAATAATTGAATTACTTAGCGTCAATCAAGTTAACTAATATGATGTAAACGTGAACATTATAAAAATCATTTGAAACATTATATATTACTTACATCGTCAATGCAAGGTATTTATAAAGATTTGGAATCCATGATATAAATTGATTTTACTACATTCTTCATGCTAAGACTCAATTATTGATTAAATGCATTAATTAACCTAAGGTACACGAGTTAATTCATGACAACTAACAAATACACAAGAAGCTAAGCTACATTAAGGATACTAATCACCAACTTAAATTTTGTTAGGGCCGTGTACGGACAGAGTACTAATTGAATCAAACGTGAAACCAGATCAAATAATGCGGAATCCTATTTGATTGGCGATTAAATTTGGGAGAACGTTAATCCGATCAAAACTAATGATGAGAATACGTTAAGAATTGATTAGAATCAATCAGAAACGTTCTATGAAGTTGGAAGGGACTCTCTGGACGAACAGGAACGGCTAGGGTTGATAATTCTCGAAGTGTTTTTTTTCACGAATTAAGTGGTATTTATAGGTTACAGCTTTCATTCGTACGACTGAGCCAAGCGACTGGCTCAGTCATGCGATTGAGTCATACGACTGAACCATTCGTGTGATTGAGTCAGTCTTATGACTCAATCGTGCGATTGATCCAATCACCTGGTTCAGTCGTGCGATTGGCCCATTCGCATGGTCCGGTCGTGCGACTGAATCAGAATACTTAGCTAAACACATTCTTGAGCCTTAAATGATTCAGAACATGTCTAACAACTCCATAATCTATATAACATGTTCATATATTCGTGTAACCACAAACACTATTAATAGATATGACATTAAACAATCAATCAACCATTCACTGAAGAGTTTCTCATTATATTGATCAAACATTACATATGTGTTACAAGAAGAAAGTTTATTACATTTACGTTCACTAGACTAGAACTGGGGACATGTGTATCAACAAACTCCCCCTTGGACCTAGTTCTATCTATACTTTGACTTCCTTCTTGAACTCTTCAAATCTCTTCATCTTTTCCTCTTTAGAAACCCCGGCATGGATATTAAGCGCAAAGCATAGACGTATGATATGTTGAAACTGTAGTGCTTGCACTATATCCTGCGTGTCAAAAAATAGTGGCCACTTGTATAGCGTATAAACATCTGAAGCTGACAAATTTATAAGCCACATGGGGTCAAACACCCTTATTGTGTCCATCGATCCTTCCCTATCTAAAACGATGACTGCCTCTCCCGAGCGCCAGTCATAATACCACCACATAAAGTGTGGGGTAAAGTCCTGTGGCATCTCCCTCAGAGGAATTCTGGACATAGTACGTGGAGGGCGCCACTTCAGGACTATCTTAGGAAAACCTGTGATGAGACTCACTTCAGACCTTCTGATGTAACGTGTGGCCGGCTGTGGTCTGAAGTTTACCATCTCGTGCTATACTCCCTTTTCAGGGCAGCCTCAAACCAGCCTAACATTTTCTTCGGATCAGCATATAGTAACTTCAGGCGCGCCAGCTCGTTGAGCTCAAACCCAGGGAGAGTCTTCAGATCATAAGGGAATCGAAAGTACTTGATTCCCCTCTCCCTTTTTACTGCATATACTCCGAGGTCATCAAAATAAGCCCAAGCAATTATTTTCCCTGACACCTTCATGTTTTTCTTGACTTTGTAAAGTTTGGTGTGGGTACTTTGTGTTACTATAGTACGTTGAGCTCGGACCTCGGCGAAGCAAGCCGCCCATTCAGCCTTTCGGATATCTACATCAGCGTCCGAGGCTTGGGCTTGGCTTCTCAAACCTTCTGCTCCCTTCTCTTTCTCACTGAGTTTACCTAGAATATCACTGCCGAGAGTGTTTACCAGATCAGGAAACACATTGCCCTCTCGGTTAGTGTATTCTGGATAGTGTTGATCTGTGATGTCTTCAATTTCTATTTCTTCAACATCGTTTAGCTCGTCATCATCAGCATCATCAAAAGTTGGAGCATCTTTGACAATTTCGTCTGGATTTAGACGAAATATTTCAGCAAGCTGCTCATCAGTAAGGTCGTGAATTATTTCTCCTTCTTCAGGAGTATAACTCACCGACCTTCTGACAATCCCCTGCAGATCAAGAATCATTGTAAGTTGAGACTTGATCTGTTGGAGTGGAGCAACATCATGCTCATCTTGCTGAAATCCCTTATCTGTTTAGAGTCAACATGTAGAGTAGCAGTCATTAGTATGAAATCATGTTAAATAAACATTAAACATTAAATAGTTAAATTAGTTTCATATACATCAAAAGAAGAATCAGGTACAAAAGTTTAATAACAAAACATCTAATCAATATTTTTGTCCTGGATCCTGGCTGGGTCGTCTGCAGATGGGGAGGTCGGCGGGGCAGCCGCTGATGCTCCCGGATCTTGTCTTCTCTTAGTTCGCCGCTCATGATCAGGGGCAGAGGCAGATGTAGCTGCATCCCCTTCATCGTTATCACCATCTTTTCTTTTATCCGTGTCATCACCTCCCTCATCATCATCATCACTATCATCATCTTCATAATCCTCCTCATCATCATCGCCATCTTCATCTCCTTTATCAATCTTTAGTGGCTCGTCCCGCGACCCCTTTAACTTGAGCATGATATTCTTCTTAGCCTCCTCCAACCCCTCGATCTTCTTAGAAGATATAACATTTTGCTCCTGGAGCTGGAAGATCTGTTCAGCTTGAGAAGCATTTTGCTCCTCAAGCTGACGAAGCTTGGCTGTCTTTTCTTCGTCAGCAGCCCACAGCTTCAGCACCATTCTATTTAGTGCTGCGAGCTGTTCCTCCACTCCAATAGGAGGGAGGGATGAAGCTATTGGGAAGGAACATTGGCCGGCTTGGTGACTGGTCGAGGTAGGTGGTGTAGGGGTGAAGATTGGGGGTGGTAATGTGGTGGTTGGTGGTGTAGTGGTGAAGATTGGGGGTGGTAATGTGGTGGTTGGTGGTGTAGTGGTGAAGATTGGGGTAGTAATGTGGTGGTAGGTGGTGTAGTGGTAGTGGGTGGAAGAGTGGTAGTGGTGGGAGGAGTGGTAGTGGTGGTGGGTGGTGTAGTAGTAGTGGTGGTAGCTGAGGAGGTAGTGATAAGAGTGATCCTCCTGCGCTTGGGCATCAGCCCATGTGCCTGAGCCATACGTTTCCTCCGTGTCCCCCTGGACACAGAAGCTCCCCCTCGACTGCTGGGAGAGGCTGGGGTATAAGATGGATCAACAGTAGAGCTCCCAGACCCTCCCGGGCGTCCACCAACCGCCCTAATTCCCCGCTCAGTAGCCACTTCCCGACTTCCCACCGTCCGGGTGAGCGACTCTTCATCTGACTCCTCCTCCTCCTCCATATAAAAATCAGGGTGAATTGGAGCTGGTTCAGGTCCTCCCTGACCATCCACTCCCTGATCAGTATCATGATCATCATCATCGAAGTCATCGGAGGGTAGAGCAATCTGCTCGACATCTGAGCCACTGTTATCATGACGCCACTTTCTCCCAGCTGGCGCCACGTAGTCATCATGGGCCAAGTGCCCAAACAGTCGCCTGATAGGGGGTTTCACCTGCTTCCCCCTGTACACCTTCATCCTGCCTAAGGTCGTATCATCCATCACCTCAAGCACCACAGCATCCTCCTTCTCCTTTGGCAGCATAGGGAGCTTCTGGTCAATGATCATCTGCATGAAGCGAGGGTACATGCAGAAGCTCTCTTTGCCCCTCACTTCGATGTTCTCCACTAAGTAAGTGAAGATCATCCGTGAGAAGCTGAACGGGTGGTTCAGCACCAATGCCACATAGGCGTTCTGTATCTGCTCAGACAGCTCATCAAAGCCTCCCTTCCTCGAGGCAATGCACCTTAGCAGCATGTGGGCTATGTACTTGAATTGGGGGCACAGGTTGCTCTTGTTGAGCATACCTGCGTTGATATCCCCAAAGTACTTTGCCCGCAGAAAGCACCCTCGAACTGTCAGAGGGTGTAGTCGTGTGGGGCAGTCACCATCATCCCCAAACTCTAAGACTGTCCGAGATCTTTCTCAGAGATCTCTATGACATGACCAAAAATGGTGCTCCTGATACGGTAGGGCTCTGTGGATCTGTCCACCACAGCGCTTTCCCAGAAAGCCTGCTGGACTGAACGATATGGCGTGCATGGAGTAGAAATAGCTCGGAAGATCCTCGATCTCCGTAAGAAGGTAATGATGCCCGAGAACTCCGCCGCGTTCCGGGAGGTCAGATCCAGATGAGCACAAATGTTATGCTTTGTGTTGATAGTCCAACGACTAGCCATCTATTACACATTGTAGATAAACGTTAGTGCATATTGAAGATGACTGAATTAAGTTAATGGACTTTAAACTCTGGTTAGTCGTGCGACTGAGCACACGATTGAATTTAGTCGGGTGACTGAGCTGGGCGACTAAGCTCTATTCATGCGAATGAGTTCATACATGCGACTGAGTCAAGCGATTGAACTTAGTCGTGCGACTGTTCATGCATTTGCTTCATTCGTGCGATTGTGCTTAGACGCATGGTTCATTCGTGCGATTGAACCATTCGTCCATCTCAATCGTGCGACTGAGACTAGTTGTCTTGCTCAGTCGGGCGATTGGAGTTCATCAGTGTGTCCAGTCGCTTATTCGACAGTTTGTCCATTCAAATTCTTGTTTTGAGCAAAACTTGATATTAAACATTGAGAAATGACTTATTTGGTTCGCATATGACCGATTAAGCGTCTAATAACTTTTATTTGATCAGAAGACTTAGATTTAGTGGTGTATTTGTCTTTCTTGTTTCGGTTTTGAGTTAGGGCACTGTCTGATCCATTTTCACGTTGTAGTAACAGGTTTGTCATCCAATACAAGGCGCGTAGTACTTATGGAACAGAGAACAATGATCAGAGAGTGTCAAAATGAGTGTACAAAGATCAAATGAGATTTTGGCAGAGGTTCGATGTGTCGTGCGAATAAGGGGGCGATTTGGGTGAATGAGCGACTGATGTCGATTCAACCTGTATTTATACTAGGGCAACTCCCAGTCGTGTGACTGAGCCCTGTCATATAAGTCAGTTGTGCGACTGAACCTAGTCGCAAGAGTAAGTCGTGCGACTGAGCTTAGTGGCATAATTGAGTCGTGCGACTGAGATTCAGTCGTACGATTTTCCCAATCGCTTACCTCCAATCGTACGATTGAGGTACATTCAGACGTATGACTCAGTCGGCCACCTCCCATCGTGTGATTGGTCTCATTCGCATGGTCCAATCATGCGATTGGACTCATTCATATGCTCCAATCGTGCGGTTTGACCCATTCGTATACTCCAATCGTACGACTGGTCCATATTTATGGTTCAGTCGTGCGAATGGGTCATACTTGTGAAATTTTGACCCTTTTACCTTACGACCCTTATTTCAATTTAACAATAGATAAACATTATGAGCAATTGATCATCTCAGACCTACACACTGTTTAGATTTAAAATCTGTTGATCACCTCAGACGTGATCCATTTATCCACCCGATCACCTCAGACGTGATCCATTTATCCACCCGATCACCTCAGACGTGATCCATTTATCCACCTGATCACCTCAGACGTGATCCATTTATCCACCCGATCACCTCAGACGTGATCCATTTAAACTTTCAGTAACAATTTGTTTAGTATAGACATTAAGCTCATTTGGTGACGTTCACAGAGTACAATAGGAACAGTCCGACACTGACACACTATACATATAACTCGAAAATTTTAAACTACGATCAAAATAAACATCTTTTTGTGATTTTTGTTAGGGCAGGTAAGTGTAGCCTATTAGCATTGACATCATATCAAGGACAGACTCATATGGAATCAGACAGGCATATACACCATTACTTGGAACCTTTTATCTGTATTTAACTTTAAACACTTGCATAAATTACATATCATAGTTTTTCACTCATCTAAGACTTCTAAGTTCTAACTGGGAATCATGATTGATATGATACGTAACAGCCATTGATTTTGAGCATCAGATGAAGCAGCCACGACGATTATCAGTATACTTGTCCACTTAAATCCATACACAGACTTTTGACACACATCAGTGATTAATTAGATGAATCAGGTGAACAAGTGTTTGTGTGTTCCACAGGTATATGGTAATCAATCTTCCTCAGGAAATTTTGGAGCGGTCTGGGGAATTAGAAGATTTGGTTCTAAGAATTTTCAAAGAGATGCTAAGCCTCAGGTCAGTGCCATCGCACAGCAGAGAGGCGCAAACAGCAATGAATTCTTAGAACGGATAGATTATGCTAAGCCTCAGGTCAGTGCCATCGCACAACAGAGAGGCGCAAGGCCTATCTTCTTCTTAGAGCACTATATTAGAATATACATTGTTTTCAGTGACATTTGTCATCTTTTGCTCTGTTTTTCAGGTCTTTGCTCCTCACCCCTTATTGGAAATTGATTGATTGTGCAGACCAGGGATACCATGAAATCCCACAACTTGTTGAGTTATTTAAGTTTAGGCCAAATCGCTGATGACGTCTATTGATCTATTGTGTTGAATCTACCGACACATTGTATAATGCACTGGCACCACCCTAGATCTACTTTCTCCGGGTAGTTACAGTACCAACCAAGCGCACTATCATTTTCCCAATATGTTAGACCTAGACTTCTCTGATTTATAATTTTCAGTGATTTGATTTAACCTAGCCAAACAGAAACTCTTTTTGGTGTTCCAAGTAACGCGACGCCTGTGTACTATCACTTTCCATTTTGCTGAATCATATTTCCAGTCTTTCTGTGTTTGCCTTTTCAGCTTAACTAACCTTCCCCCCCCCCCCTTTTTTAAGTAAACACTTACTGTACTATAAACTTATCTCCCCCTAAAATTCTAAAACAGAAAATCTTTTTGTGTTTTTGGATTTTTATATGACAAGGAAATTAAAAGACATAAACTAAAAGAAAAATAAAAATAAAAATAAAATTAAAGATTACTCATGTGTCGGACTACGCGTCTGTGTCTTCTGAGATAACGTCACTTTTCTTTTTAACACCGTTGACCTCTAACAGATAGAAAAATCTAGGTTTATCTAATGGTTTGGTGTAGAGGTCAGCGCGTTGAAAATCTGTGTTTATTTTAACCACATCAATTAATTGTTTTTCATAGCAGTCACGTATGAAATGATACTTTAGGCCCATATGTTTTGTTTTAGGGTGTTGAACCGGATTTTTAGTTACAGCTATGGCAGCAGAGTTATCAACATAAATAGGAGTGTTGGAAAAATTGCAAACCGTAGTCTCGCATTTGCTGTTGGATCCAGATGATCTGAGAGCAGCAACTTGCAGCAGCAACATATTCAGCTTCACAGGTTGATAATGCAACCGAGGTCTGCTTCTTGCATTGCCACGTGACTAACCGCCTTCCAAAGAACTGACACCCTACTGATGTAGACTTAAAGTTCATCTTACAACCACCATAGTCTGAATCGCTGTACGCAGTTAGTTCAAAGTCATCATCATGAGGATACCACAACCCCAGAGTTGGAGTACCCTTCAGATAACGAAAGATCCTCTTCACCCTAATCAAATGATTCACTTTGGGTTTCGCTTGATATCTGGAACATAAACATGTGGCATACATGATATCTGGACGCGAGGCAGTGAGATACATGAGAGATCCAATCATCCCAGGATACATAGTGGCATCCACCAAATCCCTATTCTCATCAGGAGCCACATCATGATTTGTGGCGAGAGGAGTACCGGCAACAGTGATGTTTTCCATATCAAATCGACTCAGAATGTCGCCGACATACTTTGACTAATGTAGGAAAATACCGGTTGGTGTTTGATCCACCTGTAATCCCAAGAAGAACTTCATTTTGTCCTATGGCACTCATTTCAAACTCTGCCTTCATCACAGATTCAAAATCTTTGCATAACTCTTTGTTTTTGGAACCAAAGATGATGTCATCCACATAGATCTGCACCGTAAGCAAATCACCATCCTTTTCTTTAATGAACAACGTGCAGTCAATCACACCCCTGCGAAAGTCGTGTTTCACCAGATGGGTGGAGAGCTTCTCATACCAGGCTCGAGGAGCCTGATGTAGCCTATACAGAGCCTTGCCTAACTTGTAGACTCTATCCTGATGATAAGGATCCTCGACTCCCTCGGGTTGACTGGCGTATACTTCCTCACGGATTTCCCCATGAAGGAATGCACTCTTCACATCCAGTTGATAAACTTTGATCTTCATGTATGATGCGTAGGCAAGGAATATCCGAATCGCTTCTATTCGTGCCACTGGTGCAAACACTTCATTGTAGTCGACGCCCTCGACTTGTCTGAATCCTTGAACAACCAATCGTGCTTTGTTTCTGATAATAACACCTTGGTCGTCTTTCTTGCACTTCAGTACCCATTTGGTACCAATCACTTTCACGCCTTTTGGCCTGTTAACAAGTGTACACACTCCAAGTTTCTTGAACTGTAGCAGCTCTTCCTGCATAGAATTGACCCATACCTCATCTTTTAGTGCGTCACTGACGTAATTAGGCTCGATTTGTGAAACAAAACATGAGAAAGCCCTGTCATTGACGTATCCCTTTTCCATGACTGCAGTATAGTCAGCAGAATATAGCTGATTTCGTGTCTGCGCACCGGATTGAATATCCCCAATGATAGACATGGGGGGTTGATTCACACTGATCCTAGTCACTGGTGTCGTAGGAACGACAACTTCAGAATCAAGATTAGTGACTGCAGGTTCAGTATCCGGATTTCCCGATGCTGGTTCAGCAGCTGATGATCCAACTTCTTTATTTACATTATGCTCGATGTCAGTCTCAGCTGCTTCTTCATCATCTGATGAGTCATCACTCTCGTCCTGAGCAGGAGTCGAAGATCCTGAAGTAGCAATAGCAGGTGTTGTGTTGCTTGTATCCAGATTTGGTGTATTTAGAATGTCGTACATCATCTGAGTAGCAGTCTCTTCATCTGAATCTAGCTGAGGAAGGTTAAAGGATTTGAAAAAGCCATCGTAATCGAAGAATGATGATGGACCTTTTCTAGCAGGGGGGTGGTGTATCTTTGTACATCTACATTGCACCATACTTCTACCTGACCTGTCGAGTTATTGTAAACCCGCTTGTCTGGTATGCGGTATCCTAGAAAGATCCCTTGATCGGCTTTCTCGCTGAACTTGCCCTCCTGAGTCTTCTTCAACAATGTACATGGAGCTCCAAAAGCTTTTAGATACTCTAGGTTCGGTTTACGCTTCTGAAGTAACTCATAGCAAGTCTTCCCATTCCTCTTGGCTACTAGCACACGATTAAGTGTGTAGCAAGCATTGGCAACCGCTTCATTCCAGAACTGTATTGGTAGCTTGGAATCCGCCAACATAGTCCGTGCAGTCTCGATCAAGCTCTGATTCTTTCGTTCAGCAACTCCATTCATCTGTGGTGTGTATGCAGAGGTGAACTGATGAACAATTCCCTTCTCTTTGCAGAAGGCATCCAACCACTGATTCTTAAACTCCATTCCATTGTCTGACCGAATCTTCCACACCTTCAGTTTGTAGAGAGACTCCAATGTTGTGACGAGCACCTTGAATGACTCACATGTTTTTGACTTAGCTTTCAGAAATATCACCCAGGAGAAGCGTGAGTAGTCATCTGTGACTACAAAGCAGTACCAGTCTCCGGCGATACTCTTCGTGCTTACAGGACCGAATAGATCCATGTGCAGTAACTCCAGGGACATCTCTATTGAATTGACGTGTTTGGACTTGTGAGATTTCCTGGTCTTCTTTCCTTCCTTGCATGAGACACAGAAATCAGGAAGTTTGAAGTTCTTGACAGTAACTCCCTCAACTAAATTGTTATGAATCAGATGATTCATCTTCCTATGATTAATGTGTCCCATTCTTCTGTGCCATGAGATGGATTCCTTCTCTATTGCTTTGGACAAGAAACACTGATCCGTAGACTCAGAAGTAGAAGCATTAGACATATCCAATACATATAAATCATTGTACCTGGACGCTGATACTAATACCTGCTCCTCTGGTATCTTCATCTCTTTCTTCAGAATGTAACACTTGTGATTGTCAAACATCACTTTGAAGCCCTTGTCACATATCTGAGACACTGAAAGCAGATTGTTTTCCAATTATTGAACGTAATTGACTTTATCAAATCTTACCTTTACATTACCTACTTCTCCTTGAGCGGTAATGTATCCTCCTTTGTTACCAGCAAAGGAAACGTGTCCCCCTTTAATTTGTTTGACATTTAAAAGGAGAGACTTATTTCCCATAATGTGCCTGGAAGCTCCGCTATCTACAATCCATGTATTGGTAGACGTATTATATCGGACAACCTGCACATAATTGAAAACAATTAGTTAAGGAGGGGGACCCAAGCCTTGACTGGCTTGGGTTTCCCAGAGGCATCACACATTATGAACTCAACCCACTATCCTTTATCAGATGATGGTATCTCAACCTTCAATTTATCACTGCTTTCAGACACATCAGACGTTTTCGCTTTCCATAAACCATCTTATGAAAGGATTGTTTGTGATAAACAGTTGACTGATTGACAGTTTGAACCTTTTGTTTAGTTTCCAAAACCGGTTTCACCTCAGGCATCACAGACTTGCCAGTGACTTGTCTGTGTTGTCTATGGTGTTGAGGAGATGTATAAGACTGAGCAGGTGTGTTAGACCTAACAGGAGTCTTAGATCTCTGTTTTGGGAACTGTTTAACTTCTTTTTCCAGTTCAATCTTAATCCTAGGTGTCTGATAGCAAGGACAATTTGAAGAAATGTGACCTCGTTGACCACAAGTGTAACAAGATCTCCTTTCCAAAGGACTAGGAGATCTCTTGTGGGGTGGGGAGTAGACCTCAGGTAAGCATTTTTTGGTCTCATTTGTTTGATGTTCACCTTCCTTGACAAATTTTACTCTTTTAATATTATGATTAGCTTGTCGTTGAAGATGAGTGTTATCTTTCTTAACCGGTTTAGTTTGAGTGGTTTTGGAAATCTAAGGCTGTGTAATAGCACATTTTGAATCCAACCTAAGAGATGCATAAACATACTCTTCCACCCGGTTTTCAATGATGTTATTACCAGTTATGCCTGATGTCGGTGTTGTCTGATCAGCAGCCGGAGGAACAGGTTTAACTGCTATGTCCGGATCACTGACAGAGGAGTTGTCACCACATGGTCGTTTATTGGATTATTATTGATTGGACGTTGTTTGGTGTCCAGAAGAATCTCATGTGGTGGAGGCACAACCTTATAACTCAAACCCTCCCTGTTGTTGCGTTCCTTAACCAAGTTTTTCAAAATATGTGAAGAACTTGCAAGACTGTGAAGTTTTTGCTTTAAAGACTTATTTTCAACTTGTAAAATTTCTTTGTCCTTTTTAGTTTCTTCAATAGTCTTTAAATAGAACTTTATGTCATTTTCTTGGTTGAATGCAACAACTTCAGTTTCTTTTAACTGTTTCTTTAATGCCTCAATCGTTTCCTTATAGCCACTTTCATTTTGTTTTAAAACTCTATTTGCCTCTGTGCATAATTTTAAGTCATATACTAAGTTATCATTGTGATCTAATAACCTAGCAAATTTCAGATCAATGCTTTCCCTAAATTTATCACATTCAACACAAGTATGTTTAGCAAAAAGTTCATCTTTTGTTTCTACCTGTGCAAATGTAGACGTTCCGGCCATGAAAGCATTTTGAGACTCTGGTTGTGCTTCAGATTCAGCATTCATCTCATTCTCAACAATTTGATTTACAGCAGCTAAAGTCTCATCCTAGTCAGCAGTATCAATCTCAACTGAGCTCTCCCCCTCACTCGTTGTGTCTTCATTCAAATCTTCAACAGATGCAATGTTGGCTTCACTATCGGAATCAGAAGGACCAGTCCTGTCCTTCATCACCTTGAGCTACCATTGCCTTTGAGTCACTGCTTGTTAAGGCTGTCTTTTTCTCTTTCTCTTGTTTGTTGAAAGACGAGAGTAGGTTCCCATTGCCTGTCTTCTTCGGTTTAACACATTCCCGCTTGAAGTGGCCCTTTTCTCCACAGTTGAAACAGGTGACTTTGGACTTGTCGAATCCAAAAGTAGTATCTTTGGTAGCCACCAGATTCGGTCTTGTCTTCTTCACAAACTTCTTTGCTCGTCGCACAGCACTTGCGAGAGCCCACATTATATCCATTCTCTCCAGTTCATGTTCATCGACCTGCTCGTAGTCTTCATCAGCCAGGTGACAATTTCCAATTTTCCCTGCTACTAAACCATCATAGGAATGAACCACAGCAGCAAGTAGGTCCATATGCTCCTTAGCCACTTCCACAGTTACTTTTCCCAGATTTTCTGTCACTAACTTTGTTGATTGAGTAACTGTAGAGCTTTGTTGAACCCCTGATGACACATGAGACTCACCACCGGACGATGAGCATTGTTCAGTTGCAGATGATGCATTGGACACAAAAGCAGTTTGCAGAGGAGCGCTGGAGGATTTAGTAGTTGAAGTAGGGGTAACGTTGTAGAGAGATGGATCTTGAGTGTATGCTCCTTTCTTTGTCTTGTACTTGTGCCTCACCTCTTCTTCTCTCAGTTTCAGGATGAAATCATTTATATCTAAAGTTTCCAGCAATGAGTTATATCGAAGAGTGGAAATGAACGAATCCCACTTCTCTGGTAGCCCATCAGCCAAGCTTGTCACCTTTTCTTCCTTAGACGTTGTAACACCATGAGTGTGAAGTTCACTCATTAAATGGTAGAAGCGATCGATGATATCATCCAAGATTTCATTCCCAATAGAAGAGAAGTTGTCAAATTCTTTCTTTAACGCTTTTGCTTTTAGTGACTTAAGTGTCGAATTACCCTCGTATCTCTTCTCAAGAGCATTCCATAATTTTTTACTCTGCTTGGGTTCTAAATATTGATGGAAGATGTCTTTGGGGATTGACTGGGTCAACATTGCTTAAGCTTTCTTCTCTACATTATAAGCAACTTTTTGAGCATCACTCAGACCACTCAAAGTTAGGGGTATTCCATCAGCACCAACTGGCATATTGTAGCCAGTTTCAATAGCATTCCAGAGATTGGTATCCACACCATTTAGATGAATTTCAAATATTCGCTTCCACTGAGGAAATTCATCAATAGACAGTAGCTTAGGAGGTTTATTATGGTTCCCAATCTCATTTTCCAGTAGCAAGAGGTTCTGAATCCTTGAGTCATTTCCTGCTGAGAATGTGAAGTTCTCTGAGTCCATTGTGTCTTAGTCTTTATCTTGGAAAGCAAACTGTGTAGGCGACTGAGAAGGGCGACTGAGAGGCGACTGAGACAATCACTGTGCGATTGAACTGAGTCGTACGACTGGGTAGGTGATTAAGGCTGTGGTGCGACTAGACAGACCGGCTGAGTCAATCGTGCGATTGAACGAGCGATTGAGTTCAGTCGTACGATTGGACTAGATGATCGGAGTTCAGTCGTGCGATTAAGATAATCGTGCGACTGAGACAGCTGAAATCGAGATTTTTCACACACCTTAACCTAAACGCAATTTTTGACCACCTAGTCGGCTGCAACTCGAAAAAGACTCAATTTTCCGAACATGCACACGTAAAAACTTGATTCAGAGCAGAAAGAAAGGATCTTTTCGCTTAAAACGTTGACTTTTTCAAAAGCAAGATTGAATCCACGAAGAATCAAGAGCCAAAGCTCTGATACCACTTGTTAGGACCGTGTACGGACAGAGTACTAACTGATTCAAACGTGAAACCAGATCAAATAGTGCGGAATCCTATTTGATTGGTGATTCAATCAGGGAGAACGTTAATCCGATCAAAACTAACGATGAGAATACGTTAAGAACTGATTAGAATCGACCAGAAACATTCTATGAAGTTGGAAGGGACTCTCTGGACGAACAGGAACGGCTAGGGTTGATAATTCTCAAAGTGTTTTTTTTTCACGAATTAAGTGGTATTTATAGGTTACAGCTTTCATTCGTACGACTGAGCCAAGCGACTGGCTCAGTCGTGCGACTGAGTCATACGACTAAACCATTCGTGCGACTGAGTCAGTCTTATGACTCAATCGTGCGATTGATCCAATCACCTGGTTCAGTCGTACGATTGGCCCATTCGCATGCGACTGAATTAGAATACTTAGCTAAACACATTCTTGAACCTTAAATGATTCAGAACATGTCTAACAACTCTATAATCTATATAACATGTTCATATATGCGTGTAACCACAAACACTATTAATAGATATGACATTAAACAATCAATCAACCATTCACTGAAGAGTTTCTCATTATATTGATCAAACATTACATATGTGTTACAAGAAGAAAGTTTATTACATTTACGTTCACTAGACTAGAACTAGGGACATGTGTATCAACAAATTTAACTAAAGAGCTCAACTGCACGCATGTAACAACATCGTGCTAATTCTAAACGTGACTCTTATATGTTCTAGTTAGGATTGCTTTGTGGGTGATCATCACTTTTCTTTATCAAGCTCTGAAATTATATAAGGATACCAGGTGAGTTCTAGTGATCCCCTTTTACTTACTGTTTTAGGATGAAACATGCTATGTTATTTTATGAACTATGATTGTGCTTTACTTGATGCTTGTATGTGGGACTTATGGATACCTGTTGATACTTTTATCATGATTATTAATTCTTTTGTGAACCGCTTGTTTTATGTGGATAGATCTATTTAGGGAATCCCCCACACACATTGGCTCCCGCTACAGGGAGGTACCCCACTGAGATCCCGAGTGATCGTATGTGGCATGTAACAGGTTTTGATTAAGAAACTATGGTGAACTATCCTGGCAGGTGTGGTTCACTGTTTTGAGGCTTGGTTCCTTCCTTCAGGAATATCCGGTTAAACACAAGTTTAGAAGAGGCCAACCGGGGACTGAGCGTAGGGTTGATTGTGATACCCCACGATGGTTGATACTAAAAATGAGGTTTTTAAAATCAAATGAGATTTTTCATAAGCTTTTACACTTGATTCTAAACTTTTAAATGTGGACTTCAAGAGTCCCTTTTATTTTTAGATTTTAAGCACTTGAACTCACCAACTTTATGTTGACACAAAATCTTTTTGAGCATGTCTTCAGGTACAGCTAGGGAGAATAGTTGAGCTATCGAAGATACCTAAATCCGAGGTAAGAAGTGAGGGTAGGTGTTGAAGACAAAAGTCGAGCCTAGAAGCTTTAGTTACTGAAGCATCAAGAAACCTTTACCAAAAGATTGATCATAACACCTATAGACAGTAGATTTAGGCACCTTGTGAATTGAAACAAAGCCAATATCCTGATGTAAATGTTGAAAGTTGTATTGTATTAAACCATTTAGTTTCCGCTGCATTTTGGTTGTTGTTTACTAATCGTGACATCCCGCCCCTCTGGGCCCGGGGAGTGACAGATTGGTATCAGAGCCAAAGGTTGTAGCATAGTAGGTCTGCTTCACGAGACCTAAACTACAACCATATGAACCTCATAGGACCACTTTAGTAAGATGACCCTTCTGAGCTTTGCTGAACCAATGGTGTAGAAATATGGGTTTACTTTGCAATACCTAAGTTGTAACCATAAATAAGACCAGCCTAGTAGGTTGTTTTCATGACCCGGTGATCCAAAGTTGCAGCAAGAATAGGTCCCCTTAAGAACTCCCATCTTTTACTTGTATACCGTAAGGATTTCATATATCCTATTAAGAATTCTCTACCCTATAAGAAACCTTGATACATTAGGATATTACCTATGATAGGTGCACCCGAGTAAACTATGAAGGTATGGAATCTTTTGGAGTTGACTCTTAGGACTACTGAATGTCAAGTACTAAGAACATTAGAAACCCAAGGTGTGCATATAAATTAGGACTTAAATCCTGGAGAGATACTTATCGGATTGCACAGTTGACTTTTGTCAGTATATGAAACAACTGCTGTCAGCTATACACTCGATACGACTTGTGTCATTACATGAGACAACTGTTATAATGATACTTGTTGGAATGATAATACTTGCTTATGTGCTTCATTTGTATGATGATGCTTGTTGGAATTTAGTGATTAGATATTAACCATGATGCCTTTTGTTTGATCTGCTCCCTAGAATAGTATGTACCTGAATGCTCATTTATTGCTTGATTTATTGAAACTGTACTTTGACACAATTGTTGGGTTAGCAAGATTGTTAGCATAATTAGGATCTAAGCATGATTAATTGCAGATGATGACCAAATGGGAATAGTAACTCAAAGACCTAATTACACAAAATCAAAACTTATGATGGGAAAGACTAGAATGATAGTGTAAGGTAAATTGACGATTACGGGTGCACACGTAATGGTGAATTTACAGGTACACTTGAATTCTGGTGGGCCATGTCATGTAAACTAATATGAATGTAAAACACTTAAAGAACTAATAAATACAAGAATAAACACAAATATTTGGAATATATTCAATAATTTCAGGTTCAAAACTTTCATGCTGGGCGAAAACCATTTGACACTTGAAGAGCTACCAAGGATGATGTTGCAGTAACTATTCCTTTCCCTTCTTCTCTTTTCTTTTATTCTACTCTCCTATTGGAATTATGATGATAAGACCATCAGACTCTGAAGATCATTAAATGATGTTCTTAAACTTAACTGGTCTCGTGCTGAGTATGGCACTTCACCTCGTTGTGCGTGTACTTTGGCCATACTATTTTTAATGATGCCTGAAAATTCCTTCCTACTGAACATTGAATTCGTCATTTTCCCGACATAGTGGGAGACTTCATAACAAGGCTTGTGCAACGGAGAACACACCGGAGTATGAAATTTCCGAGAAACGCCTTCTGTGGTCAATGACATAGAAGACTTGTCACTTCTTTCTTTCTTTGTAGTTCACACTTCATAGGATCTTTCGGATTCTAGAACTCCTCTGATCATTTTCTTATAGTCCTTTGAGGAATATGACTTCTCTCTACCTATTCATTGTAATGGAACGACCTAAATCAAAGGAACATTCTTAATATCAGCTACGATTGTGATTGATAATCACCTTTCTTAATACTACGCTCGTGAAATCTTTCATCATCTTCAACTGTTAGTCACCTAATGACAATCTTCACTCGAAACTTAAGTTGAGTTATCTTAACCATGCTTTTAACCGACCGTGTTGTTGGTAAATTTCTGAGCATCAGGCTACGCAGGAAATGAGTCCTCGTTCTAAAAATTCAGATTCTCCGAAGGTAAACGCTCAAGTGCCAGGGATACTTGCCGAGAAAAAGAAAAAAAAACTAACCTTCGAGATTTCAAAACAAAAATATGAATGTACAACTTCAGTGGATCCCCGATTTTTCCACTCACCCTCTGTTCTCGATTTATTCTCTTAACGAGTAATGCTACTCACTTTAAGCCCTCTAGCATAACCCTCATCTTTGGAAACGCGTGATAGCCAATGCGGAAAACTTTAAAACATTGTAAGTTATCTCTACTCGGAGATCTCTACTATTTGGGGTGATAAATTCGTGATTCGAGCGCGAAGATTTGAAGTAGAATATGATCTCGAACTATACGATCAGCTATTAGAGTGGTAGTTGATGATCTAGATAGGTCGGACTCACCTAGTTTAGTTTAGCTTTTCTTATCTTCTATGTAATAGGACTAATGTTAGATAACTTTCATTTATGTAAGTAATGTATTAGTTTTGCACTGACCCAGCGAAGCTCGTTGTCAGCTGATGAAGGTCACCCGGCGAAACTGTTGTTTGCTGCCGGGTGAACTTACTTGTTGGTCAAGGTAGATTCGCTGTAGCGAATCTACCAGTGAATTTGTCTCTGTTTATATATATATGCAATTCATGCATCTTTGGCAGCATGTTTTGCCAAACCTAATCGAAATATACTTTTGCATTACTGTGTTCATAGCTTGTTTGGGCTGGAATTGCATTTGTTTTTCACATCTTTGAGCCTTATTTGTTAGTATTGATTGAGTTTGGATCATATGGTTACATTTTGAAACTCATTTATGTTTTTTGCTCTGTTGATTCAATATTTGTGGGATATCTCTGTGTTTATCATTCATTAGCACTGAAATCGATCACCAATGGACCAACAATATGGTATCAGAGCCTTTGTGTTCTTGATTTGTTGAGTTTTTGGGGTTTTGAGGTGTTTTTGAAGAAAAGTCACTGTTTCATTCGATTTGTTATCATCAAAGTGTGTTTTACTTACTGAAATTCATAGAAAAATCATTACTCAAGTGGTAAGGAGATATCCCAATCATCCAATCACTAATTCATAGCGATTTGGATGAGTTTAGAGTGATTTTCAGACCGAACAGTGCTGTTTGTTCATCTGGCGAATTTATTGTTTTCCCAGCTAATTTGTGACCTTTCGAGCGAATCTAATTTTCTCTGTGTTTTTAGTGAATCTGCATTCATTGAACGAAAGTTCACCTTTGTTGCCTAATTCTCAAGCGAAGATACTGTCGAATAACCACTAGAACGAAAGTTCTACTAGTTCTGCGAACTTGTTGAGCGAACTAGAGCTTCAATAGCACTGATTCGAGCGAATCTACTGTTGGTTTGCCAAGCGTATTTACAGGCGAACTTACGGGCGAATTTACATCTTTCTCAGCGAAGTTATCAGCGAATCTACATCTTTTCAGCGAATCTAATTTCTGACTCTATCATGTCTACTTCAATCGTGAATTTGACTGATATGGAGTGTGTTCAACCAAACAGGCCACCGAGGCTTGTCAACGGAGAGAATTTTGAGGATTGGAAACGGTGCTTGAAAGCTTTCTTCTTCTACACTGATCATGGTCAGTGGGAAGCTATCACTAATGGACCTCACCTACCTACAACAACTGTCGGATCTATCACTTCACCAAATCAGGATCCTAGCACTTATACTGAGATTGACATCAAGTTGCTCGATCGTGACAAGAAAGCTCTTGGAGCTTTGATTCTGTGTCTGCATCAAGATATTTATAACAGGTTTGCTGAACATACCACCGCTAAGGCGTTGTATGATGCGTTATGTGAATTTTATGATGGGAACGAAAATCTGAGGAAAGACAAGAAAGCTCAAGCTCAAAAGGAGTTTAACTCATTCGTGGGATATAAGCATGAGACACTTACTGATATAACAAACCGCTTTCTGTCAGTTTCAAGCAATATGAAGAAGTATGACGAACAACTTGGCAATCATGAGCAAGTGAGTAAACTGTTAGACTGTCTTCCTGCTCAATGGAGTCTGCAAATCAAATTGCTCAAGCAAGAAAGGAATTTTGCTGATTACAAGTTGATGGATGTTATCAACAAGTTAAAATCATTTGATCTTGATGTGAAGAGAAGAGAGTATAATCAGACCATGATGTCTCCCAGTGTCCCTCCTCCAAATGCTGTATTGATTTCATCCGCGGTAAACTCTTGCTATTATGGTGCAGCTTGTGGGAGTTCATCTGGTAATGGTGTTTTTGCTAACTCTGGGTATGGTAAGAATGTCAACTGTGGTAGTGGTTCTAAGGATGCTGGGTCAAGTTCAAATGCCTTAGCTTCTACTCAAATTCCACATGATACCATGGCACTTTTTGGGTTATTTGTGCACAGTTATGACGCTTTGATCGCTGGAGGATTGAAGGGATGTGGTATGACCGTGGAAGACATGTATCAAGTTGATCCTGATGATCTTGAAGAAACCGACATTCAATGGCAAATGGCCATGCTTACTCTTCGTGCTAGGAGGTTTATGGAGAGAACCGGGAGGAAAAACTTTGGAAACCAGAATCAGAACAACGCTCTAGGATATGATTATGGTGGCAGTAGTGGTCTGGGCAGCTCTAGTAGTCATGATTTTAATTCCAAGAAGTCGTTTATAGACATTAGTTTAAGTAATCATTTTGTGTCTGGTGGAACAATGTTGGATTCAAACTCTGGGGCATGTAATAGTAACTTAAAATGTTCTGTTTCAAACACTTGTGATGACTTGAATGTTTTAAATTCCGCATTTGATGTTAATGTGTGCATGAATGATAAAGCTCAACTTTCAGGTCATGTCTCTTAAAGTAAAACAAAAACCAACAGCTTTAACAAATTCTTTTCTCATCCAATCCCATCTTTTACACCGATAAGGATTTCAAATCCTAAAGAGAAAGAAATGTCTTCTTCCACTGAAAATAACAAAGAGAAAATTGAACAAAAATCAGTTAAAGTGGAAGTTATCACAGGGAAGTCTAACGAGTCATATGACTCGTACAGTGATTCAGATTTGAGATTGTCTGAATGTGATGAAGAAATATCTATTGATAGAATTCCTTCATCAAATTGTTCTAAAACAAAGTTGAGATCTCATTGTTTTAGATGTGGAAAGGATGATCACTTAATCAAGCAATGTCCTAAATCAGATGGTAGTAGTACACAGAATAAACCTTTTGGAACTAGATTGACAGCTTTTGTGAATGGTTTCTTTTGCAGAAAATCTGTTACTCCATGACCTAAGTACACTAAGAGTTGGGTTCCAATTTCCAAAGCCTAACCAAATTTTTTAAATGTCCGGAACATTCAGAGGCCGCTGTAAATAGTTATTGGCATGTAGATAGCGGATGTTCCAGACATATGACTGGGTTGAAGGACCTGCTGACAAATTTTAGAATAATTGATGGTGGCTATGTTGCTTTTGCTGGGGACAAGAAGGGTGGAAAGATGATTGGCCAAGGAGATGTCTCGAATGGTTCCCTCACTTTGGAGAAAGTCAACTATGTTCCAGAATTGGCGTTCAATCTTCTCAGTGTATCACAAATCTGTGATAAAAATATTCCTGTGATGTTCCTTGCCAATGAATGTCTATTCTTGAAATCAGAGTTTTCTATCCCTGAAGAGATGGTGATCATGCGAGCTCCAAGGAGAAATGATACCTATTTGTTAAATATGGGATCAAAAGAATCATCGTCCACCGTGACCTGTCTTTTATCAAAAGCTTCTTCTCATGAATCCTTTCAGTGGCATAAAAGATTAGGGCATATCAATTTTATATTGATAAATAAGTTAGTTAAGAACAATTTAGTCAGGGGACTACCACTGAAAGATTATTCTTTGGTAGAAAAATGTATGGCTTGTGCAAAAGGAAAACAGCACAAAAAGCCACATAAACTTAAACTTCAAAACTCGATTTCACATCCCCTTGAATTGTCACATACTGACTTATTTGGCCCTATCAGTGTTAAATCAATTGCTAAGAAATCTTACTGTCTTGTTGTCATAGATGATTACTCTAGGTACTCTTGGATGAGATTTCTGTCTAACAAAAGTGAGACTGCTGAGGAGTTGATGAAGCTGATTCCGCTGATTGAGGTTCTTGGGAAAAGAAACATTCAAGCCATCAGGAGCGACAATGGAACAGAATTCAGAAACCATATTTTCAATTCATTATGTGAGCAAAGGGGTATTCTCAGACAGTTCAGTGCTGCCAGAACACCTCAACAAAATGGTGTTGCTGAACGTACGAACAGAACACTAATTGAAGCAGCTAGAACGATGTTGATCGAGTCAAAGCTTCCAATCATCATTTGGGCCGAAGCAGTTAATTGTGCAGCTTATGTTCTCAACCGGGTATTGATCGTTAAGAGCAAGATGAAGACATCATATCAGTTGTTCCGAGGAATTAAGCCTTTCATTGATTTTCTGCGCCCCTTTGGTTGCTCTTGTACTCTATTGAATACTCAAAATCAAAATATGAAGTTTGGTGTAGTCTCTGATGAGTGTTTCTTTGTTGGGTACTCAGAAACACAAAAGGCGTATCGTGTGTACAATAAACGGTCGCGGATTGTGCAAGAGTCCTACTATGTCGACTGGCAAGAATCTAACTCTACAAGCATTGGAAGTGAGCCTGCATGGTTTTATGATTCTACCACTATCTTCAACTCATTCAATTATCCAATTCCCAATGACGATGATGTTATTTCTCACCCGCCTGTGAATCTTATTCCACCACCACCGCAACCGTCTGACACATCATTACCACCCACTTCATTTGATATCCCATCTCCACTACCTCCACCATCTCCATCATCTTCATCTAATCCTACAATCTCTTCTACCATTCCACCCACATCTTCATCCATTTCAAATCCTCCTATTGATCCAATCCCCACAAATTCATCTCCTACTGCACAACCATCCACTTCCGCATCCACATCTCAACATAACCCTTTATTGCTTAACACTAATTTTAAAACCTTAAAAGATCACCCACATGATTACATCATTGGATCTATCACAGACGGAGTAAGGACTCGGAGTCAGAGTGGATTGATAAATGAGTGTCTTTATACATCTTTTCTATCTCAGATTGTTCCAAAGAATTACAAACAGGCACTTGAAGACCCAAGCTGGGTGGACTCTATGCAGTCTGAGTTGCAGCAGTTCAGAAAGTTAAAAGTTTGGGAGTTAGTTGATCTTCCTCCAAACAAATGCCCCATTGGTACCAAGTGGGTATTCTGGAATAAGCCAGATGATCGTGGTGTTGTTATCAGAAACAAAGCCAGATTGGTTGTTCAAGGATTTGCTCAGGAGGAGGGAATAGACTACACTGAAGTGTTTGCTCCAGTTGCTCGGATCGAAGCCATCAGAATTTTTCTTGCACATGCAGCCAACAAGAACTTTAAAGTTTTTCAGATGGATGTGAAGTGTGCATTTCTATATGGAAACATTGATGAGGAGATCTATGTTTGTCAGCCACCAGGTTTCGAGGATCCAGATTTTCCAGACAAAGTATACAAGCTAGACAAATCACTGTATGGGTTGCATCAAGCTCCCCGAATCTGGTATGAGACCTTGACACAGTATCTCCTCACCAAGGGTTTCTCTCGTGGGACTATAGATATGACACTATTCAAGAAGGAGGTAGATGGTGAGATGCTGATTGTTCAAGTGTATGTCGATGATATTATCTTTGGATCAACAAATGAAAAGCTGTGTAAAGAATTTGAAGAAGTGATGAAGGATCGTTTTGAAATGAGCATAATCGGGGAGATGTGCTTCTTCTTAGGTCTGCAAGTGGAACAGAAACCTGAAGGTATTCTTATTCACCAAGAGAAGTACATCAAGGAAATCATCACAAAGTTTGGCATGGACGATTCAAAGCCAGAACTTACTCCCTTCACTGCTCAGACATGCTTGTCTCCTGATGATAATGGGAAGTCCGTGGATGCTCATCGATATCGCTCGATGATCGGATCTCTCATGTATCTGACTGCAAGCCATCCAGATATCACATTTGCCGTGTGCTACTGTGCTCGTTATCAAGCCAAGCCCAAAGAATCACATGAGCTAGCTGTTAAACGCATTTTTCATTACCTTAAGGGTTCCTCTCGTTTGGGACTCTGTTACCCAAAAGGTGGGAGCTTTGATCTACATGCTTTTTTCTGATAGTGATCATGGTGGTTGCAGGATTAACAGAAATTCCGTCACCGGTGGATGCCAATATCTGGGTGATTGTCTTGTTTTGTGGCATAGCAAAAAGCAAACAACAGTGTCCTTATCCACAGGAGAAGCTGAAAATATCGCTGCATCAAGCTGCTGTTGCCAAGTGCTCTGGATTCAACACCAAATGATGGATTATGGCATCAATTTCCTTCACACTCCGATTTTCTGTGACAATGAAGCAGCTGTTGGAATTGCCAAGAATCCAATTCATCATACTCGAACCAAGCATATCGAAACAAGAATTCATGCCATCCGTGATGCTCAGGAAAAGGGGTTCATTGATATTATTCCTATTGAAACAAGGAAGCAGAAAGCAGATCTTTTCACTAAAACATTTGATAAACCACGTTTTTATGAACTGATCTCTATGCTAGGATTAATATCCTTTTGAAAAACCTTTTCTGAGCAAAACTACCGTTTAATCTGTAGATATGTACATATTTTCTTTTCGGTCTTGATTGGTCTGCCTTGTGTCCCATAGATCTTTACCTTTTATTCTTATTTTTCTTTTTCTTTGGTTGTTAGGAAATTTTTTATTTAGTAAGCTGTCAAATGAAAATTTCAGGGGAGATTCATATTAATAATAAGTTTTAACTTTTATTCTCTCAGGAATTCAAGAAGGTGAAGTAAGAAAGAGGGGAACATCTTACGCTGGGATATGCATGATAGACTTATCCCAAAAACGAAGTAAACAAGTGATCATGCAGCCAAATTAAAGATCATAACTCAGTAATAAGGATTATCCTCATGATATTTTGGTCTGCATAAAGATACAAGTCTTGTCTAAAAACTTGGTTGAGAGTTGCAAATTGATGTCTTGCTCTTGTACTGTGTTTACTTTTAGGATTAGATTATTAATGTGAAACCTATGTGTTTCCCACTGGGATGGTGACTCGGTGATAACGCCCTCTAAGTCAAACATTAAATAATCTAAAATAGCCCATTACTGTATATACTTTCATACTTTTAGGATTAGATTATTGATGTGAAGCTTATGGTGTTTCCCACTGGGATGGTGACTCGGTGATAACGCCCTCCAAGTCAAACATTAAATAATCTCAAATAGCCCTTTACTGTATATACTTTCATACTTTACATAAGAAAAGATGTGTGTTTATCTCCTCTGCTATGCGAAAACATTGACCTGGAGTGATGATCTTCTCTGCTATGCGAAAGCATTGACCTGAAGTTCTCATCAACACGCCTAGATGATCTTCTTTGCTATGCGAAAGCATTGACCTGAAGCTCTCATCAATTAGTTAAAGGTTGAGTCTGCATCTCATGTGTATATCTTGCATATATGTGTGTCTGCATCTGTACATTATAGTGTCCCATATGTATATATGCCAGTCATTGTGTTTGCATTAAGTAGATTCAGTATAGTGAGCAGGCAAAATCAATGATTATGCTCTATAAACCTTGTTGACGAGACTAATTCTTTATCAAATATCAGTGGGGACCAAGTTGCTGAGTTTCTAAGACAATTCAGAACATGATAAACAGCTGCAGATCATAAGTTGAAAAGAACAGGGAATGGGTTTAAACGGACAAACATATCAGCAATCTCGCTAAGTCATGCCCCTCTGAAAAATGATATTATATCCTTCTACCATTTAATTTTAATTTTTATTCTGATTTTATTTCTATTTTATAATTTTAATTTTATTTAATTTTATCATGGGGCAATAAGGTATTCATAGGCAAATTTTATTATTTTTATAATTATTTTTCTTATTTTATTTCAATTTTATTTTATCTTACCTTATTTTATTTTAATTTGAAATTTTTAATTTTAAGTCGGGCGAAATTAAGATTCACCTTAGCGAACCTATAGTTTCGCCAGTAAGCTCGACCAGTTGCATGTCAAACCAACATGTTGAGTTTACCGGGCGAATCTATAGATTCACTACAGCGAATCTATGTCTTATAAGAGTCACAGTGAATGCGAAATCGTGCACAGTAACCTCAAACCCTAACTGCCTGTTCATCGTGCGAAATTTCAGAGTGTTCCTTTAGTGTTGATTTCCGTTGGATTCGTGTGTTATAAAAGATTTAGGTGGGTGTCACGAACCTCGGTGAAGGATTTAATCGGTGTATTTTACTATGCATTGTGTGATTTGGCATGTTCGCCTGGGTTAGGGTTCGGGAACCCTCGTTCAGCGAACTTGCTGATCTTCAGGCGAATCTGAACGAAATTTCACTTGAACTCCAGCGAATTTGCAATTTCACCCAACAACTTCGCCTGTTCACTTAAACCGAGCGAAACTATAAATTCACCACAGCGAACTTAAGTTTTCCAACCAAATTAAACTAAAAGTCACTTAAGTTTAAGCGAATCTATGTAATCGCCTCTGTAAATTGACTAAGGTCGAGCGAATTTGAACGAAAGTTCATATGATCCGAGCGAATCTATATATTCACCTTAGCGAATTTATAGATTCATCTTAGCGAATTTATAAATTCAATTGAGCGAATTTAATTTATTTCTCTTGTTTTTGCTTTTACATATTCTCACACATTTATTATGTTGTATACTTAGACTTTTCTAATTTGTTTTCAGTAATCATGGCTAACCTAAAGTTTGATGAGAAGAACAACACCATAGCTCTATTGGATGAAGACAGTCCCAAAGCTGCAGGGTTCAGAGATTGCATAAAGTGGTTGAAGCAGTCTCCAATTTATCATGCTGTCACTCACTCACCATCCATCTACATCTTGCACATCCAAGATTTCTGGAGATCAGCTAAGTTGGATGTTAAAGCTAATCCACACTGTATTCGAGCAAGGATAGAAGGAAATGATATTGCTATCACTGAAGAAATCATAGCAAGAGTGCTTCGTCTGGAAGGAGATCAGGGAGATGAGGTAGAACTTTCTGAAGATCAAGTTTTGGAGGGATTCAGAAGCATGGGGTATGAGGGACCATCCTTTGGCTCAAAGAAAGAGATAAAGAAGTCTATGTTGTCTAAAGAGTGGAGATACATTGCTCATATATTCATCATGTGCTTAGACGACCGAAAAGGAGGATCAGATGGTCTCAACTTGAGATGGGCCAAAGCAATGGTGATATTTTGCCGAGGCCAAAAGGCAAATATAGCAAGACTGATTTTTGAATGCATGTGTGATAACATAATGGCAGTGAAGAAGGAGAAGTCGCTTCTGTATCCGAGATTTGTTCAGATGATAATTGATGACTTGATTCCAAACATTCCTAAGCATAGAGAAATCAAGAGACTAGCCCAGATGAGCTCAAGGATATTTGCAGACTGTTCTTCTGCAAGACATGACTTCAGTGGGAAGATCACCCACTTGTGGGAAAATATGTATTCTGCTGAGAGATGGGAATACATAAAGAAGGTGATAGAAGCAGAGGAAAAGAGATCTGCAGAGAACAGGGAGAAACAAGAAGAAAAAGTTAAAAAGAGAAAAAGATATGCAAAAGAGAAAGAGTACGACTTTGAGGAGGAGATTGAGGAAGCAATGAATGAAATGAGAGTTGAGAAGGAGAGGAGATCTAAAAAGAGGGCTGAAGAAAGCAGTCACACTGAAGCATCAGAGAGGAGAATGAAACATAAGCATCAAGCATTCACTAAAAACCCTCCAAGAAAAGATGCAAGATCTGAGCTTGACCAAGACGTGATTAGAAATGTAAGTGCTTCAGTGGCAAATAAGCTGAGTATGATGAAAACCAAATTGATAAATCAAGAGTTGAGGGAGAAATTGAAGGATGATATGATTGAAGGATTGACAAACATGGTGCTTGATCAACAAGAACTGATCAAGACACTGTTTAAGGAGGTGAACTCTCTGAAAGAAGCGGCTAGCCTGCCAGATGTTAGATCTGAACAGGAACTACATGACCTCACCGATACCTCCAAATACACATTCCTGAAGGTGGGGAGATTCTCTGTGGCAGGAAAGGGCCCAAGCTCAGCAGCAGGTACTAGTAACGCTGCAGGATCAAGTGGAGAGAAAGACAAAAATGATGAACCTGTTGATGCTGAAGGAGAACCGGGTGAGGATGATGATATGGAGGTTGTGAATGAAGATTTTGATGATTTGGGACTTGATATTGAGAAGGACTTAACAGGTGAGGAGGTTGTGGGGGAGAAACAACGATTGGAGAAAGGAAAACAAGCTGAGATGAAGTTAGTAGATGAAGAGGAGGAAGTTGAGGAGCAGTTGGTAGATTACAGCTCAGAACCGGAATTCTATGAGGTGGATGAACGTCCAGTGACCTATGTGACTGATACTGGGTCAGCTAAAACTGGAATGGTGGAGTTAGATCAATCTGAGTGGTTTGTTAAAGAAAAGGAGGCTGAAGAGATAACTCCACTGTTCCAAAACATCAAAAACCCCACTAGAAAAGAGAGCGATAAGAAGATTTTCAGTTGGAAATACAACTCTGAGCAGAAATTGTTTATGATCAAAAGAAGGGGAGGGGGAATATCTTATGTTCACAAAAGAAAAGCCTTTAAAACCCTCCCAAGATGGGATTTAAGAAGATTGGCTGAGATTCCTTTGATTGGAGCAGAACAGAGTGAATGGGCCAAGCTGCTAGAGAGAGAAATTAAAAGGGGTTTATCTGATAACTTCAAAGCTTTTGGTTTCATGAAAATGGAAAGAAAGAGGTCGAAAAAGGATGTTGATTGGATGACCGGAAAAGGCAAGATTGTGCTTAAACTAAAACCGGCAAAGACTGTGGATCGTATTAGGATACCTGATCCTCTTCCCTCGAGACTGCAAGCATTTCAAAAATGGTTCTATGATAACAACACTGGGGAAGCAGTGATTAGAGTAAAAGGGGCCCCTGAAATCAGATTGTTTGATCCAATGGAGATATTTTCTTTCTGTGATGAGGACTTAGTGACTCTGTGCGAGAATCACATAAAAGTTAGGGCTGGAGCTGAAACGATGGAAGAAGCGAGCCTCTTCATGAGAGTAGCTAACAAGGCTAGGGGAGTCAGAGCTGAAGTCCGGGAGCTGTCAAGAAAAATAATTCAAGCAGACGAAACAAGGATGGATGTGGATGATTTGAGTAAAAAACTAGATCAATCGATTTCAAGAAGGTTTGAAAAGCAGGTCATAGATGAGGCAAGTGGGTCTGGAGCTAATACTGAAGATCAAATCATGCAGGATCAGGAGGAGGTTGTAGTTGAAGACTCACCAGTTCAAGAAGTCAATGAAGCTGGGTTTGTTGAGAACTTTATTGTTGACATTGAATCTGAGGCAGGATCTGAAGATGTTACTAATCCATTGGCCGGGATTGAGTCGAGGGCAGGAGCTTTCATGGAGAACCTTGAAGCCGAAGTTGATGATGGAGCTGGAGCTGATTGAGAAGACCCCTCTAGATGAGGTCCAACCTAGGAGGAGTATTGATGATCTAGATAGGTCGGACTCACCTAGTTTAGTTTAGCTTTTCTTATCTTCTATGTAATAGGAATAATGTTAGATAACTTTCATTTATATAGGTAATGTATTAGTTTTGCACTGACCCAGCGAAACTACGAGAGAATCTACTGATTCTCTCGTAGTCAGTTGATGAAGGTCACCGGGCGAAACTGTTGTTCGCTGCCGGCTGAACTTACTTGTTGGTCAAGGTAGATTCGCTGTAGCAAATCTACCAGCGAATTTGTCTCTGTTTATATATATGCAGTTCATGTATCTTTGGCAGCAAGTTTTGCCAAACCTAATCGAAATATACTTTTGCATTACTGTGTTCATAGCTTGTTTGGGCTGGAATTGCATTTGTTTTTCACATCTTTGAGCCTTATTTGTTAGTATTGATTGAGTTTGGATCATATGGTTATATTTTGAAACTCATTTCTGTGTTTTGCTCTGTTGATTCAATATTTGTGGGATATCTCTGTGTTTATCATTCATTAGCATTGAAATTGATCACCAATGGACCAACAATAGTTAACCTTCTTGTGCTAGCGAGCACCTTGATAAAGTCCTAAACTTGTTCGAATCGATGCGGTTGATAATAATGAAGAATTCATGGGAAGAACTCATGGTCGAACTTAAAGGATGATATTGCTCCAAAAGATGTACTAAGAAGCATAGAAGATCAGCTACAAGAAATCTCACGTGTTAAATCACTTGAGATCCAACTATAACAAAGTGATAGACATACAACAGATTGTAGACAAAGAAAGTCTGCATAATCATCCCCGATCGTAAGCGTTGGTGTCATTCCTCTTTAAATTTTAAACCTCTCCTAAAGTGATTCTCTAATACCTTACCCTAGAGTGCTCTGTACCGTCGGAAATTCGAGCAAAAAGTCTTACTCCCATATCTCGCTGGAACAATCGATATGATTATAAAGGATTGGAATCTAAACAGAGTTACTTGCTTCACGAATAAGCCCTCTACAGGGCACAGTTGCCTTGGAGAATATGGACCGTGGAAGAGGTCATCTAGAAGGTTGACCTTAATTGGGAAGCATTATGAAGAAATTGGTGGGAACGTTTGCAGCAATTCTGTAGCTTAAGACAACAGTTGAGGTTGCTCTTAAGGAAATTGAGTCGGAGAATAGAAGTAAAATATATAAATGGAGGTACTGGACTTGAAGCTTATATTAAGGAGCTGGTGGAAAGAAAGCAGATTCGATAGCTGTTAGATAAACAGTTCATAAGACCTAGTATGTCGTCTTGAGGAAACTTAATGCTCTTTGCGGAAGGAAAATAGGATGCTCCGAGTATTGATAGACTATTGAGAGTTAAATAAAGTCACCAAGGATAAGTGATATCGTCTTCCTAGAGATGCTAACCTGCTTAATCAATTTCAAGATGTTACCTACATCTTAGTTGTTATCAGCCGTGATTATAAGAAAAACGACATTACAAAAGTAGCTGTTAAAACAAGATATGGCAAGTACGAAGGTTGTGGTCAAGCCCGTGTGGGAGGACCTACACATTTCACGGTATTCAGGAGTCTCATGGATGGGATTTGTAAGCCATACTTAGACAGGTCTGTCATTTTGTCACTACTAATAAGCATGAAATTCAAGACAATACGCTAGAAGGCGAGGCTATAAAATTCCAGGAAGAAGTAAAAACCCCATTGAGATGTGTCAATGCTTAGGGTTAGGAGAAAGTTGTAAAAGGATTAATAAAAACTTGATTCGTGTAGCTATACGACTGGCATCGTTATCCTTGGAGAAAAGCGGAATTCGTTTGGGCGCGTATAATAAAGTTTCAGATGTGTGTTGATGCAACAGTACAAGACAATTTTCTAGTCGCCCGATTAAAGCTGAGAAAATATATGGAGAGCTACATTAAGCAAGAACTGGAAACTTCCATAAAATAAAAGGATGCACCTGGATACATTATCGGTGCGACACTACCAACTACACATCAGAATACTAGACCAAGCACAATAGGGTGATCGACAATCGGTAATGTCAACCGCATTGACAAGTGCGAATAGGAGGAAATCATCCGCATTGTCCTAAGACATCCGTATTACCAAATGCGAGAGAACAAGTCTTGACCATATTTGTATCTGCTTACCCTCGTCGACGAATGCAGGTAGCCTACAATTAGGCCTTTCTTCTATTGCCTTCGCCGTATCATTTCTTGAACTTGTGATTCTACCAGCGTCAGTTCACGTGAAGATGTATATATAGCACATCCCATTTTGGGAAACTCTTGTCATGCGTAAGATAAGATGAACGGATCTACTCAAAGACTGAGATTATGATGTAGTGAACCGTTCCAGAAAAGGAAGCGTACTCAAAGAAGCACATAGTGGAAGAAAGGACTTAACCCCTTAAGGTGAAATCATAGAAGGAAGAGATCGATGAAAGTTTTCGGAAGGAAAGATTTTTTTTATACAGATACTGACAAGATCCTTTTATCACAATACTAAAATTTCGAGGATGAAATTTCTTAAAGGAGGGGAGAATGTAACACCTCTAAAATCTAGCCTAATTAGAAAGCTTAATGTATTATAGGAACCAATAAAGATCCGGATTGATTTGGGCTTACCAGAGAAACCTTGCAAAACGAAACTAGCCTTTTGGGCCCAATAAGCCCGATAAGGGCCCGAACTTATAAACAAGGCCCATTTAAGGCCCAAATGCATGTTTACAAACTAATTAAATGAGAAACCATGAAACAATGAATTGTTATGTGATTTGAAATAGCTATAGAAAGATCCAAATTAAAAACAGATTCAGAACCCATACCGAGTAAAATCCGGTAATTTAACACGTACTAACGTCTGAATTCCATCAGAAATCCTTATAATGGCTTGTCATCCAATCTAATCATTGTTTATTATCCTAACATACTAAATTGTGAGTGATACGTTGTCTGGAATAAGCGCGTTCCGAAAACGTGACCGTGAAGTGCATCGGTCTGGAATTAGGTCAAAACCCGGGAATTCGTCAGATAAGGTTTTAACGTGACCAACATGGGAAGTTAACGCGTAAAATATCATCTTAATACTTAATTGCATGCAATTAGATATCAAAATAATAATAAAAGCGCTCATTCGAGGAAAACGCGTAAAACCGTTAAACGTGTCAATTTCCCGATATCGTTTAATGTTTCGGTATGTTCAAAATATGATAAAATTTATAATCTCGGAATATTTATAACATTTTGAATAATCGAACCTAACGAGGAGCGAAGTTTTAATGTTACGTGCAATTTAATCGAGCTTGTGTGAACCGTTTTGCTAATCCGTTTCATTTAACCCTAGTATATAAACATCTCAAACTCCATTTTAGGGCTTCACCATCAAAAATTAGGGCTGAAAGAGAGAGAGGTCCGCAGCCTCCTCTCCCCCACTCCCTCGGTCGAATTCCGGCCATCGGCTACCGGCGGCCCACTTCCGGCGAGGGACACCCCTCCCCCACGACTTCCCGCGGCCCTGAGTTTGATAGAGGTAACAGAATCGCCCAAGATCCAGTTAAATGGTACGAATTGATGGTGGAAATGGCGGTCGCGGTGGGTTTCGAAGGCTGTTGGGGGTGGCGGTTCAAATGGTGGTCGCGTCGGCGGCGGGTAAAGCGGCGGTTGCAGATCTCGGTTTATGACTGATGCGGCGATGATGGTAGTGATGTCGGCCGCGTTGGTGGTGGCTGTCGGGTCGAAGGAAGCAATTCCGAAATGAGGGCTGGCTGGGGATTATTGTTGCGATTGTGGTTGTGGTGGTCGGATGTAGATGTTGATGGTGGTGGTTGTGTTCGTTGTTGAACAGGTCGATGGTGTTATGCTGCTATCAAGGGGGGTTCGAGATCTAGATCTTGAAACAAATGGTTGATGGTGAGGTATAGGTGGCGGTTCAGGCTTGCGGTTGGTTACAGGCAGCGGTGGCCGGTCGCGGATTGGCCCGACGGTACTGTTGGGTGGTTGTCGGACGATGGGGATGACGGTGGTGACTATTGGGGCGACGAGAGAGTGAGGCCGAGGTTGGTGCTGTAGTGTAGCAGCGGTGATGGTGATGGTGGCATCGAGGTGAAGTTTAGGTTATGGTGATGGTTGTGAACGGTGACGGTAAGGGCGATAATGGTGGTCGATCAAGTGTCGGTTTGGGCAGTAAATGTCGATGTGGTTGCGATTAGGGCTGTGATGGTGGTTTTGGTGATGGTTGTTGTGTCGATTAGTTAGATGGTGACAAGTGGGTCTTGGGTATGGTTGTCGGCCGTGGCGATGGTGTTGTTTGAAAATGATTAATGGTGGGTGTTACAAACCGATGGTGGTAATTTTAGTAAAGGGCTAGTGTGGTAATCTAGGACGGTGATTCTTGGTTGTGAGTTATCGATTATGGTGGTGAGTTAGACTCATGTGGTGATGGCCTACCATCATTTAGGTTAGTGTTGGAGGTCGTGGTTGCAATGGTGTTTAAGTGGTAAAAGAATGGTGATTATAATTGGTGTTGCATGTGGTAGTTGTTGTCGATTATGGTAGCGGATGTGTTAAAATGGTAAGGTGGGGTTTTGGTCAAGCACGGTCAACCGAGGTCAACGGATAGCTAACTACAAGAACATGGTGAGGTCGAGTGGGTTAGCGAACGTGAACCGAGCGAAAGGTATAATCGCACGCGCAACATATTTTGAAATTTAATTATAATTTATATACATGTTATTTGAGCTCTAATTAATACAAAATACATAAATTATAAAGCGAAAGCGAATGACACAAGATTTAAATAGCCAGGATAATTATTAGAAACCAACCTAGATAAGATATATGAAGCATTACATTTTGGGAAATGGTTATAACATGTTATTAATTAAACAAATAAGTTGATATCATGTCACGTTAAATCATTACAAGACTTAGAGATGTAAAATACATTCAAATACGATTGTACATTTGTATACTTATACAATGAATATTTAGGTTAACCGACATCTACACGTTTTATTTAAGATAAAAGATCTAAAATGCGATAATGATCCATCATCTTATTGTTATGAATTGTTGGTCATCTCATTTTTATTGAAATACATATTATTGGTGTCACCCTTTTTATTAGAAATATAGTCAACTACCATCAATAATTGAATTACTTAGCGTCAATCAAGTTAACTAATATGATGTAAACGTGAACATTATGAACATCGTTTGAAACATTATATATTACTTACATCGTCAATGGAAGTTATTTATAAAGATTTGGAATCCATGATATAAATTGATATTACTACATTCTTCATGCTAAGACTCAATTATTGATTAAATGCATTAATTAACCTAAGGTACACGAGTTAATTCATGATAACTAACAAATACACAACAAGCTAAGATACATTAGGGATACTAATCACCAACTTAAATTTAACTAAAGAGCTCAACTGCACGCATGTAACAACATCGTGCTAATTCTAAACGTGAATCTTATATGTTCTAGTTAGGATTGCTTTGTGGGTGATCATCACTTTTCTTTATCAAGCTCTGAAATTATATAAGGATACCAGGTGAGTTCTAGTGATCCCCTTTTACTTATTGTTTTGGGATGAAACATGCTCTGTTATTTTATGAACTATGACTGTGCTTATGTGGGACTTATGGACACCTGTTGATACTTTTATCATGATCATTAATTCTTTTGTGAACCGTTTGTTTTATGTGGATAGATCTATTTAGGGAATCCCCCACACACAGTGGCTCCCGCTACAGGGAGGTACCCCACTGAGATCCCGAGTGATCGTATGTGGCATGTAACAGGTTTTGATTAAGAAACTATGGTGAACCATCCTGGCAGGTGTGGTTCACTATTTTGAGGCTTGGTTCCTTCCTTCGGGAATATCCGGTTAAACACAAGTTTAGAAGAGGCCAACCGGGGACCGAGGGTTGGGTTGATTGTGATTCCCCACGATGATTGATACTAAAAATGAGGTTTTTAAAATCAAATGAGATTTTTCATAAGCTTTTACACTTGATTCTAAACTTTTAAATGTGGACTTCAAGAGTCCCTTTTATTTTTAGATTTTAAGCACTTGAACTCACCAACTTTATGTTAACACAAAAACTTTTTGAGCATGTCTTCAGGTACAGCTAGGGAGAATAGTTGAGCTATGAAAGATACCTAAATCCGAGGCAAGAAGTGAGGGTAGGTGTTGAAGACAAAAGTCGAGCCTAGAAGCTTTAGTTACTGAAGCATCAAGAAACCTTTACCAAAAGATTGATCATAACACCTTTAGACTGTAGATTTAGCACCTTGTGAATTGAAACAAAGCCAATATCCTGATGTAAATGTTGAAAGTTGTATTGTATTAAACCATTTATTTTCCGCTGCATTTTGGTTGTTGTTTACTAATCGTGACGTCCCGCCCCTCTGGGCCCGGGGTGTGACACTGTGCAATTAGAGTTTGGACGGGGTTTGACTAGGGTTATTAAATGCTCGAATCCATGCATAATTATTATGGTCACTATGATTTCTTATTATTGCTATTATCATTACTGTCATCTTTGTTATTATTGTTAATAATATCTCTAATATTGTATGACACTATGTCGTATGTTTATGATCGAAACGAAAAGTATTATCATTAATAAAGTGAAAGATTAATGATGAAGAAAAGTGGAACATAAATGAATAAATGAAAGTCTTGCAAGCAAATGTATAGAGGTGCACGGCCTTGTTGTCGTTAGCTCAACTGTGATGTGGGTTAGCTACCCCGAAGGATGCACACAGGGTCAATCCTTGAGATTGACAATGAGGTGAGCGACCCTGTTATCGTAAAAGACTCGGATAAAGCGCAATCATTAAGATTGCTAATGAGGTGAGCGACTCTGTTGTCGCAAAAGACTCGGATAAAGTGCAGTCATTGAGATTGCTAATAAGGTGAACGACCCTGTTGTCGCAAAAGACTCGGAAAGATAATGATAAAAGTACGAAATGAACGAATGATGAAGATAATAATGATATTACCTAAGTGTACGTATGATGTGTGATCGCATGCAAAAGTAAAGGATGGTTCTTAAATGAAAATAAAGTATGTTTTATTATATAAACTAGGACTCACTCAGCAACGCTGACTTTTATGCATTTTTCAGTTGGCTGGTAAAATGTTGCTGAGGATGGCACGCGGGTGAAGCTACTCGGCTGAGCATGACTGATATCCATTGATACATGATAATACTATTGTTTTGTAATGCAATCGAACTATTATTTTGTAACATGATTAAACCATGGTGTATTGCTTAACAACAGAGTTTATAATGAAATGAATGGCTTTTGTTAAAATTAATTCCGCTGCTTAAATTTGTATTATGTAATGTTTTATGTAATTATTGCTGTGAATGACCAACTGTGAGGTGTCTGGGAAGTGGGCCTTACAGGTAGAAATGTTTCTTTTCCAATATTGGAAAGAATACAAGATCATACCCTATTAGATCTCTTTGGTTCTACTCCCTCCCTAACAATTCGAAGATGTTATTTGTAAACATCCTAAGATATTTTTCCTCATTTATGAATAGCCACTCTAATTGAAAAAAACAAATCAGGAATCCTTGATCATTTTCGGAAAATATTAAAGATAATTTTTTTATTTTTGTACTTACGAATGGATGGTGGCAGACAAACAACCTGCGTGGTGATTCCTTGCTCCTTAATTTTTCCTCATTATTCAACACCGCAGCCCAACAATCAATGATGTTGACATATACCTCCCTACATGGCTCTAGTGTCCTTAAAATAAATATCTCCATCCTTACCTGAAAGTGTGTGTCAAAAACCTGGTTGCTGCAATAATGTAGCATTCATGTTTTATTATTTTAATGCAAATTTAAGTAAAAGACCTATAATAAATGGTTTTTCTTGTTTACTTTTAAAGTTTCCATTTTATAATCTTATTTATTTCCTTATCAATTATCTTAACTCGGATTTGCATTGAAGATTAATTCTCATATCGCCTCTTGTTCCTTGGTGAATAACTAATCTATTGTTGTCTCCCTAATAAGGTATGGTGATTTTACTGACAACGAAACCATTCTTTTTCTTCTTGGATTTTTTCTAATTGTTTTTTCTCTTCATTCATCTCTCATGCATATTACATGAACACATAAAAAACCAGTACGGTTAGTAATTTCTGCCTTAAGCCTAATTGAAACCTGGATTAATTGGTGAATAATTTTATATACATGCAGTTAACGTTAATTACCTCCAACAGGATTTGTATCCTTTTTTTCCTGTGTTAATCCCAAGCTATAGCTTGGTCCTTCAATCCATGTCAACTTTTCATTATCGGTTTTGTTACTTTTACCAACCCCATCTACTAAATACAAACCAATGTATATATATAATCTCATTAAACATTGAAAAGATGAATAAGATGTATTACCAACAGACCTATTTACATGAAGAAGGTACATTCCTATGTAATGTAATTGTATGTAAACTTGTGTTGTTTAAATGTTATAACATTACCTGCTTGCTTTTACACTTATTTCCCCTTTTATGTCAAGTCCATGCTGTAAGAAGGTGAATCCAAGCTTCTTGAATTATCAACTATAATATAGAAAAGATTAACTTCACTAAAGCAACAAATCTTCATCAACCTCCAAAGTTTGATAAACCTCCCTTTAATGTAATGTCAGGTAATTCATGGAAGTGTAATGTAAATTATATATGTACCTCTTTCTTCAGGCCCACTTTGTTCATCCTGTGTTAAACCCAAGTTGTAAGACAGGGCACCAAAGTTGCCTGGCTAATCAACTATAAAAAACAGGATGACATTATTGTTAGTGAGCAACATTAGTTATGAAATTACATACACACTTCCGTATGTTATGTAAGAAGCTGCAATTTATAATACACAACAACATACTAAATCCCAAATAATCACTAACCACCTTTTTTTCAATAGGAATTCTTGTTATTGAATGTAATGTCATGTAGTTACGGGGTTGACACATTTTTTGCATGTTCATGTAAATATAAACTTTACCTATAACATCACCTGTTTTCTTTAAATCTTATGTTCCCTTTTGTGTAAAGCCCAAACTATAAGAAGGTGCATCAAAGATCCTTGACCTATCAACTATAACAAACAAAATATTAATTTCACTATCTTAAGTAACCTAAATAAATTAAGAAGTTCCTCCTTTAATGTAATATCATGTAATACATTACATTCTAATGTAAATTATTTGTTATGTACCTATTTCTGGAGCTGCACTTTTAACATCTTATGTTAAACCCATGCTGAAAGATGGGGCACCCAAGTTGCATGGCTGATCTACTATAAAACAACACCGTATATTTCACAGTCAACAGATTTTACATGAATTTACATACGCAGTTGGGTATCTATATATTAGACCGCACGAAAGTGTAATCAATCCTAATTAATCTTAAAACTCCCTTTATATAGGAATGATTTCTATTGTTTTATTTTTTTAAATGTAATGTCATGTAATTAGCGGCGTGACAGATTTTATTTCAGCCAACGTAAATCTTAACATTACCTCCACCTTCAAGCAACTTTTCTGTAACACCCCAAAAAGTCAAAACGAGTCATCGAGGATAATGGGCTTAATTGGTGGATATTTAATAAAAGAAGAAAATGGATTATGGGCTAATCAGGCTTATGGGCCAGAGTCTAAGTGGATTAAGGCCCATAATCAGCCTTCAAACCAACCTAATCAGCCACCATCTTCCACACTTGAACCCTAGCCACCAAATTCATAGAGAGAGAAAGTAAAGAAAACTCAAGGGTTGGAGTTTCAAAGGTTGAAGGATTGAAGATCTGGGTGTTGGAGCATCAAATCCTAAGAAAAGAGCAACAAAACCAGGTAAGAATCGACCTCTAAACCCTTCTGTAGATCAAACCCGGATTCTAAGGTTTTGGGTTTTGAAAAGTTTCAAAGAAACACATAAAGGTCAAATTTTTACGTATGAAAACATGTAAAAAGGTTAGATATGGCTTCATGGATGGTAAACCAAGGATTTGGACGTCAAAAGTTATGATTTTGGGTTAAAAATGGGCTGGTTCTTAGTTTTCGTTCGTCCAGCGAAACTGTGCCTCGATCCAGCGAAACTGAGTATTCATCCAGCAAAACTATGTGTGCATCCAGCGAAACTAGGAGATTTCTAGCGAAACTAGGAGATTTCTAGCGAAACTACAGTTTCGCTGGTGCGAAATTACAGTTTCGTCGGTAAGTTCGCTAGTGCTTAGGTTGACCTATAGACTTAGCGAAACTAGGAAATTCCAACAAAAGTTGGGCGCTCATGGCAGCGAATCTGTCCAGCGAAACTGGCAGAAGTGCTGCCCAGCGAAACTGGTAGCGAAACTGCCAGCAAAACTGGCAGCGAAACTACCAGCGAAACTGTCAGCGAAACTATGAAGAAAATGATGTTTTTGTGTATTAACTTTCGTACAGCTCGTGTATTAAGGCTATAGCTTAAGTGACCTAGAATTTAAGCTATTTGGATAAGTTCAGGTGAGTTCTAGACCCCTTTATTTATAAGTTTTTCCATGTTTTGGGGCTATTATGCATAGTAAACATAAGGTTTTCAAGGTAAGGATTTCAAGGTGTTTTATAAAGAAAATACATTTCGGGCGCGCTGACCTGGCAGCCTGGCCCCAGCCAGGGGCGTTGCCCCTTGGACCCCACTAGGGGCTGCTGCCCCTAGGACCCCGCTGTCAGGGGCTGCCGCCCCCGAACCCCCGCTGTCCCGCGGAGGGTCGGTTACGTGTTATGATGACTAGTACTTGGTACGTTGTGTACTTAATAAGTTACGTATTATATATTAAGTGAAAGATAATATTAATAAGAAGTGGAACTTAACGAATGTTACCCCGAGCCCGTTTGATGATGAAAAGTCTTGCAAGCACTATGATAGACTTCACTTGTGTGAGTCTCACGTATGATGATGGATCCGTATTCATGAGCGGGCTATGTGCCTTGCAGTGTGGATCAACTGTCGGGGGTTAGCTACCACGATGATGTGTACCGACGGGGATCGACATTCATTATCGATCAACATGGAGCTCTTGCTTTGTGCAATCTCGCTTATGATGAAGCGAAACGTAATGAAAGAATAAAAGATAATGAACGTGCTTAATATGACACAAGTAATGTTTTGTAGTATGATGTATGCATGTTTATTATATGGAGGATAAAGCTTATATTTTCTTATTTATATAAAACTAGAATTCACTCAGCAAAGCTGACTTTTATGCATAATAGTGGACAGGTAAGCGCTGATATTGAGGAGAGCACCACGAAGCTAATTGGGGAGATATGGATGGCATTCCTATTTATGAAATCTTTATTGTAATATTAAGAACAAGTAATATGTTTTGTTTACCATTAAAGGACAAATGTATGAGAACGATATGGTTTTTAAGTATTAAATGAATGTTTAATTATTTCCGCTGCAATGTTTTGTTACTGAACTGATTTTATGCTATGGTTAACCAGCTGTGAGGCTTCCCGGGAACGGGGCCTTACAAGTTGGTATCAGAGCCAAAGTTTAAGAGAAATGGGTAAAACCTTTTTTTTCAAACCTAAACTTAAACTGAGAATGGGACCAAATAAAGGATGCCAACCCAAGTAGCTACGTGCCATCAGGTAAAATATTTCAAGAAAACTGGTATTATGTGTGTGTGCTATTTGTTTTATATGCGTGTAGATTTGAATACTGACATGTGTTAGGATAGTGATTGCTTGGGACAGGAGGGTAAGGTAAGTAGTTAATCACACTTGGCCACTATAATTAAGGACTTACCATACTTGTAATGATCTGAGCAATTATCTTGAATGACCATTTCGGTGTTTAAATCTTATAGGAATTAGATATGGCGGGTAGGAAATCTGGGAAGGCTACACGTGGACGTCCTCGAGGTGGTCGTACTACTACACCATGTGTTACCCAGAGCAACGCTAAGGCCCCTGAGACTGTTCACAAGGAGTCAGACCTCCACAGTCACCCAGAGGGTGAGGGATCAGCCACCCTCAAATCCACTGTGAAGGAGGCTATCGCCGATGAAGTCTACAATGTCATGCAGAATGTCTTACCCTCGGTGGTGACCGAGGTGATCAAAGCAGTCAAGGATGGAGAGAAAGCTGATAAGAAGGGGAAGGAAAATGAGAAGAATTCTGGAAGGTCCACTGGGAGGACGGAGGGATATGAAGAGGAGCCATCAAACCCTAAGGTGGTAGTCCATGATGACGACAGTGATGAGGAGTCTGAGAGAGAGACGACTAGGGGGTGCAACTATGGGGCATTTCAAAGGTGCAAGCCCCCGACCTTTGACGGTAACCGCAATGCTACTACCGCCCATCGTTGGGTCAGGGAAATGGAAGCGGTACTAGAAATTAGTGAGTGCCGCGAAGATCAAAAAGTTAAGTTTGCCACTCATTCCTTCGTTGACTCAGCATTGTGCTGGTAGGACAATATTGTCCAGGCTGAAGGAAAGCGATCGATAGCCAAAATGAAGTGGTCTGAGTTGAAGGAGTTGGTGCTGGAGGAGTATTGTCCCTATCGGGAATTAGACAAGATTGAGAAGGAGTTCTTGTATTTTGAGGCTGGGAACATGACTTATCAAGAGTATACCTCCAAGTTTAATGAACTTGCAAGACTTGTGCCAGACATGGTAACACCTGTATCCAAAAAGATCAAGAAATACATGCAGGGTTTGCCCATGGATATCAGGAGGCACATGATTGCGGCTAGACCGGGCACGTTTAGGTCCGTGGTGGACTTAGCTGGGAGGTTGTATGATGAGAGAGACCCAATGCCGGTACAGAAGAAGGTGGAGAAATGGAGCGGGAACAAGAATGGAAATGGGAAGAGGTTCGGAGGTGATAATTTCAGGAGTGGAGAGAAGAGGATGAGAGTTGAGGATCAGTCAGGGAGACGGGGAAATACAGGTGAAGGAGGTGCATGTAGAAAATGTGGAAAAAGCACTCAGGGGAGTGTAGAGTTGGGACTGGAAAATGTTTTAAATGTGGGGGCTAGGGCCATTATGTTAGGGACTGCAAGGCGGTGAAGTGTTATCAGTGTGGCGAGATAGGACATGTGGAGAGGGATTGCAAGAAAGGAAAATCAGGAGGATCAGGAACGGTTAAAGCGGGAGATAAGGGAAAGGGTGACGGTTTGAAGGCAAAGGCGAGGGCATTCAACATAACTCGTGAGGAGGCCAGGGCAGATCCATAAGTAGTTTCAGGTATGTTTCTGGTGGGCCACGAATATGCTTCTGTTCTCTTTGATTCTGGTGCTAGTAGGAGTTTTGTGTCTACTGCCTTTTGTCGTTTATTGAATGATAAGAGTAGAAAGATGGACGAGCCCTTTTATGTAGAAACAGGCATTGGTAAGTCCACCAAGGTGACTGAGGTAGTTGAGGGTTGCCTGATAGAGTTGGAGGGTTATAAGTTCCCTGCTAGATTGCATGTTATGGCCTTAGGAGGTTTTGATGTCGTGTTAGGCATGGATTGGTTGGCTGACTATGAAGCGAATATAATATGTAGTAAAAAAATAATTCATCTAACAGCACCCGATGATAGTTCTATTACGGTGCGTAGGGATAAGGTGTGCTGTGTGCCGAAGGTCGTGTCGATGATCATAGCTGAAAAGTACATGAGACGTGGGTGTAGCGCTTACCTGGCCTATGTAAAAGATGTGGATGCGTCAGAGCCACAATTATCAGACGTGCCGGTAGTGCGCGAGTTTCCTGACGTCTTTCCTGAAGACCTGACCGGTGTGCCGCCGGACCGCGAGATCGAATTCCAGATTGATTTGCTACCGGGAGCACAGCCCGTCGCTAAAGCACCATATCGATTAGCTCCTTCAGAGATGGTAGAATTGAGGGACCAGTTGCAAGATTTATTGGATAAGGGTTTCATCCAACCGAGTATCTCCCCATGGGGTCCTCCTGTTTTATTCGTCAAGAAGAAAGACGGTAGCATGCGGATGTGCATTGACTATCGCAAGCTCAATAAGCTGACCGTAAAGAATCGGTACACGTTACCAAGGATTGACGACTTGTTTGATCAACTTCAGGGTGCCAGCTGGTTTTCAAGGATAGACCTGTGGTCTGGTTACCACCAACTGAAGGTGAAAGAACAAGATATTCCTAAGACAGCGTTCCGTACGCGTTATGGACACTACGAGTTTCTTGTCATGTCCTTTGGATTAACCAACGCGCCAACTGCTTTTATGGACCTTATGAATCGGGTATGTCGGCCGATGTTGGATAAATCGGTAATAGTGTTCATCGATGACATCTTGATCTATTCAAAAAGTGAAGAAGAACATGCCGATCATATTCGAGAAGTATTGGAGACGCTCAGAAGTGAGAAGTTATATGCTAAGTTCTCTAAATGTGCATTTTGGCTTCGAGAAGTTCAATTTCTGGGTCATGTGGTTAATCCCGAGGGGATCAAAGTGGACCCTGCAAAGGTTGAAGCGGTGATGCTATGGGAACCTCCAAAGACGCCATCTGAGATTCGTAGTTTCTTAGGCCTGGCAGGTTACTAAAGGAGGTTTATCCAGGATTTCTCCAGGATAGCTTCTCCTTTGACTAAGCTGACCCGGAAGGACGTGAAGTATGAATGGGGCACCGATCAGGAGAACGCCTTCCTAGAACTAAAGATGAGGTTAACTCAAGCCCCTGTCTTGACGTTACCTGAAGGGAATGAGGATCTGGTAGTGTACTCGGATGCCTCGTATGCAGGATTGGGTTGGTTGTTGATGCAGTGAGGGAAGGTGATAGCCTATGCTTCTAGACAATTAAAAGTTCACGAGGCCAATTATCCTACCCATGATTTGGAGTTGGCTGCGGTGGTGTTTGCATTAAAGATTTGGAGGCACTACCTGTATGGGGTGAAGTGCACTATCTTCACCGATCATAAAAGTCTGAAGTATTTCTTTGAACAAAAAGAACTCAATATGAGACAGAGGAGGTGGTTGGAACTGATCAAGGATTATGACTGCGAAATTTATTATCATCCAGGCAAGGCTAATGTGGTTGTTGACGCCCTTAGCCGAAAAGAACGACCCGAACCAATTCGGGTGGGGGCTTGCCAGATAATCATGACGCCTGATGTTATGAAACAAGTGAGGGAGTTCCAGGATGAGGCATTAAGAGAGGACAGAGTCAACTCTGAAAGGATGAAAGGACAAGTTTCAGATTTAGGGGAAAACACCCTGGGTATGAAATCTTTATTGTAATATTAAGAGAGGACAAGTTCCAGATAATCATGACGCCTGATGTTATGGATGGCATTCCTATTTATGAAATCTTTATTGTAATATTAAGAACAAGTAATATGTTTTGTTTACCATTAAAGGACAAATGTATGAGAACGATATGGTTTTTAAGTATTAAATGAATGTTTAATTATTTCCGCTGCAACGTTTTGTTACTGAACTGATTTTATGCTATGGTTAACCAACTGTGAGGCTTCCCGGGAATGGGGGCCTTACATTTTAATCCTCCTGTGTCATCCCCAAACTGTAAGACGGTGCACCGAAGTTGCATGACTTATTATGCGGCACTGGAATGTGTTTTGTAAACTGCAAAAAATAGGCTTTTAATTCCTTAACTTTTGTTATCTTTTCTTCTAACTGTTTTACGAACTGTGTTAGCATAGTTTTTTGTTTCACAGCAGCATTCTACTCCCCACTTGCTTTGCTCTCTAAACCTACGACGCAATAGTTAACAATTCATACTGAGAAGAAGTTCTGTATCCCTCATTTACTATCAATTCTTTTAGATGAACCTTTATCACAGGTCATTCTTTCACCAATGATATCTGTATCCATCACATCCTTTCTCCTAATTTTTTCTGTTGTACTTTCTAGTTTTTGCCCGAACTTATGTCTGTTATTTATTATTTGATGTTTAGTATAACCTGTAACAAAGTTAGTGTTTGTCAAGTGTTCAATTCAACGAAAACACTTTTTTTTCCTAACAATGTTAGTACAAGTCCGTCTTTTGTACCTTTTGTTCATTTAGGCCCACATTCTTTTAAAACATGTTTTGGTTCACCAACTTTAATACCCACACCCTGCGCATCCTCTTCCTTTCTTCCACCTGCGTGTGTATTTTCACTTTTCCCTCCCGAGGTATTTCCATCTATGTTAAATTTACAATAATGTATTGTTTATGTTAAATGATGGGGTAAGGCAATTTTATTGTCACTGTAATTACATCAATGTAATCATAACCCTACATATATTTAAATGATTTTAAAACAGGTTATTGTAGGATTCTTTATGCCCACGACACACAGAATATTGATGTGGTTAGTACGTTATGATCCAAGTCGGGTTATACCCAATAACAAGCTTAGCAAACACAAATCGATATTTAATTGATGATATGATCATACAATTAAATATAAACACTAATTTAGAAAAATGGCTTTTCTAAATTAGATGCATATGAGATAGAACAACTTATTTAGATACTTTGTTCAAATATTATTATTTTAAGTGTTATTTAACTTAATTAGATAACATCAAATAATATATTGGGTATATGAGTTATACAATTAAGTGTTAATTGTACAACTTACTAATTGACTAGTTAATGTTGGAGTTATATAAAACTTTGAGAGGGAAAACCCTCTTCACTCAAAAAGTTTGCCCTCCCCTCTCATATGATTGGACCTCTGCCTTCTTGAGACTCTCCAACATTTACTAGTCACACACACTACCTAAACACAAGATTCTTACATGCAAAAAACACACAAAATACTCTCTCTTCTCTCCTCTAGTTTACAGAAACTGCAGCAGAAAAAGAAGAGTTTTGGAGCTGTTTTGGGTGTTGATTTCTCCCTAGCAAGAAGTCTTTGCTATCAAGCTTGGGGTATACAAGCTTGAGGGATCCTTTCCTTGGAGCCTTAGCCGAATCTTGAGTATCGAACATCCCCTTTCTGTCGATTTTCTTGCTGCTGAAAAGGTAGTATTCACAGCTCATTGTAGCTGTGATTTTATGTACATATACACTTGTTCATAGCTTGCTTATTCACATAAATGATCCTTTGTTATATGGGTTTGTTTTATACATTAATATGGTCATCTAATGAACATATTTTTCAGCTTATAAACAAGTTTATAAAGTTGTAATTCCGCTGCATTTTTCAGAAAGTTTAATGGGTTAAACTACGTTTTTGTGTTCTAACAAACCCTACAATGGTATCAGAGCCGGTTATGTAGATAACTTGCTTGTTCTTGTTCTTTAAAATCGGTTTTAAAGGATAATAATCAACTCATTAGAGGCTGATTTTGGTTGATTAGTAAACCCCAAGTCTTTCAAAGTTATATCTTCATGCTTATGATTAAACTTTGAAAGATAGGAATGTCAATTGGTTGATATGTTTGGTTGTTGTTTGTTTGGACAAACAAACCCCAATTTTCAGTTTATGTTGGCTGAAAATTTGGGGTTTGATGGGGTTTATTTTGTTTATTGAACGATGTTTATGATTGTTCATATGATAGTGCATAACCTAGCTTAGACCTTGTGTTATTTGGATGTATGCAATGGTTAGTTTTGGTTTATTCAATGGGGTTGTATATTAATTTATTTGTGCTTTGTTTAAAATGTAATTTATCTATTTATTCATTGGGATCTAATAATAGATTAGGAGTATTTTTCTTTTACTAGAAAATATGTATTAGGATATATATTTTGTAAAAGAAGATGCTTGGAAGGAAGCACAAGTGGAAGACACAAAGAGAAGGACTTCAAGCATATGGATGCAAGTTCAAGTGGGGGTCTATGAAGTCCTCAATTTTGTGTTATATTCAACCCTTAGCAAAGACCAACTGACCACACTTGTGATGGCAAACAAGTGTGGTCACAATAGTAGCTATGGTTATGCACAATGTGGTTGTTTATATTATGCTTGTTTGATTATGATTTTGTAAATGATTGTATAATATTTGGATATGATAAACAATCTTAATAAAATGATCTTAACAAGCTAATATAAAAATGGTTCTTAATCATTAAGTGTTAATAAATGGTTATTAAAAGGATTAATGATTACATAATAAAATGGGTTTTATTAAAAAAGGACCATAGGGTATCTTGTATTTGAAAGCATGCAAATACAAGTACATAGAGTTTTCTAAACAAGAATTATGAAATCTTTAAACATTTGACAAACAAGTTTAACACCGTCCTTTTCCACAACACTTGAGTCATTTGGAAACTCTTAATGGGATAAAGGTCACCTAACCATTTAGAGGGAACTTGTGACTCAAGGTGGGGATACCACATTGGTGGGATAAAGGTCACCTAACCACTTATGCTGGTAAACTCACATGTGTGTGCAAGTAGGGTAACTTGATTTGCAAACCATGTTAAATGGATCACCTACAATATTGTTTCCAAATGGTGTTGATGGGATTAACATGCCGACTTTACATATGATGTTGAAAGTCGATCCCATACCTCTAGAAGTTGCAAATGGTTGCAACCGTCAATCGTTGACCACCTTATTAATTTAAATCGTAGGATAAAGGTCACCTAACCACAATTTAAATGTTATGTTGGGTTCTAGATTTTAATATAAAATGACCATTAAAAGGCATTAAGTATTAAAAATAGCAATATCAAAAATACTAAAATAGAACTTTGTTAACTTTTGTAGATGGCCACCAACAATGACAATCATGATAACTCATCCACGTCCACCCAATCATTACGAGCGATCCTCCAAAAGGAACTTCTAAATCATAATAATTTCATTGATTGGTATCGAAACTTGAGAATCGTTCTCAAGCAAGAGAGAAGATCATATGTCTTAGACGACCCTATCCCTGATCAACCTACTGAGGATGATGAGGAGGCCTACAACGATTGGTTGAAGTACACTAAGGACTCCGTCCAAGTGTCTTGTCTCATGCTAGCGAGCATGAATCCGGATCTCCAAAAGGAGTATGAACATCACGGAGCTTATGACATGATAACCCAGCTGAAGGAAACGTTCCAACAGCAAGCAAGGGTTGAGCGCTTCGAAACGGTTCGAGCACTCCATGCATGTCGTATGGATGACAACCAATCGGTTTCATCTTATGTACTTAAGATGAAAAGCCACATTGACCACCTCGAGAGGCTTAATTGTCCCGTCTCGAAGGAATTGGCCACGGATTTGATCCTTAATGGCTTTACCAAGAAGTTCGAGACATTCGTGTTGAACTACAACATGAATGCTTGGGACAAAAGCATTGGTGAGCTTCACTCAATGCTTAAAACAGCCGAGGCGGCCATGGGTAAAAGGGTTTTACCAGTTCTCACCATCAATGAAGGTGGGAACAAGAAAAGGCCTTATCCCGCACCCAAGGCAAAGGTTGCCAAGGGTAAGGGACCCGTATGGGGAAAAGGGAAAGGGGTGGCAAGGATGCCACCCAAACCATAAGAGAAAAACCAAAAGATTGCTACTAATGACCCATGCTTCAAGTGTGTGGAGATTGGACATTGGGCAAGGGATTGTCCTGTCCATCTCCAAGAGTTGAAAGCAAAGAGTGATGTCGGGCAGACCTCAGATACAATATACATGATTCATATTGATCTTAATGTTACATCTTCTAACACATGGGTATTGGATACCGGATGTGGAACTCATATTTGCAATTTGTTGCAGGGGTTCAAAAGAAGTAGGGACTTCAATCAAGGGGATGTTAGTCTCTTCATAGGCAATGGAACCAAAGTCCAAGTTGAAGCTCGTGGGGACTACATCCTAAAACTTCCAAGTGGCTTGGATGTTATTTTGAAGAATGTTTTGTATGCTCCTAGTTTGACTAGGAACATTATTTCTGTATCCCGATTAAGACATTATGATTATGTATTATCTTTTGTTAAAAATGATATTCATGTTTCTTTAAATGATATGTTCTATTTTAAAGCTATTCCCGTTAATGGTATTTATAAATTGGTTCATGAAAATGCTTTAAATAGTTCATTGTACCAAACTAACACCAAGAAACTAAAGTTGGATTTGAGTGATACCTATCATTAGCATTGTCATCTTGGTCATATAAACAAGAAACGTATACGAACACTTCAAAAGAATGGTCTTTTAAAAACAAATGAATGTTATTCATTTGATGTATGTGAATCTTGTTTACAAGGAAAAATGACTAAGGCACCCTTTAGTGAAACTAACGAAAGGGCAAATGATTTATTAGGAATCATACATTTGGATTTATGTGGTCCTTTTAAACCAATGACTAGGAATGGTGAAAGATACTTTATTACCTTTACCGACGATTATAGTCGCTATGGGTATGTGTACTTATTAAGGCACAAAGATGAAGCTTTTGAAATGTTCAAAATCTTCAAGAATAAAGTAGAAAATCAACTCAACAAGTCATTTAAAGTTCTCCGTACCGATAGAGGAGGTGAATACGTAAGAGATGTTTTTCAAGATCATCTTAGGAGTTGTGCGATTGTCTCACAACTCACTCCACCTGGGACACCATAACATAATGGTGTGTCTAAGAGGAGGAATCAAACCTTATTGGATATGGTCCGATCTATGAAGGCTAGAAGCACATTGCCTCTATCATTTTGGGGTTTCGCTTTGCTCTCCGCGGCCCGTATTCTAAATATGGCCCCAACCAAAAAGGTGGAAAGGACACCTTTTGAGATATGGCATGGAAGAGTTCCATCCCTATCATACTTAAGGGTCTGGGGTTGTGAGGCTTATGTTAAGACTCCCACCCCAAACAAATTGGAAGTACGATCCACCAAGTGTATCTTTATTGGATATCCTAGAGATTCTATGGGATATTATTTCTATGATCCACTGGAACAAAAGGTGTTTGTTACCAGAAAGGGTGAGTTCTTAGAAGCAAAGTTCCTTATGGAAGGAACTAGCAGTAGAATAGTGGATCTTGAGGAGGATCAAGAACATCAACCCGATGCACGTTTGGTTAAAACTAGCACTCAACATGAGGATGTTGAGGATGATCAAGCGGTTGATCAATACACACAAAACGTTCGTAGAAGTGGTAGAACTAGTAATCCACCTGAAAGATATGGTTTTTTCATGGATGGATGCTATGTGGTAGATTCCGATGAACCAACCACATACCATAATGCAGTGTCCAATTCAGATTGTGACAAATGGCTTGAAGCCATGAACGTTGAGATGCAATCCATGTATGACAATCAAGTTTGGGAACTTGTTGTACCACCTCGTAATTCCAAGGTAGTTGGAAGTAAGTGGGTTTTCAAGAAGAAAACTGATATGCATGGAAACTTGGATACTTATAAAGCTAGACTTGTAGCAAAAGGTTTCACTCAAACTCAAGGGTTGACTATGATGAAACCTTCTCACCTGTTGCGATGCTAAAGTCTATCAGGATATTGTTTGCCATAGCTGCTCATTATGATTATGAGATTTGGCAAATGGATGTCAAAACCGCTTTCCTAAATGGATATCTTGAGGAAGATGTCTATATGGTTCAGCCTGAAGGTTTTATCGATCCAGAACATCCTAACAAAGTATGCAAGCTAAAGAAATCAATCTATGGATTGAAACAAGCATCGAGAAGTTAGAATCACCGTTTTGATGAGGAAGTAAAGAAATTTGGCTTCGTCAAAAACGCTGATGAGGCTTGTGTGTATAAGAAGGCTAGTGGGAGCATAATAACTTTCTTAGTATTGTATGTTGATAACATACTACTATTTGGAAATGACATTCCAACCTTGGAAGGTGTAAAAACCTGGCTTGGAAGTTGTTTTTCCATTAAGGATCTTGGTGAAGCCGCCTATATTCTGGGAATAAAGATCTATAGGCATAGATCAAGGCGGTTGATTGGTTTGAATCAAAGTGCATACATTGATAAGATCTTGAAAAGGTTCAAGATGGAGAAGTCTAAGAAAGGTACCGTTCCTATTCAAAAAGGAACTATATTGAGTACGACTCAATGTCCTAGCTCAAAGGATGAGCAAGACAAAATGAAGGCAATCCCATACGCATCTGCTATTGGATCCATCATGTATGCAATAATATGCACTCGACCGGACGTGTCATGCGCCTTAAGAACATACTTAAGTACCTAAGGAGGACAAGAGATATGTTCCTAATCTATGGATCTGGTGATGAGGAACTCGTTGTAAAAGGTTACACGGATGCGAGTTTCCAAACCGATCATGACGATTCTCGGTCACAATCAGGATATATATTCATTCTGAATGGAGGAGCGGTCTCTTGGAAGAGCTGCAAACAGGATGTGGTGGCTCTATCAACTACAGAATCAGAATACGTCGCCGCCTCATTGGCAGATCAAGAAGCTGCATGGTTGAAGAAATTCATTTCTGATCTAGGGGTTGTCCCCTCCATTCAAGACCCCCTAGAGATCTTTTGTGATAACGAGGGTGCGATTGCTCAAATCAAGGAACCTCGTGCACATCAAAAGACTAGGCACATTGAGCGGAGATTCAACTACATACGAGATGAAGTTGAAAAGGGAAAGATATGTATTCGCAAAGTTCACACGGATCAAAACATTGCGGATCCTCTCACGAAGCTCCTTGAAAAGGCAAAGTATGAAGGTCATACTTGTGACATGGGACTACGATATTCTAGTGAGGGTAAGATTATTATGAACTTGGATTGGTTGATATTCATAAGGATGAATATAGAGTAATAGGTTGCTACCGAGGTTCATAAATATTTGTGGGATACAAATATTGGACTAACCCGCATCTCAAATTTTACTATATGGAATCTTATTGATTGATCATAAGTAAATTTGAGTAAAGGCGAATATCATTTGGCATCCTCTGACCTGAGATACATATTGGGTTTTGATATTCACCAAGTATTATACCTTGAGGTAATTCTTCACTGTCCTGAAATAGTGGACAGTACATAAGGGTATGTTCAGGAATAACACTAGGTGTTTGTGAGAAACGTATGTAGTCAAGGTGGAATTTGTTCCTCTTATTCGTTGAGAGTTAAATGTCTAAGGCCTGATAATTAAATCAACAAGGAATTATCATTCTGTGTTCTTGGATTTAACATGACATCTGTAACAAAATGATAGATGATTGATTCACCTAAAACATTTCAAGTAGGATACTTGAATGGGATGATGTTATTGAATGGCTATAAGTCATGCGTATTAAGGGTAGTAAACCGTTGTTAGGCGGTATTTACTGCTTGCATCAATCTTCTATGAACCTTGGGCAAGTGGGAGATTGTAGGATTTTTTATGCCCAAGACACATAGATTATTGATGCGGTTAGTACGTTATGATCCAAGTCGGGTTATACCCAATAATAAGCTTAGCAAACACAAATCGATATTTAATTGATGATATGATCATGCAATTAAATATAAACACCAATTTAGAAAAATGGCTTTTCTAAATTAGATGCATATGAGATAGAACAACTTATTTAGATACTTTGTTCAAACATTATTATTTGAAGTGTTATTTAACTTAATTAGATAACATCAAATAATATATTGGGTATGTGAGTTATACAATTAAGTGTTAATTGTATAACTTACTAATTGACTAGTTAATGTTGGAGTTGTATAAAACTTTGAGAGGGAAAACCCTCTTCACTTAAAAAGTTTGGCCGCCCCTCCCCCTTCTCATATGATTTGACCTTTGCCTTCTTGAGACTCTCCAACATTTACAAGTCACACACACTACCCAAACACAAGATTCTTACATGCAAAAAACACACAAAATACTCTCTCTTCTCTCCTCTAGTTTACGAAAACTGCAGCAGAAAAAGAAGAGTTTTGGAGCTGTTTTGGGTGTTGGTTTCTGCCTAGCAAGAAGTGTTTGCTATCAAGCTTGGGTTATACAAGGTTGAGGGATCCTTTCCTTGGAGCCTTAGCCGAATCTTGAGTATCCAACATCCCCTTTCTGTTGATTTTCTTGCTGCTGAAAAGGTAGTATTCACAGCTCATTGTAGCTGTGATTTTATGTACGTATACACTTGTTCATAGCTTGCTTATTCACATAAATGATCCTTTGTTATATGGGTTTGTTTTATACATTAATATGGTCATCTAATGAACATATTTTTCAGCTTATAAACAAGTTTATAAAGTTGTAATTCCGCTGCGTTTTTCAGAAAGTTTAATGGGTTAAACTACATTTTTGTGTTCTAACAAACCCTACAGTTTTCATGCATACCTTCATTTGTAATGTTTGTCGTCTCACCCAACACTGAAACCCTAGCCGCATTTTCTACGGTGCTCTTTCCTGTGATGTTGTACCATTCAATTATTTTTTATTACATGAAAAAAAATTATTTCAAAATTAAAGAGACACAGTGACATGCCAGAAATGTATTTTATCATTACATCTAATCAACAAATGTAGTAATAAGATAACAAAGAAAGTAAATACCTGCACATCACATCTCTTTTCCTCATGTACCATTTAGCACGAATGTTCATCATTTACGGTCTCTACGTTTGTATTTCGTGCGTGAAGTACATCTTTGCAGGACAAGTTTCCTGCTTTTACAAATACAATTATTAGTGATAATCTTTTTGACTTTCGCATCCAATATTTTTAAAGTTATGGTACCTACCATCATTATTTCTATTTTGTTCATCATTCATAACATCATCTTCTTCACTTTCTATCAATGGTTGTCTCTGTTCATTTATGCTCATACAAACTTTAGATATCAAATTATCCAACACCTGTTCGTTTTCATCCTTTTACTGCTCGTTATCATTCTTCCCTTTCATCAACGAGCAGAGTGGTCTCGATTTATGGTTGAAGACGCTTTCAAATTTATAGACTAATCTCTAAATTCCATCAATTTCCTCATTTTTCCTTGCATTTCTAATATTCCCATTTCAAGTTTGGTCTTCAACATCATTGTTTTCCTCATAATTTCTTCGAGTCGACCCCACCCCCCTGTAATTTTCTCATTAATCAATAATTTTAATATCTTGAAGTATTATATGAACTATTGATAAATAGCTTTATTTTCCTTTATATCTTGAACTACTATATCAAAATTCCCCCACAAATTTAATTTCTTACCTCCTTAACATCTCCAACCGCTACATTTCCATCTACGACAGTGATCCGTTCTTTTCCTTTTCCCCAACCATCAGGAAAAACTCCTAATAATCCACCTTGACGAAAATCACCATTTTTTATTTCTATTTTTTCTCATAATTTCAACTTGTCCAAATTCCACGTTTGAATAGTGGGTTTCGAATAATCTTCATCCATACCCCTGCAACTCATACCACGCACGTACAATAGCTACAATTAAGTGGGACAGTGGAAAGTTTGGGTACAATTGATGAGATATTAAAGAACCTAAACAGTTACAGTAATGTAAAAAAGTTTCCCCCTAACCATCTTACATTAATGTAATGAATGTAGCTATATTTTTTGTAACATACCGTAAGCACAGTTAATGGTCTTGTGAATGGTTTTGTGTTTTTCCTGTCCCACATGATTTTATTGGTTTTTAGCTTGCTCATCACATAAGCACACCAATTAATCTGCCTAACATCAAATCTGTTGTTAAGGTGGTAGATGGCATTAAGCTTACATTTCCCATTTGCATGACATTCAACCATAATCGACAAGAACAAAGCCAAGAAGTCCAACTTGAAGTAGTTGATGTTATTTGTTAGCCGAGCAACTATATCTGCTGGTGATATGTAGAATCACCGTATGAACTCCTCCAATCCTCTACTTCGGAACTTCTTACATCTTCTTCCTCTAAACTATCTAAAAGGATTCCTTCTCTAGGAATACCAAGCAAGTGAATTGCCTCCTCATCAACCTTTATCTTTCCACATGGCAAGTCTACCTCCATTTTATCTTTGTTAAACACATCTACAACATAGGATCCTAGTTTTTATGGAATTCCATCTACCTTTAGTGCCAAAAGTTCACTGAATCCTATCTTTTCAACAACAATATGTTGTTGTGGGTTCAACAATGTAATAACTTTTGACATTGGTTTTGATGAGCATCTATTGATTATCAACGGATAGTTCTTGCACTTCTTATCCTCGAATGTTTTTTTTCTTTAGGGTTGAATTTTCCTTTTCCACTTCAATCCTACCTCTTTTCCTCTTACGCCTACTGGTACTAGCCACCGTCACAATTTCTTTCCCTGTTAAACATTATAATTAACAACAAAATAATGCTGAATATCATATTTCTTAACTGATTTTTGCTTCTTTACCCCCTTTTTTAAAATCCTGCCGTTTTACAACATTAGATTCTCTATTTTTTTCATACAAATATACCACTAACAACCTAAATATCATTTTATTTAAACTATAATTAGTTTATTAGGATGATTCTTTTTTGTTGGAGTTGTTTTAAAGGTAAACATAACTTTTAAACATTAGATATTGGAACATTAGTAATGTTCTTATTGGATTTGTATTTGATATTGATTGATCTAGTATTGGTTGTTCTAGTTTCAAACTTTTGGATTATTTTTGCATATATGGAATAATGTTATGATATTGATTGTTCTTAGCACTTGTTCTTTATGTAGGGCAACGTCGTGATCCATTAACGGAGAATTCCTTTAGAGATTCTCTTTGTTATGACGATCCCGTCCATCGCATCCTTCTATTTCCGGTACCAGCAGGTGTGACAACAACCCCCGGTTAAAATTCAATTTTGATCAAAGGTAGAAAAATTAGTGTGGATTCTGATCGATGCAAGAAGGGGAATGCACCTGTATCTATGTCAATGGATGAGTATATAAATTTATTTTGCAATGCGCGTGAACTATCCTTAAATAAAAAGGAAGGTGTGTTATTTAATAAGATTGTTCGTACTATTGTTACTTTTAATTTTTTTCATCTATTGAATTTAAGGTTTAAGCAATTGCATTTTTTTAAAACAAATCAAGAGATATTAAAAAAAACTATTATGATTGAATAACAATTGGAATAAAAAGATGAAGATTGATTTAGAACGCGAGTAAAAACATGACAAACATATTCCAAATTAATATCTCATCGGATTTTATGTATATTTAAAAATAAAATAAATAGATTTATTACCTAGAAAAAATTAACTGTTACAAATATTAAAAAAAATATAATCAAATGACTATAATACATAAAAACTAATTTAATGTAGTTGTAAACTGTTATCAAAAACAATATATATCACAAGCAATCAGTATGAGTATTTAAAATAGCTATAAACATGTGCAACAATAGATTTAAAAACTAGTTATTAGCATGTTTGTAAATCACTTTTACATATGTGTAATTTCATTTTTACACATGTAAATTATATATACAAATGTGAAAAGTCATTGTTAAACATCTGTAAGATAATTTAAAAAATAATTTTTTAAAAATACAATTTTTATACAATCACTATCAGTTTTATATAAACAACAGCTAAACAGTTTCATATATATTATAATTAGATTTATATAAATATTTTTTTACAAATCCTAGTTAGTTTATAAAATACCATTTTAACCCTATAGTGTATAATTTGATGCTAACATCAATTATAGTTTATATAAACATAGATTGATAGTTAACACAAATACCATACAAATAAAATAAAAAGTGATCTTTATTATAATATATCCTAATGTATGTTATCATAGTTTATAACATACCTAAAGTATGTTACAATAAATTATGATTTATGAATAATATAACTTTTAAAGAATTATAATTAAAACTGTCACACCCACAATTTCCACAAACGGGGTTTTACCGTTAGGCGTGTGACATATCAGGATCTCAGACACAGTCATATCGAACGACACTATATGAATTTGAAAATAAACGTTTGACTTCATTCAACGGAACATAAACAAAATTAACATTAGTGCGGAAGCGTATACATGACATGTGAATCCATTACATAAAAGTTACAAGTGCTAAGTCTAAACAAAATGTTGAATGCATGAAAATAAGATCGATGAATGCATGTCCTGAGTGCGTTCCTGAAGCGTGCATCATGAGCTTATGCGTTCCTGTGACCTGAGAAAACATGCTAAAATGTGTCAACATAACGTTGGTGAGTTCACTGGTTTAATCAACAAGAAAATGTGTCTGAAAGCGTTTCAATGGTTTAGTATATAAAGCATATTGTTAGGTAGCTAGCCTGTGTTCATGTTACTTAGCGTTTCGAACCGAAGCTGACTGTTTACGTCCTATATGTTTGTTGTATCCCCGTCACGTCTCACCAGACAGTGACAAATGTTAGGTCAATTTTGCACCCGTTTGACCTCCAATCAAGCTAGCGCGACTAGCCCGGACGGGGTTTGTCAGACCCAGTAGTACTACTCAGAATTACCTCGCTACACATTACTAACGGTTCGAGAGTGTCAGGACTGTTATGTGTGTTTGCACTAACGTAACATGCGATATCAATAATACTACAACCATTTATGTAAATCTGTTTGCATGTTTTCTCCCCCAAAAAGGAAAGAAAGTAAAATAGGGGCTGTGAGGACTCACTGATGATGTAGTATGTAGGATGGAAGCCTCCCAAGTGTTGTTACAATGGACTGTCAAACACCTATTGACAGTTATGTTAAGCGTTAATGTTATGTCTAGTGTTAATAGAAATATTTAGTCGGGTCGGGTCACATTGGCTCGGTCGTGGGTGACACACACAAGCAGGAATACCCATATCAAACCTTATGTAGACCCCAATTGAGTTGTCGTTAATTGCAAACAGTTAGGTTATTTTAGATTGAAAAAGTATGTGCTTGTTGATTGCGTTGACTTTAATCTTTGTGGTCAAGAAATGACACTTTATTGATTGTTACCTCATCATCACGCGATAGGCACACCGCACATAAGGAGAATTCACTCACAATGACTCCAATCGCATAACAAGGCTAGACGCACGAATGGACACCTCATTCGCATGAATGGGCCTTCAATCGTACGAATCAACCTCACTCGTACGATTGAACCCTCACTCGTACGACTTAGCATTCAGTCATACCACACATCACCCATTCGCACGACTCAACGGCCAATCGCATGACTGAACCTTCATTCGTACGATTGGACCTTCAGTCGTGTGATACTCAGTCGTACACATTCATCCGATTGACTCAATCGCACACACTCTCAATCGCATGCATTCAGTCGCACGACAAGCCCATACGCCTGGACTCAGTCGCACGACTCACCCTAGTCACACCACTCAGTCGCACGACACTCCCAGTCGTACGGCTCAGTCGCACGACTGGCACAGTCGCGAACTGCAGCAGATCGCGACTGCTGGTGGGGCTGAACAGCCTTCGGTTGTTCCGTGCACGGTTTTCACACATCAGGGACTTCCAGAAACACTTTCCTAATATGTCTAAGTAATATGCACATGCTGATTGACCCCACACGCACCACCACGACCACATGCATTCGGGTTGAACCCGAGCACCCGAACCCTAGATTTGCAGCAGTGAAACGGGTAACAAAATAGACGACCAAGGTCGCCTACCTGTTGGAAACGTGTTATCTCAGCTGTAGTGTAGCTTAGCTGGCGAAAACGAGCTCAAACGAGGTGATTGTTGGTGCTAGGAGGTGGTAGAGAGGTGGAGGAGGAGATGGTGAAGAAGAACAAGAAGAAATGGGAGTGAAATGAAAATTTTGGGCTGGTAAGGGGTTTATATACCCAGCCCTAGTTTGGCAATTTGTCACGTTTGGTCCTCGCACTTGGTCCCCGAGTTCCCGAATTTGTTTCGGTTGATAACGATGTAAATGGGCGAGCTATGTTAATTAAGGGGATTCCTTAAATAATCCTGTTTATTTGAATCCTCTACAAACACCAATGTTAGTATTATATATCACAATTTATTTAACAATGTCGGTGGTGATGCTTGTATACGTTTTGGGTAGTAATGAGAATGTAATAATGATAATGACAACAGTCTGAATGGTGTTAACCTGAAGTTACGGTGTGTCACATTATCCCCCTGTTGTAGGAATTTTCATCCCAAAAATTAGAACATCATGTTACGAGGTTCAACAGGGAACACATGGCTCAACGGTTTGTAACTTATGTCGAATAGAGTTTCTGCGTATCTAAGAGGTAGATGCCTGATTTTGGAACAGTTGTGGGTACTTCTTCTTCATCTGATCATTGCGTTCCCAGGTAAATTCTGGTCCACGCTTTGAGTTCCAACGGACTTTGACGATAGGGATACGACTATGTTTGAGCGTCTTGACCTCTCGGTCCATGACTTCCATCGGTTCCTCGACGAAATGTAGTTGTTCACCCACATGTATCTCGTCTAACGGAACGATAAAAGTCTCGTCTGCAAGGCATTTTCTCAGGTTTGACACATGGAACACATCGTGTACTCCACGGAGTTCTTCGGGTAGGTTCAGCTGATAGGCCACGGGGCCAGCCCGTTTGACAATCTCAAACGGTCCTACGTATCTAAGGCTTAGTTTCCCATGTTTTCTGAAACGTATCACACCTTTCTAAGGTGACACTTTCAAAAGCACTTTGTCGCCTATTTGAAATTCCAACAGTCGGCGACGCTTATCAGCGTAACTCTTCTGTCGGTCACGTGCTGCCGCCATACGGTTACGAATCTGGACGATCTTCTCGGTCGTCTCGTGCACAAGTTCAGGGCCGGTAAGTTGAGTTTCTCCAACTTCCGCCCAACAAATAGGTGACCGGCACTTACGTCCATACAGTGCCTCGAATGGAGCAGCTTTGATCGAGGCGTGGTAGCTGTTATTGTAAGAAAACTCAACTAGCGGTAAGTGAGTTTCCCAACTGCCGCCGAAGTCTATCACGCAGGCACGCAACATGTCTTCCAAGGTCTGGATCGTACGCTCACTCTGGCCATTGGTCTGTGGGTGATAAGCGGTGCTCATATCCAACCGCGTTCCCAAGGCCCGTTGTAAAGACTGCCAGAAGTGTGACGTGAATCGAGCGTCACGACCAGAGATAATGGAAGTCGACACACCATGCCGAGAGACTATTTCCCTTAGGTAGATGTGAGTTAACTTTTCCAGGCGGTCAGTCTCCCGGATTGCAAGGAAGTATGCAGATTTCGTCAGACGATCCATGATCAACCAAATGGTATCGCATCCGCTGGGAGTTCTCGGTAGTTTTGTGATGAAATCCATTGATATCTGCTCCCACTTCCATACTGGAATTTCCGGTTGTTGAAGTAGTCCAGAGGGTCGTTGATACTCCATCTTAACTTTAGAACAGGTCAAACATCTGCTCACATAGGTGACGATATCGGCTTTCATGTTTGGCCACCAGTAAAGAACCTTCAGGTCGTGGTACATCTTGTCTGAACCTGGGTGGATTGAGTACCGGGATTTGTGAGCTTCGTCCATTACTAGCTCTCGTAGGTCTCCATACGAGGGAACCCATGTTCGATCCACGAACTAGTGGATTCCGTCAGACTTGGTTTCCAGTTGCTTCTCCATGCCTCGTAGCGATTCGGCTTTTAGGTTCTCGTCTTATAACGCCTCAAGTTGAGCATTGCGGATCTGATCGGGTAAACCGGTGTGAATGGCGAGTTGCAATGCTTGAACTCATCTTGGCTTGGGTGTCTCCTTCCGACTTAGGGCATCTGCTACTACATTGGCCTTGCCTGGATGATACTTGATCATACAATCATAGTCGTTTAACAACTCGACCCAACGACGTTGTCTCATATTTAGCTCCTTCTGTTCAAAGATGTGTTGGAGACTCTTGTGATCAGTGTAAATGGTGCACTTGGTACCGTACAAGTAGTGTCTCCATATCTTGAGTGCGAATACAACTGTTCCGAGCTCTAGGTCATGTGTCGTGTAGTTCTGCTCGTGAACCTTCAATTGTCGTGATGCATAAGCAATCACCTTATTGCGTTGCATTAGCACGCAACCGAGGCCTTGAATAGAAGCATCATAGTATACTACAAAATCATCTATTCCCTCAGGCAGGGGCAGAATCGGTGCCGTACAGAGCTTCAGCTTCAGAACCTGGAATGCTGCTTCTTGTTTGTCACCCCAATTGTACGTGGTGCCTTTATGAGTTAACGCGGTGAGAGGTTGAGCAATCTTTGAAAACCCTTCGATAAACCATCAATAATAGCCAGCCAACCCGAGGAACTGTCGTACCTCAGTTGGAGCCTTAGGCGTAGCCCAGTTCTTGATGGCTTCTATTTTCGCCGGGTCAACATGTATCCCATCCTTATTGACCACATGACCCAAGAAGTGGACCTCTTGTATCCAGAAGTCACACTTTGAAAATTTCACGTACAGTTGTTCTTGCTTCAGCAGCTCCAGAATCAGTCTAAGGTGCTCTTCGTGTTCTTCCTTATTCTTTGAATAAATAAGGATGTCATCGATGATGACAATGACGAACTTGTCCAAATAGGGTTTGCACACTCTGTTCATGAGATCCATGAAAACCGCTGGCGCATTGGTCAACCTGAATGGCGTAACCAAAAACTCGTAGTGGCCATACCTCATTCTGAATGCAGTCTTTGAAATGTCTTCATCTCGAATCCTTAGTTGGTGATAACCCGATCTCAGATCTATCTTAGAGTAGAAACTCGACCCTTGAAGTTGATCGAACAAATCATCAATGCGCAGGAGGGGATAATGATTCTTAACCGTGGCTTTGTTCAATTCCCCGTAATCGATACACATACGAAAAGTTCCGTCCTTCTTCTTGACAAACAGGACTGGGGCTCCCCGAGGTGATGAGCTAGGTCTGATAAACCCTTTTTCCAATAATTCCTGCAATTGCGTAGACAGCACTTGCAGTTCTTTTGGAGCTAATCTGTACGGTGCTTTTGCGATAGGGGTGGCTCCAGGCACCAAATCAATCTGGAACTCGACTTGGCGATGTGGTGGGAGACCAGGTAGGTCTTCAGGGAAAACCTCGGGATAATCACGTACAACAGGAATATCCTCAATCTTCTTTTCATCGGTTTCTTTTTCGGTGACCATAGCAAGGAAAGCGGTATGACCCTTACGCAAACACTTCTGGGCCTTCATGTAGGAGATAATTCCGGAGACTGTACCACTCCTTTCGTCCTGAACAGAAAAAACCTCACCACTAGGAAGGGATACACGAACGACTTTCTCACCACAGATGATCTCAGCTTGATTCTTAGATAGCCAGTCCATACCCACAACTACGTCGTAGCTACCAAGTGTGACAGACATCATATCTATATCTATCTCATGACCACATAACCCTAGTTTGCACCCCTTAATGATGTGAGTTGCCTTAATTAGTTTCCCGTCAGTTAATTCTACAACATAACTAGGCTCCACGACAGCTAAGGTTACATCTAAGAACTTAATGAACTTGTTGGAAACAAAACTCCTGTCAGCTCCGGTATCAAATAGTATAGAAGCAAAATAACCATTCAGGGGAAACGTACCAGTAACCACATTCTTGTCATCCCTTGCCTCGCCAGAACCGATCACGAATGCACGACCCTTAGCATTGCCCCCATTATTACCCTTGTTTCCACCCTTCAGCTGTGGGCAATCCTTCCTGTAGTGGCCCTCCTTACCACACTCGTAACAGCCCCTAGTCGCTCCGCCCTGGCGTTGTTGATGTTGCTGCTGAGTCATCAGCTCACCCCTGCAATCTTTAGCAGCATGACCTATCTTTCCACACCTTTCGCAACGGATGCGGTCACACTGGCCATGGTGGTGGAAGTTGCACCGGTTACACTTCGGATACTTACCCGCATAGCTGCTCGATCCCTGGCCATTATTGTTATTGTTGCTGTTCTGGTTGTTGTTGGTGAAGCTTCTTGACGAGTCAAACTTTCTGGTCTGTTGTTGCTGGGTGTTATTGGAGCTTGAAGACTTGCGGTTATTACCATCCCATTTCCTTTTATGATCAGATGAGCCAGATGCAGCGCCACGTTTAGGCAAAGTACCCTGTGCCACTGCCTGATCAGTGAGTTTGTGAGCTAGTCGGATAGCCTGCTGAATAGTGATAGGATCAGCAGCCATAACACTAGCTTGGATTTGAGGAGCTAGACCATCAATGTATTTCTCAATCCGTTTGTAGGCTGGGGTCACCATCTGAGGACATAAAGCTGCCAACTCATGTGAACGAGTCGTGTATTCCTCGATGTCAGAACCATTCATCATTAAATTCCAAAACTCTGCCTCTAGTTTCTGAACTTCGCTTCTGGGGAAATACTCTTCTTTCATCAAAATCTTGAAATCATCCCATGGCAAACCATTAGCAGCGTCAAGCCCTAAGGTCTGGACTTGTGAGTTCCACCACGTCAGGGCTGGTCCTTCCAGGGTGCCGGAGGCGTACTTGACACGACTCCCTGTAGGACAGTTGCACATGGCGAAAACTGACTCGAGTTTCTCCAGCCAGCGAAGTAATGAAACAGCACCATCAAAACCACTGAAAGGGTGAGGCTTACAATCCATAAACATCTTGAAGGTACAGACGGTTGGACCTCCTTGATTCAAAGTCTGGTTGTTCTGGTCTTGATTGCGGGCCTGTTCATAGGCTACAAGCGCATCAGCAACGCGCTCATTGATGATAGCATTCAACTCAGCTTGAGTCAGGGTGATGTTTCCTCGTCCACCCGAGCGTCCAGCTCTTCTTCTAGACATGATTTCTTCAATTCACAATACATATTAGTCACTAATCGGATAATAATTATTGATAGAAATAAATTGTATCATACTAGTAGGGATGAAGGATCTGTTTGCATATCAATAGTGAGGCTTTATGAGAACCGAGACCTCATGTCTCCAAGTGTGGAAATGAAAATTGGTACTGATCATGTCCGTTATCACTCAATAGAGTTTCCTGAATTCTCATGCATGACAAATTACAATTACGTGTGCACCCGTGATTCTAATTTGCTTTGCATGGTCACCCATGGTTCCTCCTATTCGAGATAACATACCTTGTCAAGTACCGAGTGTTATCAATGATATAGGTATCAAAGATATGTTCATTACACCAAGGGTCAAATAACTATGGTTGTACAAGGGATTCGGTTAAGATAACAATGGGGAATCAAGACGATTTGGGCTTTTCCCCTTTGAAGTTCTAGGCGTTTAAATGTTTAAGTCCAATTCTCTGATAGACTTTGAATCTTTTAGTTTCCCCTCGTTTACTGCTTAGACTAGTGTAGAAGGTAGGATATGTTGGGAACGGTAACAAGTGTGAAAGAGTTGGAAGAGTGAGGTGATGTTCTTTTTGTTTGTCATCGTTAAACTAGTCGTGCGGGTTGGAAAGGTTTCTGTGCTCCCAAATGTGGTAATGTTAGGTTCAATTCATCATTGCTTCAACTCCGAGGGTGAACAATCAAGTGTGAATGTTAGGAGTGAGCGAGCGGGATTCTCCGTCCCTCTGTCAGTCGGTAATGATACACGTGTCATACCGGTAATGTTATGTTCGTTCAGTAATGAAATGTTAGTGTGCCAGGAGGTTGTTCGTACAATAGTTACAATCATGTAAGAGTGTCTGTGCAATACTAGTGTTGTGTCTATGGCTATAGTCTAGATACAATGCAATCCTAGTTCTCTATAACCTGTGGCTCTGATACCAATCTGTCACACCCTCAATTTCCACAAATGGGGTTTTACCGTTAGGCGTGTGACATACCAGGATCTCAGACACAGTCATATCGAACGACACTATATGAATTTGAAAATAAACGTTTGACTTCATTGAACAGAACATAAACAAAATTAACATTAGTGCGGAAGCGTATACATGATGTGTGAATACATTACGTAAAAGTTACAAGTGCTAAGTCTAAACAAAATGTTGAATGCATGAAAATAAGATCGATGAATGCATGTCCTGAGTGCATTCCTGAAGCGTGCATCATGAGCTTATGCGTTCCTGTGACCTGAGAAAACATGCTAAAATGTGTCAACATAACGTTGGTGAGTTCACAGGTTTAATCAACAAGAAAATGTGTCTGAAAGCATTCCAATGGTTTAGTATATAAAGCATATCGTTAGGTAGCTAGCCTGTGTTCATGTTACTTAGCGTTTCAAACCGATGCTGACTGTTTACGTCCTATATGTTTGTTGTATCCCCGTCACGTCTCACCAGAGAGTGACAAATGTTAGGTCAATTTTGCACCCGTTTGACCTCCAATCAAGCTAGCGCGACTAGCCCGGGCGGGGTATGTCAGACCCAGTAGTACTACTCAGAATTACCTTGCTACACATTACTAACAGTTCGAGAGTGTCAGGACTGTTATGTGTGTTTGCACTAACGTAACATGCGATATCAATAATACTACAACCATTTATGTAAATCTGTTTGCATGTTTTCTCCCCCAAAAGGAAAGAAAGTAAAATAGGGGCCGTGAAGACTCACTGATGATGTAGTATGTAGGATGGAAGCCTCCCAAGTGTTGTCATAATGGACTGTCAAACACCTATTGACAGTTATGTTAAGCGTTAATGTTATGACTAGTGTTAATAGAAATGTTTAGTCGGGTCGGGTCGCATTGGCTCGGTCGTGGGTGACACACACAAGCAGGCATACACATATCAAACCTTACATAGATCCCAATTGAGTTGTCGTTAATTGCAAACAGTTAGGTTATTTTAGATTGAAAAAGTATGTGCTTGTTGATTGCGTTGACTTTAATCTTAGTGGTCAAGAACTGACACTTAATTGATTGTTACCTCATCATCACACGATAGGCACACCGCACACAAGGAGAATTCACTCACAATGACTCCAATCGCATAACAAGGCTAGACGCACGACTGGACACCTCATTCGTATGAATGGGCCTTCAATCGTATGAATCAACCTCACTTGTACGATTGAACCCTCACTCGTACGACTTAGCATTCAATCGTACCACACATCACCCGTTCGCACGACTCAACGGCCAATCGCACGACTGAACCTTCATTCGTACGATTGGACCTTCAGTCGTGTGATACTCAGTCGTACACATTCATCCGATTGACTCAATCGCACACACTCTCAATCGCATGCATTCAGTCGCACGACAAGCCCATACGCCTGGACTCAGCCGCACGACTCACCCCAGTCGCACCACTCAGTCGCACGACACTCCCAGTCGTACGGCTCAGTCGCACGACTGGCACAGTCGCGAACTGCAGCAGATCGCGACTGCTGGTGGGGCTGAACAGCCTTCGGCTGTTCTGTGCATGGTTTTCACACATCAGGGACTTCCAGAAACACTTTCCTAACATGTCTAAGTAATATGCACATGCTGATTGACCCCACACACACCCCCACGACCACATGCATTCGGGTTGAACCCGAGCACCCGAACCCTAGATTTGCAGCAGTGAAACGGGTAACAAAATGGATGACCAAGGTCGCCTACCTGTTGGAAACGTGTTATCTCAGCTGTAGTGTAGCTTAGCCGGTGAAAACGAGCTCAAACGATGTGATTGTTGGTGCTAGGAGGTGGTAGAGAGGTGGAGGAGGAGATGGTGAAGAAGAAGAAGAAATGGGAGTGAAACGAAAATTTGGGCTGGTAAGGGGTTTATATACCCAACCCTAGTTTGGCAATTTGTCACGTTTGGTCCTCGCACTTTGTCCCCGAGTTCCCGAATTTGTTTCGGTTGATAACGATGTAAATGGGCGAGCTATGTTAATTAAGGGGATTCCTTAAATAATCCCGTTTATTTGAATCCTCTACAAACACCAATGTTAGTATTATATATCGAAATTTATTTAACGATGTCGGTGGTGATGCTTGTATACGTTTCGGGTAGTAATGAGAATGTAACAATGATAATGACAACAGTCTGAATGGTGTTAACCTGAAGTTACGGTGTGTCACAAAAACTTACTGTTTTGTTATTTAACACATGAGTTAGTCACTTTTACACATATGTAAATTCTCTCTTACACATGTGTAAATGTTATATTTGCACATGTGTATAGTCATATTAAGATAAGTTTTAAAATATAGTTTTAATAATAGAGGGAGATCTATGAATAAGAATCGATGATACACGTTGATGATAGTGTATGCTTTGCAACTTGGAATCGATGTAAAAATCACTGCTTAAAGATTGACAACCTTTGAAGACCTACAACTTTTTTAGGGATCATAGTAGAGTTTTAGTGGGGTTTTTAGATAAATTTCAGACCCATTAAGTGACAAAATGGATTTTGGTTATCTCTGATGTGACAGCACCTGACGTGTGTCATTTATACATTTACTCTCTTCTAAAATAAGGAGTCGAAGTAGGTTTATTGAATTATTAGGTATGAATAAATGACTGGACTACCCCTCTTCTTCTTAAATGATGAATGGTCTAACAAAATTACACCATCATCAATTTTTTATTTAAAAACATTATAACCATTGATCAAAACCAAATGAATGGATATGATGTAGTTTAAAGGTTTTCATAATTTTCTTTAGTTTGCAATAAAACTCTACATATATATACATATATATAAATATATATATATATATACATACATGTAAGGTTATATAAGAAGGCTTATGCAACCAAAGCAACCTAAGGCTTCCTTCATGCATGCACTATGTACAAAGTAGAAGTTGCTTCGGAAGTTTTACACTCTGCACAGAAAATATTTGAAGTGTAAAATCTTCCGAAGCCGAAAACCAAATCTTCCAAAGCCGAAGACCAAATCTTCCAAAGCCAAAAGATGAAGTCTTTTGAAGCTTCAAGGACAAAGTCTTCCAAAGCCAAATGAAGAAAACACTGATTTCTTGTGAAGATAGAGGAAAATATGCTTTCCTCAGATGTACTTTTATATAAAGCTGACCCACTTTCTGCTGCAACTCTGAAATCTCACCAACTTGCATGAGTTTCTGAAAAGGTCCAAAGTTTTGAAATTGTACATTGAGGTCTAGATTCTGTAACTTTCTAATTTATGTACTTTTACCCTTATTGTAATATATTAGGATATGAGTTATGGCATGTCATAGTCACTAGTCAAAAGGCAATTTGCCTTTTGACTCTACATTGATCTTGTTGTTGATCAATGTTTCTATCTGGCTTTTAAAGTATAGCCGGTTGTAGAGTGTAGTATAAAGTTTCTCAAGGTCTTGTATCCTATTTATGCATTGTAACAATTGTAAAAGAACTTGAGATTAATATACATCATTCTTGAAAACCATATCATATTGTTCTTGGGTTCTATCTCCTTGTATTCTTGTGTTCTTTACATCTACATAAATCCGGTTCCCTATTTGTACTATTAAGTGTTCTAACACTCTCCTCAGCATGAGACTGATTGTATTGACTTCCCTTAACCGGTCCTGCAATTGGTATCATAGCATTCCAGGCTCTTGATTGTAAGATCTCACCATCTTAAATCTCCCTAGTTTTCATAAAACACTTAACATCTCAAATGGCAGCTTCTAAGTCAGATATGGAAACCTGTACCATGGTAAAGTCCTCAGTAATCACTCCTGATGATTTTGATACTTGGTGCCTAAGAATGGAAGGCTTCATCAAGTCACAAGTCAGCAAGATGTGGGAGTCTCCCTCAGGACCTTACATTCCATGCACCTCTTCAGCTGCTGCTGGAGGTGGCATGATACTAAAAGAAGTGGTTGACGACTCTAAAGAAGATAAATAAAGAATATATTTAGATCAAAAGGCCATTACTACCCTCCAAACTGCTCTTCCAATTGCCATCTATAGTGGCTTCAAGAAGTGCAAGACTGCCAAGCAACTATGGATGAGCTAAAGCTGATGTATGACGGGTCTAATGAAGCCAAAGAAAACAAGAAAGACCTCCTGAAGCAGCAATTTGAGAATTTTACCTTCAAAATAGGTGAAACCATGACTTAACAATACTTCAGGTATGTTGAGATTGTGGACACTCCAGTGGATGTTGGATTAAAGCTGGAGAACAGGGATATTGTGAGGAAATTCATGTCCTCTATTCCTAGACAATGGACACACTACTGTGTGGTCATTAAGAGGACTGAAAACCTCAAGACCCTTACTCTTACTGAGTTATATGGCATCCTCAGTGGCTACCAGATGGAGATGAACATGCAAAATCCATTTAGTAACTACAACAATCTGCAAAGTTCTTCCCTGCATATGTTTGAAAGGGATTATAAAGAACCATAACACCATTTTATCTCTTTCCCTGACAACTCATCGAAGGATCCTTTCATCACCTTCCCAGAGACACCAAGGGAGAGCTGCATCCAAGGAAGCTCATTCTAATAGACAAGCTTATCACAAGACATTGTGTCTCATGATGAAAGAACATGCAAATTCTTCTTCACCCTTGATGATTTGGACTATATCCATCTAGATGATCTGGAGTATATAGAGATAGTCCAACACATGGCCATTCTCACTCATAAGGCCAAGAAATTCTACAAGAGGACAAGGAGGAAGTTTCCCAGCAATGTGCCCAGTGGAAAGTTTGGATTGGACAAAAGCAAAATGAAGTGTTACAACTGTAATAAGATGTGACACTTTGCTAGAGAGTGCAACGGCCCCAAGAGTAATGGTAGCCAAGCAAAACCCAAACCAAACTACACTGAGGAAACTCCACACACTGAGAAGCTGAAGGATCAAGTTGCAGTTGCTCTTGAAGAAGGAGACTTTAATTAGAGTTTCCAGGTTGAAGATGTGTCTCCAAACCAAGCACTAATGGTAGATCTTGATCAATACAAGGTATTGGAACATCTTTGTACCCTAGAATGCATTGTTAAAGTAAGTAGGTATAGGTCCTATAACTTAGAGATGAGATTTGATCTTGAGTCCTTGAACATGTTAAAATCTAATTTCAAAAGAGCTGAAAATGAGTGTAATTTAAAAATAGAAGACTTAAGAAAAACCATTCAACTCTCAAACATGAATATACCAGCTATAGGACTCGAATTAAGGATCTTATCACTAAGTTAACTGAGTGCCAGGCTGAGCTTGTGATCAGTAAAGCCAAGGTAAAGAGACATGTTTTTGAAGAAGAGACCTTGAAGAACATAATATCCTCATCCCTGCATGCCAAAGTGTGTTATTAGAACAAACAGGGATTAGGATCTAGTGAGATAGCTACTCCACATACTCTATTGTCTGTAAGATCTCCTAGGTGTGGAATTGGTCAAGATGAGCTTCCATCTATAGACCCCTGTAATGAAGAGGATGAAGAGGAGATAGTGAAGGATAGATCTTTAAAGAGTGATGAAGATCATCCTAAAAAGGGTCACTATTCTCCTGAGGAAAGGACAAATCCATGCATGACAAAGTCAAAAAAGAAAAACTTCATCCGAGCAGCCAAATGGAGGTCAAAGAAAGATCAAGAGATCAAGGCAACTTTCAACTCCAAGTATAAACAAGTGTTTATCTCTGCAGGGTTTGAGGTGGTGAAGACTGTGGATTCAACCATGAACTCTAGTACCAAGAGTTCAAGTTTATATCCAACTTATCCCTGTGAAGGAATGAAGGCTGATCAAATGTGTACCACTGCTACACAGCATGAACCATCCACCTCCAAAAGCAAGACTCACCCTAGCCAGCTTGCTACAACATTTGAAAAGACTCTCAAAAGAAAGCAAATGGATTGCATTACGTGTGGTAGTACTTCTCATCTTGCAAAGGATTTCATCTACAATCCTAAAAGTACTGTCAACATAAACAAGAAAAAGAGTTCTGAAGGGAGCAAGAAGAAGAAAGCTTCAGAAGAAAAATATTTTTCTTTAGGAAGCTTCAGAAGAAAAATATTTTTCTTTAGGAAGCTCCAGAATAGGAATGAAGACAAGTGAAAACTTTCCTTCGGAAGATTTTTGGTCTCGGAAGAAAGGAATACTTTCGAAGCACTGAAACTTGCTGCAGTGAAAGGAAACTCTTACGAAGCATCAGTCTCCAAAACTTCCAAAGTTGTTAAAACTTCCAAAGTGTTGAAGGTCAAGTCTAATCTTCCAAAGATGGTGTGGAAGATAATGGAAGACCATGTGACTGAAAGTTCTTCATTAATAATAGCAAATGATCCCCAAAGTCTTAACATAGGATCAATTGATGTTGCATTGTCTTCAGTCCATTTTGAAGAACCCAAGACCAATAGGCTTGGGTTTCCAAATGAAACTAACTTTCTCCTTTTCATGCATGAACAACTGAAGATCAGAAGGAATGTAGGGATCATTAATAGTGGCTGTTCCAGGCATATGACATGCAATGGCTCTTTGCTTTAAGATTTTGAGAGAATTGATGGAGGTTCAGTTGCTTTCAAAGGAGATGTATGAGGCTACATTACAGGAAGCGGTAGGGTCACAAATGATAAGCTCAACATTGAAAAGATAAACTTGGTTAAGTAGCTTGGGTATAATTTATTGAGTGTATTCTAATTTTATGACCAGAGACATAACATGCTTTTTACTTAGTATTAGTGCATTGTTCTCAAGCCCGAGGTGGTTATTCCTCAAAAGCATATCATATTTAGATCACCCTAAAAAGAAACATGTACAAGATGGATTTGGAGAAAACATCCCCTTCACGAGAAGTTTCTTCCTTTCTGTCTAAAGCAAATAATGATGAGTCTTTCCTTTGGCATAAAAGAATGTGCCATGTAAACTTTAAGAATATAAATAAGTTAATTAAGAATGATTTATTAACTTGAATACCAAAGAAAGAGTTTACAAGTGAGCATCACTATGTTGCATGCCTGAAAGGGAAACAACACTTGGTGTCTCACAAGCCAAAGGAAAAGAACTCCATCACTACTCCCCTATACTTATTACACATGAATCTCTTTAGCCCCGTAAGTGTAATGAGTATAGGAAGGACCTCATATTATTTAGAGATCACATATGATTTCACAAGATTCACTTGGGTATTCTTCCTTAGAACTAAGGATGAGACTCCTGAGATCTTGAAAAACTTTATTCTGAAAATTGAGAATCAAAGTGATCACAAGGTCAAGACCATAAGATGTGATCAAGGAACTACATTTAAGAACCAAATCCTTGACACATTTTAAGATGAAAAGGGTATTAGAAGATAATATAGTGCTCCAAGGACTCCTCAGCAAAATGGTGTTGCTAAGAGGAGAAACAGTACACTTATTAAAGCTACAACAACCATGTTTTCTGACTTTAAACTGCCCATCACCGTCTAGGCAGAGGCAGTTAACACTGCCTGCTATGTGCAGAACAAAGTTTTAGTAGTTAAGACTTATGGTAAGACTCTTTATGAACTGTGGCACAAAAGGTGACCTTTTATTGGTTTTCTCAGATCATTTGGATGTCCTTGCATGATCTTTAATATCAAAGATCAGATAGCCAAGTTTGCTGAGAAATTATATGATGGACACTTTATTAGATACTCTTCCCAAGTTAAGGATTATAGAGTATTCAATCTTAGAACTAGAGTAGTTGAAGAATCAGCCAATGTGATCTTCAATGAGCACACTCCCTGTGTGAAAGGTTCTGGTCCTAACTAGATACTTGATCTTGATTTAGTTACCAACTATTTTAACAAATCTTGTGAGAATGGTTTATGAATAACAGATAATTTATCAACAGGAGATCCTGACCCAAAATTTGAGCTGAGAAGACCAAGCAAGACTATTACTTCAGCTCTAATGGTAACTAACCTTGCAAAGAGAGTTCTTATCGACAGAACATTGACAAATCAAGCTCATTGTAACACCCGGATATTTTTAGTAGACAAGAACGAAAGAATAAATGCTAATAAAAGGAAAAAAATGTAAGTTAACTCAAGTAGAGGGGTTAAAAGTGTCAAAATGACAAAATATCAAAAAGTTGGTACAAAAGTGGGCATGCCCGCCCACTCTAGTCTGCACACTTTTCCCATTTTGTTTTAGAGAGAAAGAGAGCAGAAAACTCTCGGAAGTTGTAGAAGAAGAAGGAGAATTTGAAGCTTTTGGTAAGAATTCTTGGTTTTATGATGTTATAAATGGTCCTAGCCTCGGTCATATGCTTAAAGGTGTTATTGTATGTTCGGGTGGTGTATGTGTGTGGGTTTTAGGTGTTAAACGCGTCTGAGAAAGCTCAAGAGTAGGGTTCAAACCCGAAAGCAGCTAAGGTGAGTTCTAGAACCCCCCTTTTTATCATGTTTTGAACAACTTTTGGGCTTGAAAATGCATGTGTGCTTGTTTTTATAAAAATGAGTCTCTACCCGTATGTGTGTGTGAATGTGTATGTGGGTGGGTGTATGTTTTGGGTGTAAACGATGTTATGGTTATGATTAAGAATGTATTTTGTTGCTTAGAATGTGACTGGGTTTGAGAATGATATTCTCAGTTGATGTGAATCAACAAGGATCGAATATGATGATTGAGTCAATGATTGTGTGGCGGAATCAAGCAATCAATGAACATAGAACACTTAATATACTCATAAATGCATACTTTTATTAATTAGATGAACTGTTACAAAGTAAATGCTAGGGTTTTTAGCATTCTATAGTAACAAGACAGCTAATCTGTATATTTTGATTGTCTATTCTTCGTGAAACACAAATGTTTCAGAAGTCTCAAAAGATGCAAAAAGTCACCTCACATACGAGGTTTCTAATCTATTTATAGGCTGACTAACAGCTTGTACAAAAAGACTAAACTACCCTTAGTCTAAGTCTTCATCAGCATTTGTCTGTTGTTCATCCGCATTGACTAATGCGGATGAGTACTTCATCAGCAGCATTGGTGTTTGGTCATCAGCATTTGTTAATGCGGATGAACAAACACGACCGCATTTGTTGCTGATCACCCGCATAGGTTAATGCGGATGAACAAATGGCTTGTCCGCATCTTATCAACTGTCCGCATTAGTTCATGCGGAAGAACAAATGCTTTGTCCGCATTTGTTCTTGGTCTTCCGCATTGACAAATGCGGATAGCCGACACTTGTTCTTTTCTTCTTATGCAGACTTCTGTATCCGCATTTCTTCTTGGACTTGGGGAGATTTCCAGCAGAACAACCATCCACCACTTGAATTGGCATGTATGATCCTTTCAGGGTCTAACAATACTCCCCCTAAGGATTATACAGCCTAAGTACTTCAAGGGTTTGAGGGTGGATCAGGTTGTGAAGATTCTGCTGGGTCTTGTGCAGTAGGAGGAGATGATGCTGAAGTTGGGTCTGTGTATGATGGGTCCAGAATAGCCTTGATCATGTTGGAGAACTGCTTAGCATCACTCAGCTTCTCTCTGTTCAGAACATGAATCTTCATTTGGCTCATGGTGTGTATAGCTTCAATAGGAAGTTTCTTCAGTGACACACGTTCCCAAAATGACACAGTTGATAGCCCATCCCTGTGAATCAGTAGAGAGCCATCAGCATCCACCTCTAACTTCACAATGTTGCCAAATTGCAAAGGAGTCTTCTTCTTCCTCCTTTGTTCCTTCTTCTTAATGATCCTATCATAGGCCATCTTCAGGAGCTTGATGCACTTGAGAAAGAAGTACATGTCAGCTTCACCAAGCTTGTTTCTAATCTCCCTGAAGTGCCTGGTATTTATGTAGTGGATATAAGATTCATCAAGCAATCTTACTTCATATCCACTAACCAATCGAATCTCAGCTCCTTCTTTTCCTCCCCACCTCCTTTCAATCACCAACTCATAAGTCTTTTCATCATAGTAAACATTGGAGATTGGCACAGAGGTGTGAGTACTAGCAACCATCTTTCTTTTCAAGGATTCAGTGGGCTTTACCCTAAGTTCAGGGAATACCACTTCTTCAGCTGGCTTTCTTTTCTTTTTGTCTAGGGGATTGACAAAAGATCTATCCTTTCTCATGCAGATAGATTTCAAAGACTTGAAATTGTCAGTTCTCTTGAACATCCTTAGAATGTCCTCAAACTCATATCCCCTGAACATAGCCCCATGATTTATCAATCTTAAGTTGGCTAGTTCCTTGAGATCATGGATCATTAGAGAGTTCACCAGAGCAGAGTACTATATGAAGAATTGGACCAATCCAGATATTCTCTTCACCATGAACATGTTCCAGTCACTGTCATACTTCCAGGCTATAATCTTCTGATCTGTCTTTCCTCCTGGAGTAGACACACCCTTTATCATTTCAGCAGTTGTGAGGCCTTCATGTAGTTCAAGTTGTGAAGGCTCAGCAAACCACTCAGGATATCTGTGTAGAATGGGTGCCAGGGAGTCATGATCTCCCTGACTGAGGCTCATTTGTTGAGCTGAAACTCTTGATCGTGGTTGGGTGCTTGTAATCTCTTCCTCCATTTTCTTCAACCTGTCTTTCTTTTCAAGGATCATCCTAAGGACAGCAGCCCTTAGGGAATTAGTTTTCATGTTTCCCAGTTTTCTTTTAGTAAATCCTTGAGCTGACAGATAATCCCTCATCTCCTTATCTGTCATACTGTAAGGATCGGGGAACATAGGTTGAGGAGGAGTAGTAGATGTTGCTTTAGAAGTCTTGACCTCTGAAGATTTGGGGGATTGAGCTTTTTCATACTCAGTTTCGAATGTTGGATCTAGCTGCTTGTTTAGTTTTTCTTCTTCTGCTAGCATCCCTTCATAGGTCATCCCAAATACTTCATCTGGGTCATACCCATGATCAATAAAAAATACGGCCTTTTTCATCAACTCATCAGACTTGGACGATTCATTTTTTTCAGCAACATAAGATTCTTCATTCACAGGGATTTTACTGATCACTGGCTTATCAACCATGAATCCACCTAGAATTTCACCTTCTTCTAGATCAATTACATCACCCTTCTTTTTGAGCAGAGCTTCTGCTTGTTCATGTTCTTCCAAGAATCCAGCAATAGCTGCTAGACTTCTTGGATCATCTTTCTGTTTCTTTTTGGCTGGTTCTTCTTCTACTATAGGCCTCTTTCCTTTGGCCTTTTCCTCAAGAAAGCTCCTTCTTCTAGCATATGTTTGCACGCTTGGGCCAGAAGAGGGTTCAGGCATTTCATCCTCATGTGGGGCTTCTTCAGTCTGTTCCTTTCCAGGAATGTGTACAGATACATCATCTTGTTCTTCTTCTTTCTTTTGCTGTTCACACAGCTCTCTGATCATTTCCTTCTTTCCTCAGAGAGTGAGAGAGCAGGAACTATTTGCATGCTCAACTCCTTATCAATAGGCACTGGAGATTGAGGTATGACAACAAACGGTTCAGCATCTGCACGTTTATTCACAATGAAGTCCCAGAATTCATCATCAATGATATATTCTTCAGTAGAGAATATATCTAAGTCTTTCATCATGTCACTGAACTCTTTTTCTTTAGTGTGAACTTCATTAGAAGGACTTGTGTACACTATCGTCTCCATGCTAGAAGATGTGTGCTTTGATCCACTTGGTTCTCCCTCTTTTTCAACCATAGTGAATTTCGTCTTTTTGGCTGGAGGGGAATCATCTCCACTGTCTTCAGATGATTCTTTGACATCCTCCCTTTTCCTCTTTTCTTTCATTTCATCACCTTCATCATCATTGTCTTTCTCTGCCTCCTGCTTCAATTTGACAAGCATTTCAAGTTCAGAAACTCTCTTTTTAAGAGCTTCTACTTGTCTATCAAGGTCATGGATGATGGAAGATTGTTCTTCAATAACTTCTTCTTGTTCTTCCATTACGGTTGTTTGCAGGTTCAAGGTTTCCACATGTCCACTTATTTCTTCTCTTGAGTGTTGAAGAGCAGCATTCAACATCTCAATCTCTTTGTCTTTCTCATTCTTCTCACTCTCATGTTTTTCTTTCAACTCTTTAGTTCTTTTTCTTTCTCATTCAATTCCAACAACCTGTCTTGCAGAAGAAATGATCTGTTTCTTTGCATCTTCTCAATCCTTGCAATCTTTTGAAGCAAATTGGAAATTATCTCATCTTTCTCATCAGGCTTGTTTGCTCCAGACTCATGATAACTTTCTGAATGACCAGCCTCAGATGCAATTTGCCTTACAGGCATTTTGGTGGGATGATCCTCCTCATCAGATGATGATTTGGATTTCTCAGATGAGCTGGCAGAATCACCAAACTCTTGAGGATCAACTGAAGTTGGTGATGGAACAGGTGTATGGTGAATGTGAGATGGGATAGAGTGATGAAGTGGTGAGTGTATAGGAGAGATGTAGGGTGTGGTGATGGGTTGAGTTTTGTGAGATGAAATTGGTGATCTTTGGGGTAATGGTAACGGTGAATGAATGGATGATGATGCAACAGTGGTTTCGTGCATAGAAGGTTCAGTGTGAAGATCACCACCTACATCAACCTGTGGTGACACTGACCTCTGTCTATCCTCTGCAATTGCTGATTGTTCTTCTTCATCAACATGCTCATCATGAGGTGCTTCAATTTCTTGTACTCCTCCCTGATCGATCTGTTACTGCATCCAAGGCAACAGAGGGAAGAAAGTACCACTATAAAAGTTCCTCGGATCTCGTTTTGTGATGTACCTATAGGACTTGGCATTATAGTGAGGGATGTCCATCACTGGTCCTATGGGTGCAAGATCAGGAAATGCTTCATTTATGAGGCACTGTATAAATCTGGGGTACATCAAAAACATATGCCTCCTACCCTCCTGTGTGTTAGAGACCATTCCATTGAATACATAAGCAGACATGTTGAAAGGAAAGTTAGCGCATAAAGCACAGAAGGCAGAGGAGGTTGTCACCGGAATATCATTCCATCCAGTCTTCCTCTTCGATAAGAAGTGTTGATACCTGTGTAGCAAAAATCTCCATTGCAAATCTACTAGACCTTTCATAATTTGCTTTCCTTCATAACCACCTTCATATCCAATATTGGCAAAGAAGGACATGATCTCAAAATATTCCAGTTCTATAGGGGCATCAGCATCATCTCCAAACTGTAGACACTGTCTCACAGTTTGCTCAGTGATAGCTAAGGAATGCTCATCAGTGATTCTTCCAGTTAGTGTTCTCACACCATCAACTTCAATCACTTCAGCTGTTCTCCAAAATGACCTAATAAAGGTCTCATAAATGATTCGTCTTACTGTCATGGCATAAGACACTCTTGTAGTAAGGAGAAATCTGATCATATCCCTCAGTCCTTCTGCCTCTGTTACATGAGGATCAAGATAACCGCTGACATTATGGAGCTTGCTCCATATGAGGTTTGCCATGTTACACTGCATTCAAGGCATATGAATTAGAGTGATGAATAATGCATATCAACAAATGGTTTGTCATAAATCAGCCTAATTTTATCACATTTTGACTTTTCTTGGTCAAAATGGAGTGTTCATGTATACTGTTTCATATACATTTGATCTTGTCTGATTTAGTCATACATGTTCATTTTAATGAGTTATCTCTGATTACATTGATTATTCTTTCTCAATTTCAACTCATTTTAACCATTGTGATGTCTTTTGATTTCAGCATTTTAGTATTTACATGCTCTGTTCCTACGACAAACTAAACTTGTGAAAATCCTCTGTTTGTTGAGGTTTACATGATTAGCATGTGTCTTTCTGATGAAATCGACAATGGTTCATGAACATTTGTTTGATTTTGCATGCTTTCTTTTTGACCTAGTTTCCAAAGTTCGTGTTTCTCATTTATGTCCGAAATTTAGGGTTATGAGCAATTTCAGATATTCACCTATCCTTCGATAATACTGTGGCAAAGAGTCAAAGGAGTATGAATGATGATGATTCGAACTTTGATCAGAGGTTTAGAACATGAAGAAGATGACGAAGATGAACAGTAACTTTTGGTGGCACTCATCTCACTTTGAAGTCTCTCAATTTTGAAAAGTATTAAATGACCTTTCGTTTTTGGTTTATACAGTCAATTTAATATGGATTTCAATTTTTGACAAGTTCTTAAAACAAATGCGCACATATTAAAAATTACTGTAACAAATGCGGTTGAAGAAATGTTTATCAGTATTTGTGTACTGTAGAAAATGCGGATGAACAAAATGTGTCAGCATTTGTTCACTGTAGCAAATGCGGATGAACAAAAACTTGTCAGCATTTGTTCACTGTAGCAAATGCGGATGAACAAAAACTTGTCAGCATTTGTTCACTGTAGCAAATGCGGATGAACAAAAACTTTAACTTTCATCAAATGCGGATGAGTAAACTCTGTCCGCATTTCTTCAACTTGTTCTAAATCTCGAGACTTATGCGGTAGAGTATTGTTGTCCGCATTAGTATTGCACGTGTTTCAGTCCACAAACCACTACCCGCATTGGTTGAATGCATGGGTTACCTTCACCCGCATTAACCAATACTCTTACCCGCATTAAGTTTCAAACTTAATGGTTCTGCTTTTGTTGGTTTTGGATGAATTTTCTTCAATGCTTTATGAAGTAATGTCATTGACTTTATGAAGTTTGTCAGTTTCAAGATGTGTCAGTTGCTAGATCTTATGAATTTTGACTGGTTCTGGGTCATCAATTCTTGCTTGGATTGACTTGTTCATCTGTGGTGAATCAAGTTTCCTATTGTTGACTTATCTTGGATTTTTGTGCATCAAGATGTCTGCAAGAACTGAGATACTATGGTATAACTTCTGCAACAACACAGACATATTTTCTGATTTTTGTTTTTGCAACTTGTTTTTTGTTTTTCTAATTTTTATGAAAGGAAACACCTGTACAAAATTGATCAAAATTTTAAATTACTCCCCCTAAAGTTAATATCTATAATGGATAGAAACTTTGAAGGATTTGAAAATTTTGAAAGGAAATCTTATTGTGATTTTTGTTTTCTTTATTGTACAAGAAGTAAAGTTATACCTTTCTTTGGGATCATATCAATCTTATCTTTCACAAATGCAAGCAATTGTTAGTAAAACAGACAATGTCATGAACATATTGATTGTAGGTATGTTTGTCCTCTTAAACTCATACTTGGTTAATATTCTGATGCAAATGATCTTATCATGTTTTTGAGTTGATTGGGTATTCAACATGTACCTCACACTCAAAAGCATGACAAGGTTAACCATCTGCATGCAATGTATGGTAGAACTTTCAACATCTTACAAGACCAGGATACTTAAATTTAGAAATATCATATTACTTGATCCTCATTGGGATTCTTTTAATTTTGATCCAATTATCACTTTTGATCCACATTGGAATTCTTTTCACTTCACTTTGGAAGGTGACTCTTAGGATTCTTTTGATTCATTCATTTTGAATGATCTTTATTCTGTTTGTTTCATCCAAGATGGATGTGTTCCTCATTGGGAATCTTGATGGATCTTGACATCACCACTATGTGCTTGTTTCTCCTGGTCTTTGCTTAGAAAAACAAAGGAGGAACTGATGTGAGTAAAAGAGATTAATAAGTCATCATTACCTGGGGTGTTTTGGTTACTACACACACATATTTTGACAAGTCATAACTTACACATACTATGAGATGACAACATCACAGTTGAATATAATCTTTAATTTATCACTGCATGTAGTGTCTTGTCCAAGTTGAGCCTACCAACATATCAGATAAGTCATGTCAGTCTTTAAGTTTTATAAATCAGCAAAGTGAATGATATAACAACTGTAATTATATCATTTCCCCTAGATAAACTATATACTTCTTCTTTTGATTTCTTTTGGTATTTTTGAAATATTTGAATGTTTTTGTTTGTTTTTATTTTACTCAAGATTAATCATACCAATTGATTAAACTAAGAATTCAAATCTGGTTGGATCAAATGACTTAGTGAATAAATCAGCTAATTGATTGTCAGTGTGAACTTGTATCAATTTGATTAATCCTTTTTCAGCACAATCTCTCAAAAAGTGATACTGATTTCAATATGTTTTGTTTTTGAGTGTTGAACTGGATTATTAGTAATAAAAACTACTGATGTGTTGTCAATGTAAATCGGAGTGTGCAGAAAGTTAAAACCATAATCAAGCATCTGGTTTTTTGAATCCAGAGAACTTGAGAACAGCATGCTGATGCTGCTATATACTCAGCTTCTGCTGTTGACACAGAAACATTGGTTTGTTTCTTGCACTGCCAAGATACTAGTCTAGGACCAAGAAATTGACAACCACCAGATGTGGATTTCCTGTTAAAGTTACATCCCCCATAATCACTGTCAGTGTATGCATAGAGATTGAAGTCTCCTTCCTTTGGATACCATAGTCCAAGAGCAGGTTTGCCCTTAAGATATCTGAATATCCTCTTAACTGCATTGACATGAGATTCCTTGGGATCTGCTTGATATCTAGCACACACATAAACACCAAACATAATGTCAGGCCTACTGGCTGTTAGATACATAAGTGAACCTATCATAGATCGATAGTGAGTTTGATCCACTGATTTGCCTTCAGGATCAGGTCCAATTTTCACTTTAGTATGCACAGGAGTTCTGATGGACTGACAGTCAGCAAACTTGAATTTCTCAGCATTGTTTCCACATATTTTGATTGATTGATGAAGATTCCGTCTGCTGTCTGTTGGACTTGTACTCCAAGAAAGAAAGTGAGTTCCCCCATAGCACTCATTTGAAATTTAGAATGTATGAGATTCTCAAATTCTTTACATAGAGTCTTGTTTGTTGAGCCAAAAATGATATCATCCACATATATCTGTACAAGCAACATGTCTTTTCCTTTTCCTTTTCTGAAGAGAGTCTGATCGATCTTTCCTCTCTCATATCCATTATCAAGAAGAAATGATGAAAGAGTCTCATACCACTTTCTTATTGCTTGATGAAGACCATACAAGGCTTTGTCTAGCTTGTAAACCCTGTGAGGAAAATCTGGGTCTTCAAATCCAGGTGGTTGACTCACGTAGACCTCTTCAGCAATCTTTCCATACAAAAAAGCACATTTCACATCCATTTGATAAACAGTGAAGTTCATGGATGCTGAATATGCAAGAAAGATTCTTATGGCTTCTAGTCTGGCTACAGGGGCAAATACTTCATCATAATCGATTCCTTCTTCTTGTGTGTATCCCTGAGCTACTAGTCTTGCTTTGTTTCTAATGACGATTCCCCTATCATCAGTCTTGTTCCTGTATAGCCATCTGGTGCCGATAGGGTATTGTCCTTCGGGAAGATCTACCAGCTGCCATACTTCTTGTTTCTTGAATTGCAGCAACTCTTCCTGCATTGCTTCAATCCAACTATTGTCTTGAAGAGCCTCTTTGATGTTCTTGGGTACTGTTTGACATAGAAACATGAGAACAAGCAGATGTTAGCTATGCTTGACTTGCTTCTAGTCACCCGTTCAGTTAGTTCACCAATGATGTTGTCAACCGGATGATCTTTATGTATTCTTGTGGTTGGAATTGAGTCACCATCAATGATTACATCAAGATTGGAGACATTCAGTTCATCATGGTGTGATGCAACATCTTCTTGTACTGTAGGGGAGCTATGGAAGTAATCAAAATTTGTTTCAGTTCCTGCTTCCATGTCAGCATGGATTTGATTACTCCCATCATTTGAAGTTCTTTCATTATCAACAGGAGGGATGACATGAGTTTGAGTTCTAGCTTCTTCTTGGTTTCTAGCTTCAATGGATGGCATCTCTGATGGAGAGGTATTATACTTGGACCATCCCAATTGAAGCACTTTGCTGTTGAACAACATGTCTGACAGGATCAGCTTGTAGTGGAACCTCTTCATCCATTTTCTCAGTAGAAATTGGAGGAATCATTGGAAAGTCACTCTTTCGTTCTACTAATGATGAAGGTGCAGCTGAATGTAGGTTTCCTGCATCAGTCATATGAAATTGGTCAAAAGATTTGGTAAATGAGTCAATATCAAACAACCAATCAGGACCATTAGTTGATTTGGGAAAAGAATGTTCTTTGAATTGAACATTTGTTGATTCATCAATAATGTTTAATCTGGGATTAAACACTCTATAAGCCTTTGAAACCGAAGAATAACCTACAAAGAATCCTTCATCAGACTTGGATGAAAACTTTCCCAAATGGTCACGGGTGTTTAATATTGAGACTGGACAACCAAATGATTTAAAAATCCAATAAATGGTTTTCTTTGAAAAATGAGTTCATAAGGTGTTTTGTTGCTTTCTTTAACGATCAAAGTTCTATTTTGTACAAAGCATGATGTGTTAACTGCTTCTGCCCAAAAGGTGATTGGCAGTTTAGGATCTGCTAGCATAGTACGTGCTGCTTCAATTAGTGTTCTATTTCTTCGTTCAGCTACTCCATTCTGCTGAGGAGTTCTAGCTGCACTAAATTGATGAGCTATGCCTTTGGTTGTACAAAAAGAACTCATATCTTCATTTTTGAACTCTGTCCCATTATCACTCCTAATTGTTTTGACTTTAAGATCAATTTGATTTTCAATTTTAGTGATAAAATCTTTTATTAATTGAGATGCCTCATTTTTATGAAGTAGGAAGAAGACCCATGTGAATCTAGAAAAGTCATCTATGATCACCAAACAATATTGTTTCTTTCCCATGCTCATAACATGAGTTGGGCCAAAAAGATCCATATGAAGTAGTTTCAATGGAGAATTGTTGGTGTTCACCAACTTTAGCTTGTGAGACGATTTGTGTTGTTTTCCTTTAAGGCATGCTGAACAGTGGTCAATAATGTGGAATTCTTTTTAAGGTAAACCAATTACATGATTTCCCTTAACCAGTCTGTTCATGTTTTTGAAATTTGTATGTCCCAATCATTTGTGCCAAAGTTGTGATTCATCAAAAGATGCTTTTGATAGAAGACATGTTTCTTCTTGTGGAGATGCAGAATTCAGGTTAATGACATAAGTGTTATTCTTCCTCGGTGTTTTCAATACAACCTATTCTTCAGGACTTTGAAATCCTGGTCTCAGAATGTAGCAATGAGTGTCAGTGAAGTGAGTGGAATATTTCTTGTCACAGATCTGAGATACGCAGAGAAGATTGAAGTTCAGCTGCTCGCAGTAGTTCACTCGATCAAAGCTCAGCATTTCATTTGTCACAGATCCTTCACCTGTAATTCTACCACCTTGTGAATCTCCTCCAAATGCCACAGTAGTTCCTTGAATGTGCTTAAAGTCATGAAGGAGGGAACGATCTCCAGTCATGTGTCGGGAGCATCCACTGTCCATATACCATAAAGTGTTGGACCTATATGAATGACCCTACAAGCACAGAAAGAACTAATTAGACTGTGAAACCCAAGCCATGATGGTCTTGGGCTTACCGTTTCTATCCATGATGGTAACCTGTTGGTATTTTCTTTTAAATGGTGACTTTGATGATGGAATCATGCCTGTTTTGTTTCTAACAGATGAACGGTTTATCACTTCAACTGAAGAGTCAGATGAGTATTCAAACCTTTGATCCCTGTTCCTTTTCAAAAAGTTTATTCGTTTTTTGTTATCAACCCTTGGTTGAGACTTATAAAAATCATTAGTTTGTTTGACTGTTTGATTTTTATTTCTTTTGAATCTGTTTGATTTTCTCGGGTTTCTCATCTCATCATCAGACTTAGAAACTCTGTGATGATATCGACCATTGATTTTAGTTTTCTCAGACATGGGTGGAGAGATGGGTTTGTTCAGTGGTATTCTCAGTCCCTTTTGCTTGAAGAAACACTCAGATGTATTGTGATTTGTCATGTTGCAGACAGAACAGTATTTGTTGAAATAACAGTTCTTGGTGGAGTGGTTATTCATATCACAGATTGAACAGTATTGATTATAAAAGCATTTATCTGTTCTATGATTAGACCTCTCACACACTTCACAGTACATGTGTTTGTTTCTAGCTACTGATCCTGGTGTTGCGGATTTTGTAGTTTTGACAGATTTGGAATTAGATTCATTCCTTTGTTTTGATGAGACTTTCTGATCAACCTTATTGGTAGATAGTTTCACTACACTACCGTCCTTGTTTTTCTGAGGTCGGTTATTCTTTCTTTCTCTTTTCTGAATTTCCTTTTCAAATTGGTTCACATGCTCTTTGTTGAAAATATTAAAGCCAACTCCTTGCTTTGAGTTTGAAGTTTGAGGGTTTGAGTTTGTTTTAGTTTTGGTGGCCCGATACACTTTTCTTTTGACTGATGGTGAATCAGTGTCTGATTTGCTTGAATTTTTAGGAGAGTTTATCTCATTATCAGATCTACTTTCAGTAGGTAGATTCACCCTTTTGGTTTTCATTTTCTTTTCTTGGGAAATTGCAGGGATGAATTTCACAAAAGAAACAATAGCCTTGATTGGGCTATTTGTTTTGATTACTCCCACTGTCTTGTCAGAACACTTCTTGATTTTAACTGGGTGACCTAACTTGATTTTATCCTCATTGGTTTCAATGTAAACGCTTGGTTTATTTTGAGGATTGGTGATTTGTTTTACTATTGTTTTAGGTTCAATAGTATTAGGTTCATTTTCTTGGGTGAGTGTGACAGAATTAGGCATGACAGTGTAGTTATCATTGTATGGTGGTGGACAAGAGTTATATCCAATACCAGACATGTCTTTGGGATCCTTTTAAGAATCAAGCATCTCGTGCAGCTTTACTAAAAACTATTGAAACTTTTCAAGTTTCAGTTCAGTAAGATTTAGATCAGTTTTAGACTGAGCTAGTTTTTCAGTCAGTTGCTCATTCTCAGCTGCAAGAGTGTACTTTTCACCATGCAATTTTTCAATGTAAGAGATGAGAGATTTAATTTTAATTTCAAAGCCTTTTATTTATCTCTTGAGCATCTCTGACTTGACCTTTTCTTCTTTGATTTTATCAGCCAGTTTATGATTGTGCTCTCTATATCCTTGAAGTTCATTTATGCATTTATCACTACAAAGGTTAGATTTTACCTCAGTAGGCATAGGAGTAGGTCCGTCGTTGATGTGAGCCATAAGTGCATGATTTTGAAATTGAGGCTTTACTTCCTCAGCATACATGCTCCAATCACATACTCCATCCTGCCTAATAACAAGATCATTTGCTGACGACTGATTGCTTCCATAAGCTTGATTGGTCAGTTGGGGTTGAGTCTGATGTGGTTGTTGATGATGATGAAGCTGTTGTTGATGACTGTTTGAGTGAAAGCTTGAAGGTGGTTGTGATGATGACTGCACCTGAGAAGGCCTTTGAGCATTGTAGTTTCTTCTGGGAGCATTGCATTCTCTGGAGAAGCGACCAGTCATACCACAATTGAAGCATTTCACCTTTGATTTGTCATATCCAAGCTTGGTGTTTTCATTGAGTTGAAGCTTTTTTCCTTTTCTGAAAAACTTCTTTGCTCTCATAGCAATCATGGCCATTTGCCATTGCAAGTCCATTTCCTCCACATCATCTGGATCCATTTCTTCCAGATCTTCTTGAATCAGATGAGCAGATGTAAGTCTTCCACCCAAATAGGCTTCAAAGCTGGCAACAAATGCATTGTAAGTTGCCTTTTGTTCTTCAGATTTTGTATCATCAGGAGCAGGAGTTGCGGAGAATCCTGATGTTTGAGTTGTTGAAGTTGATGTGGAAGTTGTTGATGGTCTATTGGATGGTGGTGCTGTAGTGAATCCAGTTGTTTTAGTTTGATCCCTTGAGGAGATGAAATCATCTTCTTCAGTAATGAAGGCATTTTTGACAGAGTGGTTATCTGTGGGAAACTTGTATGCTTCAATTACTCTGGGACCTCCCATCTGCTTCTTTCATCAAGTTCCAAGGCTTCAATCTTCGCTATCATGATATCCAGGGTGGTGCTTTCCAAATCGAGAGTATTCTTTAGCATGGTTACATTTTGTTTCCAATTTTCAGGGAGACTATGTAAAATTTTCTTGTTTAGATCCTTTGACTTGTAAGTTACCCCCATGATCTCTAAATCATTTACCAGCTGCACAAACCTATGCAACTGTTTAGAGATGGACTCCCCTTTGGAGTGACGAAATGTTTCATACTGATTCACCTGCTTGTCTTTGTTGATTTCAGCCACTTCATTGTTTCCTTCACACATGATTTGCGGTGCATCCCATACAGCTTTTGCAGTGCCATACTTTTCCAATCTTTTAAGTACATCCATTTTAAGTGCTTGAGTAAGTATGGAGTAGGCTTTGAGGTCAATCTTGATCTTCTTGTAGTCATCATCATCAAGAGTTAGGTCTTCAATAGGGATTCTTGAAGTCTTGTACAGTGCAGCTTGATCTGCAGATAGAGTCACTGGAATGTGTGGGCCTTTGCATATTGAGATCCAATAATAAGGATCAACACCTGTAATATAGTTCATAAATCTGATTTTCCATTGTTTAAATACAGATTTATGTTTGGGCATGGGTGGTTTCAAAGCATGCCCAAGTTCAGAATAATTAAGAGAATCCATGGTTAACAGTGTCTTTTTAACTTGTTTTAGATTTGGATTTAAGTTGGATTTATAGTTAATTAGTCCAAATGATCCAACAGGTCAAACTTAGTTCAGTAACAATGAATCTGATGATAATATATAGATTTTGGTCTTTGTTTCTGTGTTCTTGATGTCTGTGCAACCTGTACTGTTTGTTCGAAGATGTGTTCTTCGGATGAACAGTAGCAGTTAAGTATATCAGTAAGTATTCAGTAGTATTACTGAAAAGAGATGTTTGAAACCTCTAAACAGCAACTCAATCACCAGATCCATCAGGTTAATCCTAGATCTGAGCAGATCTGAGTAATAACTGAAAGCCAAAGCTCTGATACCAATTGACTGGGTTTGAGAATGATATTCTCAGTTGATGTGAATCAACAAGGATCGAATATGATGATTGAGTCAATGATTGAGTGGCGGAATCAAGCAATCAATGAACATAGAACACTTAATATACTTATAAATGCATACTTGTATTAATTAGATGAATTGTTACAAAGTAAATGCTAGGGTTTTTAGCATTCTACAGTAACAAGACAGCTAATCTGTATATTCTGATTGTCTATTCTTCGTGAAACACAAATGTTTCAGAAGTCTCAAAAGATGCAAAAAGTCACCTCACATACGAGGTTTCTAATCTATTTATAGGCTGACTAATAGCTTGTACAAAAAGACTAAACTACCCTTAGTCTAAGTCTTCATCAGCATTTGTCTGTTGTTCATCCGCATTGACTAATGCAGATGAGTACTTCATCAGCAACATTGGTGTTTGGTCATCAGCATTTGTTAATGCGGATGAACAAACACGACCGCATTTGTTGCTGATCACCCGCATTGGTTAATGCGGATGAACAAATGTCTTGTCCGCATCTTATCAACTGTCCGCATTAGTTCATGTGGAAGAACAAATGCTTTGTCCGCATTTGTTCTTGGTCTTCCGCATTGACAAATGCGGATAGCCGACACTTGTTCTTTTGTTCTTATGCAGACTTCTGTATCCGCATTTCTTCTTGGACTTGGGGAGATTTCCAGCAGAACAACCATCCACCACTTGAATTGGCATGTATGATCCTTTCAGGGTCCAACAGAATGTAAGAACTAAGCATAGAACATATTAGATTTGGATTTGGGACTGAAAATAAGTTGATTAGTAAAAGTTAGTTGCTCAAGCGTCTAAACAGTAGTCCATGCGTCCAATGGTTTAATTTTCTAAGTGTTCCCAACCGCCTAAAAGCTCAACCGCCTAAATAGTGCCCAACAGCCTAAGTGCCCATGCATCTAAGTTAGGCTCATGCGCCTGAATAGTGCCCAGCCGTCTAGAATATTGCTCAAGATGACTAAGTGTTAGGCCCAAACTTCTGAATAGTGCCCATGCACCTAAATAGGCTCATGCGTCTAAGTGAAAAGTGACCAAGTGTAAGTCCAGACGTCTGTATAGTGGCAAAACTTCTGAACAGGGCAGAAACGCCCAAATAGTGCCCATGTGCCTAGACACTTAGAATATTTTCTGAAATTTCAGGAAAAAAACAGAAAGTCTAGGATTTGACCAAGTTGGACTTATGGGCAATAATTACCCATTATAAGCATGATTATGGAATGTTTTAAGGTTATGAAATGAATGAATGATGTATGGTATGTGTAACGCGTTATCTTTTAATGATGATTAAACGTATTTATATTATATTATAAGATACGTTATATATTATGTTATTAATTTACGTAGTATGACAAACGAATGAAAGAACGCAAAGAATAACACAACAAAATGAAAGATAACAATGATGAAAAGTAAAACTTAATAAACGAAAGAATGGCTTGCAAGCAAATGAAAGGAGGTGCACGTCCATGTTGTCGTTAGCTCAACTGTGACATAGGGTCAATCATTGAGATTGACAAGGCCCTTTGGTATGCCCTAGGTGATTGGATCAGCTTCGTGCACAATGTTCATGGTTTAATTACCACAGGTCCAGCATCAGCTTCGTGCACAATGTTCGGGGTATATCAATTGGTTGAATGAATGGGACAGATGACTTGGCCTAGGTGACTGCATCATCTTCGTGCACAATGTTCATGGTTTAATTACAACAGGTCCAGCATCAGCTTCGTGCATAATGTTTGGGGTATTGTTCATCGATCCATATGAAAGTAAAAGAATGACGTAACGTACAATGAAAGAAAGAATGGAAGTAAGAAAGTAAGAAAGTAAATGAATAATGAAAAGTACGTTACGAAAGAATGAAAATGAAAGTAAGTGTGGTGGAAAATGAATGATGATGAAAGTTAAAAGTAATATTCTCTATCTATACATATGATGCATGACCGCGTATGAAAGTAAAGAAAGTTTATATCAAAAGTAAAGTATTTTATTTATAAATCTGGAACTCACTCAGCAACGCTGACTTTTATGTATTTTCCAGTTGGCAGGTAAAAGTTGCGGAGGATGGCATGGGGTAGCTACTTGGCATTTTTGGGAAGACATCCATTAGTATAATGTGGAGTCGCTGGATTGATAAACATCCGAGCACGTTCTTGACAGAAGGATAAATAACAACATAAACCAAAAGTCAATCAATAACACGAACAATAATCGAATGATTTCATTGATAAAACCTAACGATTTTAAGCTCATTACAACTTAAGAATCACGACTGTTGGCAAGGGGAGATCAAGCATGATCTCCCCTCTCATCAAGCAGCACCTAGGCCCCGGGCAGACTCCCTCTCAAACCCTTAGGTTTCTACACATTGAAACTGGTATATATAGGCTTCGGCCCATATTAGATGCGACTGGGCCCATTCGTGCGATTGGACCATGCGTATGGTTCAATTGTATGACTGGACCATGCGTATGGTTCAATCGTACGACGGGACCATTCATATGGTTCAGTCTTACGAATGCCCCAATCGCATCTCTTAGTCGCACGACTGCTCCATTAGCATGGCTCAGTCGTACGACTGAGTCTCATTCGCATATGCTCCTACGAATGACCCAGTTTCATGTGTTTACAAGGTGTATAACATTAAGCCTAGACTATTCGTCAAGCAACGGACACACTATATATGACAATATATGCTCCAACAAATTCCCCCTTGGACGTTGTTTGCGAATAGTAGATAACACCTCTTACAATCTTCAGTCAATCTTTGCTCTGGTTTCCAATAGAATCAAACGAACAACCATATTAGCCAACGTTGCCGATCCGTCAGGTTACTACAGTATCCCTGAAAATGAATTTAGGCATAATAGCTTTCGTTTACTTTGCAGAACACCATCATAGCAGCAAGATTCCCCATATGACTGATTTTTCCAGATAATGACATGAATAGTTTTCCATTGCTTCAATCTTCACACAGGCTAATCTGATTAACATTAACACCTGTAGAAATTCCCCCTCACATTTAGCATATCCCAATATATAAACATTGTGCTCTCCTGGTGTCTGTATACGGTGTATTGGGCGAAAGGTTGAAGGTTCCAATCCACAGCTGAGAATATCAAACAAATCAGCATTCACGTAGATTCATCATCAGAAACCTGCTCACATCATCATCTTTCTGATTGCGTCTTAACTAAGATAATCACGGATTCCCTCCACGAAGAAGAATCCTCTCTGTGCGGTAATAAATAGTACTTGGTTGGCCCATAAATAGTCAGATGCTCTTGACTACCCCACAAAGTCAGCACCGACTGCTGACATCTTCTCTTCTCTCTTTCATGTTCTAACAACATTCACCTATTCTGGAAGTCCAACGAATAATGGGGTATCCATCGAACCTGTTTGACATAAGAACCTCAGGGTGAATGTGCTTTGCTCATCCTCAACTCTTGCATAGACTCTCCAGGAGAATCTTCACTATTGAACCGAAAATGAACCGAAAATGACCCGATAATTTTCCCGAAAAATTTTACTTTACCAAACTTTTTCAGAAGGCTTCCCGACTGATAAAAATGGTTTAGGGAAAAATTCGTGCAAGAAGCTGTTCCAGACTCCTTTTTTTTGGTCTGGAACACCTTTCATTCGTATGACATGGAGTACACTGATCACAGTCATGTGAATGAATTATACGAATGATATCTTCGTGCGACTGAACATAAGACTGGACATAAGACTGGCCCAGTCGTACGACTCACATAAGACTGGTCCAGTCGCATGGTCCAGTCGCACGACTAGTCCATTCGCATGGTCCATTCGCACGAATGGTCCATTAGCATGGTCCAGTCGCACGAATGGTCGATTAGAATGGTCCATTAGCATGGTCCAGTCGCACGACTGGTCCATTCGCATGGTCCAGTCGCATGAACGGGTCTGCACGTAGGTTTTCAGATCTGCAGCCGCCAAGGCTGCCAAAAACCCTAATCCGACGAATTTTACATGATTCGAACCAAAATAGACATCATCAGATTCGCAAGGGTGATCAGAACATGATTTCGACTTCGATTTTAACATAGAAACAACACATGCCACGAGATCTGAGCAGAACACGAAGAACACGAAGTGTGTTTAACGTCAAAGAACTGAAATAGAGCCAGAGATCAAGAGCTCGGGTTGATAGAATGATGGTTAGATCATTCTAGCAGTAACCGGCTCTAATACCAATTGTGGAGTCGCTGGATCGATATACATCCGAGCACGTTCTTGATGGAAGGATAAATAACAACATAAACCCAAAGTCAATCAATAACACGAACAATAATCGAATGATTTCATTGATAAAACCTAACGATTTTAAGCTCGTTACAACTTAAGAATCAAGACTATTGGCAAGGGGAGATCGAGCATGATCTCCCCTCTCATCCGGCAGCACCTAGGCCCCGGGCAGACTCCCTCTCAAACCCTTAGGTTTCTACACATTGAAACTGGTATATATAGGCTTCAGCCCATATTAGATGCGACTGGGCCCATTCGTGCGATTGGACCATGCGTATGGTTCAATTGTACGACCGGACCATGCGTATGGTTCAATCGTACGACTGGACCATTCTTATGGTTCAGTCTTACGAATGCCCCAATCGCATCTCTCAGTCGCACGACTGGTCCATTTGCATGGTTCAGTCGTATGACTGAGTCTCATTCGCATATGCTCCTGCGAATGACCCAGTTTCATGTGTTTACAAGGTGTATAACATTAAGCCTAGACTATTCGTCAAGCAACGGACACACTATATATGACAATATATGCTCCAACAAATTCCCTCTTGGACGTTGTTTGCGAAGTAGATAACACCTCTTACAATCTTCAGTCAATCTTTGCTTTGGTTTCCAATAGAATCAAACGAACAACCATATTAGCCAACGTTGCCGATCCATCAGGTTACTACAGTATCCCTGAAAATGAATATCGCTTGTCAGCATCAGTCCCTGTTGAATCGGTTCTATCCATTGATTTCTGGTTCCACCCTAGGATTCTTCCTTCAGTCCGAAAAGCCAAGCCACTGATGCTACTGCTGCAGGCACAATAGTTTTCGTTTACTTTGCAGAACACCATCATAGCAGCAAGATTCCCCATATGACTGATTTTTCTAGATAACAGTTTTCCATTGCTTCAATCTTCACACAGGCTAATCTGATTAACATTAACACCTGCAGAAATGTTAGTCCTCTTAAAAGATTAACATTAGTCTTATTTTACAATTTTGTCTTAGTATAGGGACTAAAGTTGTAAATAGATAGTCTTTTTCTTTGTTCATAGTATATATAGCTTAGACTAGAGTATATTTCAGGGTAGTATCATTTTGTACTGCTTTCTAGCTCTTGTAATCATCTTTGCTATCAATGAACTCTGAGTTTTATTGATATTGCTTGATTTGATTACAATTGTTTGTATTTCTTTGAATTGTTCATATAATTTGTTAAAGATTGCTCTAATTGATCCTATCAATTGGTATCAGAGCTTTCGGTTGAGTGTTTTTGAAGGTTCTGTCGAAGATAGAAACTTTAAAATTCCACTGAAATCTGTAATAGATTGACAATTCAATTGAAATATTGTGAATCAGAGTTGTGTTTCATCATCAGAAACATGATTTGAATCACAAATTGCAGTTTATCTCATCAAAATTGAGTGAATTAGAGAAAAAGTGTTCGAAAAGTGTTCTTGAGTTTACAAACTGAGAATTCAGAAATTGAGTGAAAATTGTTGATAATTACAGAAATTGATGTTAGAAGATTGATTATCGACATTATAATGAACTAATTGCAAAGTTTCAGTTCAATTCATCAACAATTGAAGGATTTCGAAATTTCAGAGTTCGTTACATTCATAAGAACATGATGAATGTGTCGTATTAGGGCTGGAAAATACTGAAATTTGCCTAAGTGTTTAGGCGTTTGAGAACTGTTTAGACTTTTCTCAACTGTTCAGACTTTTTACCCCCTAGGCGTATAAACACTGTGTGGACTTATAACCACTGTGTGAACTTTTCACTTGTTTGGGAATACCACCACTGTGTGGAAGTATAAGCACTGTGTGGACGTATAATTACTGTGCGAGAGTTTCTACTGTGAAGGCGTTTCACTACTGTTTGGACTTCTAACACTTGTGTTAAAAATTTTCTAAGGCAATCCCTTAGACTTATCAGCTGTTGGGGCGTTTCATACTGTTGGGACTTATCACCACTGTTGGGACTTATTACCACTGTTCAGACTTATCATCATCGACACTTAGAAATTTTTTTTCAAAAATTCAAAAATCCAAAAATATTTTTTTTAATCTTTTCTTAAATTCAAAACTTAGAAAAACAACAAAAATATAAGAATGGCAAAATCAGAAGATTCTAAAAACAGAGTTCCAAAACTTAAAAACAGAGCTGATTTTAAAAATTGGTCTCTTAGACTGAAACATCACTTGAATTCCATAGATACTGATCTTTGGAAATCAATTGAAAAGGGACCTTACATTCCTGTGACTACTGATGGTCCAGACAGAGGCTTTGTGTATACAAAAGATACACAAGAACCATATCCAGAAGATAACCTACATGGAGAAGACTTGAAGAAGGTGAAAAATGATGTCAAAGCTTATTCTCTCATGTGTAAAGGGCTACCTTTGGAAGTACTATCCAGACTTGAAAACTATCAAACTGGATATACAATGTACAAAGCACTGAAGGTTATCTGTGAAGGAGGGAAAGAAATTCAAGATCTGAAAAAGCAAAAACTGAAAAGGCAATTGGAACTATTTGAGCACATCTCAGGAGAAATAATAAATCAGATGATGAACAGGTTTGTGCAACTCACTACAGAAATGTCTACTCTGGGAATCAAGAATGATCTTGAAGACTTGAATAACAGACTTCTAAATGCACTACCATCATCATGGAAACAGACTGTTACTTTGTTGAAACATACTGAAAAGTTCCCAATGGATCTTGATCTTCTTATTGCTAAGATTGAATCTATTGAGATTGATGAAAGCTCTAGAAACAATGATAGACATGCATCAACATCTCAATATAAGTATGTTGCTTCTCTAGCAAATACTGTAGAAAATGCCTTTCTTGCAAAAGATCAAATATCTCTTGAAGATGAAGGTGATTTATGTGTGGGAGCAGGATTCTTAACCAGTACACTTGCTTACTCTACTCAACCACAACCAAAGTCTCCTCCTAAAGCTCAAATGCCTAAATCTTCAACTGAGATGCCATCCTCCTCAAACTCTCCCAATCCAAGCAAAGTGAAAGATGTGATTAACATTCTTTTACAAGATGAAGAGTCAAAAACTGCTTTCACAGCTTTCATGGCAAGCTTCCAAGCTTATCAAGGCAGTCATCTGACTCAAGTGGAGCTAGTTCTACGAGATTTGTTTGAAATGGATCCTAATGATGTAGAAGAAATGGATCTTAACAGGCAAATGGTCATGATAGCTTACAGGACATAAAAGCACTCTTATGCTAACAGAAATTACAAACCCAGTGCAAACAAAACTGTTGCGTTTGATAAATCAAAATCAAGATGCTTTAACTGTAACAGCTATGGTCATTTTTCAAGAGAATGTAAAGCTCCAAGAAACCAAGAAGGAAATGGTCAAGGCAGCTTAAATGGCCAGAGTTATCAGCAACAGGCTAAAAAGACATTCCAAAAGCCATACCAAAGCCTACCTATGCCAGAACCCAAAGAAGAAAAGAATAGTGAGGAATCAAAGAAGGCACTGGTTGTAAACATCAAAGATGGTTATGACTGGAGTGCATATGCAGAACAGTTTACTGCTGATCTCACTGCTAATCTGGCTCTAGTTGCTGAAGTTGATGACAAAGACTGGTCTGAAGAGAAAGATCCTAAGAGAAATGATGATTCTGATCAAGAAGAAGAGCATGACTGGAGCAACAATCAGATCCAAAAGTTACCACTGAAGAAGTTGCGCTTATGGCTCAATCAGAACAACCAAAGGTTGTTACCTCATCTTTTGATACTGAATCTTCAAACTCTTATCCTGAAATACTAGTGGAAGTGAGAGAGAAAATGTGCACAAAAGCATGTTTTGAACAAGTTGAACACTACAGAACATACTCATTCAAAATATGTGACAAGCTCAAACAAGAAGAATCAAAGCACAATAAGCTAAAATCAGATCACAAAATTGCTGATGAAAAGATCATATCTCTTCAAGCTTCATGGAACAAAACTCTTAAAGAACTTGAACTTGTAAAGAAACAACTTGAAGAGATGAACAAAACACTCAAACAAGAAAAATTGGCACATGCAGCAACCCAAATAGATTTAGCCAAAGTTAAAAGCTCAAAGAAAATTGTTGAGCAACTGGTGAATGGAAGAAATGACAAAGATAAAACAGGACTAGGATTCACACATGAACCTATGCCTGAATCAATCTCAAACACACTACCTGAAAATTTCAACACACATGATCATTCACCTGAAAACAAAGCAAAGCTTAAAGAGTTTCAAGATCAGAAGAACTTTAAAAAGAAAAATGTTGAAGTTTATGAAGAAACTGACTCAGAAAAGATCAAAAATGTTCATCCAATCAAAGTCAAATCTTATGAACCTCAACAAATGCAAAAGAAGCTATTTGTACCAAAAAGTGAAACTGTTATTGAACAGAATGAACAAAACCGTGAAAAATCAACTGATGTCAATAACAAACTGAATGGAAAATGTGAAGAGGTTAAAACAAATAATACTTTTTCTGATGATTCAAGTTCAAATGAACTAAATGAAGATAAAGAGTGTCAAAAAGAATCTTCTCAAGATTCAATTAAAAACTCAAATCAAGAAAACATCATCAAGTGTAAGAAATCAAAGAAGAAGACAAGCTGCTAAAGCTAAGAAAGCCAAACCAATCAATCAGTCACAGAACAATACTCAAATTAAACCTGTGAAGTTTGTGTCTGCAGGAACTTTTGACATGAACACAAATACAAAAATGACACCTAAACCCAAAATCAAATCTAACTCTGATCTGAAAACAAGTTCAGATCCTAAGACTTCCGCTGTGCATAAAAGATTTGAATCAAAAGAGTCAAAGAATTGTGTTCAAGTTCAAAAGAAAAATCCTAAAAATCAAATGACCAAATTTACATCAAAGAAACAACAGAATAATCTGCCTAACCCTAAATTCAAACAAGAATCAAATGTTGCTTCTACTTCAAGGGTTAACAAAATGTTGTTTAAACATTCTGAAAAGTATTGTGATATCTGTGACATGTACAATCATGACATTTCAGAATGTTACTTTAACAAGTATTGCTACATATGTGATATGACAAATCACACAACAGCTGAGTGTTACTTTAACAAATACTGTGCTTTGTGTGATGAAAGAAATCATAATACAAATGATTGTTACTTCAGGAAGAACTCTACAAGGAAGGAATTCAGTAATCAAGGATTTGTAAACTCACATTTTAAATGAAATCAGAATATTGGATTTAAATTTTCACAACAACAACCTTCCTTAGGTTTGAGATCTTTCAGAAGAAACAATTCAGATTATGATAATCAACATTTTGTAAAATCACAGCAATATAATCAAGAAAAGTTTATTCCACGATCTGTGAGAATAAACAAAGGAACATTCTTAAATGCTTCATATAAGAATTCAAGATTTCTTGATGATGAACTTGAAAACAGATACAATGCTTTGAAATCAAAATCATAAAGAGATAATCAACATGTTTTCAAACAAGGATTTGAAAATCCAAAATTTTCAAAGAAACCTGATGTCAACAAACTTCATTTTAAGCAATTTACAATTGTTGACAAGTTTGGCAAGCCCAAGACCATCTCGGCTTGGGTTACTAACTCACCTTAAATGTTTTTTTTAATGCAGGTACGCCCGCAAAGACCAATCAACTCATGGTATGTTGACAGTGGGTGTAGCCGGCATATGACAGGCAATCAAGCCTTGTTACAAGATTTTAAGTTAAAAGATGGTACTCATGTTGATTTTGGAGGTGATGCAGGTGGAAAGATAACAGGAGAGGGAATAGTGTCCAATGGGATTATCAGTTTTGATAAAGTCAACTTCTGTTCGCAGTTGAACTTTAATCTTCTAAGTGTATCCCAAATTTGTGACAAATCTTATTCTGTTCTTTTTGATGAATCTCACTGTTATGTCTTGAAACCAGGTTTTCAGATTAGCAATGACTGGGTGATAGTTAAAGCTGCACGGGATAGAGATGTATACAAACTGGATATGTCTCAAGTGGATCCTGCAACAGAAACAACTTGCTTGATTGCTAAAGCATCAAATGATGAAAGCCAGCTTTGGCATAGACGACTCGGTCATTCAAACTTCAAAAACATGAACAAGCTTGTAGCAGGAAATCATGTTATTGGACTTCCTTCCAAGAAGTTTTCAACAACTGATCATTGCTCAGCATGTCTGAAGGGAAAACAACATAGAGCGCCTTATAAGTCCAAGCTGATAAACTCAAACACCAAACCACTCCAGATGTTACATATGAACCTTTTTGGACCAACTAATGTTAGGAGTATTGGTCGAAAATCATATTGTTTAGTCATCATAGATGATTATACAAGATTTTCATGGGTTTTCTTTCTTCATGCTAAATCTGAAACTGCAGATCTTCTAAAAGAATTCATTAATAAAGTTGAAAATCAGCTTGAACAAAAAGTAAAGATAATAAGAAGTGATAATGGAACTGAATTTAAAAATGCTAACATTGATTTGTTTTGTGCAGAAAAAGGAATAGTTCATCAGTTCAGTGCTCCCAGAACTCCACAACAAAATAGTGTTGCTGAAAGGAAGAACAGAACTCTGATTGAAGCTGCCCGGTCTATGTTAGCTGATGCCAAAATTCCAATCACTTTCTGGGACGAAGCGATATCAACAGCCTGTTTTGTTCAGAATAGAATCTTACTTGTTAAAAATAAAAAGAAAATTCCATATGAGTTAATGTTTGACAGGAAACCAAACATAAATTTTCTAAAAGCATTTGGTTGTCCAGTTATGATTCTAAACCCAAGTGATCATTTAGGAAAATTTGAAGAAAAAGCTGATAATGGATTTTTCGTTGGATATTCATCAGTTTCCAAAGCCTATCGAGTTTATAACTCTAGGACAAATACTATTAATGAAACATTCAACGTTAAATTTCTGGAAAATTCTTTTCCATCAGTTTCAAATGGTCCTGCATGGTTATTTGATATAGATTCTTTATCAAACTCATTTCAATCTAACTTGTTTAATCAATCTGATGATTTTACAGGTAAGAAGAACTCAAGAGGAGATCTTAGATCTTTCAATGATGATTCAGATTCTGATGATTCAGATGATGCTCGCCCAGATTATCCATTCTTCTCATTTGTCAAAGATTCAACAATCAAATTCAATGACAATGTTCATGCTTCTTCAGCTTCAGATCATTCAGTTTCAGTAGATCAAGAAGAATCACAACCTATTCCTAATGATGGTATAGAAATTGGACAACCTTAGTCTAGCACATATTCTATCTCTGGAGATGCAATTGATCATAGTAACCTTGATTACTTTATCAATTCACCGACTCATGTTCCAAATTTAACTCCACATTCTTCTACCTTATTGCAACAGCTATCCAATCTGAACTGTTGGAGCATATATAGTCATATATAGTGTGCCCGTCGCATGACGAATAGTCTAGGCTTAATGTTATACACCTTGTAAACACATGAAACTGGGTCATTCGCAGGAGCATATGCGAACGAGACTCAGTCGTACGACTGAGCCATGCTAATGGACCAGTCATGCGACTGAGAGATGCGATTGGGTCATTCGTAAGACTGAGCCATAAGAATGGTCCAGTCGTACGATTGAACCATACGTATGGTCCAATCGCACGAATGGGCCCAGTCGCATCTAATATGGGCCGAGGCCTATATATACCAGTTTCAATGTGTAGAAACCTAAGGGTTTTAATAGGGCTCCTGGCGCCCAGGTGCTGCCGGATGAGAGGGGAGATCATGCTCGATCTCCCCTTGCCAAAAGTCTTGATTCTTAAGTTGTAACGAGCTTAAAATCGTTATGTTTTATCAATAAAATCATTCGATTATTGTTCGTGTTATTGATTATCTTTTGGTTTTTATCCTTCCGTCAAGAACACGCTCGGATGTTCATCGATCCAGTGATTTCACATGAACCAAATAAATCTGGATGTTAATGTTCAAGGAACTGAGATACCGACATCTCGTATCCACAAGAACCATCCAACATCACAGATTATTGGTCCTCTGAATGAAAGAACTACTAGGAGTAAATCTAAACATGAAAATGTTTGTTTATACTCTTGTTTTCTTTCACAGATTGTTCCTAAAAACGTCACCGAGGCGTTACAGGACTGTTAGATCTAGATTGTATAGGGCTAGATCATTTTTGTATAAGCTTAGTACTTGAAAATCAAGTCTTGTAATTAATATTTGTAACAGTCAAAATATATATATATATATGTGCTTTGAATCTATAGGATAACCCCATATATATGTGTTGATTTGTGACTTGACAGGGAAAAACAATTTACTTGGACGGATTCATGGAATTGACCAAGTGTAAGAAACATCTACGGATGAACAATTTTGTTAATCCGTAGATATGTTTCTTACAAGACAAAATGACCAAGTTGTTGGTACACATGTCCCCAGTTCTAGTCTAGTGAGCTCAAATGTAATAGACTTCTATCTTGTAATACATATGTAATGTTCAATCAATCTAATGAGAATCTCTTCTTTATATGGTTGTTGATTATATAATGTTGTATCTAATTATATTATTAGTTGTTACACGCATAATATGACCATGTTATATAGGTTTACAGTTGTGAGACACAGTTCTGAATCATTAAAGGTTCAAGAATGTGTTTGACTAAGAATCTTATTCAGTCGCACGACTGAACCATGCGAATGGTTCAATCGCACGGTTGAACTAGGAGATTGAGTCAATCGCACGGTTGAGTCATCAGACTGACTCAAGCGTACGAATGAATCAATCGTATTACTCAATCGCACGACTGATCTAGTCGCAAGGCTCAGTCGCATGAATGAGATCTGTAACCTATAAATACCACCTAGTTCGTGGAAAAACGGAACACTTTGAATATTCATAACCCTAGTCGACCCAGAGCACCCTGTTCGTCTATTCCAACTTCACAGAACGTTCCTGATCATTGCTAATCAATTCTTAACGTTTTCTAATCGTTAGTTTTGATCCGGATTACGTTCTCCCTGATTGGATCGCCAATCAAATAGGATTCCGCACTATTTGATCTGGTATAACTTAGAATCAGTTAGTACTCCGTACGTAAACGGTCCTAATAAGTGGTATCAGAGCCTAGGCTCTTGATTCTTCGTTGATTCAATCGTTTTTGTGAAAAAGTCTACGTTTTTACGCTAAAAGATCCTATCTTTCTGCTAAAAATCGAGTCTTTACGTGTGAAGTTTCTGAAAAATCAGTGTTTTTCGAGTTTCAGCCGTCTAGGGTGCAAATACTTGCGTTCTAGGTCAAAGTGTTCAAAAATCGTGTTTACAGCCGACCCAGTCGCATGATTATCTCAATCGTACGACTGAACCCATTCGCCCAGGTCTTTCGCACGTTTGAGTCAGTCGCCAGTCCATTCACCCGATTGAGTCAGTCGTTCAGCCAATCGCCCGATTGAGTCAATCGCCAACTCCAGTCGCCCAGCTGAGTCGTTCGGTCTGTTCAGTCGCCTAAGTATCTCAGTCGCCTGGTCAATCGTCCGTTTGAGTCCAATCGCGTACAGCTAGTGTCAGTCGCATCCTAGTCGCACAGCCCAATCGCATTAGCAGTTTAATTCACAAGTTAAATTAATAAAAGAATGGACTCAGAAAATTATGCCATGTCAGCTGGAAAGGATTCGAGGATACAGAACTTGTTGTTACTGGAGAATGAGATAGGAAACCATAACAAGCCACCCAAACTATTGACTATAGAGGATTTTCCACAATGGAGACAACGTTTTGAGATTTATCTTAATGGTGTGGATACTAACTTATGGAACTCTATTGAGGTTGGTTATAAAATACCCGTGGGAGCTGATGGTGTTCCTTTGACTTTGAGTGGACTCACTGATACACAGAAGGTTGCCTACAATGCAGAGAAGAAGGCATATGCTATTTTGACTCAGTCCATTCCCAAGCCCATTTTTCACCAATACTCAGAGCACAAGCAAAGTAAAAAACTGATGGAAGTTCTTGAGAAGAGGTATGATGGAAATGCTAATTTAGAGGCACTGAAAGGTAAAGCGTTGAAGAAGGAGTTTGATAACTTCTCAGCAATCGGGAATGAAAGCTTGGATGAAATCATCGATCGTTTCTATCATCTGATGAGTGAACTTCACACTCATGGTATTAAGACGTCAATGGAAGACAAAGTCTCAAGCTTGGCAGATGGTCTACCTGAAAAATGGGATTCATTCATTTCCACTCTGCGATTCAACTCAGTTTTAGAAACCTTGGATATAAATGACTTTATTCTAAAACTAAAAGAGGAAGAAGTACGCCACAAGTACAAGGCAAAGAAGGGTTCTTATGCTCAAGATCCCTCACTCTACAATGTCACTCCTACTTCCACCCCTGCTGCAAAGTCATCTGGTGCACCTCTGCAAACAGCCTTCGTGTCCAATGCATCCCCAACTGCTGAACAAGGCTCATCATCTGCAAATGAGTCTCATGGTGCATCTGGAGTTATTCAAAGTCCCATTGTTACTCAGTCTGCAAAGTTGACGACAGAAAATCTGGGTAAAGTAACAGTGGAGGTTGCTAAAGAGCACATGGACCTACTTGCTGCTGTTGTGCACTCTTATGATGGTTTGGTGGCGGGCAAGATTGGTAATTGCCACCTTGCTGATGAAGATTACGAGCAAGTAGATGAGAATGAGCTGGAAAGAATGGACATTATGTGGGCTCTTGCAAGTGCTGTCCGAAGAGCCAAGAAATTTGTGAAGAAGACAGGGCAAAATATCGTGGCTACTAAAGATACAACCTTTGGTTTTGACAAGTCTAAAGTCACGTGCTTCAATTGTGGTGAAAAGGGCCACTTTAATAGAGAGTGTTCAAAGCCTAAGAAGACTGGGAACGGGAATCCCTTTTCCTCGTTCAACAGGCAAGATAAAGACAAGAAACCAACGTCCACGGTAAGTGATTCTAAAGCTATGGTAGCACAAGGAGATGAAGGACAAGACTGGTCCTTTCGATTCGTGTCTGATGAAGCTAACATAGCGTCTGTGGAGGACTTGAACGAAGACTCAGCAAGTGAAGGGGAAAGCTCAGCTGAGGTTGATACTGCTGATTTGGAAGAGACGTTTGATGCTGTTGATGAAATTGTCCAGAATGAGTTGAATTCAGAATCTGAAACTCAATCTACGTCTCAGGATGCTTTCATGGCTGGAACGTCAACATCTACACAGGTACAATCTAAAGATGAATTATTTGATAAACATGCTTGTGTTGAATGTGATAAATTTAGGGAAAGCATTGATCTAAAATTTGCTAGGTTGTTAGAACACAACGATAACTTAGTAAATGACTTAAAACTGTGCTCAGAAGCTAATCGTGTCTTAAAACAAAATGAGAGCAGTTATAAGGAGAAGTTAGATGCGTTGCAGAAGCAACTAAAGGAAACTGAAGTTGTTGTCTTTAACCAAGAAAATGACATTAAATACTACTTAAAGACCATTGAGGAGACTAAAAAGGACAAAGCTGTTTTACAAGTAGAAAATGAGTCTTTGAAACAAAAACTACATAGTTTAGCGAGTTCTTCGCACATTTTGAAAAACTTGGTTAAAGAACGCAACAATGGGGAGGGATTGGGTTACAAGGTAGTTCCACCACCACATGAGATCCTTTTGAACACAAAACAACATCCAATTAATAACAATCCAATTAAGGATCATGTGGTGACAACTCCTCTGGTTCGTGATCCGGACACAGCAGTTAAGCCTGCTTCTCCGGATAATGATCAGAAAACCTTACCATCAAGCAAGGTTAATGATGAGAAACGGGTGGAAGCAAATGTCCAAACATCTCTTAGTTTGGAGTCAAAATCAAATATAACACAAACCAATATATCTAAAATCACTCAAGTTAAATCAGTTAAAAGGGATAATTTTCAATCTCCAAGACAAATTGCTCAAAACATTAAACAAGTTAAGTTTGTTAAAGAGGGTAAATGTCCAAAGACTGAGACCAAAAGGCCCATTCCTGAGGTTTATTCACCGCCCCACAAGAGATCTCCTAGCCCTGACAAATGGAGATCCTGCTATACTTGTGGTCAGCGCGGTCATATTTCGACTAACTGTCCTCGCTATCAGACACCAAGAACTAAGATTGAGATACACGACAAAGTCAAAATAGATTCAAAACAGCGTTCTAAGACTCCAGTTAGATCAAAAACCCCTATTAGGTCTAAAACACCTTCTAGGTCTTTTTCGTCTCCACCACGTCAAAGGCAAAACAGACAAGTCTCTGACAAGTCCGTGATGCCAGAGGTAAAACCTGTTTCTGAATCTAAAACATATGCTCAAACTATAAATCAGTCTAAGGTTTACCACAAACAATCTTTTCACAAGGATGGTTTATGGAAAGCCAAGACAGCTGGTGTGTCTGAAAGCAAGGATAATCTGAAAGTTGAGATTCCACCCACTGATAAAGGACAGTGGGTTGAATTCATGATGGTTGATTCCTCTGGGAAACCCAAGCCAGTCAAGGCTTGGGTCCCCCTCCTTAACTGATGATTTTCTCATATGTGCAGGTTGTCCGCTATAGTGCGTCTACAAATACATGGATCGTAGATAGCGGAGCATCCAGGCACATGACGGGAAACAAGTCTCTCCTTTTCAATGTCAAACAAATTAAAGGGGGACACGTTTCATTTGCTGGTAACAAAGGAGGATACATTACTGCTCAAGGCGAAGTAGGTAATGAGAAGGTAAAGTTTGATAAAGTAAATTTTGTTCAACAACTAGAAAACAATTTACTTTCAGTGTCTCAGATATGTGACAAGGGCTTCAAAGTTATGTTTGACAACCGAAAATGTTACATACTAAAAAAGGAGATGGAGATTCCAGAGAAGTAGGTTTTGATGCCTGCATCCAGGTACAATGATTTATATGTATTGGATATGTCTAATGCTTCTACCTCTGAGTCTACAGCTCAATGTTTTCTATCAAAAGCGACAGAGAAGGAATCCATCTCATGGCACAGAAGGATGGGACACATCAATCACAGGAAGATGAACCATCTGGTTCACAACAACCTAGTTGAAGGAGTTACAGTCAAGAACTTCCAACTTCCTGATTTTTGTGTCTCATGCAAGAAGGGAAAGCAAACCAGGAAATCTCACAAGACCAAGCACGTCAACTCAATTGAGATGCCTCTGGAGTTACTTCACATGGATCTCTTTGGTCCAGTCAACACAAAGAGTATAGCAGGAGACTGGTACTGCTTTGTAGTCACAGATGACTACTCAAGATTCACCTGGGTGATGTTTCTGAAAGCTAAATCAGAAACATTTGAATCATTCAAGGTGCTCGTCACGACATTGGAGTCACTCTACAACCTGAAGGTGAGGAAAATTCGTTCTGACAATGGCACAGAGTTCAAAAATCAGTGGATGGATGCTTTCTGCAAAGAAAAGGGGATTGTTCATCAGTTCACTTCAGCATACACGCCACAGATGAATGGAGTTGCAGAACGAAAGAATCGGAGCTTAATTGAGACTGCACGAACCATGTTAGCGGATTCAAAGCTCCCAGTTCAATTCTGGAATGAGGCGGTTGCAAATGCCTGCTACATGCTTAATCATGTGTTAGTAGTCAAAAGGCATGGCAAAACTTGTTATGAGCTACTTCAGAAGAGAAAGCCAAATTTGGAGTATCTGGAACCATTTGGAGCTCCATGTACATTGCTGAAGAAGACTCAGGATGGCAAGTTCAGCGAGAAAGCTGATCAAGGAATATTCTTAGGATACAGCATCCCAGACAAGCGAGTTTACAATAACTCGACAGGTCAGGTAGAGGTGTGGTGCAATGTGGATGTTCAGAGATACATCACCCCTCCTGCTGGAAAAGGTCCATCATCATTCTTTGATTATGATGGCTTTTTCAAATCCTTCAATCTTCGACAATTTGATTCAAAGGATGAGGTTGCTACCCAGATGATGTATGATGTTCTTAACTCACCGAATCTGGATTCAAGCAACATCACACCTACTGATGGTGCCTCAAGTTCCTCAACTCCTGCTCATGACGAGAGTGATGATTCATCAGGTGATGACGAAGCAGCTGATTCTAACCCTGAGCCTACAGCTAATCAACAAGGTGAGTCATCAGCTGCTGAACCAGCTGTGGGAAATCCGGATACTGAACCAGTAGTCACCAATCTGGATTCTGATGTTGTGGTTCCTACCACACCAATGACTAGAATCAGTGTAAATCATCCCCCCACGTCTATCATTGGGGATATTCAATCCGGTGTGCAGACAAGAAATCAGCTGTACTCTGCTGATTATGCTGCAGTCATGGAGAAGGGTTATGTCAATGACGGGGCTTTCTCATGTTTTGTTTCACAAATCGAGCCTAAATACGTCTGTGACGCCCTGAAAGATGAGGCCTGGGTAAATGCCATGCAAGAAGAGCTACTCCAGTTCAAGAAACTTGGAGTCTGGACACTAGTTGACAGGCCGAAAGGAGTCAAGGTAATTGGTACCAAATGGGTACTAAAGTGCAAGAAGGATGACCAGGGTGTTGTTATCAAAACAAGGCACGGTTGGTTGTTCAAGGCTTCAGACAAGTCGAAGGAATCGACTACAATGAAGTCTTTGCTCACGTAGCTAGAATGGAAGCTATACGTATCTTTCTAGCCTACGCCTCTTACATGTAGATCAAAGTTTATCAACTAGATGTTAAGAGTGCATTCTTGCATGGGGAAATCCGTGAAGAAGTATATGTCAGTCAACCCGAAGGATTCGAAGATCCTTATCATCGGGACAGAGTCTACAAGTTAGACAAGGCTCTGTATGGGCTACATCAGGCTCCTCGAGCTTGGTATGAAAAGCTCTCCACCCATCTGCTGAAGCATGGTTTTCGCAGGGGTGTAATTGACTGTACATTGTTCATCAAAGAAAAGGATGGTGACTTGCTTATGGTGCAAATCTATGTGGATGACATCATCTTTGGATCTAGAAATGAAGCATTGTGCAAAGAGTTCGAATCTGTGATGAAGGCAGAGTTTGAAATGAGTGCAATGGGAGAAATGAAGTTCTTCCTAGGATTACAGGTGGATCAAACACCGATTGGCATTTTCTTACATCAGTCCAAGTATGTCGGCGATATTCTAAGTCGCTTTGACATGGAAAATGTGTCTGCTGCCGGTACCCCTCTCGCCACAAATCATGATGTGGCTCCTGATGAGAATGGGGATTTGGTGGATGCCACTATGTATCGTGGGATGATCGGATCTCTCATGTATCTTACTGCCTCGCGTCCAGATATCATGTATGCCACATGTTTATGTTCTAGATATCAAGCGAAGCCAAAAGTGAATCACTTGATTGGGGTGAAAAGGATTTTTCGTTATCTGAAGGGTACTCCAACACTGGGATTGTGGTATCCTCATGATGATGACTTCGAGCTTACTGCGTACAGCGATTCAGACTATGGTGGCTGCAAGATGAATTTCAAGTCTACATCAGCAGGGTGTCAGTTCTTTGGCAGACGGTTAGTCACGTGGCAATGCAAAAAGCAGACCTCGGTTGCTTTATCAACCTGTGAAGCTGAATATGTTGCTGCTGCAAGTTGCTGCTCTCAGATTATATGGATTCAACAGCAAATGCGCGACTACGGTTTGAAATTTTCTAACACTCCTATATATGTTGATAATTCTGCTGCCATAGCTGTCACTAAAAATCCTGTTCAACACCCAAAAACAAAACACATCGGGATTAAATATCATTTCATACGCGATTGCTATGAAAAACAATTAATTGATGTGATTAAAATTAACACGGATTTTCAGCGCGCTGACCTTTACACTAAACCGTTTGATAAACCAAGATTTTTATATCTGCTAGAGGTCAACGGCGTTAAAAAGAAAAGTGATGTGATTGCTGAAGAAGCAGATTCATAGTCCGACTCGTGTCTATTCGTTTATTTTCTTTTTCTTTCATTTTATTTTATTTTTTCATTCCCATGTCGTATAAAATCCAAAAACACAAAAAGATTTTTTGTTTTAGAATTTTAGGGGGAGATTTATTTCAGTATGCATTTACTTAAAAAAAAATTAAAATGGGGGAAGGTGAGTAAAGCTGAAAAGGCAAAGACAACAAAACAGGAAATGTGACTCGACAAAATGGAAGATGATAGTACACAGGCATCGAGTTATTTGGAACAACAAAATGAGTTTGAGATCAAAAATGTTAATTAATTTACTGAAAATATAAAACATCAGAGAAGTCTAAGTCTAACAAAATGGGAAAATGATAGTACGTTTGATTGCTACTGTAATTACACGGAGAAAGTTGATCTAGGGAGGTGCTAGTTCATTATATGATGTGTCAGTAGATTCAACATAGTAGACAAGTAGACTTCATTGGTAAACTTAATCTAAACTAAAAGGTTCAATCAACTGTGGGTTCCCATCTTATCACTGGTTAACACAATCAGTTCTTCCGATAAGGGATAACGAGCAAATTAATGCCACCAAAGGTGTGCAAATGACCACAAAAAGAGCAAAAGCACGAAAAAAATGAATACTAGCGTAATCAAGCTGATAACTTATGTTGTTGGTGCGCTATGTGCAAAAGAAAATATGAAATGCTCTAACAAGGAGATAGGTTGTGTGCCTCTCTGCTGTGCGATGGCACTGACCTGAGGATAAGCATAACCTATATATTCTAGACTTCATTGTTGTTTGCCGCCTCTCTGCTGTGCGATGGTACTGACCTGAGTATTGGCTTCTCTTTGAAAGATCTAAGAATAGTCTCTTCTTGCAAAAATACCTAAAGACCGTTCGAAAGTTCTTTAAGGAATGCTGATTACCATATAAGTGTGGGATACACAAATGTTGTTTGAAATAATATAACATAATTCATTACCAATGTATGTCAAAAGTCCGTGTTTGAATTTAAGTGGACAAGTATACTGACAATCGTCTTGAAAGCACCGACTAAAGTTGACGATCAAAGTGTGTTACGTATCATATCAAAAATGATTCCCAGTTAGTACTTGGAAGTCTTAGATCAGAACAAACTGTGATATGTAATCATGAAAAATGAAATCAACTCATAATGTTCCAAGTAATGGTGTATATGCTTGTCTGATTCCAAATGAGTCTGTTCCTGATATAATGTCAATGCTGATAGGCTACACAAACCTGCCCTAACAAAAATCACAAAAAGATGTTCTTTTTTGTTCATAGTTTAAATTTTATTTACTTCTTAGTATTATGAGTCATGTCGGACTGTGTATACTGTTATCTGCTAAATGTTACTGAATGTGCATAATGTTTATCTAAACAGATTGTTTCTGAAAGGTTAAAAGGATCACGTCTGAGGTGATCAGGTGGATAAATGGATCACGTCTGAGGTGATCAGGTGGTTAAATGGATCATGTCTGAGATGACCAAATGCACATAATGTTTTATCAACTGTTTAAGGAAAACTATGTGTCAGCAAACGAAATGATTAAGATGGCACAAGTATAGCCCAATCGCACTCCTTCATCATGAGTATGTTTATACGAATGGGCTATGCGATTGAACTCAATCGTAAGATTGGACCATGCGAATGAGCCCAATCGGACGATTGAAAGTGACCGATTAGGTCAATCATGCGAATGGAGGTCAGTTGATCGAAAGGACCTTGCGAATGAGTGAATCGTACGACCCAGTTTCAATCGCACGAATGAATCATGCGATTAGACTCGATCGTATGTCTTGATTTTGATGCGGCCGAATGTGCCAAGCGAATGAGTCCAGTCGGCCGATTGAACTGAGTCTGGCTATAAATAGCCCCCTTAGTCGATCGCAGACATCATTCGCCCTAATATTCCCGATTCGCACCGATACTCTGCCAAATTTTCGTTTGATCCTTAATACTTGTGATATACGCATTCTGACCATTTGTATTTGTAACACAGGTAATATGCGACACAAAGATGAATCAAAAACGTCAAATCTGATATGAAATCTGTCCGCATTTGCCCTAAAAGTTGCACCGTAACAAATCAACCAATAGACTGCCTTAAACACTTAACATGTTAAAACAAATGATTTAAGCAGTCTAAGTACATGATTGCGAGTCTAACAAGCCTGATCTTAATGTCTAATTCGTAAAAATGATAAATATCAGTTTTGAAATGGAACAGTTTTCTACGATGCGACTGGTCTCCCTGATGAACTTCAATCGCACGATTGAACGAGGCGACTCACTCAATCATACGAATGAAGAATACGAATGGGTTGATTGTGTCATACGACTGGACTCCAGAATGAATCTGATTTGCACGATTGAAAGGGACGATTCATCCAGTCGATCGAATGAAACATGCAAATGGGTTCATTCGGTCGACCGAGTCAATCGCAGGTTCAGACTCACTAGTCAACTTAATCGCATGACTCATCATCCGAATGAAAGTCGGTCGCATACATGATCAACCAGATTGAAGTTCAGTCGCATATATGTCCAACCGACTGAACCCAGTCGGTTAGTTCAATCGCATGATTGAACTACACTGGTTGTTGATTTAGTCAACCTCTGTTTTACACGTTTCTAACATGTGTTTGCTATGTGTTACAGGAATATGGCTAACAGGTGGACTATAAATCCAAAGCACAACATCTGTGCTAACTTGGATTCCACCTCAAGGAATGGAGGAGACTTTTCAGGGATTATAGACTTTTTGAGGCGATCTAGGATTTACAGAGCTATTTCCACACCCTGTACACCGTACCAGTCAGTACATCAGGCATTTTGGGAAGGTGCTACAGTGGACAGATCAGTTGAGCCCTACTGCATACGAAGTTCTATCTTTGGTAGGGAGATTGAGATACGTGCTGCTGACATCAGGAGAATCTTAGGATTTGATGATGATGAGTCTCACCCACTCAAGATCCACCCGCTTACTGTACGTGGATGCTTCTTGAGGATAGGGTACTGTGGGGATATCACTTCAGGTGTGCTAAACAAGAGCAACCTGAGTCCCCTGTACAAGTACTTGGCGCACGTCATCCTGAAGTGCATTGCTTCGCGGAGGGTTGGTTTCGATGACTTATCGGACCAAATTCAGAATCCGTATATTGCATTGGTCCTCAACCACCCTTTCAGCTTCTCCAACATGATATTTACATACCTGATAGAGAACCTCGAAGCTAAGGGGAAGGAGGGGTTTTGTATGTACCCCAGATTCTTACAGCTTATCTTCAATAAGAAGCTGCCAGACCTCCCAAAGGACAAGAGCGATGCTGTACCTCTTGAGATCATGGATGACACCACCTTGGGAAGGATGAAGGTGTATAGAGGAAAGCAAGTGAAACCTGCTATGAAGAGACTGATTGGGCATCTGGCCCGGGCTGATTATGTAGCCCCAGGAAGACGCAGGTGGCGTCATGAGGATAGTGATTCTGATTCTGAGGTGATTGCTATTCCATCAGATGATTTTGATGATGATGACAGCCATGATGGCGATGCTAGGCCGGTTACATCTGGGAGCACCTCCACACATACAACCCAGCCACCTCCTGACACTGACACTACTACTACTGGGTTCGTACCTCACTTCTGTCCACCTGATGACGACGAGGACAAGAGTGAGGAAGAGGGCTTGACCCGAAGGCAAGGCAGCAAGGTGGTTGCCACTGAAAAGGGGATGAGGACTGTTGGAGGGCAGACTGGGACATCGGGGGCTACACAAACAGAATTAGATCCTGCATACTCCCCTGATGCACCCAGTACACAGACTGCTGCCCCGGTATCTACGGGGAAGAGGAAGAAAACCATGGCCAGACCGCATGGTAAGAAGGGCAAGAGGCTTAGATTCACCACCTCCGTCTCTACACCAATCACCACTGCCACCACATCCACTACATCCCAAACACCCCAAACCACCACCACTACTATACCACCACATCATACTCACATATCTTCCACCACCACCACTGTACCCCCCACTACAGCCATCCCATCTCCTCCCATCTACACCACAGCCACCACTACAACCACCACTCACCAAACCCAAACCTCATTTGCCCCTTCGAGCTCAGTTCTACCTCCGGTCTCTGTGGCTGAGCAACTTGCTGCACTAAACAGCATGGTGCTCCAGTTGCTAGCCTCCGACAAGGCCAAGACAGCTCAGATTCTTCAGCTGCAAGAGCAAAGTTCATCACAAGCAGCTGAGATTGAGAAACTGAGGGAGCTGACCCCTTCGCAAGCCCAGTTGATCACCTCTCAGACTGATCAGATCACTAGCTTGCTTCAACACGAGGCTGAGTCAGATGCAAAGATTGGAAAGCTGGAGGCGGCGCACAAGTCTCTATTGCTGAAGCTGATAGGCAATCAGAGTGAGCCCCTCAAGATTGGTGAAGGGGGCGATGACGAGGAGGACGATGATGAAGAGGATGACGATGATGAGGATGATGAAAGTGATGAAGGTAGTGATAGTGAGGACAAGAAAGATGATGATGATGATGAAGGAGGAGAGGCTGCAGGAGAACAATGTGATGAAGCAGCAGGCGAGAGGCGTACTAAACAACGTCAAGACCAAGGAACCTCTACGTCTGCCTCACCTGAAGATACTCCTGAAATTCAAGACAAAAGTACTGATTAGTTATTTATGTCTCTGTATTTAAAAGGCTTTTGTATTTGGAAAATTGTGTAACATTTGTGTAATTAATGTTTATATCTTTTGTCTTAATAATGATTGTGTTTGATTACTTACTAACAAATATTGTGTTGCATGTTTAAATCAAACAGATCCTAACTTTCAGAGAGACGAACATGATGTTGCTCCCCTCTAACAGATCAAGTCTCAACTAACAATGATTCTTGATCTGCAGGGGATCGTCAGAAGGTCTGTGAGTTATACTCCTGAAGAAGGAGAAATTATTCACGACCTTACTGATGAGCAACTGGCTGACATGTTTCGTCTGAATCCAGACGAAATTGTTAAAGATGCTCCAGTTTTTGATGATGCTGATGATGACGAACTTAAAGATGTTGAAGAAATTGAAATTGAAGACATCACAGATCAGCATTATCCAGAATACACTAATCAAGAGGGAAACGTGTTTCCTGATCTGGTGAACAACCTTGATAGTGATATTCTGGATAAACTCCATGATAAAGAAAAAGGAGCGGAAGCCTCAACAAGCCAAGCTCAAGCCACGGACGCCGAAGTTGACATTCGAAAGGCTGAATGGGCGGCTTGCTTCGCCGAGGTCCGAGCACAACGTACTACAGCAACTCAGAGTACCTACACCAAGTTATACAAAGTAAAGAAGAATATGAAGGTGTCAGGGAAGATTATAGCTTGGGCTCATTTTGATGACCTCAGAGTATATGCAGTGAAGAGGGAGAGGGGAATCGAGTACTTTAGATTCCCTCATGATCTGAAGACTCTTCCAGGTTTTGAACTCAACCAGTTGGCACGACTAAAGCTTCTTTATGCTGAACCGAAGAAGATGTCTGGCTGGTTTGAGGCTGCATTGAAGAAGGAATATAGGACCAGATGGGTAAACTTCAAACCTCAGCAGGCTACGAGGTACCTCAGAAGGTCTGAGGTAAGTCCCATCACTGGTCAGCCTAAGATAGTCCTGAAGTGGCGACCTCCGCGCACAATGTCCAGAATTCCACAGAGGGAGATGCCATAGGACTTTACCCCACACTTTAAGTGGTGGTACTATGACTGGCGCTCGGGTGAGGCAGTCATTGTTTTGGAAAAGGACGTGTCAATGGAAGCTATAAGGGCGTTCGACCCCATGTGGCTTATCAACTTGTCAGCGTCTGATGTGTATACGCTGTACAAGTGGCCACTGTTTTTCGATACGCAGGATATTATGCAAGCACTACAGTTTCAGCACATAATACGTCTATGCTTTACGCTGAATATCCATGCGGGGGTTTCCAAAGAAGAGAGGTTAAGAAGGTTTGAAGAGTTCAAGAAAGAAGTAAAGGTCTAGATAGAACTAGGTCCAAGGGGGAGTTTGTTGGTACACATGTCCCCAGTTCTAGTCTAGTGAGCTCAAATGTAATAGACTTCTATCTTGTAATACATATGTAATGTTCAATCAATCTAATAAGAATCTCTTCTTTATATGGTTGTTGATTATATAATGTTGTATCTAATTATATTATTAGTTGTTACACGCATAATATGACCATGTTATATAGGTTTACAGTTGTGAGACACAGTTCTGAATCATTAAAGGTTCAAGAATCTGTTTGACTAAGAATCTTATTCAGTCGCACGACTGAACCATGCGAATGGTTCAATCGCACGGTTGAACTAGGAGATTGAGTCAATCGCATGGTTGAGTCATCAGACTGACTCAAGCGTACGAATGAATCAATCGTATTACTCAATCGCACGACTGATCCAGTCGCAAGGCTCAGTCGCTCAGTCGCACGAATGAGATCTGTAACCTATAAATACCACCTAGTTCGTGGAAAAATGGAACACTTCGAATATTCATAACCCTAGTCGACCCAGAGCACCCTGTTCATCTATTCCAACTTCACAGAACGTTCCTGATCATTGCTAATCAATTCTTAACGTTTTCTAATCGTTAGTTTTGATCCGGATTACGTTCTCCCTGATTGGATCGCCAATCAAATAGGATTCCGCACTATTTGATCTGGAATAACTTAGAATCAGTTAGTACTCCGTACGTAAACGATCCTAACACAAGTACATGTTCCTGCGGATGATCAAGTACTGTGAAGTGAAGACTCCTACGGAAGAAGGATTTCCTACGGAAGAACAACTTTGCTACGGAAGACCAATCATTTACGGAAGAACAAAAGTTCTGCAGACGACAAGACTCCTGCGGAAGAACATTATACTTGTGCGATTGCTAATACCAAGAAGTCAAACAAGTCAACACAATCAATAACAAATCCCGAGAGATCCGGTGTTTCCTTAACCGACTCAAACCGTGTATAAATATGAGTCCTAGGTTTCACATCTCGGAGAACACAATCAATCAATTTACGGCTGTCAAGAGTTCATTGTACAACCCTAGCTGCCGTCACATCAACATCAAACATTATTCGAAATACTGAATTCGATTGTTCATAGTCATTCATTATTATTCTTTTGTAATCATTACATTATAGTTAATGAAATACATTTGAATTATTATTGATTTCACATTTATTGTGTTTCTGTGGTTGTGTTCATCATTAATCATTAAAAACAATTAAACGTCAATCAGTGATAATTCCGCGATCATTAAATTGATTTATTTTAATACTGATAATTCCTGAATTGCGATCCTAGGATTCACAGGTGGTATTAGAGCATTGGTGCTCATTGATTTAGATCAATTGATCTATCAGTATTAAAATTGTTTAATTGATTTTCAAACAATTAAATCAATGACTTGTCGTTCAGCAAGCAGTGTCTCATTGCTTGTTTGATTTAGATCTATATTCAAATCAATTGAATACTAGATCTGCATCTTTGATAGATTTATCAATTTTAGCATTTAATTTTTATTAATTCTTTTGCATTAAACATGAGTACTTTTGTTGGAGGATCGTATCAACCGCCAAAGTTGGAAACTAAAGCTGATTTTAAATCCTGGAAGATCAAGTTCAGGAATCATGTGAACTACACAGATTCTGACTTGTGGGAGTCCATTACTCAAGGTCCTTATATTCCACCCACTCTTGGGCCGGATTATAATGACAAAAATCAGCCAATCAGCACTAAAGACCTGCCACCTGATGATGTCAAGAAGGTCAAAGTCGATATTAAAGCATACAGCTTGCTTAGTATGGCTTTACCAGAAGAAATCTTGATCAGGTGTGAAAACTACAAGACAGCAAATTCCCTGTGAAAGATACTCCACACTCTCTGTGAAGGGAGTGATGAGATCCGAAGCATAAGGAAAGACACCCTTAGATCACAATATGAAACTTTTCATCATATTGAGGGTGAATCAATTCCTCAGCAACTCCATAGATTTATGCAACTTGTTACTGAGATGAACATCTTGGAGTTAAAATATACCACTGAGGAATTAAACAAGAAGATGCTCCATACTTTGCCTGAAAGTTGGAAGCAAACTGTCTCCATGTTCAAGAATACAATAGATCTCAAGACAACAGGTCTGGATACATTGGTTGCTAAGGTAGAAGCTCTTGAACTGGATGAACAATCAAGAAACAAGAGTGTGAGAACCCATGTCTCACCATATCAGTTCAAGGAAACCAAAAATGCCGGAAGTGCATTTATCTCAAACAATGAAAGTGATAACTCTTGTACTTTGAGTGATGATGAAGAGGAAGTTAGTTTCTATGCATCCAAACCCACTAAGAAATCATCTCAAAGTAAAAGTCAAAAGGAAAAGGGAAGATCTGAAGAGAAAAGGGAAACATCAACAACTGCAAACTCTTCTCAACATAACAAACAATCAGAACCAATAACTATCATATTGGATTCTGAAGAACAAAGAGCAGCCTTTGCAGCTTTTAGTTCTAGCTTTCAAGCATATCTTGGAAGTTCACTCACATCAGCAAACATCTGTCAGCAAGATTTGGAGGAACTCCCTCCTGATGTAGTAGAAGAGATGGATCTACAATGGCAGATGGCAATGATTGCTTACAGAGCAAAGCAATATCTGCGGAGAAATAAAAATCTGGCAGCAGCAAGCAAAACATCAAAGATTGGTGTTGATAAATCAAAAGTCAGATGCTTCAAGTGCAATCTCTATGGTCACTTCTCTTGACAATGCAACCAACAATCATCTCCGCAGTATCAGCATCAACAGCAACAAAATCAGCAGCAACAACAATATCAGAATCAACAATCAACCTCTCAAAGATCTCTGCATAGACAACCTCAGCTAACATCCCCACCAGCCACAAATACATCAGCCGGACCAAGCAACTCTAAGGAGACTTGGCTGATCATCCTTCAAGATGGAACATGTGACTGGAGTTTGTATGAGAAGGACGTGATAGAGGAGAATCAAGCATTAATAGCACATATGGAAAACAAAGTTCCTCCTATGGCCAGAGAGGTAAAAGACAGGTTATGTTCATCATCATGTGTTGAGGAAGTTGAACGATATAGAGTCCATGCTCAACAATTGGCTGATAAAGTAAAGGAAACTATGATTTTAAATGAATCACACTTAAGAGAACAAAAATTATATCAAATCAAAATAAGTTCTTTACAAAAGGATTTAGAAAAATATGTTTCTGAAAATTACAGCCTAAAAGCCCAAGTTGAGCATCTGACCACTTCCTTAACAAAATCCATGGCTGATCATGCATCAACTGAAGTGAAACTTCAGAAGTTTCAATTATCATCTCAACAATATGAGAAGTTGTTAAACTCTCATATTGAATCAAAGAACAGGTCCGGGTTGGGTTATAATGCTGTTACACCACCTATTAATGATAACTACACACCTTTACCTGAAACAATGACTAACAATTTGTCAAAACATTTTGTGCAAAGCACCAAAATTGACATTAAAAACAGTCATGAAGCTGAGATAAGTGAAACTGAATCTGCTGAATCTGAATCACTTAAACATAATGAATCAGATTTTGATAAGTATGATGACTTGGATGATTCTGATGAACATGATACTGATCAACTGAACATTGGTAAGAATGTTCAAGTTGAAACTGGTCTTCCACGGGTACTTGAAGAATCAAAGCTGCAGTATCCTCCAAAGCAACGGAACATGCTGAAGACTATCTGCAAGAGGATTGCTGAATTGAATGAAGGACTTCAAGAACTGAACCTTCACAAAGTTGATAGCTACGGATCAAGTGCTGAGATACCTTTGTCTTCTGAGAAAGGTAAGAAACAACAAACTTCAACTAAGCAAAAGAAAAATTCAAGTGTTGAAGATCAGCGGAAAAAGAGATCTGAGGAATCCGTAGAACATCTGCGGAAAGCAAAAGTTACCAAGTCCGTAGATCATCTACGGAAGGCAAAAACTACTGAATCCGCAGAAAAGCAACGGAAGAAAGAAGCTGATCCTGCGGACGATGTAAAAAGAGAGACCAACACACATGCAAAGAAAAAGGTGAATATCAAGCAACAAATGGAAGCCAAAGGCAAACAAGCAACAGCTGATGATGCTCCAAACAAAAACAAGAAGAAATCAACTGATGCTTCAGCAAGTGAGAAAAAGAACAACAAAAAGAAGGATGAATCTGAAGAAAGTTCAGAAAAATACTGCAAATGGTGTGATATGAAGAATCACAATACTGATGAATGCTATTTCAGCAGCTATTGTTCCATTTGCAATATGAACAATCACATGACTGCTGATTGTTACTTCAACAAACTCTGTGCCATATGTGACAAAAATAACCATTCCACTCAGGAATGTTATTTTAACAAGAAGAACAAGAAAAAGAGCAAAAAGAAGTCACAAGATGCATCATCTGAATCAGATTCTCAATCCTCAATAAGTGACAAAGAGACAAAGATTCAGAAAGAACAACAAAAGTCAAAGAAAAGATCATCTGCTACGGACAAGACTTCAAAGAAGAATACACCAACACAGTCTAAGACACCTCACAAAAAGGTGGATTTGTCTGATAAACAGACTGAAGTAGTTGATGGTTTCTTTGACAACTTTGCTAAAGGAACTCCTGTGTCTCAATCAAAGCTGAAAGATGAAGAAACTTTCAAAACTACAGGATATTCTCCAAAGTTAAAATACCAACCAAAACAAATCACTTTGAAGAAAGAATCAGAGAAGCATGAAGGCATCCAGAAACCTGACTCATCTTCAACAGAATCATCCTCACAACCATCAAATCAAAAAGAAACAACTAATACTGAAACTTCAAGATTAATTCATGAAGGAGTAACTATTGTTGACACATCTGGCAAATCCAAGACAATTAAGCCTTGGATTGTCAATTCTAACTAATTTCTTTTTATTTGCAGGAACAATCATGGAGAGCTGACAACAAGTGGTATGTTGACAGTGGTTGTTCCAGACATATGACAGGCAACTGTGCACTTCTCCATGACTTCAAACATAAACATGCCTCTTATGTGGCATTTGGTGGGGATAAGAAGGGAGGTAAAATTGTTGGTGAGGGAATGGTAACTAATGGTGTGTTAACATTTGAAAAGGTAAATTACTGTGAAAATTTGCAGTATAATTTACTTAGTGTTTCCCAAATTTGTGATCAAAATTACTTAACACTATTTGATAACACTAATTGTTACATTCTTAAGCCAGGTTTTATAGTTCCAGCAGACTGGATCCTTCTCAAAGCATCAAGAAAAGGCAACACATATATTTTGGATATGAACAACACAACACTCACTAATCATGAGACATGCCTGCTGTCTAAATCCTCAGAAGATGAATCTCAACTGTGGCATAGAAGGCTTGTCCATTATAACATGAAGAACATGAATAAATTGGTGAAAAATGACTTAGTCATTGGATTACCAAAGAAAGAATTTCACTGCTCTAATCATTGTTCTTCATGTTATAAAGGAAAACAACATAGAGTGTCTCATAAATCCAAAACAATTAACACTAACATTACACCACTCAAATTGCTTCACATGGACCTCTTTGGTCCAACCAATGTGCTGAGCATTGGAAAAAGACAATATTGTTTGGTGATAGTAGATGATTTCACTAGATTCACATGGGTCTTCTTTTTAAAACATAAGAGTGAAACATCTGAAACATTAATGGACTTTGTGATCAAGATTGAGAATCAACTTGATTTAAAAGTTAAAATTTTTACGAGTGACAATGGAACTAAGTTTGTTAATGCTGATCTGGATTCTTTTTGCAGGAATAAAGGAATAGCAAGACAATTCAGTGCACCAAGAACTCCACAACAAAATGGAGTAGCTGAAAGGAGAAATAGAACACTCATAGAAGCAGCCAGAACAATGCTAGCTGATTCTCAGTTGCCCATTACTTTCTGGGCAGAAGCTGTGAATACAGCTTGCAATGTTCAAAATAGAACTTTGATAGTCAAAGAACATAATAAAACACCTTATGAACTCTTATTTAAAAGGAAACCTTTTATAGGATATCTTAGAGCTTTTGGGTGTCATGTGTCTGTTTTGAATACTAAAGAACAATTGGGAAAATTTTCTGAAAAAGCCTATGATGGTTTCTTTGTTGGATATTCATCCACTTCTAAATCATATAGGGTCTATATTCCAGAACATAACATAGTTGAAGAGACTCCCAATGTTTCTTTTGATGAATCCATGTTTACCACTAATGTAAAAGGATCATCTTGGTTATTTGATATAGATGCATTAACGGAATCATTTAACACTTGTTATCTGATCAATGCAGGTGCTTCGGATACATGCTATCCATTTGTCCCTCCAAGTTTGAATGAAGTGCCCCTGACAGCTGACCCACCAAGGGTAGAACTTTCAATTGCACCTCAGCAAGAATCAAGTCAGCAGCATGATGTTACATCAGTAAATACATCCCCAGATGCGTCAGTATCCGCAGATGTAAGTCCTGCCTCAGCTGCTGAACTAAGGGATAAAGAGGAAGGGTTAAATCAACAAACCATGCCTGCAACACAACAATGTTCATCCGTGAATGGTAATGCATCTTCTACGGAAGTACAAAATGCGTCCGTAGATGCTGTAGTTACTCCTGCGGAAGAACAAAATGCTGCTTCCGTAGAACCTCCTGCGGACGAACAAAATGCTGCTTCCGTAGAACCTCCTGCGGGCGAACAAAATGCTGCTTCCGTAGAACTTCCTGCGGAAGAAGAGAACCCAGCAGCAACTCATACACAAGCTGATCAAATGAACATGAGTCATTTGATTATTTCATAAACTCAACTTCTCAGCTGACTCCATCTGCTTCAATGGGTTTCTCAAACTTGGAATCCACAGTTCCAGTTGATGCTGTCTCAACAAGCAGAATCCACAAGGCTCATCCAACAGACAATATCATTGGAGATCTGAATACAAGAACTACAAGGAACAAAGGAGGTGTGGCAAACATTTGTTTGTTCACCTGCTTCTTGTCCCAAACATTTCCTGCAAACATTACAGCTGCACTAAAAGACAACAGCTGGATTGAGGCTATGCAAGAAGAACTACAACAATTCAGAAAACAAAAAGTGTGGACTCTTGTAGACTTGCCTACGGGTCAACATCCAATTGGAACAAGGTGGCTATTCAAAAACAAGCTGGATGACAGAGGTATCATAGTGAGAAACAAGGCTAGGCTTATTGCTTAAGGATATACCCAGGAAGAGGGAATAGACTATGATGAAGTCTTTGCACCAGTTGCAAGGATTGAAGCTATAAGGGTTTTCCTAGCCTATGCCTCCTTCAAGAAGTTCACAGTCTATCAAATGGATGTGAAGTGTGCTTTCCTCTATGGGAAAATTGATGAAGAAGTCTATGTTGCTCAACCCCCTACATTTGAAGACCCTGATTATCCACATAGAGTATACAAGCTTGATAAAGCTTTGTATGGTCTTCATCAAGCACCCAGAAAGTGGTATGACACACTATCATCCTTCCTGCTGAAGAATGGCTACAAGAGAGGAACAATTGATCAGACACTCTTCCTCAAACATGAACATCAAGATCTTTTGGTGGTTCAAATATATGTTGATGACATAATATTTGGATCAACCAACAAGAAGCTGTGCCAAAGCTTTGAAGACTTGATGAAATCTGAATTTCAGAAGAGCTCCATGGGAGAATTGACATTCTTCCTTGGCTTACAAGTTCATCAGAAACCAGATGGCATTTTCATCAATCAAGAAAAGTACATTCATCAAATTTTGAAGAAGTACAATCTTGCTGATTCCACTTCATGCAAGACACCAGCATCAACAATAGACAAGATTGTGCCTGACCCTGCTGGCAAATCCGTAGATCAAAGATTGTATAGATCAATGATCGGTTCATTAAGGTACTTAACTGCCAGTAGACATGTTTGCTGTTTGTGTTTGTGCCAGGTATCAATCAGACCCAAAGGAGTCACATCTGAATGCAGTAAAGAGGATCTTCAGATACCTGAAAGGCAAACCTGCATTGGGACTTTGGTATCCCAAAGATGGAGATTTTAGCCTCTACTCCTACTCAGATAGTGACTATGGAGGTTGCAATAACAACAGAAAATCCACAACTGGTGGATGTCAGTTTCTAGGACCAAGACTTGTTTCATGGCAGTGCAAAAAGCAAACAAATGTATCTGTATCCACAGCTGAAGCAGAGTACATAGCTGCTTCAGCAGGTTGCTCTCAAGTACTTTGGTTGCAGAACCAATTACTTGATTATGGTTACAATTTCCTTCATACACCAATTCATATTGATAATTCAGCTGCTATGTTTATAACTGCTAACCCAGTGCAACATAGTAAAACAAAACATATTGAAATCAGATACCATTTTCTGAGAGATTGCTCTGAAAAGGGTCTCATCAAGTTAGTCAAAGTAGACACAACCAATCAGCTTGCTGATCTGTTCACTAAAGCATTTGATTCTGTTAGATTTAATTTTCTGATAGAATCTTTGGGGATGATTAACTTAGAATAAATCAACAAAAGCATATGACTGACTTTGTGTAGAGTAATCATTACGGATAACTTAAGTATCTGATAGAACATCTATACATGCATTATATTAGGGAAATGATAGTAGACTATACTTGGCTATTAAACAAAAACTCAATCTGACTTATATCATACTGATATGTGAGTAGGTTCATCTTGAGTGGAAACAAAGCTAAGAGCATGCCAAACTAAAAGCATGAGGTAACTGTCTGTGAGGATTCCATTTGAGAATCAGGAAGGTATGTTCTCTCCTGATGTGATCAAATCACTTACACAAGCACACTATGTAAAATACTTTATAATCTTCTATCTTTGCAAAGTCATATTCCCTCTGTTTTGTGTGAACAAAGACATGGGAATGTGATTAACAAGTGTGATCTTCATTCTCCCTCTGTTTTGTGTAAACAAAGACCTGGGTTAAAGTTCACCTCTGTTTTACGAAAGTAAAGACCTGGTGACTATGAAGATCATAATTCAGCTCTAAAAAGGAATCACTTGTGATCCATTGTACAACAAGTCAAAGAGCTTCAACATCAAAGCATTCATGAACCTGTAATATGCCTCAAGATAGAACTTATAACTTAATGTACATAGTCATTAAGTGTGGAATGTGGTGATTTGCCTCACCTACGGAAGACATACTCTAATGATAATTGAATGTGGGACTCATGATTGCTACTGATTAACAAACTTCACAACATGATAAATAGCATGCCTAGTTGATACAATACTCATGTTTGAATTTAAGTGGATCTATATACTTGCAATCAGGTATGGGTTGAATCAACTAATCAACATCAGCAGAAGCCAAGTTATAGTATGATCCCTCTATATATATATGCATGCATGTAACTGTTTAAGTCAGATGTTTAATTGTTATCTCAACTGACTTTCTCTCATTTAGTCTGTCATATGCTTGTCATGCCTGTTTACAACTTAAATTTATGATAAATGTAATAGTCTCACATTAATCACAAATTTAGGGGGAGTAGTTCATGCATGAAAAACAATAAAAGCTGATAATTGATTTAAATTACTTTGAAGGAATTGGAACTTGAGCACTAACTTGAATGCAGGATACAGGAAACTTGCTTTCCTGTACTTAATTGCCATGCAAATAAAGTCAACAATGTCCGACATCAACATTTGATTCTACTCAGTAGATATCATACATTTAACGTTTTACACTTTTTATGTTCCGCAGAAGTTTCAATAATACCTCTCATCCGTAGAAGTATTATGTGATTTCTGATTCAGCAGCAAAACAAATGCATTGTTTGAACTTTTACATCCGCAGATGTTAAGACATCCGCAGATGTAAGGTTCCGCAGATGTTGACATCCGGAGATGTTAAGGTTCCATAGATGTTGACATCCGCAGATGTTAAGGTTCCGCAGATGTTGACATCCGCAGATGTCAAGGTTCCGCAGATGTTCTGCGGAAGAAGTAATGCATTCTAAATAAACTTGGTATGCGGATAGGAATGGATGGGAGTGGGCCCAACATAATTAATAAAAGAACATAATTAATAAAAGAAGTTAATGTGTTCCCCTATAAATAAGGTGTCTGATATTTTTACAGAGCACTTTTTCACTTTTAACCTAGAAAATCGCCCATTTTCCCTCTTTTTCAAATTTCAAAATATCCGTTCCAAGAACACATTATCAACATTATCCAGTAATCAATCACTGTTACTGCGAAGGTAAATCATGTCTTAAACATCAGTACGAAACTGATTAATCGGTTATTGCCATTAAAACGATTCAACTGCATGTTTTCTAACTTGATTTTCTTTACAGATGGATAATCGATTCGCTAAAGAACATAATGTGTGTGCGTTCTTAAACGCTGATGATCCTACAGCGGAAGGATGTCGAGATATCATAAGATATCTCCGACGATCAAGGCTCTTCTACGCCTTGACGGCTGAGCCTGTGATCCATCAGGCGCACATAATTGATTTCTGGAACTCAGCACAAGTTGAAGAATAAGGTGATGAGGAAGTGATTGTGGCTGAGATTTGAAACAAACGTCTACGAATCACTGAAAGCACATTACGAGGATGCTTGGAACTGGGTGATAGAGAGATAGGTCACCCCGATGTATTCGAGAATGAATACATTGAGAAAATATTCAATCTGATGGGGTATGATGGTGATTACGAGAAAGGGGAAATGAAAAAGGGTAGGCTGTGCAAACCGTACAGATTCTTGTGCCATACCTACTTCAAATGCATGTCAAACAGGAAGTCAGGACTGGACAGATTCTCCAGGCACATATCATCTGGGATCATTGGGATATTCGAGGGGAGAATCTATAACTACGCCAAATACATCTTCAATTGTCTGAGTGAACAAGTCAAACTGCAGAAGAATGACAAGATGTACATGTTCCCGAGATTCTTGCAACTGGTGATCAACTCAGAACTACCAGGGTTGGACAGAGTTGGTGATGTGTTTGTTCAAGCACACTTGAGCAAATCTGTGCTAAACAAGCTTAGTGGAAAGTATCAGGGTCAAGATATGCCCATGTTTGCACACGTATTAGATCCCCAAGCAGACCTTCCACAAGAGTTGGCTTGGGCTGATGAAGCGGAATCATCTGCTGATTCTGAACAAGCATCTCATTCACCACTCTAAACACCACCACACCAACACCACTCATCAACCCAAACTTCACCACTCCAACATCATACACCTAGCCAAAACACCCCCTCAACAATCACAATCACCAACAAGTTTGAACACCCAACCAACCTCCCCAATTCATCAACATCAATCACCCCTACCAATATCCTCATCATCCTCCAAAAGCACTGAGCCAACATCTCCAGCCAAACAACAATCTTCATCAGCTTCTCAGTCATCATCTCATCACACTCAACCTCTCTCTCCACTAAACATTCAATCCCCTGTACTACCACCACCAGAATCTCCAAAACATGCATCATCGGAAAGTGCTGGCACTGAACCATTTGAGATAACTGAGTCTGTACACTCTGTACACTCAGGAGACACAGAGATATTATCTCAGGCCAGTACTGTTCCTTTATCACCCACACACACAGAAGAACAAGCTGCATTAGCACATACTGAGCCCATATCTTCATTGAAAGATGAACAAATTGCTGATGAACATGGGGAAGTACAAGGATCTGCTGAGGATGTCATTGCATACCATGAAGATGATTTAAGTGACAAAGACATTCCTGTCAGCAAAAGCTATTTGGTTGCTGAGTACAACAAGTTAGTACTCAAATCAAATAAGCGAAAAGCAAGAATTCAAGAGCTGAAAGGTGTAATCAAAGAAAAGGATGAAGAGCTGATGAATAAAGATGCTAGATTAAAACGGCTGAGAGGAGATGCTCTAAGCAACAATGAAGTCATTGATGCATTGTTGGATAGAGAAAAAGAGTTGGAGGCTTCTTTGAAGACTGAGCTAAATGATAAAGCTGAACTGATCAAAAAGAAAGATGCAGAAATAGAAGAGCTGAAAAAGAAGATAGCTGCTCTGCAAACAAAAGAAGCTCCAAGTTCTGAGCAACCAAAACAGACGGGTGAAGCTGCTAAGCAAATGATTTCATACACCCGGAAAAGGAAATACATGGGAGCAACTCAAAAGAAACATGAAGATGAAAGCTCTCCAAAGAAACCAAAACTTCCATCCCCTGCACCAACACCTTTAGTAGATGTGTCAACTGTGAAGGTATCATCCGGAGATGATGATGACAGTGAGAAAGAGTGGGAGGAATTGACTAGAATGGAGTCCCCCACTGGTGAAAAGGGTGAAAAGGCCGATGACCTTCTAACAACAGCAGACATCATGGAAGAGAGGCCTGATTCTAGCATGTTTATGACCCTCATCAACCATGGTTTTCCATTTGACATGGTTGAGAGGATGAACACTTCTGAAATGAAGAATGCTCTGAAATAGTTTGAGTTTGCAAGGTTCATAATCCTAAACTGTGATTATGAAGCCTTTACAACCTTTCAGTCATTGGAGAAGATAAGGAAGGATCTGGGCCACTGTGACACAGCAAAACTCACCAAGTACAATATGACTTGCTGGTTACAAGGCCACAACTACAAACCTCATGAGCTTAAAGGTAGAACTACTGGAGAACTTTGAAGGATGATGAAGCATGTAATGAAGGTGGAATTGGAAACAGGTGTGAAATTCAGAACCACAGCTCCTCATCCAACTGATGACAAACAAATCAAACTATCAGCTGATCCAATAACTGTGGAACCCAAGGATCAGCATAAAGCAAGATAAGCTCATCAGGGAACCAAGGGAAGTCATCCTAGGCAAAGTATGGCCCCTTGGTACCACTGTTAGAGAAATCACTGATCAGAAGTCTACTCTGATTCAGTTGGTTAATCACCTCACAACTCCCAACTCAGCTGAAGAAAACAAGATCATGGCGTGGAAATATGATCAAGAGTGGGATTGTGTAGTGATCAAAAGGACATCAGGAAGAGTTGAATACTTCCATGATGTATTTTCAGTTCTCTGCCTTCCTAAGAATGATCTAAAGGACCTGCAAAGCCTTACCATGACAAATTATCCAATACATCCACGAGGCAGGGACTTCTCAAGCAGAGTGGGTCAACTGAAAACAAGGTTCAAAGATGATGTGATGATAGGTGCTAAGAGAGATGATGAAGAGCACAGAAGAAGAAGTCAAGGACTGAAAAGATACAAGCCCAATGCCTCTGAATTAGTAGATGATGATTTCCTAAAGAGGGTTGGTTACAACAAGAGAACCTCAGCAGCCATCAAGCACATTGAAGGGACTCAATACACACTCCCTATCACTGAATGGGGATATGTAGAGAGGACAAAAGAACTGGTGTTGCTGAGGAATGCAGTGAACAAACGAGCTGAAAAGATCAGGATCTTTGATCCTGTGGAAATCAAGTTGCTTCATCCAAGCTACACTTCCTACCTTCATGACAAATTCTTTCCAAAGCTGAATGATGAAGCAGCTCAAAATGATCTGTTCCTGCATGTTCACATGATTCAAGTGATTGACAAACTTCATGCAAAGGCCTACAAACGACGCAGACACAGTGCAGGCTTGCTGAAGGGAACAGAGTATGATGAAGTCACAGAACTTCGCCTCTTCGAACAAGATGAACTTGAAGTAGTGAAGAATGACAGAGTCTTGGAGACTCTCACTACAGAGGAGGATGTTCTGGGACTTGGCTTCGAAACTCTGAAGAAGATCAGCAAAATGGAGATCAAATACAAGTATGATGATCAAAAGGCAGCTGTATCTTACTTCTACAACAAAATCATATCAAGAGTCAAGGAGCTAGCAGTTTTGAAAGACTGATTACAAGGAGCTAAGCCTAAGGGGGAGTATTGTTAGATCTAGATTGTATAGGGCTAGGTCATTTTTGTATAGGCTTAGTACTTAAAATCAAGTCTTGTAATTAATATTTGTAACAGTCAAAATATATATATATGTGTGTTGATTTGTGACTTGACAGGGAATGTGCTTTGAATCTATAGGATAACCCCATATATATGTGTGTTGATTTGTGACTTGACAGGGAAAAACAATTTACTTGGACGGATTCATGGAATTGACCAAGTGTAAGAAACATCTACGGATGAACAATTTTGTTAATCCGTAGACATGTTTCTTACAAGACAAAATGACCAAGTACATGTTCCTGCGGATGATCAAGTACTGTGAAGTGAAGACTCCTACGGAAGAACAACTTTGCTACGGAAGACCAATCATCTACGGAAGAACAAAAGTTCTGCGGATGACAAGACTCCTGCGGAAGAACATTATACTTGTGCGATTGCTAATACCAAGAAGTCAAACAAGTCAACACAATCAATAACAAATCCCGAGAGATCCGGTGTTTCCTTAACCGACTCAAACCGTGTATAAATATGAGTCCTAGGTTTCACATCTCGGAGAACACAATCAATCAATTTTACGGCTGTCAAGAGTTCATTGTGCAACCCTAGCTGCCATCACATCAACATCAAACATTATTCGAAATACTGAATTTGATTGTTCATAGTCATTCATTATTATTTTTTTGTAATCATTACATTATAGTTAATGAAATACATTTGAATTATTAATGATTTCGCATTTATTGTGTTTCTGTGGTTGTGTTCATCATTAATCATTAAAAACAATTAAACGTCAATTAGTGATAATTCCGCGATCATTAAATTGATTTATTTTAATACTGATAATTCCTGAATTGCGATCCTAGGATTCACAAGGACAATGGTTGGATTGAAGCAATGCAAGAAGAACTTCTTCAATTTTCCAAACAAGAAGTGTGGAAGTTAGTGGAATTACCTGAAGGAGAAAATGCCATAGGCACGAAATGGTTGTTCAGAAATAAAACTGATGATCGTGGCATTGTTATAAGAAACAAAGCAAGACTTGTTGCATAAGGATACACACAGGAAGAAGGAATTGACTATGATGAAGTATTTCCTCCAGTTGCAAGACTCAAATCCATTCGTGTTTTCCTGGCTTATGCATCATTTATGAAATTCAAGGTGTATCAAATGGACGTCAAAGGTGCATTCTTGTACGGTCCAATAACTGATGATGTGTATGTGAAGCAACCTCCGGGCTTTGAGGATGCAGAATTTCCACATCGAGTGTATAAGCTTAGCAAAGCTTTATATGGACTATATCAAGCTCCTAGACTTTGGTATGAGACATTATCTCAACACTTGATCCAACATGGATACACTAGAGGGAAAATCGATCCAACTTTATTCATAAAGAAGGATAATGATGATATCTTATGTGTGCAAGTGTATGTAGATGATATCATATTTGGTTCTACCAGTCCAACATTGTGCAATGAATTTGAAGAAATCATGAAATCTCGTTTCCAAATGAGTTCTATGGGAGAAATCAATTTCTTCCTTGAATTGCAAGTTCAACAATCTGCAGATGGTATTTTTATCAATCAAGAGAAATTTGTTGACAAACTCTTGAAGAAATTCAAACTGCATGATTGTCAGTCCATAAGAACTCCAGCTGACGTAAATACTAAGATTGAGCCTGATCCTAAAGGAAAATCAGTTGATCAAACTCTATACAGATCTATGATTGGTTCTTTGATGTATCTTACTGCATCAAGACCAGACATCATGTATGCTGTATGTGTTTGTGCAAGGTATCAATCAGACCCGAAAGAATCTCACTTAATTGCTATCAAAAGAATATTCAGGTATCTCAAAGGTAAACCAGCTTTAGGGCTTTGGTATCCTTACGAGGGTAATTTTGAGTTACATGGATACACAGATAGAGATTATGGTGGATGTTGTCAAGACAGAAAATCTACAACGGGTGGTTGTCAGTTTCTTGGACCCAGATTAGTTTCATGGCAATGTAAGAAACAAATAAATGTTTCTGTCTCAACTGCAGAAGCTGAGTACATAGCTGCATCAGCAGGATGTTCTCAAATCCTTTGGTTGTAAAACCAACTGCTAGATTATGGGTTCAATTTTCTTAAACACCCATTTACATAGATAACACTGCTGCTATGTTCATTACAGCTAATCCAGTTCAACATTCAAAAACAAAACATATCAAAATTTGATATCATTTTCTAAGAGATAATTCTGAAAAAGGTTTAATCATTTTGATTCAAATAGAAACTGAAAAACAGTTGGCAGACCTATTTACTAAAGCCTTTCTACCAGGAAGGTTTGAGTATTTAGTGGAGTCAATTGGCCTTATTAACCATATGTCAACCTGGTTACTAATTTGAATCTTTCCATGATAAAATTCTTTCCTAAATCTAAAGGTCTTCATAAGGGTGCTTTTTCATAGTTATTTGCCTGATTTTTGTGTGTGTGTGCTTTCTTTTATAGAAAAACAAAATACAAAAATTAGAAAACTCACAAAATCAAATAAAAAAATAAATCAAAAACTCCAAAAATAGAGTTCTTTGTGTTTTTAATTCATTTTTTAGGAATGAATCTGTGTTTGCCTCATGTGAGAAATGATAGTACATTAGTAAGATCAGTTGCATACTTCACTCGCTAATAAAGTCTGACATGATCAGGATCTGATGTGTAGACAATATCATGCTAGTATACTGAACAAGTAAATTCTTGTGATTACCCCAAATCTCTATGCTTGTTTGTGTATTCATCTAAGTACTTTTGAGTGTATTAGCTTATCAGATTGACTGCTTGCTAAGCTACACCCACTCACACCTGATGATAATGTGACTAATCATGAGATCTGTTACAAGCATCATTCACTTCTCTGTTATGAGTCATCATAGACCTGAAGTACTGAGATATCCTCTGTTGTAAGTCATTACAGACCTGGATATTCTCCTTTGATGCAAAAGATGCCAATGTGCACAACCCATTCAAATGGATGGTTAGAGTTGATCAAATGGTTATCCGTGATCATTCTCTATTCAATTCAGTAACATGAACTCTGGTTATGCATATTTGTTAGGTAATAAGTTGAGAATATTTGCTTTCTTGCAAGTCTTAATGATGGTTGATCCTCTAAGTCTTGGTATGAGTCACATCTTGTCATTTACAATTCTACCATACTCATCCAAGAATTGAAAAAGTAAGTGAGCTGATAATTTGTGTCAAAAACACTCATTTTCTGTCCTTAGATCTTGTGTCTCCTTTGCTGTGATGTCACTGACCTGGAACACACTTGATCAGGATTTAATCATTGTCTATGACTATTCACATATTTTTTATTTTAATGTTCTGATCTTTACTAATATGATCTCACTGCACTCTATGATTCTATTGTAAATATTAGATTTTCATTCTGCTTTAATTTTGTTTTTATGCATGTTTTCTTGTGTAGGCAATATAACAATGTTAAGTGTCATATTGTTATGATTTGTTAGTAAACTTCTAAGTTTTGCAAAAGAACTTAAAAGTTTAAGGGGAGTAATAAACCAGTAAGAATATTCTCAGAAAATCAAAATGATCATGTTGAATTGAAAGGATGATGCTTTAATTTCAAAGTATGTGTGTGTTTATCTATGATAAAATGATCTCATAATTTTTAGCAAGTGGAAAAGCTTCTTTGCAATGTTGAAAACAAGAAAACTGTTGAAATATTTGGTTTGTTCATTTTTGAAACTAAAATGAAGGGTCAAAATGTAAAAAGTTAAATTTTGAGGGTCAAAATGTAAAAAGTTCAATTTTAAGGGTCAAAAGTGTAAATTTGAGGGAAAAGTAAAAAATATGCAGTATTGTTAAATATTAGTATGAAATATTACTAATGTGTTTAAACTGTGTGCAGGTGAAAGATGTGAAAAACACAAGTGCAAAAACATCTGAACAGTTGTTATGTGACTGAACAGTTGTTATGTGGATGAACAGTTGTTATGTGTCTGAGAAGTCGGTGTGTGGGCATTTCAGCATCATTTTGCTACTGCACAGTACTCATACTACTGAACAGTGCTCATGCTACTGAACAGTACTCATACGGCTGGATAGTTCTAATACGGCTGGGCTCATACGACTGAACAGTGCTCATATGTTCAACACTTAGTGAAATTTAGAACTTAATGAGTCTGAACAATACTTAAACGACTGAACAGTGCTCATAAGTCTAAACTCATATGTCCAATACTTAGTAAAATTTAGAGTCTAATGAGTCTGCACAGTACTTAAACGACTGAACAGTGCTCATAAGTCTAGAACCTAATGAGTATGAACAGTACTTAAACGACTGAACAGTGCTCATAAGTCTAAAAATTTTTTTACTTGGTATAAAAAGCACACTTGTGATATTCATTTCATTCCCATTTCAAAAACCCTCATAAAACCCTTCTCTGACCACTCGAACTCTTGAACAAACCCTCGTTCTTCGATTAAAATCATTTCAAACTCAAGTCACAGATTATTGACAGTGTGTTTGTGATTGTGAACGTAAGTGTATGATTCACATTCATCTGATTTGTGGTTTAAACAAAAGTTTTTTTTGATAGCCGTTTGACTCCTTTACGGTTGTTTAACCCTAAAAACTTGTCAAAATCTCAGATTTATTCATTCAAATTGAAAAAAATATGTGAAATTGAAGATTGAATCTTGTTTGTCATGTGATTTCGATCATGTTGTTATGTTAAACTTGGTTTAATCTAACATTCGATTGAAGACACTGTTCATGTTCATCGATGAACAGTAGTGTTTGAAGATGAACCTGATGAAGAAGATGAACAGATTCTTATTTTTTTAATAAAAATAATGAAAAGATGAATAGATTCTTATTTTTTTAATAAAAATAATGAAAAATAAATAGTAATTAATAAAATTCATCATTCGAGAATTAAAAAAGTTTTAATAAAATGATATAAGATAAAATAACCTAGAGTGTTAAATTTTCAATTAAAATCAATCTGGATAACTCATCTTTTATTAAAATTTAAGTGTTTTCACTTAAAATTAAAATTCCAAGTTGATTTTAAAATTCAAATTTATTTTAACACATCAGTTTATAATATCTTAAATCATTATATTTTTAAACTCACATTAAATCATTTGCGTCAAAATTCACAGTGTCTAATATCATTGTTTTTAAACTTTTGCAGATGGCAGATTTAAAGTTTGTGCCAAAGCACAACATTGCTGCATTGTTAGATGAGGAAGTTGAAGATGCTTTATCTTATGATGAAATGATCAGATTTCTTCTAAGAACATAATATGTGTATGCCATGTGTTACCAGACTGTAATCTATGATAGACTCATCAGACAGTTCTGGAACACAGCAAGAGTTGAAGCAAATGATGAAGGAAGAAAAGTTCTCAGAGGTTTTATAACAAGAGATCGTATGATTGAAGTTTCTGAAGAGTCAATAAGAGCTGCATTGAGACTCGGTCACAATGATCCAGAAGATCTAGCTGAATTGTCATTCAATGAATGTAGAGAAACATTCATGGCAATAGGTCACCCAGATAATTTTCCAAAGAAATAGTTCTTCAGAGCTCGTGTTTACAATCACTAAAAACTTCTTTGTTACATTTTTCAACATTGTATGTCAAAAAGAAGTGCTGGGTGGAATTCATTCCCAGTAGATATTGCATCTCCTATTGTGGCCATAGCAATAAACAGAAGATTTAATATGGCCAAATGGATCCTGAATGGATTTATTTTCAATTTGGAGAAAGGAACAAAACATAAGTATCTGATGTACCCCAGGTTCCTGCAAATGATCATTAATGAAGAGCATCCAGATCTCCATGTGTATGGAGTAGGGGGAGACAGACTTATGTTGGAAAACATGTCTGAGGTTACTTACAAGAAGTTAACAATGTTAACGAGAGCTCAGAATGTTCCTATGTTTGAATATATGAGAAATGTAGCAAATGATAATGTTGATATCACTATGAATCACTTTCATTTGATAGATGGTGAACCACTTGATCCCTCAGAGTTGATTGATGTATTTCCTCTTGAGGATGATGATCAAGATGAGGAAGATGAAAATGATGAGAATGATGATGATGACGCTGATGATGAAAGTTCTTCAAGTTCAGATGATAATGATGATAATGATGGTGATGTAGCAGAAACACATCAAGATGTGAGTCATGATACTCAAATGTTTGACCAAGCAGATGAAGCTCAACATGATGATGAAGGTCAAATGAATGATGAAGGTAATGAACCTGTTCATGATGATGTACATGAACAGGAAGAAATTCATATTGAGACTGAACAAGAAATTGATGTAGATAATCAAATTTTTGATTATGAGTTCATTGACTCTTTCCAAATTGATCAAGATATTCCAGTTTCTGCAACACAACATGTGTCTATTCAAACTGAGGAGATTTTGGATATTGATGAACTTGAAAGATTAAAGAATGACAATGAAGCAAAAGAAAAGAGATTGCTGATCTTAAGTCTTTGCTTGATATGCTAAAAGAGAAAAATGAGAAATTAAAAGAAGAAAGTTTGATGAAAGATGAAAAGATTGTTGGGTATGCTAAAGATAAAGATGATGTTATAAAAAATTTTGAGATTATGATCAAAGACTATGATTTATTGGAAGAAAAATTCAAGAATCTGTCTAAAGAAAATGAAAGATTGAAGGAAGAATTAACAAAGTTAAAAGAATCAGCAAAGCCCTCTTCTCCAGAAATTGTGATTGTTGCTGAAAACATTCCAATTGATCTTGAAAAAGTATTTGAAAGGGAGAAAGGAAAGAGGAAATTAGATGAAGCTGATGTTGAATTTGTTCCTGAAACTTCTTCAAAAGTACAAAGAGTTGAAGAACCTATTGAAGAAGAACATCAAGAAAGTCAAGAGCAAATGAGTCAAGACAAAATTGGTGCTCTTGAAGATTTAGAAGAAGAATATGCTGATGACTGGTATGATGAAGTTTTAAATGATGAAAACATAGAGGAAGTTCAATTTGAAACTCATTCTTCGCTTGAACCTGTCTTAGTGCATGATGATATTCCTCATGATTTTGAAGATAGATATAATTATCTTGTGAGGATGAAATACAACAGAGTTTTCGTAGACGGACTGACAGTTTCTCAGATTAATGATGAATACGAGAAATGTCTAGCTGTTGAGTCTTTTGCTCCCGTGGATCCAAATGAAATAAGCTTGGAGCATGGTGAGTGGGACAGAAGACAGGAATGTACAAATGTTGAAGAAATTTCTAGCTCTGAATTGCACCATCCAGACCCTGAGGAAATGAGCATCACGGCCTTAAGGTCATGGTTGCAGGCTAGAAATTATCCTTGGAAAAGACTAAAAAGATTGCAAGGAGTGTCATTGAGAAATTTAGTCAAAAGTTTCTAACAAACAGAAAAGCAAACGAACAAAATGGTGATTCTAGATACTGATAATCCTCAGTATTTAGATATTACAAAGAGAACTCGGATTTTGAAACCACAAGAAATTAAACAAATGGCTCAAAAATCAAGTATGCATGAAAGTAGAAAAGAATTGATGAAAATGTTTCCTCAAACAGAGAAACAAGTATATAAAGCCACCTCTGAGTAGAAGCATATTTTTGATAGTGCTAGATCAACAGGTGACTTGGTGAGGAATGTTCTGCAGAAAGGTCAATCAGTTGCTGAACTGTTGAATGCAATGATTGCACCTAATTTCACGAACCAAGTAAAGATTATTGCATGGAAGTATGATGAGGTCTTTAATGCTTTTCTTATTAAAAGAGTTAATGCTGTATGTGATGTTTATCACTTCTACTCTAGCATTATTAAACTTCTAGTGCAAGATTTGAAAGAGTTGAACAAGCTTGATGTGAGAAACCCATCTGGTGCCAAAAAAGGAAAGATGTTTGTAGATCTTTTGAGCAGAGGGTTAGCTAGAACAAATAACTTCCTTCAAACTCGATGTGATCAAGAGGATAAGGAGTACTTTTCTATTCTGAAGAAAAATAAGAAGATTCGAGGATTACAGTCAGAAGAACATTTTATGGTGGAATTTTGCGATAAGTAGTTTGAGAAGGTAACCACTCCTGGATTGAAGGTGATAGAAGGCAACCAAAAGACCAAACCTATACTAAGATGGTCTTATAACACATCAACTTTTGAGTTGAAACTGGTCCGAAATCTTGAAAATTGGGATGAGGACATGATTTCTCTATTTGGTACTTTTGAGTTGAAATTGCTTCATCCAAGTTACATCTCATTCTTATCTGTGCAGAAATTTGAGAAAGTATCAGATGAGACTGCTGAACAAGACAAGAAATACTTTATATCAATCATTAATATGATGAATGTAGCTATGGAGAGAATTTCTTTGAGAAAAGCTCTTGCATATGCTAATATTGTGAAAAGAGATATAAAATATATTAAGTTTATGAGAATTTCTCAGAAAGGTGTGTTAGAAGTATATTGCAAAGATAGCAGAAATCCTATTGAGTTACATGCAAATGTCGATATTGCATGTCTCTCAAAGGATACATTAGGAAGAATGAAGATGATGGAAATTAAATCTAATGAGTCAAAGCCAGAACAAGCTGTGCTTGCTGGAAAATTCAAGTCAGCGATTGAAAATGCGTTGAAGGAGATAGAAATGTATAAAAAGAAGCCGATGTTCAAAGTGAAAGATGAACCTGAAGATTTCTTTGCAGATTAAGGATGAAAGAAGTATGAAGATAGAAGAAAAGAGATAGCATGGATGAACAGAAGAATTGAAGAATAAGAAGAAAAAGATATGAAGTCAGATGATTTTTGAAGACTGAAGACAAATGTAAATCTTAGGGGGAGTATTGTTAGTCCTCTTAAAAGATTAACATTAGTCTTATTTTACAGTTTTGTCTTAGCATAGGGACTAAAGTTGTAAATAGATAGTCTTTTTCTTTGTTCATAGTATATATAGCTTAGACTAGAGTAGATTTCAGGGTAGTATCATTTTGTACAGCTTTCTAACTCTTGTAATCATCTTTGCTATCAATGAACTCTGAATTTTATTGATATTGTGCAAGGCCCCGTTCCCGGCCACCTCACAGTTGGTCGTCATCACCCATAAAACATACATTTAATATAACTTAATAAAAATCTTGCAGCGGAAACTTTGAATTTACTATAAATGCTTTTGCAAAGTAATACAACACCCATTACAAAATATCGTTTGTTTGCATTACAATACACAAACATTAACAAAAGAGCTGAGTAGCCGCCTCGTGCCATCCTCAGCAACACTACCTGCCAACTGGAAAACACATAAAAGTCAGCGTTGCTGAGTGAGTTTTAGTTTTATATTAAAACATACTTTTACTTATTTATAAGTATCCTTTCGTGCATGCGTTCATACATCATACGTACACAGAGATAATATTCGTTATTATCTTCATCATTCGTTATTCATCGTTATCTTTAACTTCTCGTATGGATTCTGTCAGGCTTTACCCACTTCATAGCACTTGGCTATGATTACTGTGGTCGAATGACAAGAATTCCGTTCATACTTACTTGCACATTGAAAGGTGAATTGTACCAATACCTTATGCTACACCCCGATCGTTATTAGCTACCGGGCCAAAGTCAACATATGAACAACAAAACGTATGCCACGGTACTAGAGGTAAGCGGTAGAGGTACCATGACCATGGTCAATCACAGAGAAGGACCAATCGCGTTATTCAATGCTTGCAAGACATAATTCGTTCGTTCATTAATGCATGTATTCATCATCATTCTTCTTTTCGTTCATTCGTTAATACATGCATTCATCATCATGTTCCTCTTTCATTATCTTTCACTTTACGTTACATAATACTTCATTTGTTCATTCTCGTTATTCGTAAAGTTTCGGAAAGATAAGCATACATAATTACAAGGAACATACACACTCATCATACATTCGTCATCATACCTTCATCATCATACATAGCATCATACATACGTAATCATACATAGCATCATCAGTAATAATAAGGGTTACTCATAATCATCATTACATGCATGAAACATCATCATTTATTAACCCTAGTCAACCCTGGTCAAAACCTCGAACTTCAGATTTGCAGGAAATTTCTGTAAAAATTCTAAGTGTTCTGGACGTTTGAGCCCTGTTAGGCGTATAAGCCCCCTGGGCGTATGAGCCCTGTTAGGCGTAAGAGCACTGCTGGTCGTATGAGCCCTATTGGACTTTTCATCCTACACTTAGAATAATCATCTTGTCATACGACCACCCTGTTAGGCGTATGAGCACTATTGGTCGTACCATCCCATACTTAGAAATATTTTCTGGTCATACGACCACACTGTTGGTCGTATGAGTCCTATTGGACTCTTCAACACACTTAGAAAAATCACCTGGTCATACGACCACACTGTTGGTCTTATGAGTCCTATTGGACTCTTCAACACACTTAGAAAAATCACCTGGTCATACGACCACACTGTTGGTCGTATGAGTCCTATTGGACTCTTCAACACACTTAGAAAAAATCACCTGGTCATACGACCACACTGTTGGTTGTATGAGCAACCTGGATATGTATCTAATTCATATTCTAAATCCCAAACATCATAATGCCTAGTTCTAAACATGCTCACATGATTCTAGGCAAAACTTAACATAAACACATACATTCATACATTCAATCATACGGGTATAAAATCCAAGTTTTATACAAACATACTTACATGCATTTTCCAGCCCCAAAGCATTTAAAAACAGGTAAAAAGGGGTCTAGAACTCACCTTAGTTTGTCTTCGGGTTTTGGATGCCCTTTCTTAACTTCCCAGTCGTTTCTACACCTAAAACACACACACAGTGCAACCCGAACACAAACACACACATAAGAACATGCATTTCTCGGTTTCTTAGCCCAAACACAACTTAAAAACATCAATTCTTACTTGAATCCGATTTCTTCTTCTTTCTCTCTCTAAGAATCGAAGTCCCTGCTGTTTCTCTCTCTAAAAACCGATGCAAAGAAATGTGCAGGGGTTATGGGCGGCCATGCCTCCCTTTTGTACAAAATAAATAACAACTTTGCCCATTTGGCACTTTTGGTCCCTCCTTTTTAGTTGACTTTTATTTTCTTTCCTTTTCTTCCTTTTTCTTTTATTTCTTGCTAAAAATACGGGTGTTACATATTGCTTGATTTGATTACAATTGTTTGTATTTCTATGAATTGTTCATATAATTTGTTACAGATTGCTCTAATTGATTCTATCAAGAAATTCCCCCTCACATTTAGCATATCCCAATATATAAACATTATGCTCTCCTGGCGTCTTTATACGGTGTATTGGGCCAAAGGTTGAAGGTTCCAATCCACAGCTGACAATATCAAACAAATCAGCATGCACGTAGATTCATCATCAGAAACCTGCTCACATCATCATCTTTCTGATTGCGTCTCTGTAGAAGACGATATAAGGCTCGGCAAAACAACAAACTCCAAAACTAAAGATAACAAGTGAAAGCTGCATTCACGCGACAACTGACTTCACGCGAGAAGGACTTCCACGTGAAAGGATTAGCCGCGCGACAAGCCTGTCGCACGAGAACTGTTTGTTTAGTATAAATAGCTTAGTTTTTGTTTTATAATAAAGCTTTTGATCATATTTCACTCCTGTACTGTGTGAATTCACACAAGACCTGTAATAGGTTGTTTTTGTTCAATACAATATCATTTGTGATCAATTCGATTCTTATTTCAATCCAATCATGTTTACATTCCGCATTCACATGATTGAGTTCGTGGTTTGATTGTTTCTTAGGAGAATTCACGGTTTTAACAATTGGTATCAGAGCAAGGTGTTGCTCTTGATACAACGGATCATTATTCCACGATCTTCCGTTCGAGGACGTTAAACAAGTTGAAAGCTTATCCGGTTTCATTAAAGTTCTACGAGAAAACGAGAACATGCAAGAATTCAAATCGATTTGGATGATTTTATGAAGATTTGAAGCTTACAAGTTGCATCCAATTCGATATCCGCTTCTGCGAGAACCTTAAGTTGAAAAGGTTTTATTGAAGATTCAAGTTGTTTTTAAACACAAAAAGATATCATAATCCAAGGGGGAGATTGTATGGGAAAAATCAGTTGGATTACAATATCGTTTTAACACGTACTCGATGAACAACTTGCGGTTCGCGTGACATTATTTTGCACAACAACATGCATGCGACAACATGCATGTTGACACAAATCGCGCGAAATAGAAGAAAATAATATATGCATGCGACAATCTGCATGCAATATACACCTCGCGCGACAAATTGAAGGAAAGAATTACATGCATGCGATAGTGGAATCCACTTGTTTAACTTGGAATAAATTGAAGCATGCAATTTGGCATGCAATGCGAAAACCGTTGACAGCATGCGACAACTTCATTTTTTAATATATATATGTGCATGTGTGCACAGTGAGGGGTGTGTGCCATTTCATTCAAACCGAGAGTTACAATTTTATTCGTGTGTTTTTCGCTCAAGTCGAGCAGATCACAGTTTTGTGATTTTCCACCTTCGGGTGAGATCGAAATTATATCGATTTTCATTGTAATCATTCGAAAACGTATATAGATTTGAATTACAACGATTTTGTGATAAATGTCTTGTTCTCTCGGTTGATTTATTCAATTCTCGCACCCGTCCTTGCATATTATCAATTGCAACAATTCAAACGAAGTGAGATCGATCGCTTTTAAGGACTTTACATTTGGTATCAGAGCTTTAGGCTCTAGAACCACGATTTGAAGAAGTTTTAGATTGATTTCTACTCTTTTCTGGTGATATTCATCATTGGTTACGTGAGATTCAGCTATGGTGATGTTATGCTGCTCAAAATTTTGAGTATTTGGATTGAATTGGACTGATTTAGTAGACTTTAGTTGAACTTTAATCATAATTAAGTTTAAAAATTGAACTAAACTCATTAAAATCAGACTAAAATGAGTATAATCGGACCTATTCAGTGATTTGGAGGTGCTTTTCGCTTGAAAACACACTTGGACAATTGATTGTGCGTGAAAATTGGACTTTTCGCGTGCGAAATTAACAATTTTCGCACAGGCGGTTTTTTGCATTTTTCGGGCGACAATAATTTGTTAAAAAAGGAAGCTTTCGTCCAAACATCTATTTCGCGCGAGGATCATTCTCGCGTGATACTCATTTTCGCGTGAGTCAAGTATTTTCGCACTAGTTTTCAAGGTTCAATAATCTCTGATTCAATTCCACAGAATGTCTTCATGGTTCAATAATCTCTGATTCAATTCCACAGAATGTCTTCATCTACTCCTAACTTAAATCTATCTACTGCTTTGGTTGCTAAAATTGTTACTAAACCGGAGGAGGAAGAAAATTTGTTTGCTGAGTTTGTATCAGATGATCTGTTGGATGGTATATTTGTTGAGAAGGAAACAGAAAATAAAGAAGTTGAAAAGTACACTGTTGAGCCTCCAGTCAAATATCAGGTTGAATATCTAAAGACTGTTGAGGTTGCTCCAGTAGAAGAACCAGTTGAGGATATGAAAGCATTCATGGTGAAAAGGGTTGAAGAGCCTGAAGGAGAAAGATCAAAACCAAAGGTATATGATGATCTATGCACAAATTCTTGTGTTGAGAAAGTTCAAAGGTATAGAGTTCATAATGAGAACTTGATAATGGAAGTTGAAAAACTTCAATATCAAGCTCGAAAACACAAGTCAAATGAAAAGATTTTTAAAGAAAAACTTGAAGGTTTAAATAAAACGGTTTACAACTTACAATTAAATCTTCATGATAAAGAATGTACAAATAATGATTTGACCAATAGAAATAATGAACTCGCCTTAGAAATCAATAGACTCAACAGTGAACTAGCCTCGGCTAAATTGACTGTTGAAAAATTTGAACTTTCATCAACTATGGTTGAAGGGATTATCAAGTCACAAATGACACAGAAGATAAAAGGAGGAAAATGCGGTGTTGGATTTTCAAACATTGCTCCTCCAATTAATCATGATTATTCATGTTTACCTTCGTCAGATGTTATTTCTGATTCTGATATAAACTATGGGATAGGTTTCTCTCCATCCTTAGATTTAAAACCCTCAGTTAAAGTAAATCTTTCTATTGATCCTATCATAATAACTAAACATAAACAATCAACTGAAAATCTTTGTGCAGATAATGTGAAGGTGGATGGTTTGGTTGAAGAGTGGGAGAGTGACTGTGAGAGTAAAACTGAAAGTGAAAGTTTGAAAAATAAGAATGTAAATGATTTCAGATCTGATTATAATCAAACTTCATCAAGAAATGAAAAGATTGTTGATTTGAATGTGCCAAAATTAAATATTAAATGTAATTTGAATGAAGCACAAAGGGCAAATCAGAAAGCAAAACTTGAAAAGGACTTTAAAAGTAGATTTGTTTCTAAAGGTTTAATTGAAAATGAAGATCATATTTTTAAAGAAACGAATTTTCGATTCTTTAAAAATAAACTTCATCATAATGCTAACCTTGTGAACCAAGATATTTGTAGCCCAGATTTACAAGTGAAAGCTCATTCGTCATCCTTTCTGAAAATTGAAAAGCCTGGTCCTTCTCCAGCATCCATTCGTATATCAAAGCCGGGTCCTACTCCAGCAAATTCTAAGACTGGTCCAATTCCAGCATCATCACTTCCAAAAGTCACAACTGCTAAATCTCATATTACAAATGGTCACAATTCACCAATTTCCTTGAATTTGCAAAAGATGAACAAGCAATTATCAAATGAAGCAAAGATTCGAGAGACTGTGCAGAATATTAAACCAAAAAGTCAATCTGACTTTGGTTTTTATGACAATTTCTATAATTGTCATCCACAGTTTGTTTTCCACACACAACAAAGGAAATGTTATCAGTGTGGAAACATAAATCATTTGGCAAACAATGTCCTTTTCGACAAAAATCACTAAGCAAACAACGATTTCATAATTCTATTGCTCATAATAGAAAAATGTTTTTCACTCGTGTAAAATTTGCAAAAAAAATGAAATCAAAAGTTGATAATGCTTATAATGTCGAAAAGCATAAGAGTTTGAAAAACGATTTAAAAGAAACAATCAAATTGCAAAGTGTGAATGAAAAGACTGATGTGCTAAACAAATATAACAATCTCAAATCTTTTTGTCTAACTGCAACACAGAATGTGCTCAAGTCTTGTTTGACTTGGGTACCAAAGACTAAGTAATTCTTTTACTTATGCAGGAACGACCGCAAAAGATCATTTAAAGCTTATGGCATGTTGACAGCAGTTGTTCAAAGACATATGACAGGAAACTTACAATTGCTTCAAAATGTTCAGTCATTTAACGGAGAAATTTGAAAATACGCTTTGAAAAAATATTTTTGATCTTATGGGGAGTCAAGATAGAATCAATAAAAATGAATTTTCATGATTAAATGAGAAATGATTTTACACAGTTCAAAAAGAGTCTAAGTACTTTCAAAGGCTTAAATACGAATAGACTTGGATTATGGTTGATGTGTCAGTAGACTTTGCTGTCAGAAATGAAAAGATCATAAATGAGTGATTAAACTTGAATTAAAGAGATATGATTTAGTGGGGAACATATCAGGATTCTGTGACAATACCAAAAATGTTCTAACACAGACTGAGAGTTACATTCTTGTCATACACAAGCCTGTATTTGTTTGATTCAGTGATTATCATATATAACTATATATATATATATAAAAGCAGATAAAAAGAAAGAAACAGACAAAAAGAAAGAAACAGACAAAAGGAAAATAATTGAGCAAAAAGATGCCAAAAAGGCCATATAGGATATAAGATGCCAAGAAGCACAACAAATCAAAAAGATATGTCTAAAGACATACATACTATATGGTATATATTTTCTATTTTGAGAATAATTTCTGACCAGGGAAGGCAAAATCAAAAGATGGGGCATGTAAGTTCGGATGGCTAGTAAATCCTAAACATCTTAAGAGGGCAGACGTAAGTCCGGATGGCTGTTAGTAAGTCCTTAAACTTGTTAATATTCCGTGTTAAGAGATATTTCTCAGGCTAATTATGCTCAAATAGTTATATTTTAGGAATAAATAAATGATATCACTGATCAACAATGCATGGTTTAAGTCAATTTGGGGTGACTTGAAATCTCAATAGTGTCTTGAAGACTAATAAGTATTTTACAGAAGTTCTGATCGTGGGATCCACTTAATTTATATAAAATCATTCAAAACATGATAAATATCCCTCATTATGTTTCTGAGTAAAGACTGATGTATAAGTTTAAAATGGACCAAATATATTGACAATCAACTTAACCCGTGTATTTTAAATAAAGCTGGACAGAGTCTTGACTTGATAAAGAACTATATGATATCATTTTGAAAAATTCTTACAAGAAAAGGAAGGTTCCTGTTCATGCTCCTGTTCCTCCAAATTCTTTAAAGCAATTAATTTCTTGGAGATGTGAAAAGGATTCGGGTCATGCTGTGATCAGATGTATTGACAGATCATTTAGAATCATTGATCCAGCTGACTTAATGAAATTTGGCAAAGACGACTTGATCAAGCTACTACACTGTCCCATTTCAGCTGATGAGTCTGTTTATTTCTTGTCTTGCCAATATGTCTGGATGACAGATCGAATCCTTCGAAATAAATGGTACGCTTATTCAGGTACTTACAAGAGAGCAAATGTTGATTTTGTCTGAAGATGTTTCACCAAGCCTAGGGGGAGATTGTAGAAGACGATATAAGGCTTGGCAAAACAAAAAACTCCAAAACTAAAGATAACAAGTGAAAGCTGCATTCACGCGACAACTGACTCCACGCGAGAAGGACTTCCACGCGAAAGGATTAGCCGCGCGACAAGCCTGTCGCGCGAGAACTGTTTGTTTAGTATAAATAGCTTAGTTTTCGTTTTATAATAAAGCTTTTGATCATATTTCACTCCTGTACTGTGTGAATTCGCACAAGACCTGTAATAGGTTGTTTTTGTTCAATACAATATCATTTGTGAATTCGATTCTTCTTTCAATCCAATCATGTTTACATTCCGCATTCACATGATTGAGTTCATGGTTTGATTGTTTCTTGGGAGAATTCACGGTTTTAACAGTCTCAACTAAGATAATCACGGATTCCCTCCACGAAGCAGAATCCTCTCTGTGCGGAAATAAATAGTACTTGGTTGGCCCATAAATAGTCAGATGCTCTTGACTACCCCACAAAGTCAGCACCGACTGCTGACATCTTCTCTTCTCTCTTTCATGTTCTAACAACATTCACCTATTCTAGAAGTCCAACGAATAATAGGGTATCCATCGAACCTGTTTGACATAAGAACCTCAGGGTGAATGTGCTTTGCTCATCCTCAACTCTTGCATAGACTCTCCAGGAGAATCTTCACTATTGACCCGAAAATGAACCGAAAATGACCCGATAATTTTCCCAAAAAATTTTACTTTACCAAACTTTTTCAGAAGGCTTCCCAACTGATAAAAATGGTTTAGGGAAAAATTCGTGCAAGAAGCTGTTCCAGACTCCTTTTTTTTGGTCTGGAACACCTTTCATTCGTATGACATGGAGTACACTGATCACAGTCATGTGAATGAATTATACGAATGATATCTTCGTGCGACTGAACATAAGACTGGACATAAGACTGGTCCAGTCGTACGACTCACATAAGACTGGTCCAGTCGCATGGTCCAGTCGCACGACTAGTCCATTCGCATGGTCCATTCGCACGAATGGTCCATTAGCATGGTCCAGTCACACGAATGGTCCATTAGAATGGTCCATTAGCATGATCGAGTCGCACGACTGGTCCATTCGCATGGTCCAGTCGCATGAACGGGTCTGCACGTAGATTTTCAGATCTGCAGCCGCCAAGGCTGCCAAAAACCCTAATCCGACGAATTTTACATGATTCGAACCAAAATAGACATCATCAGATTCGCAAGGGTGATCAGAACATGGTTTCGACTTCGATTTTAATGTAAAAACAACACATGCCACGAGATCTGAGCAGAACACAAAGAACACGAAGAACACGAAGTGTGTTTAACATCAAAGAACTGAAATAGATCCAGAGATCAAGAGCTCGGGTTGATAGAATGATAGTTAGATCATTCTAGCAGTAACCGACTCTGATACCAATTGTGTAGTCGCTGGATCGATAAACATCTGAGCACGTTCTTGATGGAAGGATAAATAACAACATAAACCAAAAGTCAATCAATAACATGAACAATAATCGAATGATTTCATTGATAAAACCTAACGATTTTAAGCTCGTTACAACTTAAGAATCAAGACTGTTGGCATGGGGAGATCGAGCATGATCTCCCCACTCATCCGGCAGCACCTAGGCCCCAGGCAGACTCCCTCTCAAACCCTTAGGTTTCTACACATTGAAACTGGTAGATATAGGCTTTGGCCCATATTAGATGCGACTGGGCCCATTCGTTCGATTGGACCATGCGTATGGTTCAATTGTACGACTGGACCATGCGTATGGTTCAATCGTACGACTGGACCATTCTTATGGTTTAGTCTTACGAATGCCCCAATCGCATCTCTCAGTCGCACGACTGGTCCATTAGCATGGTTCAGTCGTACGACTGAGTCTCATTCGCATATGCTCCTGCGAATGACCCAGTTTCATGTGCTTACAAGGTGTATAACATTAAGCCTAGACTATTCGTCAAGCAACTGACACACTATATATGACAATATATGCTCTAACATATAACAATGACATTTTTGTGATGTAATGCGATATTAATATTTTGTAACTATTAACCGTATTGTATTACTTTGCAAAAGTTGTCATTAACATATATATGAAATGGTTTTAAGTTTTAATTTCCGCTGCGATGATGTTTTAAATAAATGTATGTTTTATGTGCGATGAATGACCAACTGTGAGGTGCCCGGGAACGGGGCCTTACAAGTTGGTATCAGAGCCAAAGATTAAGTGAAATGGGTAAATATTTTCAAAAGAAACCTAAACTTGAACCGAGATGGGACAAAGGGAAGGGATGCCAGTCCGAATTGCTACGTGCCATCAGGTATTTTCTTTAATGTTAATCGGTATTATGTGCGCATGTTATTTGATCTGTTTGCCCTTAGTAGATTTAGATACTGATGTACTCAGGATAGGAAATACTTGGGGTATGAAGAGTAAAGTAAGTGGCTAGTCACAACTGGCCACTGTAATTAGGGACTTACTATACTTGACATAAACTGACCTATTACCTGGAATGATCGTGTTAGCGTTTAAATCTTATAGTGTATTAGAGGATGGCTGGAGGTAGGTCTTCTAAGGCTTCATGAGGTGAAGCATGTGGGGGACGTGGTGCAGAACCACGGGCCACAAGGGGAAGGCCTAGGGCTGAGAAGGTGACCTATAAGGAGCCAGAGACCCCTCATCCGGAGGGTGGTGATGAGAGTGCTAACTTGAGAGCCTCGGTGAAGGAGGCCGTGGTGGAGGAGGTTCATCAGGTCATGCAGAAGATCTTGCCATCTATGGTGACCGAAGTGATTAAGGCTGTTAGGGAAGGAGAGAGGAGGGATAGGAACTGGTCTTCGGGAGGGAGAGAGCAACCCGAGACCAAGACGGTTATCCCTACTGATGAGGAAGAGGAGGAGGAGGAAGAGCCTGTGCCGGAGGCAGCACGAGGCTGTAACTATGGGGCATTTCAAAGATGCAAAGCCCCTTACCTTTGATGGTAACGACACTGCTGCTGCTGCTCACTGATGAGTGACGGAGATGGAGGCTGTTCTTGAAATCAGCGAGTGTCGGGAGGACTAGAAGGTAAAGTTTGCCACCCATTCGTTTGTGAACTCGGCTTTATGGTGGTTGGATAACATTGTCCAAGACGAGGGTAGCAGGCGATTGGTAGGATAAGGTGGAGTGAACTGAAGAAGTTGGTGATCGAGGAGTTCTGTCGTCATCGGGAGATGGACAAGGTGGAGAGGGAGTTCCTGCAGATGGAGGCGGGAACCATGACACATCAACAATACACCGCCAAGTTCAACGAGATGGCACGGCTGGTGTCAGATCAGGTGACGCCCCTGTCACGAATGATTAAAAGATATATATAGGGCTTGCCGGCGGATATTCGTAGGCATATGATCGCCGCCCGACCGAGTACGTTTAGGTCGGTGGTTGACTTGGCTGGGAGACTGTACGATGAAAGGGAGGTAGTGGTGGCTGAGGTGAGTAGGAAAGGTGGTGGTGACTGGAACTGGAATGGGAAACGGTTCGGACGGAGTGGTGCTCCGGTAAACAACAAGAAGGCTAGGGTGGATGATCGATGGGAGATTGCTGCAGGCTAAGGAGTGAAGAGATGCGGGAAGTGTGGAATGGAGCACGCTGGCAAGTGTAGGCTGGGGCTTAATGTCTGTTTCAAGTACAGGAAGCTCGGCCATATCTCTAGAGATTGTAGAGCCACGAAGTGCTTCAACTATGGCGAAGTAGGCGACATGAGTAGGGAGTGCAAGAAGCCGAGGGCAGAAAGTTCCGGAGCAGGGAAGAAGACCGGAACCGAAGGTCAAAGGGCAAGCGCCAGGGCATTCACGATGACTAGAGAGGAGGCTAGGACGGACCCCGATGTTATGTTAAGTACGTTTCTAGTAAATCAAACTATTGCTTCTGTGTTATTTGATTCTGGTGCTAGCAGAAGTTTTATTTCTACGGCCTTCTGGGATAAGTTATCTATTAGCAGTTGAATTATTAATGATCCCTTTGATGTAGAAACTGCTATTGGTAAGTCCACTAGAATTACTGATATGATAGAGGACGTGCCATAGAATTAGAAGGTCATAGGTTTACTACTAAGTTACATGTGACGCCCCTAGGTGGATTTGATGTAGTACTAGGGATGGATTGGTTAGCAACCTATAAAGCGAACATCGTGTGTTGCAAGAAGATGATTAGACTGACAGAGCCTGACGGGAGTTCGGTGACAATATACGGTAATCGAGTTACGACGTTCCAAAGGTGATTTCGATGGCGGTGACGGGGAAGTGCATGACGCGTGGATGTAGTGCTTATTTGGCCTACATGATGGATGTGGACACGTCAACACCACAATTATCTGATGTGCCGGTGGTGTGTGACTTTCCTGATGTGTTTCTAGAGGAATTATCAGGTGTGCCACCGCATCGTGAAATTGAATTTCAGATCGACTTGATACCCGGTGCTCAGCCCGTAGCTAAGGCACCGTATCGGTTGGCTCCGAAAGAGATGAAGGAATTGATGGAGCAACTGCAGGAGTTACTTTCTAAGGGTTTTATTAGGCCGAGTATCTCTCCTTGGGGTGCTCCGGTCTTATTCGTGAAGAAGAAGGACAGTAGTATGAGGATGTGCATCGACTACCGTGAGTTGAACAAGTTGACGGTGAAGAATCAGTATCCATTACCGAGGATTGATGACTTGTTTGATCAGCTTTAGGGTGCCAGTTGGTTCTCAAGGATAGACCTTCGATCTGCTACCATCAATTGAAGGTAAAGGAGCAAGACATTCCTAAAACAGCTTTTCGCACACGTTATGGATGCTACGAGTTTCTCGTTATGTCTTTCGGTTTAACTAACGTGCCAGCTGCTTTTATGGACTTGATGAATCGAGTGTGTTGACCGATGTTAGACAAATCAGTGATTGTATTTATCGATGATATCCTGATTTATTCAAGGAGCAAAGAAGAGCATGCCGGTCATATTCAGGAAGTGTTGGAGTCATTAAGAAAGGAGAAGTTGTATGCTAAGTTCTCCAAGTGTGCTTTTTGGTTGTGCAAGGTGCAATTTCTAGGTCACGTGGTAAATGCTGAGGGAATCATGGTAGACCCGGCAAAGGTTGAGGCCATGATACAATGGAAGTCTCCAAAGACGCCATTCGAGATTCGTAGCTTCTTGGGATTGGCGGGCTACTACAGGAGATTTATTCAAGACTTTTCCAAGATAGCCTCACCTATGACTAAAGTGACTCGCAAGGATGTAAAGTTCGTGTGAGGTCGAGATCAGGAGACTGCTTTCGAGGAGTTAAAGGCGAGATTAATACAGGCTCCAGTCTTGACATTGCCCGAGGGTAGTGAAGACTTAGTGGTATACTCTGATGCTTCTTATTCTAGGCTAGGTTGCGTATTGATTCAACGTGGAAGGGTGATATCCTAAGCATCCCGACAGCTGAAAACCCACAAAGTCAACTATCCCACGCACGATCTAGAACTAGCTGCTGTGGTTATCGCATTGAAGATTTAGCGGCACAACTTATATGGGGCCGAGTGCACAATCTTCACTGACCACAAAAGCTTGAAGTACTTCTTCGAGTAGAAAGATTTGAACATGATGCAGAGGCGATGGTTTGAGCTCATAAAGGATTATGATTGCAAGATCCATTACCATCCGGGCAAGGCCAACATGGTGGCAGATGCCCTTAGCCGAAAGAAGAGACCCGAGCCGATTTGGGTGAAAGCTTATCAGTTGATTATGACCTCTGACGTGATGACGCAGGTCAAGGACTTTCAAGGTGAGGCTTTGAAAGAAGATCTCCTTAACTCTAAAAGGATGAAAGGTCTAGTCATGGAATTGGGTGAGAACACTCTTGGTGTTAGAACCCGATTCGGACGAATATGGATTCCTTATTACCGGGATTTACGTGGCAAGATCATGGACGAGGCTCATAAGACTCGATACTCCATTCAGCCCGGTGCTACCAAGATGTACCAGGACATGAAGAAAGATTACTGGTGGCCGAGCATGAAGCGTGATGTAGCAGAGTATGTGAGCAAATGCCTTACTTGTTTCCAAGTGAAGGCGGAACACCAGAAGCCGTACAGGAAAATCCAACCGTTGGATATACCCGAGTGGAAGTAGGAGCATATCACTATGGACTTTATTACAAAGTTACCACGTACCCCGAAAGGTATGATGCTATTTGGGTGATAGTTGATCGTTTGACGAAGAGTGCTCACTTCCTATCGATCCAAGAGACGTATTCCTTTGAGCGACACGCAGATCTATTTATCAAGGAGATTGTAGCTTGTCATGGTGTGCTGGTTTCTATTGTATCTGATCGTGACATGTGGTTTACATCTGAGTTTTGGAAGAAATTCCACGATACGATGGGAACGAGGTTACATATTAGCACGGCTTATCATCCTCAGACGGACGGTCAGTCTGAGAGGACGATCCAGACACTCGAGGACATGCTTCGAGCGTGCGTGATCGATTTTGGAGGAAGTTGGGATGATCATCTGTCGTTAGCAGAATTCTCGTACAACAATAATTATCATGCCAACATTAGCATGCCACGATACGAGATGCTATATAGCAGGAGATGCAGGACACCCGTTTGTTGGGGGTGACATTGGCCAGAAAGAGTTGGTAAGTATCAAGTTGATTGAAGCTATGACGGAAAAGCTAGAAAAGATCAAAGCCTTTATGAAGGCAGCCAAAGATAGGCCAAAGTTGAATGCCGATAAACGGCGTAGACCGATTGAGTTCCAGGTAGGTGATAGGGTTATGTTAAAAGTCTCACCGTGAAAGGGTATCATTCGGTTTAGAAAGCGGGGCAAGTTGAGCCCGAGATACATAGGACCTTTCTGAATCATGGCTCGTGTAGGATAGGTGGCCTATAGGTTGGAACTGCCCGATGAGTTAAGTGGAATTCACCTGACATTCCATGTGTCTCATCTGCGGAAGTGTTTGGTAGACGAGGATATGGTCGTACCACTGGAGGATATCGAGGTGGATGAACGACTCAATTATGTAGAGCAACCAGTGGTGATCATTGATCATAAGGAGAAACGGCTAAGGAATAAAGTGGTTCCCTTTGTGCGTATACAGTGGAAGCACAGGAAGGGATCCGAGTCTATGTGGGAGATTGAAGAAGAGATGAGGCAGCTTACCCTTATCTGTTTGAGGAATAACAGGTTTCGGGGACGAAACCTATATAAGGGGGTGGACTTGTAACACCCGAATATTTTTAGTAGACAAGAACAAAAGAGTAAATGCTAATAAAGGAGAAAATATCAGTTAACCCAAGTAGAGGGGTTAAAAGTGTCAAAATGACAAAATATCAAAAAGTTGGTACAAAAGTGGGCATGGCCGCCCACTCTAGTCTGCACACTTTTCCCATTTTGTTCTAGAGAGAGAGAGAGAGAGAAGAAAACTCCCGGAAGTTGTAGAAGAAGAAGGAGAATTCGAAGTTTTAGGTAAGAATTCTTGGTTTTGTAATGTTATAAATGGTCCTAGTCTCGGTCATATGCATAAAGGTGTTATTGTATGTTCGGGTGGTGTATGTGTGTGGGTTTTAGGTGTTAAACACATCTGAGAAAGCTCAAGAGAAGGGTTCAAACCCGAAAGCAGCTAAGGTGAGTTCTAGAAGCCCCTTTTTATCATGTTTTGAACAACTTTGGGGCTGGAAAATGCATGTGTGCTTGTTTTTATAAAAATGAGCCTCTACCCGTATGTGTGTGTGAATGTGTATGTGGGTGGTGTATGTTTTGGGTGTAAACGATGTTATGGTTATGATTAAGAATGTATTTTGTTGCTTAGAATGTAAGAACTAAGCTTCGAACATGTTAGATTTGGATTTGGGACTGAAAATAAGTTGATTAGTAAAAGTTAGTTGCACAAACGTCTAAACAGTAATCCATACGTCCAACCATTTAATTTTCTAAGTGTTCTGAACCATCCAAAAGCTCAACTGCCTAAACAGTGCCCAACCGCCAAAGTCCCCATGCGTCTAAGTCAGGCTCATGCGCCTGAATAGTGCCCAACCATGTAGAATATTGCTCAGGATGACTAAGTGTTAGGCCCAAACGTCTGAATAGTGCCCATGCGCCTAAATAGGCTCATGCGTCTAAGTGAAAAATGAACAAGTGTAAGTCCAGACGTCTGCATAGTGGTAAAACTTCTGAATATGGCAGAAACGCCCAAATAGTGCCCATGTGCCTAGACACTTAGAATATTTTCTGAAATTTCAAGAAAAAAACAAAATGTCTAGGATTTGACCAAGTTGGACTTATGGGCAATAATTACCCATTATAAGCATGATTATGGAATGTTTTAGGGTTATGAAATGAATGAATGATGTATGGTATGTGTAACGCGTTATCTTTTAATGATGATTAAACGTATTTATATTATATTATAAGATACGTTATATATTATGTTATTAATTTACATAGTGTGACAAACGAATGAAAGAACGTAAAGAATAACGTAACGAAATGAAAGATAACAATGATGAAAAGTAAAACGTAATGAACGAAAGAATGGCTTGCAAGCAAATGAAAGGAGGTGCACGACCATGTTGTCGTTAGCTCAACTGTGATGCGGGTTAGCTACCCCAAAGAATGCACACAGGGTCAATCATTGAGATTGACAAGGCCCTTTGGTATGCCCTAGGTGACTGGATCAGCTTTGTGCACAATGTTCGTGGTTAATTACCACAGGTCCAGCATCAGCTTCATGCACAATGTTCGAGGTATATCAATTGGTTGAATGAATGGGAGAGATGACTTGCCGTAGGTGACTGGATCAACTTCATGCACAATGTTCATGGTTTAATTACCACAGGTCTAGCATCAGCTTCGTGCACAATGTTCGGGGTATTGTTCATCGATCCATATGAAAGTAAAAGAATGACGTAACATACAATGAAAAAAAGAATGGAAATAAGAAACTAAGAAAGTAAATGAATAATGTAAAGTACATTACGAAAGAATGAAAATGAAAGTAAGAGAATGTTAACGAAAAGCATGAAATGAAAGCATGCTATGACTATGATGGTGGAAAATGAATGATAATGAAAGTTAAAAGTAATATTCTCTATCTGTACGTATGATGCATGACCGCGTATGAAAGTAATGAAAGTTTATATCAAAAGTAAAGTATTTTAATTATAAAACTAGAACTCACTCAGCAACACTGACTTTTATGTATTTTCCAGTTGGCATGTAAAAGTTGCCGAGGATGGCATGGGGCAGCTACTTGGCATTTTTGAGATGGCATCCACTAGTATAACAATGACAGTTTTGTGATGTAATGTGATATTAATATTTTGTAACTATTAACCGTATTGTATTACTTCGCAAAAGTTGTCATTAACATATATATGAAATGGTTTTATGTTTTAATTTCCGCTGCGATGTTTTAAATAAATCTATGTTTTATGTGCGATGAATGACCAACTGTGAGGTGCCCGGGAACGAGACCCTACACTCATACATCTGAGGCTCCTACAAATTCCAGATTAGAGGCACAAAACTCAAATGAAGAAGCTTCAAATGTAGGAGAAAATGATAGTGGTGATAGTGATCAAGAATTTCTTGATGCTGACAACCACTCTATTAAAGACAACATCAATGATATCACACACTCATTGGATCAAACTTCTCATTGCCAAATCTAAACTTCACAAATTTATATTTGTCAAATCAACTTGTTTTGATCCCTCAACTTAGGATCCACAAGTCACATCCTACCACAAACATCATTGGAGATGTTGATCAAGGGGTAAGAATAAGAGGACAAACCCATGACAAAAATGTTTGTCTATACTCTTGCTTCTTATCCCAGATAGAGCCAAAAAAATGAATAAGGATTTGAAGGATGGAAGCTAGGTTGAAGCAATACAAGAGGAGCTGCTTCAACTTAAGAACAAAAGGTTTGGAACCTATGTCCTCTTCCTCAATGGAAGACTATCATAGGAACCAAGTAGGTTTTTAGGAACAACAAGGATGATAGAGGACTTGTCATTAAGAACAAGGCAAAGCTGGTTGTTCAATGGTACACACAAGAAGAAGGAATTGACTACACTGATATCTTTGCTCCTATTGCAAGACTTGAAGCTGTTTGGATATTCTTGGCATTTGCAACATATAAGGACTTCAAGGTCTACCAACTTGATGTCATGTGTGCTTTCTTATATGGGGTGATTGATGAAGAGGTGTATGTCAAACAACCACCTGGATTTGCAGACCCAGATCATCCTGATTTTGTCTACAAGCTTGATAAATCTGCTTATGGGCTGCACCAAGCTCCAAGAAAGTGGTATGAGACACTGTCTCACTATCTTCGTGAACATTGCTACAAGAGGGGTACTATATATGGAACTCTTTTCATCAAAGGGACAGGAAATTACTTAATGTTGGTTCAAGTATATGTAGATGTCTTTATCTTTGGGTCAACTAATCCAAAGCTCTGTAAATACTTTGAGAACCTGATGAATAATAGATTTGAAATGAGTGCCATAGGGGAACTCAAATTTTTTCTAGGAATTCAAGTGAATCAAGTTAATAATGACATCTCCATAAGTCAGTCAAAGTATGTACATGACATACTTACAAGATTCAACATGACTAATTGTAAGGTTGCAAAGACACTTATATCCAGAAACCATTCCCTTAGACCTAATCTTGAGGGGCAGTGTGTAGATGAACATTTTTACAAGGCTATAATTGGGTCTCTCATCTATCTTACAGTCAGCAGGCCTGATATTATGTTTGCTACATGCATATATGTAAAATATCAAGCCAACCCCAAGATGTCACACCTGGTTGTTGTCAAGAGAATTCTTAAATATCTCAAAGGTGCCCCTAAGTTAGGCCATTGGTATCCAAAGAATTCTGACTTTAATCTGTATGCCTATATGATAGTGACTATGCTGGCTGCAACATGACTGTAAAGTCTACATCTGGGGGATGTCAATTCCTTGGTGGAAGGATAGTCTCATAGTAATGCAAGAAACAATCATGTGTATCTACATCAACTGTTGAAGCTGAATACATTGCTACTGCTAGATTTTGTGCTCAAATGCTTTGGATTCAGAATCAGATGCTGGACTATGGATACAACTTCAAAGAGACTCCCATCCATATAGACAACAACAATGCTATCTCTATCACAGAGAATCATGTGCAGCACTCAAGGACAAAACACATCACCATCATGTATCATCTAAATAGAGATAATTATGAAAAGAGATTGATAAAATTAGTCAAAGTTAACACAAATGAACCATATGCTGATTTGTTCACAAAGGTTTTTGATGAACAAAGATTTAAATACCTTGTATCAGCTATTAGGATGATTAATTTTGAATTGATTTTCTTAAAAACTTAATTCAATATTATTTCTAAAAAGAACTGTGTGTCCTAACTTGTCTAAACTATCACATACATAGCCTAGTTTACTTTGAAAGAAAGTCTTTTACAAATAATCTTCCTTAGAATTTTGAAAATTCTTAAATATATTTTCTATCGGAAGACATTAAAATTGTCTTCGGAAGAATTTGAAGTCATCAAAACAGATAACTACTTATAAGAAATTTACCTTCGGAAGAAATGTTAATATTTCTTCCGAAGCAAAAATATGTTTATAAGTACTTATATGTATTTGAAGAACAAATTTCTTTCGAAAGCATTTGTGTCTCGAAAGATTTGTTCCCATAAGAATAAAACTCCCAAATTTTAATATCCTCCGAAACCAAATATGCCTCTAAAGAAAAATTACTTAAGAAACTTTTCTTCTGAAGCAAATTTTCACAAAGCCAAGGAATATCATCCAAAGTCAAAATTTGGCTTCGGAAGTTTTTACAAAAACATCCGAAGATAAATTACCTTCGGAAGAATTTCGACTTCCAATAAAGCTACCTTTTTAGGCACCTTTTCAGAGGTGGGACCGACATTTGGATTTGAAAGTTTATCCTTTCAATCCATTTCATATAAATATACCCAAATGTTTCCCCCTCTTTCACTATCTTCTTCATCCGCAACTTCTCTAACCTAAATTTGCCCACTCACCGCCTTTGTTCTTACCTTTCTTCACCTCAAAGCTACCTCAAATGGCCAATCCTAACCGGAAAAACTAGCCAGATTTCTCCATGCATCTTCATAGGCAACATAATCAAGTTGCTCTATTGAACTCTGAGAAAGATCCAACTTTCTCAGAGGTTTGCCTCTTTCTCTCTCTATCAAACTACTTCACCTCCCTCACCATTGATCCTCCATTCTATGAGGATCAACTTTTGGACTTTTGGATGACTTGCCAAGAAGTCACCATGGATGAGAAGAAGGCATTGTCTACCACAGTGCAAAAGAGGACAATCTTCATCACTCCAGCGTCCATAAACACTCATCTTCTGCTGGATGACGTAGAAGGTGAATTGTCCTTTCCTAAATCTATTTTTAACCAATCTTTTGAGCAGATAGGCTATGAAGATGACTTCTTAGTCAAAACCTTTAGAAAAAGGAAGGTTTCCTCATAATGGAAGTGCCTCCTCCATTTCATCATCCACTTGTCTAACAAACATGGAGGATGGGACCAAATCCAAGTACACCTCTCTTTTATAGTCCATGGGATGGTCATGGGGTCAAGTTCAGGCATTCACAATTTATGTACACTAATTTACTTGCAAACTTGGACTCCTTAGAGTATTACATCTTTCCTAGATATAGTTCACAGTTAAGGGGAACAGGTAATATTCTAAAATTGGGATACATGAAACTTTTCATCTTTAAAACTATAAGAAAGCCTACTATGGGCTTCTCAGGGGTAGAAACAGCCCTAGTCCTAAAAATGTTAGAGCTCATTGCTCAAGGTGACAACCTACCAGCACTAGCTAGTGTTGAACCCACACCTTCCACTTTAAGACAACCCACACATCCACAAATAGCCAACACCTACCAAAAAAATCTAAACGAACCCCTACACAGGTTATTCAACTTGTACAGGCCCCCATATCACCACCCATAAAGGAGGAAGTGGACACTAGAGCTCCCACTTCCCCTGAGGAGCAAACCACTCCCATCACACCAATAATTAGTCACAACATTCCTCATGCTCAGACTGATGAGCTCACAACCCAAGAAGCCTTAAACCTTCAATTAGAGTCTCAACATTCTAGTGAACAACCTTCTACCGAAAGTTACCATCCTTAGCCTCTTGATCTAAATCAGCCAATACCCAGCCTAGAACTCTATGATGATAAAAATATGGCACTTAATGAGTACCATGAGTCTCTCTTCTCTTTCCCTACTCAAAAAGAGATGAGTGCTCCTGTTTCTCCCATATCTAGCCCACATCATCCACCTACCACTGAGGTGGATCTTCTTGAACATTTCAAGGGATCCATATGGAAGAGGCCTTCACTTCTGCAAGTGATTAAATCATTAAGACCTCAAACATGGCAACCCAGCCCATTAACACTTCAATTGAAGCTGTCAATGTGTAGGGGAAATCCAGTAGCCAAGAACAACAGGCTGGTGATGAGGAAGAAGACTTAGGTGCAATTCTCTCATCCCCCAGTGATTCTTCTACTGAAGATGAGGGGAACTCGGACTAAAGGTGCAAAAACTGATTAAAACATGCACTTATCTAGTCTCCAAGGTCAATCACTTGGAATCTCAAGTGACTACCTTGCAAAGAAGGCTCAATGATCAACAACTTGAGATTTGTGATCTCAAGGAACAACTAGCTAGGAGACCTTTCAATAGGATTCAACCAGGAACACAAAACCTAAGGATGTCATGGACATAAACCCCAGCTCACCTATGCAAGAGGGAGATGCTACCAAAAAAGGAGAGGACGTCATCACAATCACAGCACCTGGGAGTCCTTCACAGAGTATAGACATTGAGGACTCACCACCCTCACATGTAATTGTCCAGACTCAGCAACCTCCTCAAGTCCACATTGATGTGGACTCTCTCATACAAAGTCTGTTTGATGAGGATATACCAAGGGCAATGTCATCCCCACTCTATGGAGCTAAAAATGAAATACTGGGGTGGGGGTATGATGCTGATAGGAGAGCCCTGATACTACATAGATTTCAAGTGCCGCAAGAGATCTTTAACTTTTAGACCTTGAACTACTATGACAGTCTCTCTCTAGTCAATATGCCACTTGTCAACCCAACTCAACATAGGCAAGCTGACAGGAAGGCTGAGAGGATTCAAGACATGATTGTTGAAGAGTTTAGACAAAGAAGGAGCATAATGAGGATAGGATATAATTCATGTCCTCCACCATACGATGACAGTTACATAGTTATGCCAAAGCAACTTACTTTATCTAAATCAAATAAACCTCAATTTACTAAAACTAAGACATCAGTTTCACAAATAACCAATCCTCAAAATAACCCAATGTTTACATTGAAACAAATAAGGATAAAATCATATTAGGTCATCCAATTAAGATTAAAGAATGCTCAGATAAGCATGTAAATGTCAAGAAACAAAAGAGTCCAGTCAAAGCCATTATTCCTTTTGTGAAATTCATTCCACTAAGATTCAAAGTGATTGGAAATGCTGAATTTCCTTCAAAAACCACTGTTAAAAGCAGGTCTGATGGAGAGATTAAATCTTTAAACAATTCAACCAAATTAGACAAGGTTTTAATGAAACCTAAAGGCAAAACTTTAGCATCTCCATCATTTAGAGGAAACTCGCCAAAGAATCAATCATCAAAAATAAAAATTGAACTGAGCTCGCCTCATAAGTCAAAACAAGGAATAGGTTTTGACATTTTCAACAAAAAGGATGTTGAACAATTTGATTCAGAGGACATCCTTTAAACAAAAAACACAGTAGAGTTGTGAAGCAATCTACTGATATCAAAAAGGATGAACTTGCTTCTTTAACCAAACCAAAATAAGAGACAAAGTTAAAATCAGATAAGCATCTTGAAGCCTCATCCTCGAAAACAAAGATCAAATGGATGTACTATGACAACTGTGGCATGCTGAATCATAACACAGATGAGTGCTATTTCAGTTAATATTGCTCGATCTGTGACATGAGCAATCATTCAAACAAAAATTGCTATTTCACTAAGTATTGTTCTGTATGTGATATGACAAATCACAATACATCTGATTGCTTCTTCAATCAGAAAGGCTTGAGTTTTCCTCAAAACAAGCCCATTTAACCAATTTCAACTGTCAAAGTCAAAGCTAGAAGCCCACTGCATAATAGACAATCAAAAATCTTAAATTCTGATGATGACTTCCATGACTTTTGGCAGTCAAACAGTGTCGAACAAAAGTTAAAAAAATATGAAACAATCACTCAATGTTTTTTCAAGATCTAAAACAAAAGTGATCTCTAAAGATAGAAATATGTACAATTTCTATTTAGAAATAGGGATCAAAGGTTTTATGACTCTTTTGACACTTCAGTTGAAATTGAGCAAAAGAAAACAAGAAAAACCCCACATAAATCAATCAATGCACCATCCTTTAAGTCTCAACCTAGTGAAAAATACTAAGAAGTTATAGTCTTAGATAGAACCAGGAAACCCAAGACCATTATAGATTGGGTTCCATATTCTAATTAGTTTCTTTTTGCTTATAGGGTCATCCATACAGGTCCAATAGCCTATGGTACGTGGACAGTGGATGCTCCTGACACATGACAGGAGATTGTTCCCTCCTTCATGACTTCAAGCATATTCAAGGAACAACTCTAGCATTTGGTGGAGATTCACAAGGTGGCAAAGTTACTTGTGAAGAATCTATGACGAATGGATCACTGAGCTTTGATAGAGTGAATTACTACAAGCAGCTGAACTTCAATCTTCTTAGCGTTTCCCAAATCTGTGACAATAAATATTCAACTCACTTCACTGGCACTCATTGCTACATTTTGAAACTAGGATTTCAAAATCCTGAGGAATGGGTTATCTTGAAGACTTAGAGTAAGAAATATACCTATGTCTTAAACCTCAATTCTACACATCCTAAAGAAGAAACAGTCTTGGTTCTAAAGCATCATTTAATGAGTCACAACTTTTGCATAGACGCTTGGGACATAAAAATTTCAACAATATGAACAGGTTAGTCAAAGGAAACCATGTAGTTGGTCTTACTCAAAAAGAATTTCATTTCATTAACCACTGCTCAGCATGTCTCAAAGGAAAACAACACAAGTCATCTTGTAAACCAAAGGTTGTAAACATAACCAATACTCCATTGAAGTTACTTCACATGGATCTTTTTGGACCAACTCATGTTATGAGCATTGGAAAGAAACAGTATTGTTTGGTAATCATTGATGATTATTCATGTTTTGCATGGGTTATCTTTTTACTTCATAAAACGAAGCATCACAAATAATAAAGGACTTTATCACCAAAATTGAGAACCAACTTGATCATAAAGTAAAATCAATTAGAAGTGATAATGGTACTGAATTCAATAATAAAGATCTAAGTTCATTTTGTAGAACCAAAGGCATTACTCATCAATTTAGTGTAGCTAGGACTCCTTAACACAATAGGGTAGCTGAAAGGAGAAATAGAACACTAATTGAAGCAGTACGAACAATGCTAGCATATGCTAAACTGCCTATTACCTTTTGGGTAGAAGCAGTTTTCACACCTTGATTTGTACAAAATCAAACTTTGATAATCAAAGAAAGTAACAGAACATCATATGAACTTCTTTTTCACAGAAAACCATACATTGAATTTTTTAAGTCATTTGGTACTCATGTATCAATATTTAACACCAGAGATCATTTAGGAAAGTTTATTTAAAAGTCTGATGATGGATTCTTTATAGGTTATTCCTTAGTCTCAAAGGCTTTCAGAGCGTTTAATCCCAGATTAAACATCATTGATGAATCAACTAATTTTCAATTCAATGAACATTCATTTCCTAAGTCAACTAATGGTCCTGACTAGTTGTTTAATATTGACTCATTTACTTGATCTTTTGATCAGTTTCACTTGTCATATGCAGGTAACCTACAATCAGCTGGATCTTCTAGAATAGTAGATAGAAGAGATTATTTTCCCAAGATTCCTCCTATGTCTGCTGATCAACCAGATGAAGATGTTCCTTTACAAGTTGATCCTGTCAGACAAACACCACAAAATCAGAGTATATCAACTGAGGCTGGTCCAAGTTCAATACCAACTCCTTCTGATGAACCATTAAATAAAGTGAAGATTTAAGAACCAGCTACTGTTCCAGTTGAGACTGAGAGAAATACAAATGATGACAGTGTTCAAAGTGCAGCAGATGCCCAAGCAGAAATCGGTGAAGCCTTTGATTACTTTCATCATTCTCCCACATCACATCCTAAAGAAGCCTCTTACCATGATAATCTAAATGTCTCTAACCTTGTTGTAATAATTGTTGGTGACTCCCTTCCAACCAGCAGGATACATAAAGATCATCTAGTGTCAAGCATCATTTGTGAACTAGATGAGCAGGTGACTAGAAGCAAGTCTAGTATTGCAAACATATGTTTATTTTCTTTCTTTTTATATTAGATAGTACCCAAGAACATAAAAGTGGCTTTTCAAGACAATAGCTAGATTGGGGCAATGCAAGAAAGGTTGCTCTAATTCAAGAAACAAGAAGTATGGAAACTGGTAGATCTACCCGAAGGTCAATACTCTATCAGTACCAGATGGCAATATAGAAACAAGACTGATGATAGGGGCATTATCATCAGAAATAAAGCAAGATTAGTGGCTCAGGGGTACACTCAAGAAGAATGAATAGATTATAATGAAGTGTTTACCCCTATAGCCAGATATGAAACCATTACACTTTTCCTGGTGTACTCAACATCCATGAGATTCATTGTATACCAAATGGATGTGAAGTGTGCTTTTCTCATGGAAAAATTGCTAAAGAAGTCTATGTGAGTCAACCTCGAGGTTTTGAAGACCCAGATTTCCCTCACAGGGTATACAAGCTTGATAAAGCTTTGTATGGTCTACATCATGCCCCACAAAAGTGGTATGAGACCTTATCATCTTTCCTTTTTACATATGGATACGAGAGAGGAAAGATTGATCGGGCTCTCTTCAGAAAGAGAAAAGGAAAAGATAGGTTTCTAGTCAAGATTTATGTGTATGATATAATTTTTGACTCAACTAACAAGCAACTCTACAAAGACTTTGAATATTTCATGCACTCTAAGTTCAAATGAGTGCAATAAGAGAACTCACTTTCTTCTTAGGGTTGCAAGTACAACAAATAGCAGATGAAATCTTCATCAATCAATCAAAATATATGGAAACCATGTTGAAGAAGTTTACTTTTATAGATTGTTAGTCTATCAAAACTCATGTGGATACTAAGATGAAGATAGGGCTAGATTCAGAAGTAAAATCAGTGGATCAGACTCATTATCGATCTATGATTGGATCACTCATGTATCTAACAGCTAGTAGACCTGATATAATGTTTGGTGTATATGTTTTGTCAGGTATCAAGCAGATCCTAAGGAATCTCATGTAAATACAGTTAAGAGGATATTCAGATATCTCAAGGGCAAGCCTGCACTTGAATTATGGTATCTAAAGGAAGAAGATTTCAATCTTTATGCATATAATGACAGTGACTAACGGGGATGCAACTTCAATAGGAAGTCCATATCTAGCGGCTGTCAATTTCTTGGTCCCAGACTGGTCTCATGGCAGTCAAGAAGTAGACAAATGTTTCTGTTTTAACAACAGAAGCTAAGTACATAGCACTATCAGCCTGTTGCTCTCAAGTTATCTGGATTCAAAACCAGACGCTTGATTATGGTTTTAACTTCTTGCACACACTAATTCACATTGACAACACAGCAGCTATGTTCATAACAAATAATCCAGTACAACACTCAAAAACAAAACATATTGAAATCATATATCACTTTTTGAGACATTGTACTAGAAAGGGTTAATCAAATTGGTACAGGTCCACACTGATAATCAATTAGCTGATTTATTCGCTAAAGCATTTGATCCAAGTCAATTTGAATTCTTAGTTCAATAAATTGGCATGAAGAACCTTGAGTAAAAATCAAAATATACAAAACATTCAAATATTACAAAAACACAAAAATAATTCATCTTGCAGAAGTATATGTTTTATACTCCATTGGGAAATGATATAATTATAGTCATTATATCATTCACTATACTTATTTCTAAATTTAAATGACTGAGATGAGTTATCTGATATGCGGTTAGGCTCAACTTGGAAAAAGAAAACACACGCAGTGATGAACTAAAGCTTATATTCAACTATGAAGCTTTCATCTCAAAGTGTGTGTAAGTATTAGCTCATCTAAATGTGTGTGTGTAGTAACCTAAACACACCAGGTAATGATACCTTATGAATCTCATTTACTTACATCTGTTTCTCCTCTGTTTTGCTAAGCAAAGACCGGAAGAAACACGCACCTAGTGTTGATGTCATGATCCAATAAGATTCCCAATAAGGGACACATCCAACTTGGATGAAGAAATAAAAGAAATACATTCCATGTGAATAAACAAAAAGAATCCCAAAGAGGATCACCTTCCAAAGTGAAGTGAAAACGAATTCCAATATGGATCAAACAAACAAAAGGATGAAAGTAAAAGAATCCAATGAGGATCAATAAAAATGAAATGTTATAGTTTAAATGACCTAGTTATGTAAGCTGTTAAAGTTCTACCATTAATTACATACAAATTGTTAGGACTGTGTACGTAAAGAATACTAACTGATTCAACGTGAAACCTAATCAAATAGTGCAGAATCCTATTTGATTGGCGATCCAATCGGTGAGAACGTAAAGCCGGATTGATCTAACGATAGAACAACTTTAAGAATGAATAGAAAACGATCCCGGACGAACTATGAACTTGGATGGACGTGATAGAACTCTCTGGATGGCTAGGGTATGAAATAACTTGAAGTCCTTGGTTTTTCCATGAATTACGTGGTTTTATAGGTTGCAATGTACAGTCTTGCGACTAAGCCATTAGTATAGTTCAGTCGTGCGACTGAGTCATACGACTCATTCATACGCACGACTGAACTGTATGATTTGTTTAATCGTGCGAATGAGTGAGTCTTATGTATCAGTGGTGTGACTGACCCAATCACCTGGTTCTTCAGTCGTGCAAGTGGTCCATAAGCATGGTTCATTACATTGAGTGACCATAAGCTTATCACAAGCACCCCACCCCATACGACTTGTTGGGGGGCCGTTCGCCTTTTGAAGACTAAGTCAAACACATTCCTGAATCATTATTAACTCAGAACTATGAATAACTACTACAACCCATATATAATATTCATTTAAGCATGTAATTATAAACGATACAGAATAAAGCACATTCAATAGTAGATATACATTCAAACATATATCATATAACCAAAATACACTTGTATTACACATATGTGAGAACAAAAGACATAAACATTTGAGTACAGTGAACTAGGGACATCGTGTACCAACAAACTCCCCCTTGGACCTAGTTCACCCTAGCCTAACATTCTTCATGCACTCAGCAAACTTCTTGACCTTTTCATCTTTTGTCACACCAGCATGGATCTCGAACGCGAAGCACAATCTGATTACATGCTAGAATTGTAGAGCTTGCAGTATGTCCAGAGTGTCATAGAACAGTGGCCACTTGTATAACATGTAGACATCATCCTCAGACAAGTTTATAAGCCACATCAGGTCAAACACCCTGATTGTCTCAATCTTTCCTTGCCGATCTAATACAATAATGGTTTCACCTGTCCTCCAGTCATAATACCACCATTTGAAGTAAGGCGTGAAGTCTTGTGGCATTCTCCTTAATGGAATCTTTGTCATGGTCTGGGGAGGTCTCTACCTCAGAACTACTTTAGGTCTTCCTGAAATTGGATCAACATTAGTTTTGCTCACGAACCTCCTTGGTAGTTAAGGTTTGAAGTTCACTCACTTAGTGTGATATTCTTTCCTTAAGGCCCTTTCAAACCATCCTGAAATCTTTCTTGAGTCTGCATACAGAAGGTCTTAACCTGCTAGTTTGTTCAGCTAAAAACCTGGTAGAGTCTTCAGATCATGAGGATGTCTGAAGTACTCTATCCCTTTTTCTCTTTTGATAGCATACACATTTAAGGTCCTCGAAGTAAGCCCAGCTGATTATTTTCCTAGACATCTTCTGATGCGTTCTAACTTTATATAACTTCGTGTAGCATTCTGCTTTGGAGATTCACATTGGCTTCTCATTTCAGCTAGACATGCAGCCTACTCAGCTTTTCTCTACTCCACATCAGCATCATCAGCTTGAGCTGTCCTTTCAGTCGATTCTTTCTCAGTGACCTTCTCGTTTACCTTGTCGAAGGTTTCACTGTCAAACATCTCACCTAAATCTGGTAAGACTTCTCCATCATCATTTGTGTACTGCGGATAATAGTCCGATGTGACATCCTCTATTTCCATTTCATCTACACCATGCAATTTCTTATTGCTGATAACATTGAATTCTGGTGCGTCTCTGACAATCTTATTCGGGTTTAGTCTGAACATCTTCACAGTCTGTTCATCTGATAAGTCATGAATGATCTCTCCCTCTTCTGGTGCATAACTCACTAATCTCCTGGAAATCCCCTGCAAATCAAGAATCATAGTAAACTGTGTCTTGATTTGATGGAGAGGTGTAACATCATGTTTTTCGACCTGGTGAGGTTTATCTGCTAGATAGAGTGATCAACACAGCAAAGTTTAATAAACATCATAACAATTCATCTAACTTGACATTCATTTGTCATTAATTTTAATACAATTCAATACATATAATTTCAAATTACATAAACATGATGATCATTACTTGTATATTTCTCTTGATGATCTTTGTCTTGAGGAGCTGAGGATGAAGCTCCCTGATCTTTGTTCCTTTTTGTCCGTCTCTCCTTATCAGATTGTTGAGATGCTAGATCTTTGCCTTCACCCTTTGGTTGATCTTCATCATCATTATCACCCTTTTCCTTCTCCTCATCAGTCTCATTTGTGGTTTCATCATCTTCATTATCATCAGACTCATCATCACTTGAGTCATCATCATCATCATCATCTCCATTATCTTTGATCTTTAATGGATCCTCCTTCCTTCCCTTCAATCTTAGCATAATCTTCTTGTTCTTCTTTTCTAACGTATCAATCTTCTTGGTGGATGCCAGTAGCAGCTGATTCTGAGTTTGAAGAGCCTTATGTGCTCGAACCTAGGCACTCTTATGAGAATCATTTCTCTCAGTCAGTTTGGCAAACTGTTGTCCTTGAGCTGTATTCACTGACATCAATTGGCTTATCTGGTTGGATTTGAGATCATCAGTACCTAACAGCTTGAGTACCAACCTGTTAAGGCTAGCCAGTTGTTCCTCCAGACCAATTATGGGTAAAGGGGATCTCTAAAGTGGGGGAACTTGATGGGTTGAGGTGCCAGCTTATGAGATGGATGGGTTGGTTGTTGAGGTTGTGTATACAGGTGTGGAATAGGTAAGGTTTGAGGAATTATGGTTGTGGTTCTTTTGGGTGAGGCTGGTATGGGCATTTGTGTAGTGGTGAGTGAAACGGTGGTAGTTGGTGAGACTATGCTAGTAGCACTAAATGTAGCTGGAGAGGTTCGTGAGGGCAAGGAAGAGCTCATCAGCACTAATCTCTAGCACTTACCCTTCTTATAGGGAGGCCTGGCCATTCTCTTCTTTCTTGAGCCAGAGGGAGTCGCAGATTCCTTCCCTTTTAAGATAGGCTGATCAGGTGTGTAGGATGGATCAACCACCTCAGTATCTACCCCAGCTGATTTCTTCTGTCGCACACCCACCATCTCTTTACCTTGTTTAGTGGCGACCCATTTCCTCTTACCTACCTAACTAGAGGTTCCTCCTCAGAGTCTACTTCCTCCTATTCCAAGTCAAAGTTCCCTATATTCTTAATGATAGGGATGTCTGGGTTGATGGCAGCCTGCTTAGACCCCCCAGCAGTAGATGATCCACCCTACTGAGTAAGTGGTTCTGTGGTGAATGTCTCAGCAGATCGGGATTGGTTTGATGCTTCACCACCACCATCTTGACCTTCATCATGGTCATCATCATCATCATCATCCTGATCATCATCAGTAATCACCACGTTCTCTACATCAGAATCACTATCATCATGACGCCTCTCTTTCCCTTAGGTGCAACATAGTCTGCTCTTGCCAGATGCCCAAATAATAGTCGAACTGGGGGCTTATGTGGCTTTCCCCTGTAAACTTTCATCCTTCCCAGTGTCGTGTCATTAATCACCTCCAGAATAACCTCGTCATCTTTGTTCTTTGGCAGGTTGGGAAGCTTCTTGTTGATCATCATCTGGAGGAATCTAGGATACATGCAGAAGCTTTCCTTCCCTTTCATCTCAATGTTCTCCTTCATGTAGTTGAAGAACATCTTAGAGAAGCCGAACGGATGGTTCAGAACTAGTGCCATGAATGCATTTTGGATCTGATCACTGAGCTCATTGAAACCACATCGACGTGAAGCAATGCATTTGAGAACCACGTGAGCTAAGTACTTTAAGGGTGGGCACATGTTGCTCTTGTTAAGTACTTTGGCATTGATGTCACCGACATACTTAATCCGGAGAAACATCCATGCATAACTAAGGGATGTAGTTTTGTCGGATGATCCCCATCTTCTCCTAAGCCTAATACCCTTCGTAGATCGTCTTCACCAATATCAATCGCCACTCTAAAAATCGAGCTTCTGATTCGGTAAGGCTCAATAGAACGGTCTACCATAACATTCTCCCAGAATGCTTGCTGTAGAGATCTGTATGGTGTACATGCCGTAAAAATGGCTCTGTGAATCCTAGATTGGTTTAGGAATTCGATAATTCCTACGAACTCGGTGGTGTTCCTTGATGTTGTGTTCAGATATGCACAGATGTTATGCTTGGTGCTTATCGTTCACCGCTCTGCCATTTCACTGTAACACAAGAGACAAACATCCATTCAACACGTTAGATCAGTTTAACACATAAGATTACATGACTTTAAAACTGATCATATGCAACTGGTTCAATCATACGATTGGGCCATACGAATGAACTCATTCGTACGAATGAGCATACGACTAGGCTTAATCACACATTTAGACATTCGATTGACCTATTCTTGCGACTGAATTACCGATTGGTTCAATCGTGCGATTGAATCATACAAATAGTTCAATCTCACGATTGAAGTTCTTCCTTATTTCCAGTCGCATACAGACGGTTCTAGTCCAAGAAATGTTGATTTTGGTCAAATAGGTATCAAAACCATATGTTTTAGGTGTCCTTAGATGCGTCTAATCCCGACAAAGCACTAGGTATCATTTAATTTTACTTAGATACTCATTTTGGGGTCATTTTCATGGAACCATTCTCTGTTTTTGAGTTTTGATTCAGTTTAACATACTTTATATCTTGTAACTAGTCTCCCATTTACCTGTTTCAACACAGAACAGTTAGAGGTCGAAAGAGTGTGATTGGGCCTCAAGAAAAATTTGAAAATCTCCCCTCACTTCCCTGTTTTTTTAGACAAATTTGAAAAGTGAAGTTTAGAGGGGCGACTGAACCCAATTTATACCCTGAATACTTTCAGTCGTGTGACTGAACCTAATCGTATGTTCCATTCATGCTACTGGAGTCCAGTCAGGCGTCTTGTTCATACTAATGCTTCCAATCGTGCGATTGGATCATGCTTTATTTTTTTTCAGACAAATTTGAAAAGTGAAGTTTAGAGGGGCGACTGAACCCAATTTATACCTTGAATACATTCAGTCGTGCGACTGAACCTAATCGTATGTTCCATTCGTGCGACTGGAGTCCAGTCATGCTTCTTGTTCATACTAATGCTTCCAATCGTGCGACTGGATCATGCTTTTGATCCAGTCGTTAGATTGTGCCATACTCCTAAACTAATCGTGTGATTGGTCCATGCTGGTGATCCAATCGTGCGATTGGGCCATACTCATGGTTTTGACTTAGTCAGGCTCAGGTTTGCACGCAGTTACCACAAATGTAACTTTCTTGTCTATTTGATCATCTCAGACATGACCCTTTTTATACTTTTATCACCTCAGACGTGACCCTTTTTATCCTTTGATCACCTCAGACGTGACCCTTTTTATCCTTCAGAAACAAGCTTTTCATAGTTATTATTCAGTTCATTTTGAGACATTCGCGAAGTTTGATCATGTCATATAGTCAGACTCTGACATCTTGCACACAAAATTTAGAACGAGAAAAATTTAAAACCTAAAAAACGCTAAAATAAGACATTTTTTGTAATCTTCATTTGAGGAGGGTTGAGACCACTTTAAGATTATTTAGAGTTATTCTCCCCTTGGATAGAACAGCATCAAGCATTAACTACCATTAGAGAACGATTCATATGGAATCATACAGACAAAAACACAGTTATTTGGGACATTTTGTAAATGTATCAGTAACAGAAAGAACTTGTATATACAATTCACAGACTCTTATTATCCAAGAATCAAATGCACTAATAGGAAATCATGCTAGAACAGCTACGCTGCACACTTTGATTTTGAACATCTGGAAATGCGGCCATAACGATTGTCAGTATATTTGTCCATTGAAATCCATACACAGATTTTTGACGACCATCGATGATAGTTTAAGTATCTTAGATCAACAAGTATTTATGGATCCAAGCTTATATGGTAATCAACATTCCTCAGGAGATTTTTTAGCGGTCTAGTGGTAAATAAACACAGAGCTTCGGATCAATGCTATGCACCTCAAAGAAGATTGTTTTGCAAAGAATAGACTATTCTAAGAGCTTTCAAAGAGATGCAAAGCCTCAGGTCAGTGCCATCGCACAGCAGAGAGGCGCAGACAACAACGAATTCTTAAAATATGTAGGTTATGCTTATCCTCAGGTCAGTGGCATCGCATAACAGAGAGGTGCAAAAAACAATGAATTCTTAGAATATGTAGGTTATGCTTATCCTCAGGTCAGTGCCATCGTACAACAGAGAGGCGCAAGACCTATCTTCTCTTTAGAGCAATATTATCAGACCTTTAATGCAGCAATGACATTTGTCATCAACTCGATTGCATTTAACTTTTATTTTGAAGTTTTATGACATTTGTCATATTCATTGCTCAGATTTTTCGTCATTTGCGCATATTTGTGGCTTTCATTTGCTCCTCGCCCTTATTGGAAGTTAGTTAATTATGCAGACCAGGGATAAGATGGGAATTCACAACTTGTTGATAGTTTTAGTTTAAGGGAATCACCAATGATGTATACTAGTCTATTTGTGTTGAATCTACCGACACACCGTATGATGGTCTTGCATCCCCTAGAACTGCTTTCTCCATATAACCACGATAACAGTCTAGCTTACTATCATATTTCAGCATGTTAGGCTTTGACATCTCAGATTTATAATATTCTGTGATTTTAACTGTGTCAAAAAATTGCGAAAACGGAAAATCTTTTTGGTGTCCCAAATAATTTGATGCCTGTGTACAATCATTTTCTATAGCATTGAATTTCTTTCTCAGATTTGTTGTCTTTGCCTATCAGCTTACCTACCCTCTCCCTTTTTTTGTAATTCTCCCCATAAAATTTTAAAACATAAAATATATTTGTGTGTTTTTTTTTGAAATTTTCAAATGCGAGAAAAATTAGTTTAAATAAAACATAGAAAATGAAAAATAAAATTAAAAGAAATAATAAAACTGAAGACGCTTTGGCGGACTAAGAACTTGATTCCTCCGGAATTACGTCTTCTTTCATTTTGACGTCGTTAACCTCTAATAGATAATAAAATCTTGGCTTGTCAAATGGTTTCGTATAGAGGTTGGCACGTTGAAAATCTGTGTTAATTTTGATCACATCGATTAAGCATTTTTCGAAACAGTCACGTATGAAGTGATACTTAATTCTGATGTGTTTAGTTTTAGGATGTTTTACTGTATTTTTAGTGATGGCTATGGCAGCAGAATTGTCAACAAAAATAGGAGTGTTAGTAAATTCCAAACCATAGTCCCGCATTTGCTTTTGAAACCAAATGATTTGAGAACAGTAGCTAGCAGCAGCAACATATTCTGCCTCACATGTTGACAGAGCAACTGAAGTCTGCTTCTTGCATTGCCATATGACTAATCGCCTTCCAAAGAACTGACACCCCACAGAAGTTGACTTATAGTTCATCTTACAGCCTCCATAATCCGAGTCACTATATGCAGTAAGTTCAAAGTTATCATCATGAGGATACCACAACCTCAGTGTTGGTGTACCCTTCAGATAGCAAAAAATCCATTTCACCCCAATAAGATGATTTACTTTTGGTTTTGACTGATATCTTGAGTAGAGACACATGGCGTACATGATATCAGGATGAGGGGCCGTGAGATACATAAGAGATTTGATAATCCCATGATACATGGTGGCGTCCACCAAATTCCCATATTCGTGAGGTGCCACATCGTGGTTCGTGGCAAAAGAGGTACCAGCAACAGTGACATTCTCCATGTCAAACCGACTTAGAATGTCTCCAACATACTTAGTCTGATGCAAAAAGATGCCATTAGATGTCTGATCCACCTGTAATCCCAGAAAGAACTTCATTTCTCCCATTGAACTCATTTCAAATTCGGCTTTCATCACTGCTTCAAATTCTTTGCATAAATCTTCATTTTTGGGACAAAAGATTATGTCGTCCACATATATCTGAACCATTAGTAAATCACCATCCTTTTTCTTTTATGAACAACATGCAGTCAATTACTCCCCTTCGAAAACCATGTTTCAACAAATGTGTGGACAAATTCTCATACCAGGCTTGCGGGGCTTGATGTACGCCACACAAAGCTTTATCTAATTTATATACCATGTCCCGATGATAAGGATCTTCAAATCCCTCTGGTTGAATGTCACCATGAAGGAAAGCACTTTTCATATCCAGTTGGTAGACCTTGATTTTCATGTAAGATGCATAGGCCATGAAAATCTTGATTGCTTCCATTCGAGCAACAGGAGCAAATACTTCATTGTAGTCTACCCTTTCGACCTGTCTAAATCCCTGAACAACTAATCGTGCTTTGTTTCTGATAATGAATCCTTGGTCATCTTTCTTGCACCAAAGAACCCATTTCGTTCCAATAACCTTGGCACCCTTCGGCCTGTCCACTGGCGTCCAAACGCCTAGCTTCTTAAACTTTAGAAGTTCTTCTTGCATCGCATTAACCCATGCCTCATCTTTCAAGGCATCACTTACATACTTAGGCTCAACTTTTGAAACAAAACATTTGTATGCCCCATCATGCCCATATCCCTTTTCTATCATAGCGGCGTAGTCAGCAGTGTATAGTTGATTTCTTGTCTGTACTCTAGATAGAAGATCCCCGATGATGTTTTTCTGGGGATGATTCACACTAATCCTTGTCACAGGAGTTATGTGAACAATCACTTCATTTTACAAATTTGTGATCACCGGTTCATCATCTGTAACAGTTTGTTGACTTGCCACATGGGATTCAGCCGAAGCATTTTCAACTACAGTTGGATTTTCACCCGGCTGACGTGCTCCTCATTGTTTGTATTTTCATTTACAGCTTCCTTGTCATCTGAGGAGTGATCACTTACTTTTAGATCTATCCCAGAAGGCCATGACATATCATTTATTGAAGTGGTGGTGTTGGAGTCCAGATTTGGAGCGTTCAGAATGTCATACATCATTTGAGTAGCTATCTCATCGGCAGAATATTCAGGAGGAAGATTGAATGATTTGAAAAATCCATCATAATCAAAGAATGATGATGGACCTTTCCTAGCAAGGGGGTTGGTGTATCGTTGAACATATACATTGCACCACACTTCAACTTGACATGTCGAGTTGTTGTACACTCGTTTGTCAGGTATATTGTATCCAAGAAAAATGCCCTCATCTGCTTTTTCATTAAACTTTCCAGTCTGAGTTTTCTTCAGCAACATGCAAGGAGCTCCAAAAGGTTCCAGATACTCCATATTTGGTTTGCATTTTTGAAGCTACTCATAGCAGGTTTTTACATGACGCTTGACTACTAGGACTCGATTAGGAGTGTAGAATGTATTCATGACCTCTTCATTCCAGAATTGAACAGGCAGCTTTGAATCTGCCAACATAGTCCTCTCAGTTTCAATAAAGCTTCGATTTTTGCGTTCAGCAACTCTGTTCATCTATGGAGTATAAGCAGAAGAGAATTGATGTACATTAGGATTTGCTTCTCAGGGATAACATATTCCTTCTTCATAATGTAGCATTTCTTATCATTGAACAACACATTAAAACCCTTATCGTAGATTTGAGAAACTAAAAGTAAATTGTTTTCCAGTTGTTGAACATAATTTACTTTATCGAAAATTCACCTTCTCATTTTCTACTTCACCTTGAGCTATTATGTAACCTCGTTTATTTCTAGCAAAAGATAAATGTCCCCCTTTGGTTTTCTTAACATTGAAAAGGAGAGACAAATTCCCAGTCATGTGCCTGGATGCCCCACTATCAATAATCCAGGTGTTAGTGATAGCGATGTAGCGGACAACCTGTACAAAAACTGAAATGATTAGTTTAGGAGTGGGACCCAAGCCTTTACGGGCTTAGGTTTCCTAAAGGCATCACACATAACAAACTCTAACCACTGTCCTTGTGAAGCTGTAGAGACAACCGTCTTCGTCTTATCCTCACTCTTAGACACAACTGGTGATTTGGCTTTCCAAAAACCAGTTTTGTGTAAGGATTGTTTGTGATAAACAGATGACTGGTTGATTATTTGAACCCATGTTTTCTTTCATCAATTTGTTTTACCTCAGTAATCATAGCTTTGTCGATGGCTTGTTTGTGTTGCCTTTGGTGTTTTGGATGGGTATTTGATCTTGTTTTAGAAAACCTTGGTTTATTATCTTGAACAAGATCAACCCTTCATCTTGGTGTCTGATAGTAGGGACGATTTGGAGATATATGTCCTCGTTCTCCACATTTATAACAAGATCTCCATTCTGCTGGACTGGGAGATTGTATGTGTGGTGGGGAGTATTGTATAGGATTGGACTCTTTCTTCTCAACTTTAGGTTTCTTACCTTCTTTGAAAAACTTAATTTGTTTCACATTTTGATTACCATTTCCTTTCATTTTGTTAAGTTTTTGATGATAAATAGTTTTAGACTGAGTTGATTTTGAAAATTTCAGTTTTAAAACAGAAAGTTTTGAATCCAACCCAAGAGTAGCATTATCATCCTCTTCCTCCCAATCTTAAATGACAACTTCATCTATTGTGCCAGATGTAGTTACTTTCTTGTCAGTAACCGGTGGCACAGATTTAACTGTGGTATCCGGATCACTGATTAGAAGTATTGTCACCACATGATCCTTTATCGGGTTATTATTTATGGGATTACATTGTGTGTTTAAAAGGATAGCATGTTGTGGTGGCACAACCTGATAACCAATCCCTTCCCCCCATTTCTTTCTTTAACCAAGTTCTCAACAATGTGAGAGGAACTAGTAAGACTGTGAAGTCTCTGATTTAAAAACTCAATTTCAATTTGAAGAATTGCCTTTTCTTTCTTTGTTTCCTCTATTATTGTTAGATAGAATTTAATATCATTTTCTTGATTAAAGGTAACAACCTCAGTTTCCCTAAATGGCTTTCCTAACAGATCAATCTTCTCTTTAAAGCAGCTCTCATTTTGTTTTAACACCTTGTTAGCTTCAGTACATAATTTTAAATCATTTACTAAACTGTCATTATGATCTAACAATCTAGGATATTTTAAATCTATGCTTTCATGAAATTTATTACATTATTCACAGGCATGTTTATTAAAAAGTTCATCTTTGGATTCTATGTGTGATGTGCCGGAGGTGTCAGCCATGAATGCAAATTGAGATTCCTCGTTAATTTTAAGATTCCATGCTCACTGCAGCTAGTTCATCTTCATCCAAGTGTTCCACTGCATCTCTAGCTTCCTCAGTGTTTGAATTGGCATTATCGGCTATGTTATCTCCTTCACTTGCTGAATCATCATTAACATCTTCCACCAACGCCACATTTGCTTCACCATCAGAAATGAACCGAAATGTCCAGTCCTGTCCTTTATCTCCTTGAGCAACCATTGCTTTGGAATCTTGACTGATCGATGTCACTTTCTTATCTTTTTCTTGATTGTTGTTTGATGTGAAAGGGTTACCATTACCAGTCTTCTTTGGTTTCACACTCTCTCATTTGAAGTGTCCCTTTTCACCACAATTAAAGCATGTGACTTTTGTTTTATCAAAGCCAAAAGTTATGTCTTTTGTAGAAATCAGGTTTTATCCAGTTCTTTTTACAAATTTTTTTGCTCTTCTAACTGCACTCGTCAGAGCCCACATTATGTCCATTCTTTCCAATTCAGCCTCATCAACCTATTCATAATCTTCATCAGCAAGATGACAGTTTCCAATTTTTCCAGCAACTAATCCATCATAAGAGTGCACAACTGCAGTAAGAAGATCCATGTGTTCCTTGGCTACTTCAACAGTAACATTTCCCATATTCTTAGTCTTGAGCTTTGTTGGATTTGCTTCTATGATATTGTATTGAGCTCCAGGTGGTCCTGACATTTCACTTTCGGATGACCCACTTTGAGAATTTCCAGATGTGTTGGATAGAAACGTTGTTTAAAGAGGTGCTCCTGATGAAGTGGGTGTGGGAACAACATTGTACAATGATGGATTCTGAGTATATGACCCCTTCTTTGACTTGTATTTTTGCCTTAGCTCCTCCTCCCTCAACTTCAAGATAATATCATTGATGTCTAGAATGGCTAGAGTGTCATTATGTCTCATATTAGAAACAAAGGGATCCCATTTATCCGGTAATCCATCAGCAAAGCTTGCAACTTTATCCTCCATTGATGTAGTTAACCCATGTGTGTGCAACTCACTCATCAGATGATAAAATCGGTCTATAATGTCATCCAAGCATTCATTTCCAATGGATGATAAGTTGTCAAATTCATTCTTGAGGGCTTCAGCCTTCAGTGCCTTTAAAGTGGCATTACCATCATATCATTTTTCCAAAGCTAACCACAACTTCTTGGACTGTTTATGTTCTGAAAATTGATGGAAAATGTCCTTAGGAATCGACTGTGTCAGCAAAGCATTGTGAGCAACCTTTTGTACATAATTCATCCCACTCAAATTCAGCTTAACTCCATTTGCTCCAACCGGAGTAGAATAACAAGTTTCAATAGCAATCCATAAATTCGGATCTCCTCCATTAAGCTAAATCTCAAACCGTTGTTTCCATTGTTGGTATTCATCCAAAGTCAATAGTTTTGGAGGCTTGTTGTGATTTCCAATTTCATTCTTTAGTAGTAAGAGATTTTGGATTTGTGAGTCCTTCCCAGCAGTAAATGATGTGTTCTGATCGTTCATGTTATCAACACTTGAGGATATCCAAAGTCAATTGCTCAAACTTGAAAAGCCTTATACGTCTAATTCAATCGTGAAATTAAAGAATATGGATGGGTTCAACCAAATGAATGGAGAGTGTGAATGGGTTCAATCGTACGTCTCAACTTAATCGTGCGATTAGGGATGCGACTGAGTCCAGTCGTGCGATTGAATTGTGCGATTGGAATTCAGTCATGTGATTGAGATAATCGTGCGACTGAGGCTGCTGATTTTGAAAAATTTGAGATTTTGAACACGTTTAGACTCAAAACAATTTTGCACAAACCCTAAACTGCTGTTAGTTGAAAAATTCAAACCTTTTGAATCATGCACAAGTCAAAAACTCATTTTGAATCAAAAACCAAGATTTTTGAATAAAGAAACGTTTACTTTAATCAAAACACTGATCGAATCCACAAAGAATCAAGAGCCAAGGATCTGATAACACTTGTTAGGACCGTATACATAAAGAATACTAACTAATTCAATGTGAAACCTAATCAAATAGTGTGGAATCCTATTTGATTGGCGATCCAATCAGTGAGAACGTAAACCCGGATCGATATAACGATAGAACAATGTTAAGAATGAATAGAAAACGATCCCGGACGAACTATGAACTTGGATGGACGTCATAGAACTCTTTGGATGGCTAGGGTATGAAATATTTCAAAGTCCTCGGTTTTTCCACGAATTACGTGGTATTTATAGGTTGCAATGTACATTCGTGCGACTGAGCCATTAGTGTAACAACCGACCTCAGGGTCATTATTCTAACCCTAGTCTACTTGCATTGTTACCCATGTTATGAGTACTAATAATAGAAACAATCTAAATTTATCATTGATATTAGAATCATCATTTGCTAATTAGTTCCATTTTATGATTTTATGTGACTTTTAGTGCCCTTAAACTAGTTCAAGCTTTACCCTAGAAAAACTTAGTGTTCTGGGACAGTCAAGTAGTCAACCATGCAACTAAATCATAATTGAAAACAATTAACATGTGTATGAACACATAAAATTTTCGGCTTAGTGCATGCATGTTCATGCAAGATAATTAACAACCAACTAAACTATACCACCTAAAATAATACTACACTATACAATAATACTACACATAATATTAATTACTAATTAAATTTTAATACAAAAACCCTCACAAGAGGCCAAAACTCTGCCGCCCCCTCTCCCCCACTCCCTCTCCCCCACTCCCCTCTCTTCTACACCACCTCTCTATCCACCACTCCCTTTGCATGCACACTTCAACAAACCCTCACGTCTCTCTTCTTCCTCTTGGTTTTTCCACACCATATTACACACACACATTGAGTTTTCTCTCCATTTTCCAGCCTCATAATTCGAAGAACAAGCATAAGCAACCATCAGCCAAGCTTAAAACCACAAGGAAGTGAAGGTTGGTGAGCTTTCAGTGCTTGGATCTTGCAAGCTCATGGTTTCCATCACTAGTTCCAGACTCTACAGCCTTGTCCAAGGATTTCTAGACCATTCTTGTCTATCTACTCTCCAAAACATGAACAATACCAACTATAAGCTTTATGTCACCCGAAAATGGTCATTTCATGTGCTTTCTTCACTTTTCTTTTAAAAACACCTCCTCTCTTTGTTGTAGCAGAAACCCGACACCATCACCTTGTTCATAAGGAGATTTTAACTTCACAAAAGGTATCTCACACGTTATATTGGTCATTCTTGAGGTGGAACCCGATTCCCACCATGAAAATCCTTTTTTAGGGTGTTTTGCACCATCTAACTTGCATATCTTGTAACCTTTTGAAGCAAAACGTGTAATATGCTTGTTAATGGTTTATAAGACTCATAATAAACTGTTTTGAAAGTTACAAAAGGTATATACCATGAACATGTGGTTATAGCACAAGTTACACCTTAGAAAACCTTCCTTTTACATGACATAACACCATTTAAGCACTTGTTTGAAAACCCTCTCAACCAAGGATCATAACCTGCACAATAACAACTTTTAAACACCTTAATAATTTTATTTTAAAGTTAATTAAGGTTTTGGTAATGTTTAAACTCAAGTTATAATGATTTATGTAGGGTTTGTTAGAACATGAACATAGTTTAACCGTTTAAACATTGTGAAAAACGCAGCGGAAATGATCTTTATAACATGTTTTATAGAGTGAAATTTCAGGTTCTATTTTGATGTTATAAGTTATGAACAAACCCAAGAACAAAAGTATCTTTTATATGTGAATGAAACTAGCTATGAAATCCTAAACAACACATTATGGACAGCCATATAGAGGCTGCCATATACTACCTTCCAGCAGCAAGAGGATCGAAAATGGAGGATGTTCATGACCAAGAAACCGACCAAGGCACCAAAGAAGGTCCTATCAAGCTTGTATACCCCAAGCTATATAGCAAACACTTCTTGCTAGGGAGAATAAAACACCAAAAGAAGTCAAAACACTCTCTTAGGGAGAATAAAACACCAAAAGAAGTCAAAACACTCTCTTTTTCCCTGCTGCTGCCGTGAGTTCTTTAGGGGAGAGAGAGGAGAGTTTTTCTTCAAGTTTGCATGTATTGAGTGTTGTGTTTAGTTGAGTGAGAGACTAGTTAAGTGAATGGGGTTTACAAGAAAGCAAAAGGGCCAATGAAACCCGAATCTTTAATCAAAGGGGGTTTTCCCCCTTGAATTTAATCACCCATTAATTTAAACTAGTCTCATATTAAGTTGTACAATTAACCTTTTAATTGTATAACTCATACACCCTTTTTATTATTTGATGTTATCTAACTAACTTAAATAACACTAAAAATAATATTCTTGAAAAAAATATCCTAATAAGTTGTTTCATCTGATATGCAACTTATTTAAAAAACCCATTTTCAAAATTGGTGTAAATATTTAATTACATGATTATATCATCAATTAAATATTAATTGGTGTTTGCTAAGCTTGTTATTGGGTATAACCCGACTTGGATCATAACGTACTAACCGCATCAATATTCTACGTGTCTTGGGCATATAGAATCCTACAATCTCCCACTTGCACAAGATTCATAGAAGATTGATACAAGCAGTAAATACCGCCTAACAACGGTTTACTACCCTTAATACGCATGACTTATAGCCACTCAATTACATCATCCTATCCTAGTATCCTACTTCAAATGATTTAGGTGAATCAATCATTTATCCTTTTGTTACAGATGTCATGTTAAATCCAAGGACACAGAATGATCATTCCTTGTTGATTTAACTTAATCAGGCCTTAGACATCTTGCTCTCAACGAATAAGAGGAACAAATTTCATCTTGACTACATACGTTTCTCACAAACACCTCGTGTCACACCTGAACATAGCCTTGCGTACTGTCCATTATTTCAGGGCAGTGAAGGACTAGCCCACGGTATAGCACTTGGTGAATATCAAAACCCAATATGTATCTCAGGTATGAGGATACCAAATGATATTCGCCTTTTACTCAAATTTACTTATGATCAATCTAGAAGATTCCATATAGTAAAATTTGAGATACGGGTCAGTCCAATATTTGTATCCCACAAATATCTATGAACTTTGGTAGCAACCAATTGCTCTATATTCATCCTTACGAATATCCATCAATCCAAATTCATAATAATCTTACCCTCATACTTGTTCCCGCATATATGAATGACTACGGACATTTAGAGTAAACTATTTACCCATGGATTAAACATGCTAAATTGGAACATTTATTGAAATATTATAACGAAATAATTTGATTCAAGTAAAAAAAGAGTTCCAAATATCCAAATACGAAATTACAGATCAAATCCAATCACTAGAATATCGAAGTCCCATAGCACAGGTATGACCTTTATGCTTTGCCTTTTCTAGGATCTTTGTAAGAGGATCCGCAATATTTTGATCTGTGTGAACTTTGCGAATGCATATCTTTCCTTTCTCAACTTCATCTCGTATGTAGTTGAATCTCCGCTCAACGTGCCTAGTCTTTTGGTGAGCACGAGGTTCCTTGATTTGAGCAATCGCACCCTCGTTATCACAAAAGATCTCTAGGGGGTCCTGAATGGAAGGGACAACCCCTAGATCGGCAATGAATTTCTTCAACCATGCAGCTTCTTGAGCTGCCAATAAAGCGGCGACGTATTCTGATTCTGTTGTTGATAAAGCCACCACATCTTGTTTGGAGCTCTTCCAAGAGACCGCTCCTCCATTCAGAATGAAAATGTATCCCGATTGTGATCATGAATCATCACGATCGGTTTGGAAACTCTCATCCGTGTAACCTTTTACAACGAGTTCCTCATCACCAGATCCATAGATTAGGAACATATCTTTAGTCCTCCTTAGGTACTTAAGTATGTTCTTAACAGCCATCCAATGACTGTTTCCAGGATTTTGCTGGTATCGACTTGTCATGCTTAAGGCGCATGAAACGTCTGGCCAAGTGCATATCATTGCATACATGATGGATCCAATAGCAGATGCGTATGGGATTGTCTTCATGTTATCTTGCTCATCCATTGAGCTAGGACATTGAGTTGTACTCAATATCGTTCCTCATTGAATAGGTACCGTACCTTTCTTAGAGTTCTTCATCTTGAACATTTTCAAGATCTTATCAATGTATGCACTTTAATTCAAACCAATAAACCTCCTTGATCTATCCCTATAGATCTTAATTCCCAGAATATAGGCGGCTTCACCAAGATCCTTGATGGAAAAACAACTTCCAAGCCAGTTTTTTACACCTTCCAAGGTTGGAATGTCATTTTTAAATAGTAGTATGTCATCAACATACAATGCTAGGAAAGTGATGATGCTCCCACTAGCTTTCTTATATACACAAGCTTCATCAGCGTTCTTGATGAATCCAAATTTAATTACTTCTTCATCAAAATGGTGATTCCAACTTCTTAATGCTTGTTTCAATCCATTGATTGATTTCTTTAACTTGCATACTTTGTTAGGATGTTTTGGATCGACAAAACCTTCAGGCTGAACCATATAGACGTCTTCCTCAAGATAGCCATTTAGGAAACGGTTTTGACATCCATTTGCCAAATGTCATAATCATAATGAGCAGCTATGGCAAACAATATCCTAATAGATTTTAGCATCGCAACAGGTGAAAAGGTTTCATCATAATCAACCCCTTGAGTTTGAGTGAAACCTTTTGCTACATGTCTAGCTTTATAAGTATCCAAGTTTCCATGCATATCAGTTTTCTTCTTGAAAACCCACTTACTTCCAACTACTTCGGAGTTAAGAGGTGGTACAACCAAGTACCATACTTGATAGTCATACATGGATTGCATCTCAACGTTCATGGCTTCAAGCCATTTGCACAATCCAAATTGGACATTGCATCATGACAGGTGGTTGGTTCATCGGAATCTACCACATAGCATCCATCTATGAAAAATCCATATCTTTCAGGTGGATTACTAATTCTACCATATCTGTGAACGTTTTGTGTATATTTATCAACCACTTGATCATTCTCAACATTCTCATGTTGAGTACTAGTGTCAACCAAACATGTATTGGTTTGTGGCTCTTGATCCTCCTCAAGATCCACAGTTCTACTGCTAGTTCCTTCCGTAAGGAACTTAGCTTCTAAGACCTCAACTTTCCTGACAACAAACTCCTTTTGTTCCAATGGATCATATAAATAGTATCCCATAGAATCTCTAGGATATCCAATGAAGATACACTTAGTGGAACGGCTTTCTAGCTTGTTTGGGGTGGGAGTCTTAACTTAAGCCTCACAACCCCATACTTTTAAATATGAAAGCGATGGAACCCTTCCATGCCATATTTCAAAATGTGTCGTTTCCACCTTCTTGGTTGGGCCATATTCAAAATACGGGCCCCTGAGAGCCAAGCAAAACCCCAAAATGATAGAGGCAGTGAGCTTCTAGTCATCATAGATCGAACCATATCTAATAGAGTTCGATTTCTCCGCTCGGACACACCATTATTTTATGGTGTTCTAGGTGGAGATAGTTGTGAGACAATACCACAACTTCTAAGATGATCTCTAAAAGCATCACTTAGGTATTCACCTCCTCTATCGGTGCAGAGAATTTTTATTTTCTTATTGAGTTGATTTTCTACTTCATTTTGGAAGATTTTGAACATTTCAAAAGCTTCATCTTTGTGTCTTAGTAAGTACACATAACCATATCGACTATAGTCGTCAGTAAAGGTAATGAAGTATCTCTCATTGTACCTTGTCATAGGTTTAAAAGGACCACATCCGAATGTATGATACCTAAATAATCCTTTGCCCTTTCGGCTTTGCCACTAAAAGGTGTCTTGGTCATTTTACCTTGTAAACAAGACTCACATACATCAAATGAATCACATTCACTTGTTTTTAAAAGACCATTCTTTTGTAGTGTTTGTATTCTTTTCTTGTTTATATGACCAAGACGGCAATGCCAAAGGTAAGTGTCACTCAAACCCGATTTGAGCTTCTTGGTACTAGTTTGGTACAATAAGCTATCATTTAATGTATTTTCACGAACCAATTCATAGATACCATTGATGGGAATAGCTTTAAAATAACAAATGTCATTCATAGTAACATGGATTTCATTTCCGATAAATGATAATACATATCCAAAATGTTTTAATAGGGCTACAGAAATAATGTTCCTAGCCAAACTAGGAGCATACAAAACATTGAACAAAATTACTTCCAAACCATTTGGAAGTTTCAAGATGTAGTCACCACGGGCTTCAACTTGAACTTTAGCCCCATTGCCCATGTAGAGGCTAACATCCCCTTTATTGAAGTTGCTACTTCTTTTGAACCCCTGCAACAAATTGCAAATGTGAGTTCCACATCCGGTATCTAATACCCATGTGTTATAGGATATTAAGTTTAAATTAATATGGATCATGTATATTGTACCTGAGTTCTGCCCGGCATCCCTCTTTGCTTTCAACTCTTGGAGATGGACAGGACAATTTCTTGCCCAATGTCCAATCTCCCCACACTTGAAGCATGGGTCATTGGTAGCAACATTTTGCTTCTTCTCTTGTGCTTTGGGTGGCACCCTTTCCACCCCTTTCCCTTTTCCCCATACGGGTCCCTTGCCCTTGGAAACTTTTGCCTTGGGTGCGGGATGAGGCCTTTTCTTGTTCCTACCTTCATTGATGGTAAGAACGGGTAAAACCCTTTTACCCACGGCCGCCTTCGCCGTTTTGAGCATAGAGTGAAGCTCACCAATGATTTTGTCCCAAGCATGCATGTTGTAGTTCAACACAAACGTCTCGAACTTTTTGATAAGGCCATTGAGGATCAAATCCGTGGCCAATTCCTTCGAGACGGGACAATTTAGCCTTTCGAGGCGGTCAATGTGACTTTTCATCTTAAGAACATAAGGTTAAACCGATTGGTTGTCGTCCATACGACATGTATGGAGTGCTCGAACCGTTTCGAAGCGGTCAACCCTTGCTTGCTGTTGGAACGTTTCCTTCAGCTGGGTTATCATGTCATAAGCTCCATGATGTTCATACTTCTTTTGGAGATCCGGAGTCATGCTTGCCAACATAAGGCAAGAAACTTGAACGGAGTCCTTAGTGTACTTCATCCAATCGTTATAGGCCTCCTCATCATCCTCATTAGGTTGATCGTGGATAGGATCGTCTAAAACATATGATTGTTTCTCTTGCTTGAGAACGATTCTCAAGTTTCGATACCAATCAATAAAATTATTATGATTTAGACGTTCCTTTTAGAGAATCTCTCATAAAGATTGGGAGGACGTGGATGAATTATCATGATTATCATTGTTATTGGTGGCCATCTACAAAATTTAACAAAGATCAATTTTAGTATTTTCGATATTGTTATTTTAATAATTAATACCTTTTGAGGTCATTATCATATTAAAATCTAGAACCCAACATTACATTTAAATAGTGGTTAGGTGACCTTTATCCCACTATTTAAACTAATAAGGTGGTTAACGATTGACGGTTGCAACCATTTGCAACTTCTAGAGGTATGGGATCGACTTGAAACATCATATGTAAAGTCGGCATGTTAATCCCATCAACAACATTTGGAAACCACATCATAGGTGATCCATTTGACGTGGTTTGCAAATCAAGACACCCTACATACACACACGTGTGAGTTTGCCAAAATAAGCAGTTAGGTTACCTTTATCCCACGAATATGGCATTCTCACCTCAAGTCATAAGTTCCCTCAAAATGGTTAGGTGACCTTTATCCCACTAAGAGTTCCCGAGTGACTCAAGTGTTGTGTAAAAGGACGGTGTTGATCTCATTTTAAAATATTTAGAGATTTCATAATTCTAGTTTAGAAAACTCTATGTACTTATATTTGCATGCTTTTAAATACAAGATATCCTATGGTTCATTTTAATAAAACCTCTTTTATTAAAATCATTAATCCTTTAATAACTTTTATTAACATATTAATGATTAAGAACCATGAAAATTCAGCTTGTTATGATTATTTATTTAGATTATCAAGTATATCCACATATCAAACAATCAACATAAAATGGATAATCAAACAAGCATATGTAAATCAACCATATGTGCATAACCATAGCCACTATGTTGACAACACTTGTTTGCCATCACAAGTGTTGTCATTTGGTCTTTCCTAAGGGTTGAACACAACACAAAAGATGAGATCTCCAAAGAACCCCACTTGAAATTGTATCCAAATGCTTCAAGTCCTTCTCTTTGTGTCTTCCTTTTGTGCTTCCATCTTGTGCATCTTCATATTACAAGATTTACATCCTAATACAAGATTTCTAGTAAAAATGAAAAGTACCTAATCTATTATTACATCCTAATAATAAATAAATTACACTTTAAACTAAGCACAAACAAATGATTATACAACCCAACTGAATGAATAAACAACCATTACAATCATCCAAATAACACAAGGTCAAGGGCTAGGTTATGCACCATAATAAAAAATGATCATATCATCCAAAATAACAATGAATCCCCACTAAAAACCGCGAAATTTCAGCCAACACAAACTGAAATTTCGGGTTTTATTTTTGTCCAAACAAACAAACAATACAAGATACATGTCTTTCAATGTTTAACCACAAGCATGTGTGGTATAACTTTGATAGTTTGGGGATTCATAATACATTAACATAGCAGCCCCTAAAGGGGTTTTAAAGTCCATAAAACGAAATTTTCAAGGACAAAACAAGCTAGCTATCCACATAACGGCTCAAGATGCCAATGTAGGGTTTGTTAGAACATGAACATAGTTAACCATTTAAACATTGTGAAAAACATAGCGGAAATGATCCTTATAACATGGTTTATTAATTGAAATTTCAGGTTCTATTTTGATGTTATAAGTTATAAACAAACCCAAGAACAAAAAGATATTTTATATGTGAATGAAACTAGCTATGAAATCACAAACAACACATTATGGACAGCCATATAGAGGCTGCCATATACTACCTTCCAGCAGTAAGAGGATCGAAAATGAAGGAAGTTCTTGACCAAGAAACCAACCAAGGCACCAAAGGAGGTCCTCTCAAGCTTGTATAGCCCAAGCTCTATAGCAAACACTTCTTGCTAGGGAGAATAAAACACCAAAAGAACTCAAAACACTCAATTTTTCCCTGCTGCTGCCATGAGTTCTTTAGGAGAGAGAGATGAGAGTTTTTCTTCAAGTTTGCATGTATTGAGTGTTGAGTTGAGTGTGAGACTAGTTAAGTGAATGGGGTTTACAAGAAAGCAAAAGGGCCAATGAAAACAAGGGGGGTGGCCGAATCTTTAATCAAAGGGGGTTTTCCCCCTTAAATTTAATCACCCATTAATTTAAACTAGTCTCATATTAAGTTGTACAATTGACCTTTTAATTGTATAACTCATACACCCTTTTTATTATTTGATGTTATCTAACTAACTTAAATAACACTACAAATAATATTCTTGAACAAAATATCCTAATAAGTTGTTCCATCTCATATGCAACTTATTTAGAAAACCCATTTTCTAAATTGGTGTAAATATTTAATTACATGATTATATCATCAACTAAATATTAATTGGTGTTTGCTAAGCTTTTTATTGGGTATAACCTGACTTAGATCATAACGTACTAACCGCATTAATATTCTACGTGTCTTGGGCATATAGAATCCTACAATTTACACATGTGTAATGGTCGGTTATGGTGTAATCACTATGTTTATAGTTTATTGTTTCGTTGAAGAACTAGGTCGTGAGTTTGGGACATGATTTCAGAAACGTTTGATGAATATTAAGTGTGTGACATATGGTTAAGTTCTGGAAATTATAGACATGATAAGATTAGACCCTTTTTAGTCAGTTTCGGGACCCAAAAACATGGTAAAACCATTTAAAAATAATAAAACAAGAACATTGAGTTTTTAAACAGAATTACAGGCTTAATAATGGTTAATAAAATGTTTTGGAGTAGATGGATTGATTAAATGGTCAAAAAGGTAAGTTAAATGGAGTTTTTAACTAAAAAACGGGTATTAACCGGGTGACGTTTTTGAGAAAAATCCAAGAAATATGGTGTAGAGCTAAAATTTACAAAAACCATGTTATTTCAGTAAGTTAAGAGTGAAAAGAACTTATAGAGTTGAAAAAATTGGTCAAACGAGCTTTCAAACGTTCAAATTCGGTTAAAAACGTGTTTTAACGGGTTAAACGTAAAAACGAGGCTTTCCACTATTAGAGGCAAAATTGCATAATCAAAGGACTTTAAACTTACAAAAATGTCTTTAAAATTTTATCTACTGGTCTAAGACTCAAAAACATGAAAGTTCATATTTAACCGTTAAAACCCTTCGGTTTTACCGTAACCGGGAACATTAAACACATAGGTATTAAACTGGACCTATATTCTGAAAATTTGTGTACACTAACTTAATAATAAGTTAATTTAACTTTAAGAACCTGATATTTGGTCATAAAATTCATTTAGTACAAAAATTCAAACTTGAGGGTAGAAACTGTCAATTTTGAAACTTGAGGGACTAAACTGTAAAATTTAACCAAACATCATAACCGACTCATATGTGGCTAATAATCACTTGAACAACATTATTTAACTTATATCATTAACCTAATGGTGTCAAATCCTAAATTACGTAAGAAACCATGACTTTCCATAAAAGAAAACTTTTTATACAACCCCAATCGAATCAAAGCCGAATCCAACAACTAACTCTTTGGCACACTTAATACACCTTGATTTAGTTTAATAGCAGTAGCTTACCACTTAATATTGATGCTAGGGGGCTAGTCTTGAGACATTCCCAGCACATGAATAGTTATTTTTGCTTAACGTCTAAGGTGAGTTCTAGTGATCCCCTTTTTACTACTGCTTTTGGGATGAAACATGCTCTGTTATTTATGAACTACATTTGTTCTTTACTTGGTGATTGTATGTGGGATTTATGGTTACCTGCTGATACTTATATCATGATCATTAATTCTTTCGTAAACCGCTTGTTTTATACTGATAGATCTATTTGGGGAATCCCCCACACACAGTGGCTGCCGTATAGGAAGGGTACCCCACTGAGATCCTGAGGGATCATTTGTGGCATGTGATAGGTTTTGAAAGAAACTATGGCGAACCATCCGGGCAGTTATGGTGCACTGGTTTGGGGCTCAGTTCTTACTTCAGGAATAACCGGTAAAACATAACTTTAGAAGAGGCTAACCGGGACTGAGTGCAGGGTTGATTATGATACCCCCACAAAACTGAAACTAAGATTTCTTCTAAATAAAATGAGGATTTTATTTAAATCCTGTTGTTTTTAAACTTTAAGCACTTGAATTCACCAACTTTTTAGTTGACATAATTTCTTTTTGAGCATGTTTCAGGTAATCCATGAAGAGACTCTAGCTGTTGTTGAAGACCTAGACTTATCCTCGTGACCATTGCATTGGCTTATTTGACCTAATGAACAATTTGAACAATCTGGAATTTCTGTGAACGATACAATTTAGCTTTATGTTTGGTTGTATAATACATTCGGGGTTAGATCTGTTTCAAGCCCGATGTCTTGTAAAACCTTTAAATGTCATGTGATATTCTCTCCTTTTAGCTTTTGTAATGGTTTGTTTCCGCTGCCATATGTTGTTGCTAGTCTGTGACGTCCCACCCTACCTGGGACCGGGGTGTGACAGATTTGTATCAGAGCTAAAGGTTGTAGAGAAAGTCGGGAATACCATAGGAGACCCTAGGCTACAACCCTGATACCCGAGGACTGTCCTTGTGGGAAAGTGTTGGGATGATCGGGTTGGGTAAATTGATGATTACACTTGATCAATGTAATCATGAATTTACCGAACGCGTAATTTCCATCATGGACCTTTAGGTAATGGTTGGTTTTCTTTGATTAACATCGATAATTTGGAAACTTATTTTAAAAGGGGGATTTAAATGATTTCTATGATGAACTATGCTATCCGATACTATTTAAAGAAACTATTGATTCTGATATCACTGATACATGATATGTTGGGATCTTTGACACTATTGCCATCACTAGTACTATAAGTATTATTACTATTGAGATAATAATGAGCTATGAGAAACCAAATTACTCATGATGTTTCCTTACAGGACACAGGGGCTATGGCTGATAGAGGTAAAGCACCTGCACGCCCTGTTGATGAGACTGCTACTTCTAGGACCCTTAGGAGGGTGAAGCTACAGATGGAGTATGAGGCATATCTACGAAGAGGTGGACACCCTGGCTGGCTATCCGCGACCCCTGACGACTCTAAGACATCTAAAGACACGTCCTCAACATCACTGGCTAGGAGCCGAACACGTTCCAACTCACCACATGTCGTAGCTCCTAACCACTCACCTATCCCACCTATCGGGAATAGGGGTGCACGTGTTATCTCCCGTCCACACAACAGTGCTAGGCCAGGACCCTCAGTTTCATTTAGGATGCCACCTCCTCCTCCACCACCTGTTAGGACTCCGACACCTGCGCCACAGATGTTTGACCCACTCCGACACCACCCACGTGATGAGCACTTGATTCCACCCAAGCGTAGTCTGTATGAAGGCCCTAGCGTGCTGGCTGGTGATAGGTACTCCCAGTCTAGCCGTCAGGCAAGCGATGTAGGACCCTCCAATGCGGCACTAGATGAGATCTTGAAGACCGTCCGTCGCCACGAGCTGACTCTCCAGCACGCCACCCGGACCTCTCAGTCTGCTCAGTTCCAGGCGATGATGGCGTCACATGGATTGCAACGCTTGGAGCAGGAGCAAAAGAAGAAAAGCTCAGGCTGGTTCGGATGGTGGAAGAAGAAATGGCATGGGTGATGTAGCTGGTATTCGAATGCATGGCCGTAGGCCACGAGACTGTTTGAAGGAAACTATTTCTATCATTATTCGATACTATTATTATTATTATTATTATTATTATTATGGGGGTAATGGCACCTTCCAACTTTAAGAGCATGACTCTGATTCAACCTTGCTTGCTGATACTACTAATTCTGTTTAATTATGACACTGCTTCTATGGATGCTAAACTGTTGGGCTATATATATTAAATTAACATGTGTTATGTTATGATTTGAATTTTGGCCATGCCGATTCTGATTGATTGTCTAAATTGTTAAGATAGAACCTTGTAGGAATCACTTAGTGAGTTGTATATATATATACACCATACTTCCTCCTCCTAATGCAAGGTATAATAGGGTATTGATGCATGAACTATTCGAAACAAATTATGAGATGCTAAATGAGTCTATCTGTGATACTATTAGAATGCCGACTAGGAGAGGAACTTGATTTGGAAGACGAGGAGCTACCAGGGGCTGCCGTGAGGAGGCTAGACAAACTGGAAACCAACCTACTCCACCAGGAACTCCTCGTAGGGAGAATGATAATCAAGAAAATGATGAGAGAATTGCTAAACTCGTAGCACAACAGATTGCTAATGCCATTCCGACCATTATCGCTCAGATCAATGCTGATCGGAGTAACACTGATGGTAATGATGGGACTGGGAATAATGAGGGCAACGAAGAGGAAGCCGAGGCGCTAAAGAACGGATGCTCCTACAAAACCTTCATGGCATATAAGCCCAAGGACTTCTATGGCACTGAGGGTGCTATAGAGACGTACCGATGGATCGATGAAATGGAAGATGTCTTGGACATCAGCGAGTGCAAGATGGATCATATGGTGAGGTTCTCATCCCAATCACTCAAGGGATTGACACTAGAACGGTGGAAGTCACTTACTCAAACACATGGAAGAAATGCGGCTAACCGAATGAGTTGGACCGAATTCAGGGAACTGATACCAGCAAGTATTGCCCCATCAATCAACTTGAGAAACTAGAGTCAGAATTCCTAAGCGTGGAAATGAAAGGTCCCAACTACACGGAGTACATCAATCGTTTCTTATCCCTATCCCGACTGGTGCCCCATCTGGTGACACCCGAATCTAAAGGTGTGACACGTTTCATCTGGGGCTACATCCTAGAGTTAGGGGAATGGTCCGATCCTCCAAGCCTTTGAACCTACAAGCTACGGTTGACCTTACCAGTAGTTTGACTGATGACTTAGTTAGGGCTGGGTGGACTAAGCAAACTAGGGTTGATGAGAAGAGGAAGTCTGTTGGTGAGAAAAGAAAGTGGTTTGAAGTAAAGTGAGCGGTTAGAAGTAGTAGCGGGTCAGGTAGGAAGAGTTTTGAAGGTACGAGGCGCGATGATCAGGGTAGCAAGACCCGGAGGCTGTACTCGGGAACAAGCCCATTTTGCAACAAGTGCAAACTACACCATCAAAGGGAATGTAACCCAATGCCCTGTTTCAGATGCAAGAGAACAGGTCATTAAATCAAGGACTGTACTTACACGCCAGGAAAACAATGCTATGAATATGGGAATCCAAGGCACATGAGGAACAAGTGTCCTAAGCTGGGTAGAGACAAGGATGTCAAGCCCAACAAGCCTAAGGGAAGAGCATTCGTGATGGATCCAGCTGGAGCTCGTAAGGAACCTGATATGGTTAACGGTACGTTCCTTATAAACAATCATCCTGCTACTGTTCTGTTCGATACTAGAGCGACTGCTAGTTTTATCTCTAGTGCTTTTAGACCTTTGATTGACTTAGACGCATGTACCTTAACCGATACGTTTACCGTAGAATTAGCTGACGGTAACATTTTAGAAACTAATGAAGTCATCAAAGATTGCTCATTGAATCTAAAAGGAAATACATTTAGGATAAATTTGATACCCATTAAGTTAGGAGGATTCAATGTGGTTGTTGGTATGGACTGGCTTGCTAAGCATAGAGTCAAAATTGTATGTGATGAACGCCTACTCAAGATACCGTTGAGCGACAAGGAAGTGTTAGTGGTACAAGGCGAAAGGAGTAACACTTTATACCCCATGATATCCCATTTAAAAGCTACCAAGAGCTTAAAGAAAGGATGCCCAGCTTTCATAGTCTATGTGATGAAGACCAAAGAGGAGAAGAAGATTGTAGATATCCTAGTGGTTTCTGAATATCCAGAAGTGTTTCCAGAAGATTTAACGGGACTTCCCCCAAGTTGACAAGTTGAGTTCCAGATAGATTTGTTGCCTGGTGCTGCACCAGTAGCCAAGGCACCGTACCTACTCGCCCCTCCTAAGATGAAGGAACTGATGATGCAAATCCAAGAGATACTTGGCAAAGGATTCATACGCCTAAGTGTTTCTCCATGGGGTGCCCCGGTACTATTTGTGAAAAAGAAGGATGGAACCCTACGTATGTGCATTGATTATAGAGAACTGAACAAGCTGACCATAAAGAACCGTTACCCTCTTCCAAGAATAGATGACCTATTCGATCGACTGCAAGGAGAAAGTTATTTGTCCAAATATATTTGAGGTCGGGTTACCACCAACTGAAGATAAGAGAAGAAGACATACCCAAAACAGCTTTCCAAACTAGGGATGGACACTATGAGTATTTAGTCATGCCCTTTGGACTGACTAATGCACCAGCAGCGTCCATGGACCTCATGAACCACGTACGCCGCCCTTATCTCGACAAGTTTGTGATTGTGTTTATAGACGACATCCTGATCTACTCCCGTAGTAAGGAAGAGCACGAGAAACATCTCAGGCTAATTCTTGAGTTACTCAAGAATGAGCAACTATATGCCAAATTCTCTAAATGTGAATTCTGGATGCGAGAGATCCAATTCTTAGGGCATGTGGTAAATGAGAATGCGATTCAAGTCGACCCTTCTAAGATTAAGGCTATAAAGAATTGGAAGATTCCTGAAACTCCCACTGAGATAAGGCAATTCCTAGGATTAGCCGGATACTACCGACGGTTTATAAAACACTTCTCGCGCATTGTGCAACCCTTGACCGCACTGACTAAGAATAACACAACCTTTATGTGGGAACTAGAGCAAAATGAAGCATTTGAAATGCTTAAGGAGAAGTTGTGCAGTGCACCTGTCCTTGCCCTCCCAGAAGGAGTCGAAGATTTCGTGGTCTATTGTGACGCTTCACGTCAAGGACTAGGATGTGTACTGATGCAATGTAACAAGGTGATTGCTTATGAATCTAGATTACTGAACAATCATGAGAAGAACTATACGACGCACGATCTAGAATTGGGTGCCGTGGTGTTTGCTCTCAAAATATGGAGGCACTACCTCTATGGCACGAAGTGCATCATCTACACTGACCATAGAAGTTTGCAACACATTCTTGACCAAAAGATGCTAAACATGCATCAGAGAAGATGGGTCGAGCTGTTAAACTACTATGAGTGCAAAATTTGTTACCATCCCGGTAAGGCCAATGTTGTGGCAGATGATTTGAGCAGAAAGGGGAGAGAAAATCCCCTTCGCGTACGAGCCTTAAGGATGAGTGTGTACACCAACCTTATCGCGAAGCTGAAAGAAGCTCAAAGTGAAGCATTAAATGGAGAAAGGTTAAAAGAAGAAGGGTTAACCGGAATGGAGAAGCGATTAGAGACAAGTGACGATGGTATATACAAGTACGAAAGGAGAACATAGGTGCCGAAGACGGGGGAATTCAAGAGGCAATCCTCGATGAGGCCCATAAATCTAGGTACTCGGTTCATCCTGGAAGTGATAAAATGTACCAGGATCTAAAGGCGGTTATCTGGTGGCCTGGAATCAAGAAATCAATCGCTGTTTATGTTGGAAAATGTCTAACCTGTGCCATGGTAAAAGCTGAAAATCAAAACGTTCAGGAACGTTGCAACAGCCCGAAATCCTATAATGGAAATGGGATAATGTCATGATGGATTTTGTTACAAAGTTACCCAGAACGTTTAGAGGTCATGATGCTATTTGGGTAATAGTGGATAAGCTAACGAAGTCAGCTCATTTTTTGCTAATTCGAGAGGACTACGACTTGACAAAATTGGCCCAACTATATGTTGATGAGATAGTAACTAGGCATGGAGTACCTTGGTCGATCATCTCCGACCGTGATAGCCGTTTCACTTCTTGTTTCTGGAAATCACTCCAGCAGGCTTTATGAACCCGTTTGGATTTAAGCACCGCTTACCACCCATAAACCGACGGTCAGAGCGAAAGAACCATTCAAACTTTGGAAGATATGCTAAGAGCTTGCGTGATTGACTTTGGTAGGAGCTGGGACAACCATCTCCCTTGGTGGAATTCTCCTATAATAACAGTTACCATGCAAGTATCAAGGCAGCTCCGTATGAGGCTCTGTACGGTAGGAAATGCCGATCACCATTAAGCTGGAATGAGGTCGGTGATAGCCATGTAATGGGACCCGACATCATGTTGGAGACCATTGATAAGATATTTAAAATCAAGGAACTTCTAAGAGCAGCCAGAGACCGACAGAAGAAGTACGCTGATAGGATACGAAAACCTTTAGAGTTTCAAGTGGGTGACAGGGTAAGTTGAAGGTAGCACCATGGAAGGGAACTGTGAGGTTCGGAAGGAGAGGAAAGTTAAGCCAGAGATACATTGGACTATTCAAAATACTGGCAAGAATTGGCCCTGTGGCATACAAATTGAAATTGCCTCAGAAGTTGAGTTACATACACGACACCTGCCATGTGTCAAACATAAGAAGTGCTGGTAGACATAACCCTGGTGCTACCATTGAAAGAAGCAAGAATCAATAACAAGCTGAACTTCGTGGAAGAGCCCATAGAGATCATGGACCGCTTGGTCAAGCAACTCAGGCGGAGCCGCATACCCAAGGTCAAGGTCAGATGGAATTCGAAACAAGGACCTGAGTTCACCTGGGAGCGAGAAGACGAGATGAGAAAGAGTTATCCACACCTCTTCAAACCCACCCATTCAGAATCTAATCGAAGCTAAAATTTCGGGACGAAATTTCCTAAACGGTGGGAGAATGTAACAACCGACCTCAAGATCATTATTCTAACCCTAGTCTACTTGCATCATTACCCATCTTATAAGTACTAATAATAGAAACAATCTAAATATATCATTTATATTAGAATCATCATTTGCTAATTAGTTCCATTTTATGATTTTATGTGACTTTTAGTGACCTTTAACTAGTTCAAGCTTTACCCTAGAAAAACTTAGTGTTCCGGGAAAGTCAAGTAGTCAACCATGCAACTAAATCATAATTGAAAACAATTAACATGTGTATGAACACATAAAATTTTCGGCTTAGTGCATGCATGTTCATGCATGATAATTAACAACCAACTAAATTATCCCACCTAAAATAATACTACACTATACAATAATACTACACATAATATTAATTACTAATTAAATTTAAAAACAAAAACCCTCACAAGAGGCCAAAACTCAGCCGCCCCCTCTTCCCCACTCCCCTCTCTTCTACACCACCTCTCCATCCACCACTCCCCTAGCATGCACACTTCAACAAATCCCTCACATCTCTCTTTTTCCTCTCAGTTTTTCCACACCATATTACACACACACATTGAGTTTTCTCTCCATTTTCCAGCCTCATAATTTGAAGAACAAGCATAAGCAACCATCGGCCAAGCTTAAAACCATAAGGAAGTGAAGGTTGGTGAGCTTTTGGTGCTTGGATCTTGCAAGCTCGTGGTTTCCAGCACTTGTTCTAGATTCTACATCCTTGTCCAAGGATTTCCAGACCATTCTTGTCTATCTACACTCTCCAAAACATGAACAATACAAAGTGTAAGCTTCATGTCACCCGAAAATGGTCATTTCATGTGTTTTCTTCACTTTTCTTTTAGAAGCACCTCCTCTCTTTGTTGTAGCTGAAACCTGACACCATAACCTTGTTCTTGAGGAAATTTTAACTTCACAAAAGGTATCTCACATGTTATATTGGTCATTCTTGAGGTGGAACCCAATTTGCACCATGAAAACCCTTTTTTTGGGTGTTTTGCACCATCTAACTTGCATATGTTGTAACCATTTGAAGCAAAACGTGTAATATTCTTGTTAATAGTTTATAAGACTCATAATAACCTGTTTTGAAAGTTACAAAAGGTATATACCATGAACATGTGGTTATAGCACAAGTTACACCTTAGAAAACCTTCTTTTTACATGACATAACACCATTTAAGCACTTGTTTGAAAACCCTCTCAACCAAGGATCATAACCTGCACAATAACAACTTTTAAACACCTTAATAATTTTTTTAAAGTTAATTAAGGTTTTGGTAATGTTTAAACTCAAGTTATAATGATTTACACATGTGTAATGGTCGGTTATGGCATAATCACTATGTTTATAGTTTATTGTTGTGTTGAACAACTAGGACGTGAGTTTGGGACTTGATTTCGGAACTTTTTGATGAATATTAAGTGTGTGACATATGGTTAAGTTCTGGAAATTAAAGACATGATAAGATTAGACCCTTTTTAGTCAATTTCGGGACCCGAAAACGTGGTAAAACCACTTAAAAATAATAAAACAAGAACATTGAGTTTTTAAACAGAATTACAGGCTTAATAATGGTTAATAAAATGTTCTGGAGTAAATGGATTGATTAAATGGTCAAAAAGGTAAGTTAAATGGAGTTTTAACTAAAAACGGGTATTAACCGGGTGACGTTTTTGAGAAAAATCCAAGAAATATGGTGTAGATCTAAAATTTGCAAAAACCATGTTGTTTCAGTAGGTTAAGAATTAAAATAACTAATAGAGCCAAAAAAATTGGTCAAACGAGCTTTCAAACGGTCAAATTCGGTTAAAAACGCGTTTTAACGGGTTAAACGTAAAAACGAGGCTTTCAACTATTAGAGGCAAAAATTTCATAATAAAAGGACTTGAAACTTATAAAAATTTCTTTAACATTTTATCTAGTGGTCTAAGACTCAAAAACATGAAAGTTCATATTTAACCGTTAAAACCCTTCGGTTTTACCGTAACCGGGAACGTTAAACACATAGGTATTATACCGGACCTATATTTTGAATATTTGTGTACACTTACTTGATAATAAGTTAATTTAACTTCAATAACCTGATTTTTGTTCATAAAAGTCATTTAGTACAAGAAGTCAAACTTGAGGGTAGAAACTGTCAATTTTGAAACTTGAGGGACTAAACTATAAAATTTAACTAAACTTCATAACAAACTCATATGAGGCTAATAATCACTTAAACAACATTATTTAACTTATATCATTAACCTAATGGTGTAAAATCCTAAATTACATAAGAAACCATGACTTTCCATAAAAGGAAACTTTTATATAAACCCTAGTCGAATCAAAGCCGAATCCAACAACTAACTCTTTGGCACGCTTAATACACCTTGATTTAGTTTAAGAGCATTATCTTACCACTTAATATTGATGCTAGGGTGCTAGGCTTTAGACATTCCCGGCACACGAAGAGTTATTTTTGCTTAATGTCTAAGGTGAGTTCTAGTGATCCCCTTTTACTACTGCTTTGGGATGAAACATGCTCTGTTATTTATGAACTACATTTGTTCTTTACTTGGTGATTGTATGTGGGATTTATGGTTACCTGCTGATACTTATATCATGATCATTAATTCTTTCATGAACCGCTTGTTTTATATGAATAGATCTATTTGGGGAATCCCCTACACACAGTGGCTTCCGTATAGGAAGGGTACCCCGTTGAGATCCTGAGGGATCATTTGTGGCGTGTGATAGGTTTTGACAAGAAACTATGGTGAACCATCTAGGCAGGTATGGTGCACTGGTTTGGGGCTCAGTTCTTCCTTCGGGAATAACCGGTAAAACATAACTTTAGAATAGGCTAATCGGGACTGAGTGCAGGGTTGATTATGATACCCCCACAATAGTGAAACTAAGATTTCTTCTAAATCAAATGTGTATTTTATTTAAATCCTTTTGTTTTTAAACATTAAGCACTTGAATACACCAACTTTTTAGTTGACACAATTTCTTTTTGAGCATGTTTCAGGTAATCCATGAAGAGACTCTAGCTGTTGTTAAAGACCTAGACTTATCCCCGTGACCATGGCATTGGCTTATTTGACCTAATGAACAATTTGAACAACTTGAACAATTTGGAATTTCTGTGAACGATACAATTTAGCTTTATGTTTGGTTGTATAATACATTCAGGGTTAGATCTGTTTCTAGCCTGATATCTTTTAAAAACTTTAAATGCCATGTGATATTCTCTCCTTTGAGCTCTTGTAATGGTTTGTTTCCGCTCTCATATGTTGTTGCTAGTCTGTGACGTCTCACCCTACCTGGGCCCAGGGTGTGACAATTTGTATGGTTCAGTCGTGCGACTGAGTCATACGACTCATTCATACGCACGACTAAACTATATGATTTGTTCAATCGTGCAAATGAGTGAGTCTTATGTATCATTTTTGCGACTGAGCCAGTCACCTGGTTCAGTCGTGCGACTAGTCCATAAGCATCATTCATTAGCATGAGTGACCATATGACTAAGTCAAACACATTCCTGAATCGTTATTAACTCAGAACTATGAATAACTACTACAACCCATATATAATATTCATTTAAGCATGTAATTATAAGCGATACAGAGTAAAGCACATTCAATAGTAGATATACATTCAAACACACATCGTATAACCAAAATACCCTTTTATTACACATATGTAAGAACAAAAGACATAAATATTTGAGTACAGTGAACTAGGGACATCATGTCCCAACATAGATAGTTGATCTTACCATGATTTTGAGTGTGAGGTACATGTTGAATACTCAATCAACTCAAAAACATGATAAAGATCACTAGCATCAAAAATATTAACCAATCATGAGTTTAAGAGGACAAACATACCTTCAATCAATATGTCCATTATTGTGTTTGTTTTACTAACAATTGCTTGCACTCGTGAAAGGTAAGATTGATATGATCCCAAGAAAGGTATATCTCCACTTCATGTACAGATAAGAAAACAAAAATTACAAAAACAGTTTCTCATCAAAATTTTAAATCTTTAAAGTTTTATCCCATATGCATATAAACTTTAGGGGGAGTAATTAAAATTTTGAACATCATGTATAGTTGTTTCCTTTCTTAAAAAATATAAGAAATCAGAACAATGACTATGTTATTAGAGAAGTTATACCATAGTATTTCAGTATATGCAGACTTCTTGAAGCACAAAAGTCCAAGATCAGTCAACAATTGGAAACTTGCATCACATCTGGTGTATAATTCAATCCAAGCAAAAATTGACAACCCAAGCAACAGTTAAAACTTCATAAACAACAACTCAACATAATCATCTTTATAATAGTCAAAAGCAAAAGACACATCTTCATAAAGATCAAGCATCAAAGAAAAAAATAACCAAAACTACCTACAGTAGAAACACTAAGATTTGACAAGTTCAAAACTTAATGCAGGTAAGAGCATTGGTTACTGGGGGTGAAGGTAACCCAAGCATATAACCAATACGGGTAACAGTTTTGATTGATGAAAAACACAAAGTGAAAGTAATGCGGATAAGTTAACTCTACCGCATTAGTCTCATAACAAATATTTACAAAAACGTTTTCAAGTATAAAAACTAAAGCGGCCACTTTTGTTCATCCGCATTTGTTTACTCGGTCGCATTTCACGAATATGGCTGAAATCAATACTAAAACTTGGTTGTGTATTTGTATAATCACAAATTAGAAGTGTGCTCACACTCTCCTGTCATTATGTTTGAAGATCAAAGAAATGCGGACAACTTAGTTGTTCATCTGCATTTGTTGAAGTAAATGCGGGGAGACAAATGTTTTTTAGCATTTGCTACAGTTTACAAATGCTTGATAAGTTAACACATACGCATTTGCTACAGTGCAAAAATATATGATAACTTAACTTCCGCATTTACTACAGTGTTCAAATGTATGACAACATAAACTTCCACATTTGCTACAGTATACAAATGTTGCCCAAGTTTACACTTCTGTATTTGTTACAGTAAACAAATACTAACAGAATGAATCTTTCATATTTGCTACAGTAGTCATCCACATTTGTTTTAAAACTTCTAGAATTTGCAAAAGCAATTAAAATTGACTATTTAAACAGATCAACTGAGGTCATTTAATACTTTCCAAATTTGAGAGACTTTAAAAGTGCGACGAGTGAAAACTTACTAATGTTCTTCATTCATCATCAAAATCATCAACATTATTCTGATTTCAGTGTTCTTCTAACATCATATTGCCTCTATTTCGATTCTCAACAATCGTAGTCTTGAAACAAGGTGATCTTTAGCAATATCTAAAAGTTACCCATGATGGGTTTGTTGGACCTAAACAATGTTGTTTAACCATTTTAAACAAGAAAACGCAGCGGAATATGAACTTAATTTCGTATTCTATAATCTGAAAATTAAAGTTCATAATATTATTTCAACAAACCCAAAGACAAAGGATCATATATATGTGAATAGATTAGTTATCATGAAGCAAACATAACAACCAAAACAGCACAATGAACTACCTTTAGAAGCTGTCAAAAACGTGGATGCATGATGAAGATGAAGCTGTTTTTGATGGTCAAAACATCAACAATAGACGTTCTCAAGTGTTCATACCCACAAGCCCTTTTAGCAACACCCTTTTGCTAGGATTTGTACACCAAATCGAACCAAGAACAAGCTGAAATCGAATTTTCAGCAGTGAACAATTACAAGCTGCTGGAACTTTGTTTCATCCATGAAATCCATCTTCTAGATGATGAAATCCAGCCCTTGTTCCAGCTGAAAAATCGACCAAAAGAGAGTGTTTGGGATGCAAAATCGGCCAAGAACTCAAGTGTAGAGGTCCTCAAGCAAGTATACCCCAAGCTTGGCTACAACCACCTTCTTGTTAGGAAGAAGAAGCACCAAAATCAAGCAAAGAAATGCCCCTAATGCTGCTGCCTGGTCCGAGATATTGAGGAGAGAAAGAGAGGGTTTTCTTTTGATTTTTGCATGTCTAGAAGGATGGAATGAAGAGTGTTGGAGTGTTTAAAGAAATGTGTGTTTTCAAGGCACCTCAAAGGGACCAATTAACCATAAAGTGGGCGGCCAAAAATGGTTTTAAAACCAAGAGGTTTCCCTCTTTAATCAAACACACATTTATTTTAAACTAGCCATTTTGTCACACATTAATAAGTTATCTACTAGACTTATTTAAATGTGACATATGGCTTTGTTTAATTAAACAATTTAATTAAAGAACACTCTTATATTATTAGTGTTATTTAAACCCTTTTAAATGACAAAAATAATAATGATCCCATCTATAAATTATCCTTATAATTTAATCATCTCGAATGCCTTTATTTAGAAAACCCCTTTTCTAAATATGGTGCAATTATTTAATAGTATGATCCTATCATCAATTAAATAATTCTTGGTGATTGTAAAGCTTGTTATTGGGTATAACCCGACTTGGATCATAACGTACTAACCACATCAATATTCTAAGTGTCTTGGGCACACAGAATCCTACAACCCATCGAACACATGATGAAATCAGAACCCTAACACAAAGAGAGAACCACAAAATCATCATCAAACTAAGGATTGATAGACATTTCCAAGTTCAATAACACAAATGATCATGAAAATTAACATGAACAAGTGATTTTCAAAACCCTAAGATTGTCGCATGAACAGGGGATCAACACACTGAAAATGTTGACTTTAAAACCTATGTTTAAATGTTTAATTATCATCAAAATCAAAGACAAATCACAATAAAACTGTTCATGCATCGTAAAATCAAGTTAGGTCAAATTTCTATGAAATGGTACCCATGATTGTTCAATTTGACCAAACAAAGTCAAAATTGAAACAGTCAACTTGATGTTACCAGTGTAATTGATGATTGCTTGTGAAGTACTAACTCATATGTATCTTATGCAGAAGCTAATAGCAAATCTCACATGGAGTAAACTCCATAACATCAGTGGATATCTTGACCCTGATGTCCCTAAAGCTGAAGGACTTAGAAACGTGATCATATTTATATCTACTACTAGAGTTGCTCATGCTATTACTGTGTGACATGTTATCTATGAGAACTTCGTAAGTCATTTTAGAGTACTGCTAAAGTTACAGAGATTGATGGCATCAAGACTTTATCTGGAAGAATCACCAATGATCACACCCTTTCCATCACTAAACACACTGTGAGACAGTGTCTACAGTTTGGTGATGATGTTAACATTCCTCAAGAACTTAAAGACGAGGAGATCATGACCTTCTACGCCAACATTAGGTATGAAGGAGGATATGAAGGAAAACAAATAGTTAAAGGGTTGGTGGACTTGCAGTGGAGATTCTTGATACACTTATTCCAACACTATCTATCTAAAAGAAAGACAAGATGGAATGGTATCCATGTTACTGTATCATCTGCTATATGTGCTTTGTGCACTAACAGGTCATTCAATATGTCTACCTATGAGTTCAATGGCTTGGTGTCTAACATTCAAGAAGGTAGAAGACATATGGTCCTTATGTATCCAGGATTCCTACAATGCCTCATCAATGAAGCATTTCCCCAACTGGTACCTGTAGGACCTGTAATGGACATCCCTTATTACAATGCCAAGTCCTATAAGTACATCAAGAAGAGGGATCCAAGGAATTACTATAGTGGGACTTTCTTTCCCTTGCTTCATTGGATGTTAGAGCAAATCAATCAACAAGAAGAACAAGAAGATATAGCTCCAGCTGATGACCAAGATCATGAAGAAGAAGAAGAACAAGCTGCTCATGATCAACAACATGTTGATAAGCATGTAGAAGAAGCACAAGATGAATAAAGGCATATGTCACAAAATGTTGATGTAGGTGGTGATCTTCACATTAGACCATATGTTCTTCACACAGGACCTTCTGTTCTTCACACAGGACCTTCTATTTAAGAACCTAAAATTGGTTCTCCATTTAGACCATTACCTATTCAGTCTCCACATATGTCTCTAGCTCACTTTTTCCCACCTCACACTTCTCTAACTACTGCTGAATCTGTAGAGTCTGGTGAATCTTCCAGCTCTTCAGATGACTCTGAATCATCTCCGGATGAGGACGGCCACACCATGAGAATGCCAGTGAGACAAGCTCAATCCAAGGTAGGTCCTTCTAAAAGTTATGCAGAATCAGGAACCAACAAACCTGATAAGAAGGATGAAATGATCACTAAGTTGTTGCTGAAAGTTGAAAGGATGGAAAAACTACTAAATAGAAGATCTGATATTATCCAAGATAAACTTCAAGAGTTAGATGAAAAGAAATGGAGATCAAATAACTCAAAGAAAGACATGAGGCTGAAAAGAACAAGAAAGACAAAGAAATAGATGAACTCAAGGTTGCCCTCAACAAAGCTAAAGAAGAAATCAGCAGGCATGTTGATGTTGTAACTCTATAGACACTTTCCATGGAAGAACAGGAAAGCTTGATTGAAAACTAGTCTGCTTTCATTACTGATCTTGGCAGAGAAAATGAGACTTTACTAAAAAGGGTCTCAGAACTAGAAATGTTGATTAAGATAAAAGAGGAGCAAGATGAGGAGAAAGAAACACAAGGTGATGACCCAGAAACAGAAAAGGAACCATGTCTGGCCATGGTTGTCTACTCAAGTGAACATCTAAAGAAACAACTGAGCAGGACTCTAAGCCTAAAGATCTCATCAAAGAGCTTGACAGCTATAATACTGGAGAGTTCATCATTGATGATGAGTTTTAGGAATTTGTAAGGGATCCAAGACCTCTAGTAGAACATATAGTGGTGATTCCTCAATCTCCAGTGCCTTTAGAGGGAGAGTTGAGTATGCAGATTGTTCCTGCAGTCACCCTTTCTGAAGAGCAAAAAGAACTCATTAGAAAACTATATTAAGAGATAAAAGAAAAAGAAGAATCTGTTAAAAAGCAAGCAGAAGAACGAATACCAACAATAGGTGAAACCTCTATACCATCCTCATCTAGACCTTATGTACACACCTACACAAGGAAGTGTTTGAGAAGGCTAAGGGGAAACGGCCTATAGAGGAAGAGGAGCCTGTAAAAAAGAAGCAAAAAGATGACCCAAAGAGTTTAGCTACAATAGCTGAATTTATTGAAAAGCATGAAAGGGCTGAGGCACAATTGAAAGAGATGATTGATATCATTGATTTGGAAGAAGGAGAATACTAGGTTGATGAACATGTGGTTAAAGACAGTCCAATGAAGGTGGAATCCTCAGTTGAAGAGATAGTGGAGAAGGCACAAACTGATGATTTAATTTTTAATGCCATATTTCTGATCAATCATGGTTATGATGCTTATGAAGTGTTTGGGATGACCTATGAGTCAATGGTGGAAGAAATAAGAAAAAAGAATCAACTTCTTGCTCCCACTCATGTGACTGAATATAAAAGATAATCAGTCAAATCTCCTATCACATTCTCCACTTCACTCACAAGACAGTCTAAAGCTCCTCAAGATCCATACCATGACTGATAGAGAAATAAAGGATTACCTCTCAAAACCAGGATACATAAAAAGAAGACTGGTTAATATGAAGACAAACTCACTCGAAGTTGCAATCCCACAAATGATAAATGAGAAGAAAGAAAAGATGAAAAAGATAGAAGAACAGATTGTAGGGAGAAAACCCAGATCTAAAGTGTCTTCTCAAGATGTCTAGCTCACGACCAAAGACCATGATGTCTTAGCACCAATCTTCAATAGAAATCCTAAATGGTTCATTGAACACTCTCACTTAAAACTTCAAGAGGGGTTGATCACTTCAGAGATGATACAAGGTGTGTCTGTTTAGAGGGAAAGACTGATATAAAGATCATTGCCTGGAAGTATGACAGTGACTAGAATATGTTCATGATCAAAAGGATCTCAGGGTTAGTGCAATTCTTCATAGAGTACTCTACTCTGGTGAACTCCCTGCAAATTCATGATCTCAAGAAACTAGCAGAACTTGAGCTTATCAATCATCATGCAATGCACATGGGATATGAGTTCGAAGAGATTCTAAAGATCTTCAAAAGAACCAAGAACTTTGACTCATTAAAAGCGATTTGCTTAAGGAAAAACAAAACTTTCCAAAATCCCCTAGACAAGAAGAGAAAAGCTAAGAGGACTTAAGAGCTGGTATTTCCTGAAGTGAATGTAAAACCAACTTAATCATTAAAGAGAAAGATGGTGGCTGGCACCCATACTTCCATACCAATCTCAAATGTCTATTATGATGAAAAGACTTATGAGATGGTAATTGAAAGGAAGTGGGGAGGAAAAGAGAGGGATGAAATCCTTCTATTTAGTGATTTGAAGTGAGACTTCTTGATGAAACATAAATCCATTACATCTGAAGGGTTTGTTGGACACATTATCAAAGACGTTTAACCATTTAAACTTGAAAACGCAGCGGAATAAGACCTTAATATCATGTTTTATAATCTGAAAATTAAGGCACATAACTTAGTTTCAACAAACCTAAGAACATAGGATCATTTATATGTGTATGAACTAGCTATCAAGAAGAATAAAACAACCAAAACACGCAAAAGATACAACCTTTGTAGAGCTGTGAAAAACATGAGATTTGATGAAGATGAAGCTGTTCTTGAATGACCAAAACACCAAGGATAGGTGTCCTCAAGCATTCATACCCTCAAGCATCAAGCAAGCACCCTTTTGCTAGGATTTTAGACACCAAAAAACGACCAAGATGGCTGCAAAATCCAATTTTTCAGCCTTGAACTTCTTCAAGAATGGAGAGAAAAGGTGTTCTTGGGTGTCCTTTGCATGTATGAGAGAGAGAGAGGTTAAGTGTGTGTGTATTCAAGAGTAACATCTTTCAAGACAAAATGAATTCCCCCTTTTCAAAGGGGGGGGCCGAAATTAGGCTCAAAGGGGTTCCCCCCCAAAATTTTGTCAATTATTCATTTAACTAGTCTTTTTGTTAAGTTATAAAATTAACCTTTTAATTTTATAACTCATACACACCTTGTTACTTGATGTTACTTAACTAATTTAAATAACATTATAAATAATACTCTTGAACAAAATATCCCTATAAGTTGTTCTATCTCATATGCAAGTTATTTAGAAAACCCATTTTCTAAATTGGTGTAATTATTCAATTGCATGATCATATCATCAATTAAATATTTATTGGTGTTCGCTAAACTTGTTATTGGGTATGACCCGACTTGAATCATGACGTACTAACCATATCAATGTTCTATGTGTCTTGGGCATAAAGAATCCAACAATCTCCCACTTGCACAAGATTCATAGAAGATTGATGCAAGCAGTAAATACCACCTAACAACGGTTTACTACCCTTAATACACATGACTAAAAGCCATTCAATAACATCATCTCCTTCAAGCATCCAACTTGAAAAGATTTAGGTGAATCAATCATTTATCCTTTTGTTACAGATGTCATGTTAAATCCAAGGACACAGAATGATAATTCATTATTGATTTAACTTAATCAGCCCTTAGACATCTTACTCTCAACGAATAAGAGGAACAAATTCCATCTTGACTACATACATTTCTCACAATCACCTCGTGTCACACCTGAACATAGCCTTATGTACTGCCTATTATTTCAGAACAGTGAAGAACTAGCTCAAGGTATAACACTTTGGTGAATATCAAAACCCAATATGTATCTCAGGTCGGAGGATACCAAATGATATTCGCCTTTACTCAAATTTACTTATTATCAATCTAGAAAGTTCCATGTAGTAAAATTTAAGACGCGGGTCAGTCCAATATTCGTGTCCTACAAATATCTATGAACTTTGGTAGCAACCAATTGCTCTATATTCATGCCTAATGAATATCCAATAATCCATGTTCATAATAGTCTTATGTTCATATTTACTCCCACAAACATGACCGATTACGGACATTCAAAATATTAAAATATTCACAGATGTATACATGCTTAAATGAACATAACTCAGAATATCACAGATATATGAAAGAGTTAAATATTACATTGTTCCAAAATTTAAATACTAAACAGATCAATTCCAATCACTAGAATATCGAAGCCCTAAGGCACAAGTATGATTTTCATGCTTTGCCCTTTCAAGGAGCTTCGTGAGTGGATCCGCAATGTTTTGATTGGTGTGAACTTTACGAATACATATCTTTCCCTTTTCAACTTCATCCCTTATGTAGTTGAATCTCCGCTCAATGTTTCTTCTTTTGATGTGCACGGGGTTCCTTGATTTGTGCAATCGCACCCTCGTTATCACAAAAAATTTCTAGGGGGTCTTGAATGGTAGAGACCACCCGTAGATCGGTGATAAATTTCTTTATCCATGTAGCTTCCTGAGCTGCTAATGAGGCGGCTATGTATTCGGATTCTGTAGTGGATAATGCTACCATGTCTTGTTTTGAACTCTTCCAGGACACTGCTCCTCCATTCATAATGAAGACATACCCTGACTATAATCGAGAATCATCTCGATCAGTTTGGAAACTCGCATTCATGTAACCCTTTACAATGAGCTCCTCTTCATCAGATCCGTATATTACAAACATATCCTTAGTCATCCTAAGGTATTTTAATATACTTTTAACAGCCATCCAATGGCTATTACCTGGATTCTGCTGATATCTGCTTGTCATGCTTAACGCACATGACAAGCCTGGTCTAGTGCATATCTACATGATGGATCCTATAGCAGACGCATATGGGATGTCCTTCATTCGATCTTGCTCATCATTTGAGCTTGGACATTGAGATGTACTCAATATTATCCCTATTTGAATAGGTACCATACCCTTCTTAGAGTTTTCCATCTTGAACCTTTTCAAGATTTTATCAATACATGCACTTTGGTTTAAACCTGTCAACTGCCTCGATCTATCCCTATAGATCTTTATTCCTAAAATATAGGCGGCTTCATCGAGATCTTTTATGGAAAAACAACTTCCAAGCCAGGTTTTAACACCATCCATGGTTGGAATATCATTTCCAAATAGTAGTATGTCATCAACATACAATACTAAGAATGTAATTATGTTTCCACTAGCCTTCTTGTATACACAAGGCTCGTCAGCGTTCTTGATGAAACCAAATTTCTTCATTTCTTCATCAAAACATTGATTCCAACTTCTCGATGCTTGTTTCAATCCAAAGATTGATCCTTTTAACTTGCATACTTTATTAGGATGTCGTGGATCAATAAAACCATCAGGCTGAACCATATGGACAATCTCTTCAAGATGTCCATTAAGGAAAGCGGTTTTGACATCCATTTGCCAAATCTCATAGTCATAATGAGCAGCTATGGCAAACAATATCCTAATTGACTTTAGCATTGCCACAGGACAGAAGGTTTCATCATAATCAACCCCTTGAGTTTGAGTGAAACCTTTTGCTACAAGTCTTGCCTTGTAAGTATCCAAGTTTCCACGCATGTCCATTTTCTTCTTGAAATCCCACTTGCATCCAACCGGTTTGGAGTTAAGTGGAGGGTCAACCGATTCCCAAACTTGGTTGTCATACATGGATTGTATCTCTACGTTCATGGCTTCCAGCCATTTGTCACAATCTGAATTGGACATCGCATTATGGTATGTAATTGGCTCATCGGAGTCAACCACATAGCATCCATTCATGAAAAATCCATATCTTTCAGGTGGAATGCTAACTCTACCAGATCTGTGAACATTTTGAGTGTATCGATCAACCTCTTAATCATCATCAATAACCTCCTGTTGATTGCTAGTGTCAACCAAACGTGTATCGGCTTGTGGATCTTGATCCTCATCAAATTCCACTGTTCTATACTGTTGAATCTTGTATGCCCAAGACACATGCAAGATTGATATGGTTAGTATGTAATGATCCAAGTCAGGTCATACCTAATAACAAGCTAAACAAACACCAATAAATGTTTGTTTGTTGCTAAGATCATACAAATAAACATTGACACCAATTTAGAAAATAGGTTTTCTAAAACATTGCTTTGTAATACAACAATACTATATGGATAGTTTGTTCATGAGATATTATTTGTTTCAATATTTAAGTTGGTTAAATAATAACAAATAAAAGTGGTTTATTGTTATAAAATTAAAAGAGGTTTTAATTTTATAAAGTTAAGGGTTAAGATAGTAATTTTATAAACAACCAAAATGGGGGGGAAACCCAATCATGGAAGCACCATTCGGCCGCCCAAAAAGGGTCCATAGGGACCAGCTTTTATCTTGGTCTTTATGTGTGTTTTCTTCTCTCTTACACTCCATCACAATTCACACTTTTCTCTCTAACATTACAAGCAAAAGAAACTCCAAGAACAAGGCTGATTTTCGGGTTTTAGAAGCTGAAAAAGGGGACTGATTTTTGGTTTTCAGAAGCTTGAAAAGGGGCTGCCTATTTCGGTTTTGGAGGAGCAAAAGAAGGGCTATCTTTGGTGTTGCATCCTAACAAGCAAAGGTGTTTGAAGAGCTTGTGGGTATCACTTCTTGAGGCCTCCTCTTTTGAAGGCTAGACACATTCAAGAACATTATCATCTTCTCCATCTTTTACATCCATAACTTGTACAAGAAAGGTTGTATCTTGAACACCCTACGGTTGTGATGCTTTGTTTGATAGCACACTATTACACATATGTTTATATGATCCTTCTTGGGTTTTGTTTATGTTTTTAAATGGTGAAAAATTTCAGATTACTAACCATATATTTAAACCAACTATCCGCTGCGTTTTTCTAGTTTAAATGGTTAAACTAAGTGTTTTACATGTGGCAAAACCCAACAATGGCATCTAGAGTCGGTTATGTGGAATGTGTGCTTCAAAAGGTCTTGAAAAGTTAGTTTTCATGGACCTTTTCAACCCACTAGGGGCTGTTTTGTTGTGGGTGTTTGAATCCCTTATGTTTCAAGGTTTAATCTTGCATGCTTTAGTATAAATCTTGAAAGTATTATGTCAAATGGTTGATTATGTTGTTTGGACAACCTTAAAGTTTTAGTTTATGTTGACTGAAACTTTAGGGCTGAAATAAGGGATTCTTTGTTGTTCTTGGATGTTGAATGTGTTCATATTATGGTGCATAACATAGCCTTGGCTTTTTGTGTTTGGTTTTGGTTGATTGTTGTATGTCATGTTGGTTTTGTTCCTTGTAAGGGTTGTAATTCGTGTTTTGTATCTTGGGTTGTAATTTATTTATTCATTTGGTTATCTAATAAATAGATTAGGTGTATTTCTTTTATTAAAAAATTGTATTAGGATATGATTTTTGTAAAAGAAGATGCACAAGATGAAGACTCAAAGAAGGACACAAAAGACATGGACACTTTAGGCATTTGGATGTGGTTTCAAGTGGGAGTTCATGGACACATTTTGATGTGTCATCTTCACCCTTAAGAAAGACCTTATGAAAACACTTGTGATGGCAAACAAGTGTGGTCAACTTAGAGGCTATGGTTATGCACTCATGTTTATATGTTTATGCTTGTTTGAATGTTTGTTGATTGATTGTTTGGTTGATATTTGGACATGCAGTACAAACTAATTAATAAACTTAACAAGCTGAAAATTGATGGTTCTTTATCATTAAGTGGTTAATAAAAGGTTATTAAAAGGATTAATGGTTTTAATAAAAGAGGTTTTATTAAAAGTGAACCATAGGGTACCTTGTATTTGAAAGCATGCAAATATATGGTACATAGAGTTTTCTAAACTAAGATTATGAAAACAATAAATTTCTTTGATAACAAGTTTAACACCGTCCTTTTGCACAACACTTGAGTCACTTGAAAACTCTTAATGGGATAATGTCACCTAACCATTTTGAGGGAACTTGTGATTTGAGGTGGGGATACCACATTTGTGGGATAAAGATCACCTAACCACTTATGTTGAAAAACTCACATGTGTGTGCAAGTAGGGTAACTTGATTTGCAAACCATGTTAAATGGATCACCTACAATATGGTTTCAAATGGTGTTGATGGGATTAACATGCCAACTTACATATGATGTTTCAAGTCGATCCCATACCTCTAGAAGTTGCAAATGGTTGCAACCGTCAATCGTTGACCACCTTATTAATTTAAATCATGGGATAAAGGTCACCTAACCACAATTTAAATGTAATGTTAGGTTCTAGATTCTAATATGAAAATGACCTTAAAAGGTATTAATTAATTATGAAAAATAGCAATATCGAAAATACTAAAATAGATTTTTGTTAAATTTTGTAGATTGCCACCAATAATGATAATCGTGATAACTCATCCACATCCGCCCAATCTTTACTAGCGATTCTCCAAAAGGAACGTCTAAATCATAACAATTTCATTGATTGGTATCGAAACTTGAGAATCATTCTCAAGCAAGAGAGACGATCATATGTTTTAGACGACCCTATCCCCGATCAACCAACTGAGGATGATGAGGAGGCCTATAACGATTGGCTGAAGTACACTGAGGACTCCGTCCAAGTGTCTTGCCTCATGCTGGCAAGCATGACTCCGGATCTCCGAAAGGAGTATGAACATCACGGAGCTTATGACATGATAACCTAGCTGAAGGAAACGTTCCAACAGCAAGCGAGGGTTGAGCGCTTCGAAATGGTTCGAGCACTCCATGCATGTCATATGGACGACAACCAATCGGTTTCATCTTATGTACTTAAGATAAAAAGCCACATTGACCGCCTTGAAAGGCTTAATTGTCCCGTCTTGAAGGAATTGGCCACGGATTTGATCCTCAATGGCCTTACCAAGAAGTTCAAGATGTTCGTGTTGAACTACAACATGAATGCTTGGGACAAAAGCATTGGTGAGTTTCACTCAATGCTCAAAATGGTCGAGGCGGCCATGGGTAAAAGGGTTTTACCAGTTCTCACCATCAATGAAAGTGGGAACAAGAAAAGGCCTCATCCCGCACCCATGGCAGAAGTTGCCAAGGGTAAGGGACTCGTATGGGGAAAGGGGTAGCAAGGGTGCCACCCAAACCACAAGAGAAGAAGCAAAAGGATGCTACTAATGACCCATGCTTTAAGTGTGGGGAGATTGGACATTGGGCAAGAAATTTTCCTATCCATCTCCAAGAGTTGAAAGCAAAGAGGGATGCCGGGCAAACCTCAGGTACAATATACATGATCCATATTGATTTAAACATAATATCCTCTAACACATGGGTATTAGATACCGGATGTGGAACTCACATTTGCAATTTGTTGCAGGGGTTGAAAAGAAGTAGCAACTTCAACAAAGGGGATATTAGCCTCTACATGGGCAATGGGGCTAAAGTTCAAGTTGAAGCCCGTGGTGACTACATCTTGAAACTTCCAAATGGTTTGGAAGTAATCTTGTACAATGTTTTGTATGCTCCTAGTTTGACTATGAACATTATCTCTATAGCCCTATTAAAACATTTTGGATATGTATTATCATTTATTGGAAATGAAATCCATGTTACTTTCAATGACATGTTTTACTTTAAAGCTATTCCTATCAATGGTATCTATGAATTGGTTCGTGAAAATACATTGATTGATAGCTTATTATACCAAACTAGTACCAAGAAGCTCAAATCGGATTTGAGTGACACTTACCTTTGGCATTACCGTCTTGGTCATATAAACAAGAAAAGAATACATGCACTACAAAAGAATGCTTTTTTAACAACAAATGAATGTGATTCATTTGATGTATGTGAGTCTTGTTTACAATGTAGAATGACCAAGGCACCTTTTAGTGGCAAAGCCGAAAGGGCAAAGGATTTATTAGGTATCATACATTCGGATGTATGTGGTCCTTTTAAACCTATGACAAGGTACAATGAAAGATACTTTATTACCTTTACTGATGACTATAGTTGATATGGGTATGTGTACTTGTTAAGACACAAAGATGAAGCTTTTGAAATGTTCAAGATCTTTCAAAATGAAGTACAAAATCAACTCAATAAGTCAATTAAAATTCTTCGCACCGATAGAGGAGGTGAATACCTGAATGATGCTTTTAGGGACCATCTTAGAAGTTGTGGGATTGCCTCACAACTATCTCCACCGGGAACACCACAACATAATGGCATGTCCGAGCGGAGAAATCGAACTCTACAGGATATGGTTCGATCTATGATGGCTAGAAGCTCATTACCTCTGTCATTTTGGGGTTTTGCTCTACTCTCTATGGCCCGTATTTTGAATATGGCCCCAACCAAGAAAGTGAAAACGACACCTTTTGAAATATGGCATGGAAGGGTTCTATCGCTTTCATATTTAAAAGTATAGGGTTGTGAGGCTTATGTTAAGACTCACAGCTCAAACAAGCTAGAAAGCCGTTGCACTAAGTGTATCTTCATTGGATATCCTAGAGATTCTATGGGATACTATTTCTATGATCCATTGGAACAAAAGGAGTTTGTTGCCAGAAAAGTTGAGTTCTTAGAAGCTAAGTTCCTTACGGAAGGAACTAGCAGTAGAACTGTGGATCTTGAGGAGGATCAAGAACCACAAACCGATACACGTTTGGTTGACACTGGCACTCAACATGAGAATGTTGAGAATGATCAAGTGGTTGATCAAAACACACAAAACGTTCGCAGATCTGGTAGAATTAGTAGTCCACCTGGAAGATATGAATTTTTCATAGATGGATGCTATGTGGTGGATTCCGATGAACCAACCACCTATCGTGATGCAATGTCCAATTTGGATTGTGACAAATGGCTTGAAGCCATGAATGTTGAGATGCAATCCATGTATGACAATCAAGTATGGGACTTGGTTGTACCACCTCTTAACTCCAAAATAGTTGGAAGTAAGTGGGTTTTCAAGAAGAAAACCAATATGCATGGAAACTTGGATACTTATAAAGCTAGACTTGTAGCAAAAGGTTTCACTCAAACTCAAGGGGTTGACTATGATGAAACTTTCTCACCAGTAGCAATGCTAAAGTCTATTAGGATACTGTTTCCCGTAGCTGCTCATTATAATTATGAGATTTGGCAAATGGATGTCAAAACCGCTTTCCTAAATGGATATCTTGAGGAAGATGTCTATATGGTTCAGCCTGAAGGTTTTGTCAATCCAAAACATCCTAACAAAGTATGCAAGTTAAAGAAATCAATCTATGGATTGAAACAAGCATCGAGAAGTTGGAATCACCGTTTTGATGAAGAAGTAATTAAATTTGGATTCATCAAGAACGCTGATGAAGCTTGTGTATATAAGAAAGCTAGTGGGAGCATCATTACTTTCCTAGTATTGTATGTTGATGACATACTACTATTTGGAAATGACATTCCAACCTTTGAAGGTGTAAAAACCTGGCTTGGAAGTTGTTTTTCCATCAAGGATCTTGGTGAAGCCGCCTATATTCTAGGAATAAACATCTATAGGGATAGATCAAGGCGGTTGATTGGTTTAAATCAAAGTGCATACTGAAAGGATCTCAGCATCTAGTTTGATCAATTAGATTAGATTTGCAGCGGAATTAGTACACGAATTAGACAAATTCAAACAAGAACATAAGATATATAGCAATATAACAGTACGGTTATAGAATAAGAGAGAGTTTCTGCACAAAAGATGTATTTCATTCAATATAAGCTTCGGCAACGTTACAATTAGGTCATCTTTCCTTTTATAGGGAAAGATGACGTCAGCTGATGTCAGTTGACAGTGACATCTAACTGTTATTACAACAAACTACTGATAGTTACACAACTACTGAAGATGTCAAACAGCTGACATCTTCTTACAAAAGACAAGTGTAAACTATCTCTACAACTACTGATAAGAAACTACTGAAACTACAACTACTGAAACTACAACGACTGAAGAACATGCTCTTCAGTCATTTTATAAGTACTGAAATAGAAATGAAACTACTGAAAAGAAAAGACTGAAAGGAAACCATCACAACAACTGAAGAATACTTCTTCAGCTGTTGTGACAAACTCTGAAGGCTTCAGTACTTGGACTTCAGACTTGAACTTCAGTTGTTGTAATCAGCTGATGTCTTCAGTCTTTGTCTTCAGTCTTTGTACTTCAGCTGATGGTCTTTAGTACTTTAGTCTTCAGTACTTTAGTCTTCAGCTGATGATCTTCAGTACTTTAGTCTTCAGCTGATGATCTTCAGTACTTTAGTCTTCAGCTGATGAAGTCTTCAGTCTTTGTCAAACAGCTGATGAGGCCTTCAGCACTTGTTGTGATGTCTTGTGGGACTTAAAGGTTTTTCTGATCTGGCTCATTGGTTCTTTTGGCCCAACAAACTCCCCCTGAACCAATGTAGCCAAAACCTTTAAGCTTATTGAATGTCCCACTTATTGAGGCAGAATGATTGGTCTTTTTCTTCTGGATTAGCTTAGAATGACCCATATCAGCACAGACCTGGGAAAAGGTCTCAAAGATCTGATTGGCAAAGGATGGATGGGAACTCTGTCTTGGGGAACTGGACACAGAGCTGTTACCCCATCCATGAGACCTACTTCCCAACTATGAGCCTATATGATTCTCTGGTGTAGGCTTCCAAAAATACTATATGTTCCTCCATGGTGAGCTCTTCTGCCTCTCTCTCAAAGAATCCTTCAGGCCCATAGAACTCAGAGAGGTATTTGACCTGCTTTCCATTCTTGAGCTCCACTGTTGTGATCTCTCTATATGCAAACTCATCAGGGTGATTACCCTCTAGTAGTAAGTGGAGCTCATCCTTCCTAATTTCCTCAAGCCTCTTATACACCAGCCCCTTTTTCACAATTCTATTTTCCAGCATCTTTTGTGGGGGCATATTAGATGTATAGGCCTTCTTGAAATCTTCAAGGATCTCCCAGGGTGATACTACAATGGCAAGTATGATCACTGCATCTACGATCTTTTTCACTTGCCCATTGTATCTATGAGGAATGGTTTTCTTTTGGATCCTATAAGACACCCTGGGATCAAGACACCCTGGGATCAGGCCAACCCCTCACTCTCTCTTTCTGATATTGGAATGTATGCTTGAGAGAGTATAACCTCTGAGCTTGCTTCCTCATGCTTATGATTGATGAGGAGGCTGCATATGCTTTATCTACCCTTCTCAACAACTCCTCATCATGTAGTTTGTGATGCTCTTCTTCTTTTAGCTTCACTTTAACTGTTTGTGTTTGGAGCTCAGGAGTAATTGTTAGAGGGAGACTTTTGGCCTTAGGCAATGACATGACAGTCGAGATTGGTAGCCTATCTTCTTCCTCATCATCTTCTTCTACTTCTTCTTCTAGCCTCAACACCCTTCTCTTCCTCTTCAAGGGTGCATCATCGGCTATTGGTTTTGTGGGTGAGGGAGTTGGTTTAGTGGGTTGTGGTAGTGGTTGTTTTGGTGTGGGAATTTTGGCATGCTGTTCTAGTAGTTTGGATGTGAGTGAGGCTTTAGTTTGCTTGGCTAGAGCAGTCATGTTCCCAGCACTGGCTTCACTTAGGGCTTCTATGACCAGCCCCTTAGTAAATACCTTAGACGAACAGATCTTGGTGGTTATTGCCAAGATGCTATCCCTGGGCCATGACTTGATCTCCAGGACTGATCTCCCCAGATACTTCGAAGTGAATCTTGCCATAGCCTCAAGTCTCTCCTTCTCTTCTTGGCTATAGCAAGTCCATCGGTTTTCTATCTCTTGTACCTCTAACTTCCGGATCTCTGAGTCAAGTTGAGCAGTATCAAAACCCTGCCTAAACAACTGATCAATGATGTTATCCATTGATCGGCTGTGTTGGGCATCAGCTTCCTTTATTATCTCATCCAACTTCTTCTCAGACTCCTTTTCTCCCTTCTTCTTCTTGTATGTGACATGAAAGTATTTTGCACTTTCAATCACTTTCTCCATGTTAGTTCCCTTTTCAACCTCCTTCTCTTTCTCAGTCTCCACAACCAACTCCAACTCAGTTTCTACCTCCTTCTCAACTTCTTTCTCTTTCTCCTCCTCAATCCTCTTCCTCTTGATTGCATTCACTGACTGAGTCTCCCCCTTTTTGGTTGCATTGGTTGCAGGAGTTTGACTGTTAGAAAGCCTTTTTACTACAGCATCATCCACCATTGGCTGAATAGTTGAGGAAAGCCTCTCATTAAGGGTTTGAATCATAATGTCAGTGATAATGGGTGTGATGAGAGGCAGGGAGTTTTGAAAGATAGCAGCTATTTGCTCAGGGGGTTCTGTCCCTGAGAAATAGTGCCAGAAGCAGAGGCTGGTGGTCGAGATTTTAGGAGTGGCTCTGTGTTTATGAGACCTTCAGATGAAGGTGCCATCTGTTGGGTTATTATGGTGGCAGATGGACTTGATTCTTGAGAGAGTTTGGCAAGTAGCTCTTTTAATCTACTTACCTCCTCCTCAAGAATAGTGTTCTGGGCTAGAACATCATAAAAGAAGCCCAGGTCATCATCAGTGTTAACTGAATCACCTGACCTCCTGATTGGATCAGGATGTACATGTGCTGAGTGTGGCTCAGTGATCACATGTGCCCCTTGTTCTTGGTACTGGGGACTTCCTGCCTCAGGATTAGAACCTTCATTGGCAAATGCCTATGGTGAGGACTTAGATATGGTACCAGCTTCATCCTGCTCATATGCTGAGGCAGGGGAAGTGGCAGCCGCACCCGATGTGCTCATCTCCTCCTCCGCACTGGGAGATGGAACATTGTATTCCCTGTGCTGTGGGATCTCATCAACACTTTGATCCCCCCCTCTCATTGGTTGGGGTTTTCCTAGTTGTGATAGGTGCCTGGGGAGAGGGTGGAGTGTTGAGATGAGTCAGCACTTCTGCAATAATGAATGTAGGGCTTTTAGGGGCGGTTGCAGTGGGAGATGGGGTAGAAGCAGTCTGCACCCGGGGAGATTGGTGCTTTTCAATGGCAACCTCCTCAAGTGAGAAAGGTTCCAGATGTGTGGGTGCCCCCAATGTGGTTGCATCAGGATCCTGTTGAGAGGATGCATGAGCGGTTGTGGTTGGTGGAGTCATGGTAACTGCTGGGAGAATACTGCCAGCAGTTACTTCCTGCCTTTGTGTTGCAGGGGCATCCTCAGAGGACTCATCTCCCTGAGTAGCCTTTTTTGGCTTTTTGGGTTTGGGTTTGGTGGGGACTTTGGATTTGGAGGTGGAGGCTGTAGGTTCCCGCTGCTTGGGTTTTAGCAGCTTGGCAGCCTCTTTGAGTGATTGGTCGGAGTTGTGCCTGGAGTATACTTCAGGCATTACAGCCATAGCAGGGACTCCAAGGCCAACAAGTCCCTCAGCATTCAACTGGTTCTCAATGATGACCATAATGAACCGTGGATATAATATCCATCGGTTAACAATAGGTTTTAGGGCCATATCTTGTAATTCCAAAAATAGTATATTAGAAAAATTTAAGCTTTGTTGTTCAAGGATAGAGAATAATACCTGCTGCCACCTAGATGACATTTGATCCTAAGAGGAAGTTTTGGGGGCTAAGCAGATATTCACCATGTGAAATATAAGGCGTTCAGCATCACGGAAATGCTTCTTGAGGATGGTAGAAGCACTGAGGTCACCCTTGTATCCATGGTGGGCAAAGGATAGATCAGTTGTGCCCTTTGGATATCTAGTGGGGAAGGTGGTGTCATTCAGTTTTAGGGTTTGGCGAAGGATTTCAGGAGTGATGACCACCTTCTGGTTGTTGACAAATGACTGGAGAGAGACCTCGGTGTCATTCTCCCCAGTGAGGGTGACGTTCGTCCAGAACTGATGAAGGGATTCGGCATGAATGGTCGGGTTAAGAAGAAAGGCCGTTTTGTATTGGGAATGGACCATGAGATCAATGGCATTGTCGAACTTGGTCCAAAATGGTGATTTGGTAAGGTAGGCAACACAGTTGTGTCTGGGTTTGAGCTGCATGGTCGCTATTAATGTTAGGAGAGAGGTTTCAGAGTTTTTGAACGTTAGGTTATGAGAGAATGAAAAACTCTGAAGTTAGGGTTAGGTATTTATAATGGTTATAAAATAGCTGAAAGGAAATGACTGAAGGTTTTGGTGTTAGTCATCAGTTGTTTTAAATGACTGATGACATGGTTTTAACCTTCAGAGGTTGTAAACAACTGAAGACTTGGTATTAGTCATCAGTATTTATAAACTACTGAAGACATGGTTTTGGCTTCAGTTGTTATAAACATCTGAGGACTTGGTGTTAGTCATCAGTAGTTGAAACTACTGAAGACATGGTTTTTGCTTTAGTTGTTCAAACTTTTGCTGCATCAGCTTTGTGAATTCATCACATAACTGTGGATCAGAGGATGCAAAAATAATATCATCAACATAAATCTGAACAAGTAGCTTATGCTGTCCCACTTTCTTTATGAATAAAGTTTTATCAATGGAACCTCTAGTGAAATTATTTTGTAGAAGAAAATTTGATAATGTTTCATACCAGGCTCTAGGAGCTTGTTTCAACCCATAAAGAGCCTTATCAAGCTTATACACCCAATCAGGATGTTTATTGTCCTCAAAACTTGGTGGTTAACACACATAAACTTCCTCTTTTATTTTACCATATAAAAGGCACTTTGACATCCATTTGAAAAACTTTAAGATTGTGAAAGGCAGCATAGGCTAAGAACAATCTAATTGCCTCCAGTCTGGCTACAGGGGCAAAGGTTTCATCATAATCAATACCTTCTTCTTATGCAAACCCCTGTACAACCAGCCTGGCCTTGTTCTTAACAATTTGGCCCTTTTCTTCAGTTTTATTCCTAAACACCCATTTAGTGCCTATTGCACACTTACCTTGGGGTAAAGGAACAAGCTCCCACACTTGCTGCTTTTTGAACTGAAGAAGCTCAAGCTGCATTGCTTCAACCCATCCATTATCTCTTAGTGCAACATGGTAGTTCTTTGGCTCTTGCTGACTGATGAAGAGAGCATAGAAGCAGAAATTGGACAATTGACTTCTTGTTGAAACTCCAGCATTGATATCACCAATGATTTGAGACATTGGGTGATTCTTCAGCTCTTGATAAACAATGAGATCTGTGCAAGTGTTTGTAAGACCTTCAGCAGCAACAGATGGTGATGCAGATTCTTGAAACCATGTTGGAGATGTCAACTCAAATGAAGTAGATGATTCAGACATCTCACCAGCATTTGTTGTGGATGGAACTGCTGAAGCTACAGGAGCATCAGGTTTAGATGACTCAGGCAGTTGGTCACTAAACCTGAAAAGGTGAGTACTGGCTACATCATCATCAGTACCACCAGGTGGAGAACTATTGACAGGAACAACAGCTGGAGACTGATAAGGAACATATTGCAGTATGTCCAAATCAAATAACTCCACAGGATTTTGTGGAATCTTGTCCTTTGGAGATTCATTGAACTTTACATGTAAAATTTCTTCAACCATCTTTGTGTTGCTGTTGAAAACTCTGTATGCCTTGCAAGTAGATGAATAACCAACAAAATACCCTGCATCCACCTTTGATTCAAACTTCTAGAGTGGATTCTTTGTGTTGAGAATGTAACATGGACACCCAAATGCTCTAAAGAATGAAATCAAATGGGCCAAATGATGTAGTACTTCATAAGGAGTCTTCATCAACCTTTGATTCACTAACACTCTATTATGCACATAGCAAGCTGTGTTGACAGCTTCAGCCCAAAAGGTCAGTGGCAAACCTGAATCAGCCAACATTGACCTTGCAGCTTCAATAAGGGTCCTGTTCTTTCTCTCCACCACTCCATTTTGTTAAGGAGTTCTTGGAATGCTGAACTGCCTCTTAATTCCCTTTGACAAGTAGAAGTCATCAAGTGTATGATTTCTAAATTCTGTGCCATTATCACTCCTCACACACTTGACTGGAAGGGAATACTGCTTCTCCACATATAACACAAAGTTCATAACAGCTTTTGCAGCTTCATCTTTGGAATGCAAGAAGAAAGTCCATACAAATCTGGAGTAATCATCCACAATTACCAGACAGTATTTCTTCTTTGCCATGCTCATCACTCTGACAGGACCAAAAAGGTCCATATGCAGTAATTGCAAGCAAGCACTGGACTTTGGCTCTTCTATTAGAGGGAATGAGACTTTGTGTTGTTTCCCCTTTAAACAAGTAGTGCAGTTGTCTTCATATTTGAACTCTGTCATAGGCAACCCTCTTACTAAACCATGGTGTATCAGCTGGTTCATGTTTTTCAGATTCACATGACCCAACCTTCTATGCCATAGAGAAGATTCTTGAGGAGAAGCCTTGGAGAATAGGCAAGGATGGCCTTTTAGATCTATTTTCTTGGAAAGATCTAAGGCATATATTCTTCCTGTCCTGTTGGCCTTCAGGAGAGTATGAGCATCCAACACCTTGTCAATCAAACTCAGAACTTTGGATGACAGAATCCTGCAGTTTTGACTGGTGAAAAGAGCAACATGGCCTTTATCACACATTTCATTGACACTCAAGAGGTTGTACTTGAGATTCTCCACATGGTAAACATCATCAAACCTTATTTCCCCATTAGAAACAAAGCCTTTGCTGATGATGTAACCCTTAGCATCATTTCCAAAGAGGCAGGCAACCCCTTCTTTCCTTGAGAGTAGTCATTAAGAAGAGAGCTGCTCCCTGTCATATGCATGGATCCTCCACTGTCTACATACCAGATGCTTCTTTGGCATGCTGAAGAACCCTGCAATCATCACAATAAACTACTAGCTTTTGAGACCCAATCGTTTTTGGTTTTGGGTCTGTTCTCATCAACAGATGGTATACTAACTGGTTTGTTTAGAATAACAGCCTGAGGTGAGGGAGATGGTGTAGAAGAGGATTCCTTTGGCTTGGATTTCTTTTTCTGTGGTTTCAGCACAGGAGCATCTAATTGGTTGACTCTCCCCAATAGATGTTGAACCATCATAACAAGTTGTGACTGATTTTGTTATAAAGCTTTCAGCTCATCAGACACATTAGTACTTGAGTTTAATGGATTCCTGTGTTGTACCATCTTCATTTGAGCAACCTCAGCTGTTGCCTGATTTACCCCTTCCTTTTTGGATTTCTTTTTGGACTTTGGGGTTACAGGTTTTGATGTTGCTGGTACAAACTTGGTCTCAAATCAGTTTTCATTTTGTTCATTTTCTTTTAATGTTCTCATTATGTTTGAGTTTGGAGCCCTTTTTATACCAGCAATCATCAGTAAGATGATTGAATAAGCCACATATTTCACATGGCTTTTTCTTCATCTTTAGTTGATCATCTGCTGAAGAAGATGAAACTACTTCAGATTCTACTTCTGTTCTAGAAGTAAATCTGTAGGAGGAGCAGTGTAATTATAACCAATGCCAAACTTCACATTGGAAGCTAACTGCTTGCTAAGAAGCATTTCAAAACCCTTGCAGGATTGTACCCAGCAATCACAATCTACCTGGGTAGCTGCAAGTGTTTCTTTGAGGTCTCTATACTTCTCTAGAAGTACCTCTTCCCTAGCCTTATCATCAGTGATTTGGCATTTAAATTTATAAATCTCATCATTTTTATCATTAAGCACAGACTCAAATTCAGCTTTTCTTTTGGAAATTATTTGCTCTAGCTCAAGGTTTTTGTTAATTAAAGCTACATTTGTTTCTCTAATAGATGCAAATGTGGCAATGCAAGATTCAGAACATAACTTGGCTTTGGCCTCTGAAGAAACCTGTGATACCTGTGATGTAGCATTTGAAGATGAACCATCAGCAAACTCCAGGGCCATGAGAGCAAGGTTTCCAAAGGGATTGTCACCACCACGTTGACCAGCACCAGGAAACAGTTGTTCATGACCAGACATATCATCTGGTAAACTGCTCCAGTCAACAACTCCTGGGGTGAAAAAGCTGTGTTGTTGAGGTTGAGATTGTTGATGAGATTATGATGGTTGAGGCTCAGGAAGGGCATGTGGTTGTTGAGAAATGGTGCTTGAACTTGACTGGTCTGTGGCATGTCGAAGCAGGGGTAAGGATATGGCATATGACCTTGAGGGATAACATATGCAGGTGATGACTGAGCTTGTGATTGATGACCAGAACTGGTACAATGTTGCCCTTTTGTTCTATGAGCTATTGCTTGGGAAAGTCACAAAGGGTGCTGATGAGTTAGATCCAGATGATCTACACTCTCTAGCAAAGTGTCCAAGCCTATGGCATTTGTAACACCTCAACTTGCTCTTGTCAAAACCAACTTTGGTTTTGCCAGAGAGTCAGGGAATTTTCTACCAGTTCTTTTGTAGAACTTTTGAGATCTGATATTGATCATTCCCATTTGGCTCAAAATATCCATCTCTTCCAGATCATCATCTGGAATGCCCTTCAGCTCCTCCATCGAAAAGCATAAGTTATCATTGCTACCACCTGAACTACCATCAACACCAACAAAAGCATGTTCAGTATTAGTAGAGAAATCAATATGCTTATCATAGGCACTTTCTGATGCAGCATATTCTGACTCCTGACCTATCAATGCAGTATTGCCTGATACAAAGTCATCAGTGAGCTTACCAGATGATGACAACTTCTTTTTCTGTTCTATCTCTCTTTCAAATGTAAGCAGTTTCCTATGAAGTTGGGTGAGAGATAGAGTACCCAGATTTGCACTGGAGCGTAGGACAATGGTGTAAGTGTCCCATCTCTTAGGCAGGGATCTGAGGAATCAGTTGTTCATCTGGCTGTTTGAATACTCTTGTTTAACCATTTTTAGTTTAGAATCAAACATGAGAATCGCTCAAACTGTTGAGTCAGAGTCTCACCCTTCCTATGAGAGAATGTCTCATATTGTTGGGCGAGGATTTCCCTAGTGTTTGCTAAGACCTCATCAGTTCCTCCGAATTGTTCCTTCAGAGCAACCCAGAGATCATGAGCAGTTTCATGATGCATAAGCCCTGAATACATTTCATTAGGCAGTGCCATGGCCAGAATTCCATGGGCTTTAGCATCAATTTCGAACTGCTTTAGATCTTCGTTCGAGTATTGATCAGGTTTCTTCGAAACCCTCTCATTTGATTCAGGAACGCTCACCATAGGCTTGTATGGTCCATGCACCACTGATTTCCAACAACCAGTGCTGTTGATAGACAGATGATGGAGCATACGTCGTTGCCATATGTTATACTCACTCCTAACAAGCATCGGAGGCTTTGTTGAGGAGCCAGTATTGTGAGGATCATTTGTTGGTGTCACCATTTTAGAATTCAGACAAATTCAAGGTAAACTAAACAAATCTAGCTCAAAACCACTTAGAACCTCAAATTGAATGGCCAGAAGCAACAGAAACTCAATCTCTATAACCGATTCTCGCAAATTTGCTAATTCGATCAAACGTAGGTAGCAAAAGAGTAGTTTCAATGATCAATTGTTAAATCGATCACTGATTAACCAGCTCTGATGCCATTTGAAAGGATCTCAGCATCTAGTTTGATCAATTAGATTAGATTTGTAGCGGAATTAGTACACGAATTAGACAAATTCAAATAAGAACACAAGAGATATAGCAATGTAACTGTACGGTTATAGAATAAGAGCGAGTTTCTGCACAAAAGATGTATTTCATTCAATATAATCTTCGGCAACATTACAATTAGGTCATCTTTCCTTTTATAGGGAAAGATGACGTCAGCTGATGTCACTTGACAGTGACATCTAACTGTTATTACAACAAACTACTGATAGTTACACAACTACTGAAGATGTCAAATAGCTGACATCTTCTTACAAAAGACAAGTGTAAACTATCTCTACAACTACTGATAAGAAACTACTGAAACTACAACTACTGAAACTACAACGACTGAAGAACATGTTCTTCAGTCGTTTTGCAAGTACTGAAATAGAAATGAAACTAGTGAAAAGAAAAGACTGAAAGGAAACCATCACAACAACTGAAGAATAGTTCTTCAGCTGTTGTGACAAACTCTGAAGGCTTCAGTACTTGGACTTCAGACTTGAACTTCAGTTGTTGTCATCAGCTGATGTCTTCAGTCTTTGTCTTCAGTCTTTGTACTTCAGTTGATGGCCTTCAGTACTTTAGTCTTCAGTACTTTAGTCTTCAGCTGATGATTTTCAGTACTTTAGTCTTCAGCTGATGATCTTCAGTACTTTAGTCTTCAGCTGATGAAGTCTTCAGTCTTTGTCAAACAGCTGATGAGGTCTTCAGCAGTTGTTGTGATGTCTTGTGGGACTTAAAGGTTTTTTGATCTGGCTCATTGGTTCTTTTGGTCCAACACATACATTGATAAAATCTTGAAAAGGTTCAAGATGGAGAACTCTAAGAAAGGTACGGTACCTATTCAAAGAGGAATGATACTGAGTACGAATCAATGTCCTAGCTTAAAAGGATGAGCAACATAACATGAAGGCAATCCCATACGCATCTGCTATTGGATCCATCATGTATGCAATGATATGCACTCGACTGGACGTTTCATGCGCCTTAACCATGACAAGCCGATACCAGCAAAATCCTTGAAACAGTCATTGGATGGCTGTTAAGAATATACTTAAGTACCTGAGGAGGACTAAAGATATGTTCCTAGTCTATGGATCTGGTGATGAGGAACTCGTTGTAAAAGGTTACACGGATGCGAGTTTCCAAACTGATCGTGATGATTCACAATCACAATCGGGATACATTTTCATTCTGAATGGTGGAGCGATCTCTTGGAAGAGCTCTAAACAGGATGTGGTGGCTTTATCAACTACAGAATCTGAATACATCGCCGCCTCACTGGCAGCTCAAGAAGCTGCATGGTTGAAGAAATTCATTGCTGATCTAGGGGTTGTCCTTCCCATTCAGGACCCCCTAGAGATCTTTTATGATAACGAGGGTGCGATTGCTCAAATCAAGGAACCTCGTGCTCATAAAAAGACTAGGCACATTGAGCAGAGATTCAACTACATACGAGATGAAGTTGAGAAAGGAAATATATGTATTCGCAAGGTTCACATAGATCAAAATATTACGGATCCTCTTACGAAGATCCTAGAAAAGGCAAAGCATGAAGGTCATACCTGTGCCATGGGACTTCGATATTCTAGTGATTGGATTTGATCTGTAATTTCGTATTTGGATATTTGGAACTCCCTTATTACTTGAATAAAGTTATTTGGTTATAATATTTTAATAAATGTTCCAATTTAGCATGTTTAATCCATGGGTAAATTGTTTACTCTAAATGTCCGTAGTCGTTCATACTTGTGGGAACAAGTATGAGGGTAAGATTATTATGAATCTGGATTGGTAGATATTCATATGGATGAATATAAAGCAAAAGGTTGCTGCCAAAGTTCATAGATATTTGCGGGATGCAAATATTGGACTGACCTGCATCTCAAATATTACTACATGGAATTTTCATGATTGATCATAAGTAATTTTTAGTAAAGGCGAACATCATTTGGTATCCTCTGACCTGAGATACATATTGGGTCTTGATATTTACCAAATATTATACTTTGGCTCAGTTCTTCGATGTTCTGAAATATGGCAGTACATAAGTCTGAGTTCAGGTATGATATAAGGTAATTGTGAGAGACGTATGTAGTCAAGATGGGATTTGTCCCTCTTATTCATTAAGAGTAATATGTCTAAGGCCTGATAAAGGTAAATCAATGGAGAATGATCACTCTGTGTCTCTAGGATTTAACATGACATCTGTGACAAAAGGATAGATGATTGACTCACCTAAAACATTTCAAGTATGGTACTTGAAGAGGATGATGTTATTGAATGGCACTTAATCATACGTATTAAGGGTAGTGAACCATTGTTAGGCGGTATTTACTGCTTGCATCAATCTTTTATGAATCTTGTGCAAGTGGGAGATTGTTGAATCTTGTATGCCCAAGACACATGCAAGATTGATGTGGTTAGTACGTAATGATCCAAGTCGGGTCATACCCAATAACAAGCTAAACAAACACCAATAAATGTTTGTTTGTTGATAAGATCATACAAATAAACATTGACACCAATTTAGAAAATAGGTTTTCTAAAACATTGCTTTGTAATTCAACAATACTACATGGATAGTTTGTTCATGAGATATTATTCGTTTTATTATTTAAGTTGGTTAAATAATAACAAATAAAAGTGGGTTATTATTATAAAATTAAAAGAGGTTTTAATTTTATAAAGTTAAGGGTTAAGAGAGTAATTTTATAAACAACCAAAATGGGGGGAAAACCCAATCTTGGAAGCACCATTCGGCCGCCCAAAAAGGGTCCATAGGGACCAGCTTTTATCTTGGTCTTTATGTGTGTTTTCTTCTCTCTTACACTCCATCACAATTCACACTTTTCTCTCTAACATTACAAGCAAAAGAAACTCCAAGAACAAGGCTGATTTTCGGATTTTAGAAGCTGAAAAAGGGACTGATTTTCGGTTTTTAGAAGCTTGAAAAGGGGCTGCTTGTTTCGGTTTTGGAGGAGCAAAAGAAGGGCTATCTTTGGTGTTGCATCCTAACAAGCAAAGGTGTTTGAAGAGCTTGTGGGTATCACTTCTTGAGGCCTCCTCTTTTGAAGGCTAGACACATTCAAGAACATTATCATCTTCTCCATCTTTTACATCCACAACTTGTACAAGAAAGGTTGTATCTTGAACACCCTATGGTTGTGATGCTTTGTTTGATAGCACACTATTACACATATGTTTATATGATCCTTCTTGGGTTTTGTTTATGTTTTTAAATGGTGAAAAATTTCAGATTACTAACCATATATTTAAACCAACTATCCGCTGCATTTTTCTAGTTTAAATGGTTAAACTAAGTGTTTTACATGTGGCAAAACCCAACATATACATCATTCCTTCCATAAGGAACTTGGCTTCCAAGAACTCTTCCTTGCGAGCAATAAATACCTTTTGCTCTGTTAGATCAAAGAAGTAGTATCCCATACAGTCTTTGAGGTATCCAACAAATATACACTTAGTAGATCGACTTTCTAAATTGTTTTGGGTGTTTTGCATAGCATAAGCTTCACAACCCCATACTTTTAAATATGATAGCGATGGAACTCTTCCATGCCATATTTCAAAAGGTGTCGAATCAACTTTTTTGGTCGGGGCCATATTCGAAATACGAGCCATGGAGAGTAATGTGAAACCCTAAAATGATAGAGGTAGTGAGCTTACAGCCATCATAGATCGAACCATATCCAATAAGGTTTGGTTTCTCCTTTCAGACACACCATTATATTGTGGTGTTCAGGGTGGAGTAAGTTGTGAGACGATCCCACAACTTCTTAGATGATCCTGAAAAGCTTCACTGAGGTATTCACCTCTTGTATCTGAATGAAGAACTTTGATAGATTTGTTTAGTTGATTTTCTACTTCATTCTTGAAGATTTTGAACATTTCAAAAGCTTCATATTTATGTGTCATCAAGTACACATACCCATAGCGACTGTAATCGTCGGTAAAGGTAATGAAGTATCTTTCACCATTTCTTGTCATTGTCTTAAAGGGACCACATACATCCGAATGTATGATTCCCAATAAGTCTTTTGCACTCTAGTTAGTACCACTAAAGGGTGACTTGGTCATCTTTCCTTGTAAACAAGATTCACACTTATCAAATGAACCATTTTCATTTGTTTTTAAAGACCATTCTTTTGAAGTGCTTGAATCCGACTCTTGTTTATGTGACCAAGATGACAATGCCAAAGATATGAATCACTTAAACCCATTTTAAGTTTCTTGGTGTTTGTTTGGTATAATGAGTTATTAAAGGATGAATCATCATGAACCAATTCATAGATACCATTAAAAGGCATAGCCTTAAAATAAAATACATCATCTATACAAACATAAATACCATTGTTTACAAACTTTAAATCATAACCATATTGTTTTAAAAGGGAAACAGAAATTATATTCCTAGTCAAACTAGGAGCATACAAAATATTTTTAAGAACAACTTCCAAACCATTTGAAAGTTTCAAAATATAGTCTCCTTGGGCTTCGACATCAACTTTTGCTCCATTGCCCATGTAGAGACTCGTGTCTCCCTTCCTGAAGTGCTAATTTCTTTTGAACCCCTGTAACAAATTGCAAATGTGAGTTCCACATCCGGTATCCAATACCCATGTGTTTGAAGAAATAACATTTAAACCAATATGAATCATGAAAGTTGTACCTAAGGTTTGCCCAGCATCCCTCTTGTTCCTCAACTATTTGAGATAGGTTGGACAATTTCTTTTCCAATGTCCTATCTCACCACACTCAAAGCATGGATCGTTCTCTGTTACCTTAGGCTTCTTAAGCTTAGGCTTTGGAGGTTCCGCTCTAGCCTTCCCTTTTCCCTTCCCTTTGACGTACCCCTTTCCTTTGGCAACATTTGCCTTCGGATCGGGGAATGGCCTTTTTTTATAGCCTCCCTCATTGATCGAGAGAAAAGGTAGAACCTTTCTACCCATCCCCGCCTCAGCTGTTTTGAGCATTGCGTGAAGCTCACTAATGCTCTTGTCCCATCCGTTCATATTGTAATTCATTATGAACGTCTCAAACTTTTTAGTTAGCCCATTAAGGATCAAATCCGTGACCAACTCCTTAGATACGGGACAGTTAAGCCTCTCGAGGTGATCAATGTGGCTTTTCATCTTGAGTACATAAGACGATACCGGTTGGGTTTCTTCCATATGACACGCGTGAAGCGCTCGAACCGTTTCGAAGCGCTCTACCCTAGCTTGTTGAAGGAACATTTCCTTCAACTGGGTAATCATGTCATATGCCCCATGATGCTCTAAGTCCTTTTGGAGTTCGGGAATCATAGTTCCCAACATGAGGCAAGAAACCTGCATGGAATCCTCAGTGTACGGAAGCCAACCGTTATGGGCATCAACATCCTTGGGGTCGGGTTGGTAAGGAATGGGATCATCAAGGACACAGGCCTTTTTCTCTTGCTTGAGAACGATTCTCAAGTTTCGAAACCAGTCCATAAAATTATTGTGGTTAAGACGATCCCTCTCTAAGATGGTTCTCAGTGATAGGGTATGGACGGTCGGGGTGGTAGCGTTATTGTTTACGGCCATTTCTAGAAAATTTTAAAAAGTTCATATTAGTATTTTTGAAAAATTACATTTTAATCGTTAATACCCTTTAATGTCTTATAGATAATTAAGAATTAAAACCTAGAATCCAACGTTATATTTAAATGATGGTTAGGTGACCTTTATCCGATTATTTAAATTAACAAGGTGGTCAACACTTGACTATTTGCAACCTTTTGCAATTTCTAGCCTTATGGGATCGGTTAAACATCTTATGTTTAGTTGGCATGTAAAATCCCATCAACACCATTGTACTCCATGCTTCGGTGACCCTATGCACATGGTTTCCAATTTAAGTCGTCCTACTTACACGCACGTGTGAGTTTATACATACAAGTGGTTAGGTGACCTTTATCCCACAAATACGTTAAGCCCACCTCAAACACACGAGTTCCCTAAAAGTGGTTAGGTGACCTTTATCCCACAAATAGTTCTCAAGTGATTCGAGTATCGTGTAAAAGGATGGTGTTAAACTTGTTTCCAAAGGGATTTTTAGTTTTCATCAATTCTAGTTTTGAAAACTCTATGTACCTTGTATTTGCATGCTTTCAAAACATGATACCCTATGGTTCTCTTTTTAGTAAAACTCATTTTTATTAAAAACATTAATCCTTTTAATAACCTTTTATTAATCACTTAATGATTAGGAACCATAAATTTTCAGCTTGTTTTGTTTGTTAATTAGTTTGTTATGCATATCCAAATATCAAACAATCAACCAAAATTAAACAAATCAAACAAGCACAACCATTCAATCACAAGTGCATAAACATAGCCAGTAAGTTGACCACACTTGTTTGACATCACAAGTGTTGTCATAAGGTCATCCCTAAGGGTTTAAAATTGACACTTCAAAGTGTCCATGAACTCCCACTTGAATCCGCATCCGAATGCTTCAAGTGTCCATGTCTTTTGTGTCCTTGCTTTGCACCTTCCATTGGTTCACCATCTTGTGTATCTTCTTTTATAAAATATATCCTAATACATTTTTATAGTAAAATAAATACATCTAATCTATTTATTACACAAAAAATGAATAAATAAATTACAAACCAAAGGGATTCAAACACAAAAGAAATTATTACAACCCTTTAAATGAATAAAACCAAACATGACCAAATCATCCAAACACAACCAAATCCAAAACCAAAACAGGTCTAGGCCATGTTATGAACCAAAATAGGTATCCAAATACAACATTTCAAGAACAAAATAAAACCCCATTTAACCCTAAATTTTCAACCAACATAAACCAAGAATTTAGGGTTTTGTCCAAACAACACAATCAACCATTTGATGTAAATCTTTCAAGGTTTAAACTAAAGAATGTTAGATATAACTTTCAAAGATGGGGATTCATAATATCATCATAAAACAGCCCCTAAAAGGTTGTAAAAGTCCCATAAAACCATTTTACATGGATAAAAGAAGCTAGTCATCCACATATCCGGCTCAAGATGCCAATGAAGGGTTTGTTGGACACATTATCAAAGAAGTTTAAGCAGCGGAATAAGACCTTAATATCATGTTTTATAATCTGAAAATTAAGGCACATAACTTAGTTTCAACAAACCCAAGAACATAGGATCATTTTATGTGTATGAACTAGCTATCAAGAAGAATAAAACAACCAAAACATACAAAAGATACAACCTTTGTAGAGCTGTGAAAAATGGGAGATTTGATGAAGATGAAGCTGTACTTGAATGACCAAAACACCAAGGATAGGTGTCCTCAAGCATCCATACCCTCAAGCATCAAGCAAGCACCCTTTTGCTAAGATTTTAGACACCAAAAAACGACCAAGATGGCTGCAAAATCTTATTTTTCAACCTTGAACTTCTTCAAGAATGGAGAGAAAAGGTGTTCTTGGGTGTCCTTTGCATGTATGAGAGAGAGAGAGAGGTTAAGTGTGTGTGTATTCAAGAGTAACATCTTTCAAGACAAAATGAATTCCCACGTTTCAAAGGGGGCAGCCGAAATTAGGCTCAAAGGGGTCCCCCCCCCAAATTTTGTCAATTATTTATTTAACTAGTCTTTTTGTTAAGTTATAAAATTAACCTTTTAATTTTATAACTCATACACACTTTGTTACTTGATGTTACTTAACTAATTTAAATAACATTACAAATAATACTCTTGAACAAAATATCCCTATAAGTTGTTCTATCTCATATGCAACTTATTTAGAAAACCCATTTTCTAAATTGGTGTAATTATTCAATTGCATGTTCATATCATCAATTAAATATTTATTGGTGTTTGCCTAACTTGTTATTGGGTATGACCCAACTTGAATCATGACGTACTAACCACATCAATGTTCTATGTGTCTTGGGCATAAAGAATCCAACAACATCTTATATAGACACTTCAAAGAAATCAACAATAAGCTTGGAGAGGCTGACATGTATTTCTTCCTTAAGTACATTAAAATTTTGAAGATGGCATATGACAGAATTAAACACAAGAGAGAGTAGAGAAAGAAGAAGAAGAATCCTGTTAACCTGAGAAGCATTGTAAAGCTTGAAGTGGATGCTGATGGATCTCTCCTGATTTATAGAGATAGGTTATCCACTATTGGTGTGTGGGAACCTGTATCTCTGAGGAAGATGCCAATTGAAGCAGTTCATACATGAGCCAAATGAAGATTCATGTTCTAAGTAGAGACAGGATAAAAGAGGTAAGAGATATTTCTAACATGATTAAGGCCATCTTGAATCCATCTCTCCCAGACCCGAGTACAGCTCCTCCATCACTAGTCCAAGCACCTGTAAAAGATCCAGCAGAATCTTCACAACCTCATCCACCATCAAACCCTTGAAGTACTTAGGTTGTATAATCCTTAGGGCGAGTTTGTTGGACCCTGAAAGGATCATACATGCCAATTCAAGTGGTGGTTGATGGTTGTTCTGCTGGAAAAATTCCACAAGTCCAGGAACAAATGCAGGTGAAGTTTAGAAGACTAAGTGTTGGCTATCCACATTTGTATATGCGGATGAACAAAGAACAAATGCTGACAAGTATTTGTTCTTCCACATGTACAAATACAGACAGACAAAACAAATATGGATAAGCATTTGTTCTTCCGTATTAACCAATGTGGATACAAAAAGAAATGATGACAAGTATTTGTTTACCCGTATTTGTACTAAAGTTACGAGGTTTTGAGGTTGTCATATCACTGTTGTGAAAAGCCTAGCACCATCTGTAACTTGTTTGTTCACCAATCAATATACAAAGCATTTATGAGTATATTTTCAACATTTATTGTTCTTTGATTTTGTATTTCCGCTACTTAATCATTGACTCAATCACCATATTCGATCCTTGTTGAAGTCACATCAACAGAGAATTTAATTCTTGGACCCAATTAGAGGGCTGCTAGATTGAACTACTTGGGGACCAGAAATTACAATATAGATGAACTCATCTCTCTTCCCACAGAAGAATTGAATGAACTGACAGATTTAGAGCTGACAAAGGAGGGGAAGGAGGCAGAATTGCTCCTCAAAATTAAAGAAGAAATAAGGCAGAAGAGGATTTAGAAACATGCTCCTACCCTCTCCCCAGTAAATGAAAGTCCTAAGAAAGAGGCTGTGCAAATAAACGACCTCAGATAGATAAGGAGGCTAATAGATAAAACATGATCAACTACCTAATTACCATGGGTCTCTATCAGGCATCTGCACTTCTTCCCCTCTCATATCAGTACATTGAATTTGAATAACTTAAGTAGCTGGAACAACAGTTCATTAAAGAACAAAAGGCTGCTAAGAGAAAGATGAGGGAAGAAGCTGCAAAGTCAAGAGCCATAATCCAAAAGAGTCATAAGAAGTCTACTGATATGCAGAAGATGATGAGTTTCTTGAAGTTGTATGGATTCTCTGAAAGGAGGCTTGGTCCAATGTCTCTATCCATTATGGATGAGCATATTAGAGTGACCAAGCAGAAGATTAAAAAGGGAGAGTTTGTCGACTTGCATTCTCCACCAAGCCAAGCTCCTCCTGAGGTTAATGTTAAGGTTGAACCAACTCAGACAACATAACATGGACCTTCAGCTGCATCCCAGCCAACTTCATCTTCTATTCCATATCAGGGATGTAAAATGCATTCTTGTATTAATTAGATGAACTGTTACAGAGTAAATGCTAGGGTTTAGCAAGCTACAGTAACAACACAGCTAACATGGGAGAGAAACAAAGTATATTGTGATTGTCTATCTCAAAAGTTGTGTAAACAGACATACAAAAAGTCTAGTCAAGGGATCTACTCCTTTCTATCACACCCCCGCTGAGAGCGGAAACACGGGGTTGTAACGAGACGAGATCGTCAAAACACATTGTTATTAATAGAGATGAAATATATATAGTTGATAATAAGCGTGTCATGACGACACCCGATACAAAGGAGACTTGTGTCGTGTCTAGTCAATATTCACGATAACATAGCCATAAGCATAAACTTGTAATTGATTCACATAACCAAAAATATTAACATTGTAATGTAATTCCTACAACCTGGAACAAGTATCCAAAAGAATAACTGTATGTAATTAGACTACAATGTTTCAAAAGAATGTTTGTCAAGTATTGTATAGTCTCAAAATGCATCCTAGGGTCTCCACTAAGGCAGCACACCTAGATCTTCAATTAGCATTGTCACCTGAAAAGATATGCTCAAAATGGTCAACAAAATTGTTGGTGAGCTCACAGGTTGAATAGTAAGTAAATTGATGCTGTGTAATTGTTTTGTGGAATACCGTGTATACAGTTATAAGTAAGCAAAATCACATAACCATGAGCTTTACAATCAAACCTAACGACGTACACACAGAATCTTGTCGGAATATATTCACCCAAGGGCCCGTTCCTGGCCGCTGTTGGTACCAACTAGTATACCAACAAACAAGGGTGGGGGTGTCAACCCAGTAGTACTACCAATACCTATCCGTCGGTTCCAACACCAGAATTAAATGGTTGTAAAGAAAGTAACACACAGCGACTCATGTATGTATCAGATAAGTACTCACAAAATAGTAACACGTTGATTCCAAGAATGTAAGTTGTACAGCATGAAAAATGGGTGAGCATACTTTCCCCCCATGTTTGTAAATAATTGAAGTATTGAATAAGCATAAAAAGGGGCCACGAAACTCACTTGTTAGGTGGTAAGTATGAATGATCAAATTTTCCACATGTTATATGTAGTAAATGGTCAAACACCTATTGACAGTTATTTTTAAGCACTAATGATATGTTTAATGAAAATAGTAACGTTCGGTCGGTTCAGGTTGTATCGGTTCGGTCGTGTGAAACACACACAAGCAAACATAAATATTAGATCTTATATAGATCCAAGTACTTGAAATCGTTGCTATTGCCGATGATATTTGTGTAAAAGTGTCATTGTTATTAGAGAAATACTTGGTAAATATCGCCGGTTACAATTCGGTTATTGATAATTGTAAAATGTTAAAGTTGATTTGATTTTTGATAACATTAGTAAGTTTGATAGTGTTAACTTATATATTGTCATTAGCAACGGTAACCGTGTCGATGTCACCTTAACATCACATGACATACACACACCAAAAACACGAAGGAACTCACACACAACAACTCCAGTCGCACGACTGGACCATACGTATGACTCAATCACTCCATCCGCATGAATCAACCTTCATTCGTAGGAATAAGCTACATTCGTACAAATTGACCTCCATTCGTGCGATTCGGCCTTCAGTCGTACCACACAACACTCAATCGCACGACTCAACATCCATACATATGAATCAACCTTTATTTGCACGAATCAGCTTCATACGTACGACTGGACCTTCATTCGTACGACTCAGCATTTAGTTGTGCGATACACGCACAATCGCACACATTCATCCGCATAGACTCAATCACATGAATACACTCATTTGTATGACTCAATCGCACGATAGACACACAGTCGCATGACTCAATCGCATGACACACACAATCGCATGACTCAGTCGCACGATAGACACAGTCGCACGACTCAGTCGCACGACACCGCACGACTCAGTCGCACGACACACCCAGTCGCACGGCTTAGTCGCACGGCAGACCCAGTTGCCAGAACAGCAGAATCGCAATTGCAGAAGTGCAGAGCAACCTTCGGCTGCTCCGTGCACGAGATTTACACCACAAGCACTTCCAGAAACACATTTCACACACACACCAACCAGAAGAACGCACAAAAAGACATCACACGCACCCACACAACCTCATGTGCTTGGGTTGGCCCCAAGCACCCGAAACCCAAAAAGTGCAGCAGTAAACAAGCAAGAAAAGGGACGACCAACGTCGTCTACCTGCAAGAAAGGAGTAGTCTCAGCTGTAGCCGAGGCTTTGCCGGTGAAAACGCGAAGAAACGGGGCGGTTCGGTGCAAGGAGGTGGAGAAAAGTGGAGAAAGTTAAGATGAAGAAGATGAAGATAAGTGGTGGCTAGGGCTAGTAATGGGGTTTATATAGCCAGCCCTAGTTTGGCGAAATGTCATGTTTGGTCCCTACACTTAGCCCTCGAGTTCCCAAATTTTGCTTCGGTTGAAAACGACTTAAATCTGCTAGTTATATTAATGATAAAAAGGTAATTAATGATATTTGTAGCTTAAAAATCGTTTTGTTAAGGACAATAATATTATATAAATATGGTATATTTAATGATGACAATGATGAAAGTTGTAAAAGTTTTAAATGTAGCATACGTTTATGCTGAGGTCACAAGCACAACGATGATAAAGCAAGTATAATATCCACACGAATAGATTACAAAAATGAGGAATGTGCGTTCAAAGAAAAGTTAACAGAAACATGTTAATTGACGGACCTTTTGGTGACGGATGTCACAGTATCCCCCAGTTGAGAGAATTTCGTCTCGAAATTCAACTGGTGTTAGGTCCAAGAGTGTCATCTCGAATAGATGTGGATATTTGAGTTTCATTTGGTCTTCCCGTTCCCATGTGAATTCTGGTCCTCGTTTTGAGTTCCATCTCACGCGGACAATCGCTATCTTGCTGCGCCTTAGTTGTTTTACCTTTTGGTCCATGATCTCGATAGGTTCTTCGATGAAATGAGCTTTTCGTCGATCTTGATTTCCTCAATTGGTACATGAAGAGTTTCATCCACTAAGCATTTCTTGAGGTTTGATACGTGAAACGTATCGTGTACACCACTGAGTTCTGGTGGCAACCTTAATCGATATGCCATTGGGCCGATTCTTTTCGTGATTTCGAATGGTCCTACGTATCTCGGGCTAACTTTCCTTTCTTTCCAAATCGTACAATCCCTTTCGAGGGAGAGACTTTAAGTAGAACGTGATCTCCCACGTTGAATTCCAGAGGCTTCCGACGGTTGTCGGCGTAGCTCTTATGGTGCTCTCTGGCTGCTTTTAGTCCGTCTTTGATCTGGAAAATCTTGTTTGTTGTTTCCTGAATGATCTCTGGGCCTGTCAACTGGCTTTCACCAATCTCTACCCAGCAAACAGGGGATCTACATTTCCTCCCATACAATGCTTCAAATGGAGCGCATCCAATGCTCGTATGGTAGTTGTTGTTGTAAAAGAACTCAATCAATGGTAGATGAGTGTCCCAGCTACCACTAAAATCGATTACACAAGCCCTGAGGATGTCTCCCAATGTCTGTATTGTTCGTTCGCTTTGACCATCTATTTATGGGTGATAGGCAGTACTCATATCTAATCGAGTGCCCATCGCTTTCTGCAGTGTCTGCCAAAATCGTGAAGTAAATCGACTATTACGATCAGATATGATCAACACTGGCTCTCCGTGCCTTGTCATGACCTCCTTTATGTACAATCTCTCTAACTTATCCATCTTGTAATCCTCTCGGATGGGTAAGAAATGAGCTAACTTCGTCATACGGTCCACTATAACCCATATCGAGTACCCGTTCTAGGAAGTTTGGTAATAAAATCCATGGCTATGTTTTCCCACTTCCATTCAGGAATTTCCGGTTGCTGCAGTAATCCTAATGGTTTTTGATGTTCAGCTTTAACTTTCGAGCACGTCAAGCATCGGCTTACATACATAGCAAAGTCTTTCTTCATGCCTGGCCACCAATACAAATCTTTAAGATCATGGTACATCTTGTCTGCACCAGGATGAACAGAATATCATGTCTTGTGCGCTTTATCCATGACTAGGGTACGGACATCTCCCCATTTGGGTACCTATATACGATCCATGAAATACTGTAAGCCATCTTCCTTGCAAATCATCTGTTTATCCAACCCTCGAAATTCTTCTCCCGCAATGTTCTCTTCTTTCAATGCCCCACTTTGTGCCGTTAGGATCTAAGCTTTCAGGCTCGTTTGAATAGTCAATCCTAATGCTTGAGCACGTAGTGGTTTCATGCGTTCTTTGCGGCTTAAAGCATCAGCCACCACGTTCGCTTTCCCCGGATGATACCGGATTTCACAATCGTAGTCACTAAGTAGTTCTACCCAACGTCGCTGACGCATATTAAGTTCCTTCTGATCGAGAATATGTTGGAGGCTCTTATGATCCGTGTAAACGATGCATTTGGTCCCATACATGTAATGCCTCCATATCTTAAGTGCAATTACCATAGCGCCCAACTCCAGGTCATGAGTCGTATAGTTTTTTTCATACACCTTAAGTTGTCGTGAGGCGTAGGCGATCACCTTATCCTTATGCATTAGCACACATCCCAATCCTTGATGTCAAGCATTGCGGTAGACCACTAAATCATCGGTTCCGTCTGGGAGGGACAATATCGGTGCATTGCACAACTTTTCCTTCAATGTTTGAAAAGCTTGTTCTTGTGCGTGTCCCCAATCAAACTTCTTGTCTTTCTGAGTCAGCAGTGTTAATGGTTGAGCGATCTTTGAAAAATTCGCGATGAAGCGTCGATAGTATCCGGCCAATCCTAAGAATTGTCGTATTTCTAAAGGTGTCTGGGGTGCTTCCCATTTCTTCACTGCTTCAATCTTTCCGGGATCTACGTGAATCCCATTTTCGTTCACCACGTGTCCCAAAAATTTCACTTCTCGAAGCCAAAACTCGCACTTCGAGAACTTAGCGAAAAGTTTCTCTTCTTGTAATAGACTCAAAATTGCTCGAAGATGTTCCTCATGGTCCTCTTTCGATCGGGAGTAGATAAGTATATCGTCTATGAATACGATCACGAACTTATCCAAGTAAGGTTTGCACACTCGATTCATCAGATCCATGAACACAGCCGGTGCATTAGTCAGTCCGAACGGCATGACTAAGAACTCATAGTGCCCATAACGAGTCCTAAACGTTGTTTTCAGTATGTCATCCTCGAAAACCCTTAGTAGATGGTATCCCGAACGAAGGTCAATCTTGGAGAAATATGAGGCTCCTTGTAGCTGATCGAACAAATCGTCAATTCTGGGAAGAGGGTATCGATTCTTCACGGTCAATTTGTTCAGCTCATGGTAATCTATGCACATACGGAATGACCCATCTTTTTTTTGACAAATAATACCGGTGCTCCCCATGGTGAGTGACTCGGCCTGATAAAACCCTTCTCCAGTAGTTCCTGTAGTTGACTAGATAACTCTTGCATTTCTGATGGTGCTAACCGATACGGCGCTTTTGCTACCGGTGTAGCTCCAGGAAGAAACTCTATACGAAATTCCACTTGGCGTGGAGGAGGCAAACCTGACAAGTCATCAGGGAATACATCCGGGTAGTCTCGTACTACATCCGGTAAATTCATGATTACGTTGATCAAGTGTAATCATCAATTTACCCAACCCGATCATTCCAACACTTTCCCACAAGGACAGTCCTAGGGTATCAGGGTTGTAGCCTAGGGTCTACTATGGTATTCCCGACTTCTCTACAACCTTTGGCTCTGATACCAATCTGTCACACCCCCGGGCCCAGGTAGGGTGGGACGTCACAGATTAGCAACAACATGTATGGCAGCGGAAACAAACCATTATAAGATCTCAAAGGTAGAGAACATCACATGGCATTTAAAGTTTTAAAAGACACCGGGCTGGAAACAGATCCAGCCCCAAATGTTTACATGTTCAACATAATTTAAATAGTCATGGTATCAAATTGTTCAAGTCATAAATTGGTCACACACAAACAATGCCATTGTCTCGGGGTTGAGTCTAAGTCGTCCATAAGCTAAGAGTCTTCACAGGTTACCTGAAACATGCTCAAAAGAAAAGAGTGTCAACTAAAAAGTTGGTGAATTCAAGTGCTTAAAGTTTCAAAACAATTAAAAGGAACTACAAGAGTCCACAGTAAAGGTTTTAGAGTCTAGTGTGATAGTTTATAAAAATCTCATTCGATTTTAAAAACATCGTTTTTAGTATCAGTCATTGTGGGGTATCACAATCAACCCTGCACTTGGTCCCCGGCTGGCCTCCTCTAAAGTTATGTTGTACCGGATATTCCCGTAGGAAAGGACCAAGCCTCAGAATAGTGAACCATTCCTGCTAGGATGGCTCACCGTAGTATCTTACTCAAAACATGTTACATGCCACAAACGACCCCTCAGGATCTCAGTGGGGTACCTCCCTGTAGCGGGAGCCACTGTGCGTGGGGGATTCCCCAAATAGATCTATTCACGTAAAAACAAGCGGTTCACAAAATAATTAATGATCGTGACAAAAGTATCAGCAGGTATCCAAAGAGTCCCACATACAAGCATCAAGTAAGCACAATCATAGTTCATAAAACAAAAGATCATGCAAAACAGTAGACAGTATCACACACAAGAATTTCAGTTTAAAGGAGCATGCTTCATCCCCAAAACAAAAGTAAAAAGGGGAACACGAGAACTCACCTTAGATATCAAGCAAATAGAAATTCTTCGCGTGCCGGGAATAACTCAAGTCTAGCACCCTATCATGAATATATTAAGTGATTATCTACTGTTCTAAACCTATTTAAGGAGCAACAATAGTGCCTAAGACTTAAATAGACGGTTTTGGTTTTGATTCGATTAGGTTTGCGTAAAAAGTTTCCTTTTAAGGAAAGTCAAGGTTTTTCATGGAATCAAAGGTTTCTACATTACTATACGAGGGATATATGGTAATTATGCCATTTAAGGGGGCAAATTAACTTATGGGAGTCGGTTATGAAGTTTTGTAAAATTTACAGTTTTACCCCTGAAGTTTCAAATTTGACAATTTCTACCCTTAAGTTTGGTTTCTTGCATTAAATGTCCTCTATTCTTAAAAATCAGGTTCAAGACCTTAATTCAACTTATTTCTAAGAACTTATTACCAAAATTTCATTTTATAGACTCGGTTTCTAAAATACGCGTTTAACGTTGCCGGTTACGGTAAAACCGAACGGTTTAAAATGGTTATTTATGAGTTTTCACCTATTTGGAGTCTAAGTCCAGTAGCTACTTCTTAAAATCATTTTTATGAGTTTCAAACCTTTTAGATTATAAAATTTTATTTCTAAACGTGGAAAGGCTCGTTTTTACGTTTAAACCGTTAAAACGCGTTTTAGTCGGGTTTGACCATTTTAAAGGCTTGTTTGACCAACCATTTTACTTTTGAGGTTATTTTATCTATTAACCTACTGGAAAGTCATGATTTTTATAATTTGTAACATTTAACCCATTTATCTTAGATTTTTCCTTAAAAACGTCTTTCGGTTTACACCCGGTTTCACTAAAAATCCATTTAAACTATCTTTTGACCACTAAAACTTTTCATTAACTCCAGAACACTTTATTTATCCATTTAGAACCTGGAATTCTCTTTAAAACATTTATGGTCCACGTTTTCCTATTTTTAAGTCATTTTAACACGTTTTCGGGTCCCGAAAGTGACCAAACTAGGCCTAAACACATTATGTCCTTTGTTCCAGAGGTCAAGCCATGTTATTAAACTTAATATGCACCAAAACTTACTGAAATAACAGTCCCAATCGTTTCCTAGTTGTTCTATACCTCCATGGACTTCAAAACATGTAGAAAGTGTCGTAAATGACCATTACACTTGTGTAAATCATTGTAACTTGAGTTTAACCATTATTAAAACTTTATCTAACTTAAAAATCAGATTATTGGGGTGTCTTAAAAGTCATTTTGAGCAGATTACAACCCTTGTCTATCAGAGTTTTCAAGAAATGACTAAAAGAGGTTGTTACTAGTAGAAAGAGTGTTTGTTCAAGTTGTAATGCATGTTTGTACCACATGTAGGTGGTGTACACACTTTGAGACTTCAAAAACAGGTTGTTATTAGTCTGAAAACCCATTAATATGCAGGTTAAACGTTTTTTAAGGGTTACAAGGTATACAAGTAAATGGTGACAAAAACACCAAAAAGAGGGTTTTTCAAGGGGTAAATCGGGTTCTACCCCTTAGGATGAGCATTATATCATGTGATATACCTTCAAGAACGTGGGAAACTCCTCAAGTAAAAAGTGAGGGTGAGATGTTTCTGCTAAAACAAGAAAAAGATAGGTTTTTAGGTGAGAAATGAAGACAAGCTTAAGAAATGACCAAAACCGACACATAGAGCTTACACTTGATGTATCTCACGGTTTAGAAGGTGTAGAATGTCGTGGATGGTTGAAATCTTCTTGGATGAGGCTGGAGAAGCTCGAACAAAAGCTGGAACCTCAAGCTTTACACGTTCCAAGCTTCAAAACATCACCAAAAGTTCACCTTTCTTGCGATTTTGCTGCTGGCCGATTGTTGTGAGCTTGTTGCTCACGGTTTGGAGCTGAAAATGGAGAGGGAATGGAGAGAATTTTGGAGAGGGAGAGGTTTCTTCAGCTGGAAATTTCGAATGAGAGAGAGAGAGAAGGAGGTACGCAAATGAATTGCATGAAAGGTGAGTGGAGTGTTAAGGTGGTGTAAAGTGTGGAAGAAAGCAAGAATTTCTATTGGAGGACAAGGGGGCGGCCGATTTGGCCTTGTCCTCTAGTGCTCTTTTAATTTTTTTTTTAAAACAAACTAATTAAATTGTAGAGTAGTTTCTATAAAAAGGGTAGTATTTAAATTGTTAGTTAGTAAATTGCCTTATGCATGGTAATGCATGCTAGAACCGAAATTTCAAGTGTGTGGGTGTGTACACATATTTTTAATTGTTTCAATTAGGGCTTTGTATTCTAGCTAGGGTGACTAATCAATATTCTAGGGCATGAATTTTCTAAGAAGGCAAGACTTAAAATGACTAAATTCACATAAATCACATAGAATCATGAAAATGGATCAACTAAAAATTAGTGATTCTAACATTCTTGATATAATTGAATTGTTTCCATTATTAGTACTCATAAAACGGGATATGATGCAAATAAATTAGGGTTTAGAATAGTGACCTTGGGACCGGTTGTCACATTCTCCCACCGTTTAGGAAATTTCGTCCCGAAATTTTAACTTCGCTTAGCATTGGATTTGAGGCACAAGTCCCCAAATGTATCTTTCAATCCTCTTGGTTTCCGGAGTAACCAGATGTGGAACTAGTCTTGCTAACTCATGAAAATGATCAGTGTATGCTGCGTGCCCAGCTCCTACCATAGCATGATTCCAGAACTCCTGCTCCAATTTCTGCATCTCATTGAGTGGACAGTATTTGTGACATCTGTCACCAAAGGTCCGTCATTTAACATATTTGGTTAACTTTTGTTATTTGTCATTCCTCATCTATGTAGCCCATCAATGTGGATATCATATTGCTTGCCTGGTTATCCTTATGCTTGTGCTATCGTTGCTTGCATTGTCATCATCTTAAAACATTTTCTAAGATTGCCTCCGTTAACATTGAACGCACCGTTTTTATATAAATCTAATGTTACAAATAAAACCATTTTTAAATTATAAATATCATTAACTACGTCTTTCATCATTAATAAAACAAGCCTAATTAATGTCGTTTCAACCGAAATAAAATTTGGGAACCCGAGGGCAAAGTGTAGGGACTAAAATGAACATTTTACCAAACTAGGGCTGGGTATATAAACCCCATTTCCAGCCCTAGCCCTCATTCTTCACCATCTTCTTCATCTTTTCTTCTTCACCTTCTTCACCATTCTAGCACCAAAACCGCTCCTTTTCTTGCATTTTCACCGGCAAATCTTGGTTATCATCGTGAATACTTACTTCTAGCAGGTAGATAACTTTGTTTGACCCGTTTCTTGCTCGATTTCACTTCTGTGTTTTTTTAGGGTTTTAGGTGCTCAGGTTCATCCTAGCACATGAGGTCGTGTGGGCTTGTGTGTTGCGTTTCTGAGTGTGCTTCTTGTTTAGACATGTTAGAATAAGGATTATGGAAGTTCTTGGGGTGTGAAACGAGTGCACGGAGCAGCCGGAGACTGCTCTGCACTCGACAGTCGTGATTCTACTGTTCTTCACGACTGGGTCTGTTCATGCGACTGAGTCGTGCGATTGGGTGAATCGCACGACTGAGTCATGCGTCTGGATGTGTCGCACGACTGAGTCATGCGCCTACGTGTGTGCGATTGAATGTGTGTGCGATTGAGACCACGTGAGTGAATGTGCGTGCGATTGAGTCAGTGCAGATGAGATTATGTGCGATTGTGCGTGAGTCGCACGAATAATGTTCAATCGCACGAATGAAGCTCATTCGTGCGAATGAAGGTTCAATCGTGCGTATGGAGGTTGAGTCGTGCGATTGAGTGTTGAATGGTACTACTGAATGCTTAGTCACATGAATGAAGGTTCAATCGTACGAATGAAGCTGATTCGTACGACTGAAGGTCCATTCATGCGAATAGTGGGTTGAGTCGCGCGTCCGGTCCTGCTGTGTGACTGATGATGCGTGTGTGTGAATTCCTTTTTGAATGTCTTGTGATGATAAGGTAACATCAATAAAGTGTCATTGCTTGACCACAAAGATTAAAGTCAACGCTATTAACAGGCACATACTTTTTCAATTTAAAACAACCTCACCTTTTTCAATTATCGACAACCCATTTGGGACTACAAATAGTTAACAAGTACTATCTTTTATAATAATGGGATTCCCATACGGATGTTATTAGCAATGACGACTACCCTTAATACTTGGATCTACATAAGGTCCGATATGTGTATGCCTGCTTGTGTGTGCTACCCACGACCGAACCGAAACAGCCCGAACTAATCGAACGTCATCTTATGCCTTATGCTCATATTAATGCTTGTCAGTAACTATCAATAGGTGTTTGACCGTTCATAGCATTCTACCTTCGGGAATATTCATCATACGTGCTTATCATCTATTCCATGAGTTTCGTAGCCCCTTTTTACTCTTATAAAACCTTTTAAATATTTTCAACTTGGGGGAAAAGAATGCTCACCTACTTAACTTGATTTCAGGCATCTTCCCTAGTGGAAGCTGGCTGCTACTTCTATGAGTATCTTATCTTGCTTATCTTGTTGATTGATGCTATGTGAACTTGACTCTATGATATGTCACCACCTTGTATATTACTTGGTGGTATTACATTACTATGCACTACTACTTTGATATTATGTGTTGATTGATGCTACTTGTGATTGCTATTGTTGATGGATGCATCGGCTGTGTGGTTCTTCTATGTGGTTCTTTTGTGTGGTTCTTCTAAGCCGATCATCCTTTACAACCATTAATCCCAGTAATGGGACCTAAGGATTGGTTTGGTTGTAACCTATACGTATGCGCTGTGTGGATCTTGCTACGTCATGTGGAACTTATGGTATGTTTTCTTTACGGCCATCAATTCCCATGTGGAACTGATGTATAGGCTTGGTTGTAGCTATCTATATGTTGTAAACCGCTTACACATAAGTGTAGCTGTGGTAACTCTTTTTAAACATACAAGTTGTTGTCATCTTAACATCTTTTTATTACTTAAAACCTGCGAAGCTTACCAACAATTATGTTGACCGTTTTGAGCATGTCTTTTCAGGTGATCAAGGTAATTGAAGTTCTAGGAGTGCTGCCTTTTTAGAAGAGACCCTAGGATGCATTTTTGGAGGATTAAGCCTTTTTGTTAAACATTGATTCTTGGAACATCTTGGCTGCTTAAACTTGTACATTGTATACTTGTTCCTGGGTTATGGGAATTTACATTACAAGTTATCATCAATGCTTATGTGATCATTTTATGTTGTGCTTATGGCTATGCTGTCATGAACATTGACTGAACACGACACAAGTCACCATTTGTGTTCGGGTGTCGTCATGACACGCTTGTCATCATATTTATATTGCTACTCTATCATATACCATGTGTTATGACGATCCCGTCTCGCTAGCATCCCCGTGTTTCCGCTATCAGCGGGGGTGTGACAGACTGGTATCAGAGCCATTGGTTATAGAGAATTAGGCAATTACACTTGACCTAGACTATAACCTAGGAACCTTCATGTAGATTTGCATGCTTAAGCTCATGTGCATTTATATATCTCGTGTATGTGTTCCTCTTTACATGTTTGGTTATCCTTCTGTTTTATGATCTTTCACCTTGTGCTGGAGCCCTTGTGCTCGTCCCTTATGAAATGCTTCCTATTGGATCTTCCGTTCCCTCTGTGCGCCAAGTTATCATAACCAAATTCGGGTATTGAGACCCAAACAGATCTTCACAGATCATACATTGTTCTTAACCTCGGATACTGAGACCGACCCGAGGAGGCTGTGTCTGAGTCCTTTCAGGGATGCGAGATAGACAACCTCCGCCAGACTATATGTGATTACATGTTTGGGCTCTCAGTTGACTTGATGGATTATTATGGATATGATGTGAAGGAAGGTCGGATGTCATGTAACCGGGTTAGGCATCATCCTCGGTACATCGTGGGTGTGGTGGGAACGCTGCGGGGAACCCTATATATAAACAGCACCGGTGTACCGAGAATATGTTTGAAATGGGCTGCATGGTGATCTTGACTGACCGAAACATGAAATGTTGGAACTTGATAAGTGGAGTACTTGTGTATCTTAAAGCGACTAAAGCTTACATGATTACCTCTTTTATGAATAGAACGTGCCGCCTCGAAGATCTACCCGCAGCAATAGTAGCGGAAGTGAAGCCCCGAGGGGCAGAGGCAGAGGCAGAGGTAGACCTCCAAGAGCAGGTGAAGGCCCTTCTGGCAATACTCAAGGGGCTGGAAACCCTGATATGGCAGCCCTAATTGCGCAACAGTTGGCCGCACTGATTCCAACTATTGTAGCTCAGGTGAGCGACGTTCTTCAACAACAAAACCACCAGGGAGTTGGTGGCAATGAAAACGAGGATAATGGGAACCCGACGGGGAATGAAAGCAATCAGGAGACCGGGAATGGTGGTACAGCCGGTAATGAAACTGGAGTTGCTAATACCGAACGGGGCTATTCTTACAAGGAATTTGTGACCTGTAAGCCCCGGGAATTGAATGGGAAAGGTTGGGCAATAGCCCTAACTAGATGGCTTGAAAAGATGGAGGCAGTGATTGAAATCAGTGAATGCCTCGACAGTCAAAGAATCAAGTATGTTATGTGCTCACTGTAGGGCAGAGCACTAACCTGGTGGAACACCCAGGTTCAAGCTAGAGGAAGAGAATCTGCGATGCAGATGACTTGGGATGAGTTCAAAGCCCTGATTACTGAGGAATACTGCCCTCTCAACGAGATGCAGAAACTTGAGCATGAATTCTGGAATCATGCTATGGTGGAGGCTGGGCATGCATCTTATACTGCCCGATTCCACAAGCTAGCAAGACTAGTTCCACACCTAGTCACTCCGAAATCTAAGAGGATTGAAAGGTACATTTGGGGACTCGCGCCTCAAATCCGGGCAATGGTAACAGCAGCTGCTCCTCCTACAATCCAGAGCGCAATTCTGAAGGCTGGCGCTCTCACTGATGAGATGATAAGGACAGGGGTATTGGGTAGGGGAGCAGAGAAAAGGAAGGAAGCTGGGGAAACAAGCCGGTCTGGTACTGGAAGGTTTGATAAGAGGGCCAAAACGACCAGAAATTTTGTGGCCGTGACTCAAGGGAAGAAGGAATATGCTAGGCTGCACCCAAGATGTGATAGGTGCAATCTCCATTATCCCCCAGCAGTGCCGTGCCGGGTGTGTTTGAACCGCAGACGCCCGGGGTATCAAGCAAGAGACTGCAGAGTAGCACCAAACCTGGTGGCACCCGTTAACGCGGTTAACCCCGCCGGGAATGACAGTGCTTGCTATGAATATGGAGACCTCAATCACTTCAGAAACATGTGCCCCCGACTGAATAGGGCACCGGTTCAGCAAGGAAAAACCAGCAGCAGATAGTGGCCATAGCGGGTGCTCAAGGCCAAGGAAACCAAGGTAATGCTACACGGGGTCGTGCCTTCGTCATTGGAGCTAATGATGCCCGTCAGGATCCGAACGTTGTCTTGGGTACGCATTTACTCAATAACCACTTCGCATCTATACTGTTTGATACTAGGGCAGACAATAGTTTTATATCATCTGAGTTTGTGCAAATGCTTGATTTGAGTGCTACTAGACTAGAAACTAGTTACTCTGTAGAAATGGCTAATGGTAGGGTTGAACAGGCAGAGGAAATTATTAAGAACTGGACCCTGATGTTGGAAGACCGGGTCTTCAACATAGATTTGATACCCTTTGAGTTGGGAAGCTTTGACGTAATAGTGGGAATGGATTGGTTGTCGAAGCATGGAGCCGAGATTGTTTGCCGAGATAAAGTAGTGCGGATTCCCATGTTAGACGGGAAAGTATTCAGAATACAAGGAGAGCGACCGGGAAAGAACTTGAAGCTTATCTCCTACATGAAAGCACACCAAGGTCTACGGAAGCAGTGTTACACTTTTCTGGCTCACGTGGTAGAAATGAAAGAAGAAGAGATAAAATTGGCAGACATTCTGATTGTACGAGATTACCCGAAGGTGTTACCTGATGATTTGTCTGGATTGCCTCCTCCACGACAAGTGGAATTCTGTATAGAGCTGGTTCCTGGAGCTACACCGATAGGAAAGACGCCATATCGGTTCCGAAATGCAAGAGTTGTCCAGTCAACTACAGGAACTACTGGAGAAGGGTTTTATTCGACCGAGTCATTCACCATGGGAAGCACCAGTGTTATTTTTCAAGAAGAAAGACGGGTCATTCTGTATGTGCATCGATTATCACGAGTTGAACAAGTTGACTGTGAAGAATCGATATCCTCTTCCCAGAATTGATGATTTATTTGATCAACTGCAAGGAGCTTCATATTTCTCCAAGATTGATCTTCATTCTGGATATCATCAGCTAAGAGTATTCGAGGACGACATTCTAAAAACAGCATTTAGAACTCGTTACGGGCACTATGAGTTCTTGGTCATGCCGTTCGGGTTAACCAACGCACCAGCTGTCTTTATGGATTTGATGAATTGGATGTGCAAGCCTTATCTTGATAAGTTCGTGATCGTATTCATAGACGACATACTTATCTATTCCCGTTTGAAAGAGGATCACGAAGAACACCTTCGAGCAATACTAGAACTGTTGCGGGAAGAGAAACTTTTCGCCAAATTCTTGAAGTGTGAATTCTGGCTTCAAGAAGTAAAGTTTTGGGTCATGTGGTTAACAAAGATGGAATTCATATGGACCCCGGTAAGATTGAGGCTGTGAAGAAATGGGATACACCCCAAACACCCTCAGAAATACGGCAATTCTTAGGATTGGCCGGATACTACCGTCGTTTCATTGCGAACTTTTCGAAGATCGCACAACCGTTAACGCTGCTAACCCAGAAAGACAAGAAGTTTGATTGGATACATGCACAAGAACGAGCTTTCCATATGTTGAAAGATAAGTTGTGCAACGCTCCAATACTGTCCCTCCCGGACGGAACTGATGATTTTGTGGTATACTGCGATGTTTCACATCAAGGATTAGGATGCGTGCTAATGCAAAGTGACAAGGTAATTGCCTACGCATCACGACAACTCAAGGTGCATGAAAAGAACTACACGACTCATGATTTGGAGTTGGGCGCTGTAGTATTTGCACTCAAGATATGGAGGAATTATCTATATGGAACCAAATGCATCATCTACAAAGATCATAAGAGCCTTCAACATATTCTGGATCATAAGGAACTTAACATGCGACAGCGACGCTGGGTAGAGTTACTTAGCGGCTACGATTGGGAAATCCGGTATCATCCTGGGAAAGCTAACATGGTGGCTGATGCTTTAAGCCGTAAAGAACGTGTGAAGCCACTACGTGCTCGAGCGTTGGGTTTGAATATTCAAACTAATCTAAAGGCTCAAATTCAAATTGCACAAAGTGAGGCTTTGAAAGAAGAAAACCTTGCAGGAGAAGAATTCCGCGGGTTGGATAAACAAATGAGTTGCAAGGATGACGGCGTACATTACTTCATGGATCGTGTATGGGTCCCTAGATGGGGAGGTGTACGTACACTAGTCTTGGATGAAGCACACAAGACTCGATACTCTGTTCATCCTGGTGCAGACAAGATGTACCACGATCTGAAGGATTTGTACTGGTGGCCAGGTATGAAGAAAGACATTGCTATATATGTGAGCAAATGCTTGACATGTTTAAAGGTCAAGGCGGAACACCAGAAACCATCGGGATTATTACAAAAACCTGAAATTCCCGAGTGGAAATGGGAGAACATAACTATGGATTTTATTACCAAACTCCCGAGAACGCCAAGCGGACACGACTCGATATGGGTCGTGGTGGATCAAATGACAAAATCCGCTCACTTCTTGCCTATCCGAGAAGACTATAAAATGGATAAGCTGGCAAAGTTGTACATCAAAGAGGTCGTGACACAAAACGGGGTGCCGGTGTCAATCATATCCGACCGAGACAGTCGATTTACTTCACGATTTTGGCAGACGTTACAGAAAGCGATGGGCACTCTATTAGACATGAGTACAGCCTATCACCCCCAGACAGATGGCCAAAGTGAACGAAAAATACAGACGCTTGAGGACATGCTGAGGGCATGTGTCATTGATTTTGGTGGCAGTTGGGATACTCATCTACCGTTGATCGAGATTTCCTACAATGACAGTTACCATACTAGTATTGGGTGTGCACCGTTCGAAGCGTTGTATGGCCGGAAGTGTAGATCACCGGTATGTTGGGCCGAGATTGGTGAAAGTCAGTTAACAGATCCCAAAATCATTCAAGAAATAACTGATAAGATCTTCCAAATCAAAGACAGACTTAAAGCTGCTAGAGATCGCCAAAAGAGCTATGCCAACAACAGTCGGAAGCCGCTAGAGTTTAATGTTAGGGATCGAGTGTTACTTAAGGTCTCTCCTTGGAAAAGGATCGTTCGGTTTAGAAAGAAAGGGAAGTTAGCCCCAAGATATGTTGGACCATTCGAGATTACAGAAAGAATCGGTTCGGTGGCGTACCGATTAAGGTTGCCACAAGAGCTTAACAGTGTACATGATACTTTCCATGTATCAAACCTCAAGAAGTGTTTAGCTGACGAATCACTTCACGTACCTATTGAGGATATCAATATTGATGAAAGCCTTCATTTTGTGGAGGAACCCATTGAGGTCATGGACCGAAAGGTCAAGAGGTTGAGGCGCAGCAAGATACCTATTGTTCGTGTAAGATGGAATTCTAAACGAGGGCCAGAGTTTACATGGGAACGTGAAGATCAGATGAGGCTTAAATATCCACATCTATTCGAGGATGACACTCTTGGACCTAGCACCAGTTGAATTTCAGGATGAAATTTCCTAAACTAAGGGATACTGTGACATCCGTCACCAAAGGTCCGTCATTTAACGTGTTCGGTTAACTTTTGTTATTGGTCATTCCTTATCTCTGTAGCTCATCTATGTGGATATCATATTGCTTGCTTGGTCCTCCTTATGCTTGTGCTATCGTTGCTTGCATTGTCATCATCTTAAAACATTTTCTAAGATTGCCTCAGTTAACATTGAACGCACCGTTTTTATATAAATCTAATGTTACAAATAAAACCATTTTTAAATTATAAATATCATTAACTACATCTTCCATCATTAATAAAACAAGCCTAATTAATGTCGTTTCAACCGAAATAAAATTTGGGAACCCGGGGCAAAGTGTAGGGACTAAAATGGACATTTTACCAAACTAGGGCTGGGTATATAAACCCCATTTCCAGCCCTAGCCCTCATTCTTCACCATCCTCTTCATCTTTTTCTTCTTCACCTTCTTCACCATTCTAGCACCAAAACCGCTCCTTTTCTTGCGTTTTCACCGGCAAATCTTGGTTATCATCGTGAATACTTACTTCTAGCAGGTAGATAACTTTGTTTGACCCGTTTCTTGCTCGATTTCACTTCTGTGTTTTTTTTAGGGTTTCGGGTGCTCGAGTTCATCCGAGCACATGAGGTCGTGTGGGCTTGTGTGTTGCGTTTCTGAGTGTGCTTCTTGTTTAGACAAGTTAGAATAAGGATTCTGGAAGTTCTTGGGGTGTGAAACGAGTGCACGGAGCAGCCGGAGACTGCTCTGCACTCGGCAGTCATGATTCTGTTGTTCTTCGCGACTGGATCTGTTCATGCGACTGAGCCGTGCGATTGGGTGAATCGCACTACTGAGTCATGCGTCTGGATGTGTCGCGCGACTGAGCCGTGCGATTGGGTGAATCGCATGACTGAGTCATGCGCCTGGGTGTGTGCGATTGAATGTGTGTGCGATTGAGTCCATGCGAGTGAATGTGCGTGTGATTGTGTCAGTGCTGATGAGATTGTGTGCGATTGTGCGTGAGTCGCACGAATGAATGTTCAATCGCACGAATGAAGCTCATTCGTGCGATTGAAGGTTCAATCGTGCGTATAGAGGTTGAGTCGTGTGATTGGGTGTTGCATGGTACGACTGAATGCTTAGTCACATGAATGAAGGTTCAATCGTACGAATGAAGCTGATTCGTACAACTAAAGGTCCATTCGTGCGAATGGAGGGTTGAGTCGTGCGTCCGGTCCTGCTGTGTGATTGATGATGCGTGTGTGTATGAATTCCTTTTTGAATGTCTTGTGATGATAAGGTAACATCAATAAAGTGTCATTGCTTGACCATAAAGATTAAAGTCAAAGCTATTAACAGGCACATACGTTTTCAATTTAAAACAACCTAACCTTTTTCAATTATCGACAACCCATTTGGGACTATAAATAGTTAGCAAGTACTATCATTTATAATAATAGGAACCCCATACGGATGTCATTAGCAATGGCGACTACCCTTAATACTTAGATCTACATAAGGTCCGATTTGTGTATGCCTGCTTGTGTGTGCTTGCCACGACCGAACCGAAACAGCCCGAACTATTCAAACGTCATCTTATGCCTTATGCTCATATTAATGCTTTTCAGTAACTGTCAATAGGTGTTTGACCGTTCGCAGCATTCTACCTTCGGGAATATTCATCATACGTGCTTATCATCTATTCCGTGAGTTTTGTAGCCCCTTTTTACTCTTATAAAACCTTTTAAATATTTTCAACTTGGGGGAAAAGAATGCTCACCTACTTAACTTGATTTCAGGCATCTTCCCTAGTGGAAGCTGGCTGATACTTCTATGAGTATGTTATCTTGCTTATCTTATTGATTGATGCTATGTGAACTTGACTCTATGCTATGTCACCACCTTGTATATTACTTGGTGGTATTACATTACTATACGCTACTACGTTGATATTATGTGTTGATTGATGCTACTTGTGATTGCTATTGTTGATGGATGCATTGGCTGTGTGGTTCTTCTGTGTGGTTCTTCTGTGTGGTTGTTCTAAGCCGATCATCCTTTACAACCATTAATCCAGGTAATGGGACCTAAGGATTGGTTTGGTTGTAACCTATAAGTATGCGGTGTGTGCATCTTGCTACGTCATGTGGAACTTATGGGATGTTTTCTTTACGGCCATCAATTCCCGTGTGGAACCGATGTATAGGCTTGGCTGTAGCTATCTATATGTTGTAAACCGCTTACACATAAGTGTAGCTGTGGTAACTCTTTTTAAACTTACAAGTTGTTGTCATCTTAACATCTTTTTATTACTTAAAACCTGCGAAGCTCACCAACAATTATGTTGACCGTTTTGAGCATGTCTTTTCAGGTGATCAAGGTAATTGAAGTTCTAGGAGTGCTGCCTTTTAGAGGAGACCCTAGGATGCATTTTTGGAGGATTAAGCCTTTTTATTAAACATTTATTGTTGGAACATCTTGGTTGCTTAAACTTGTACATTGTATACTTGTTCCCGGGTTGTGGGAATTTACCTTACAAGTTATCATCAATGCTTATGTGATCATTTTATGTTGTTCTTATGGCTATGTTGTCGTGAACATTGACTGAACACGACACAAGTCACCATTTGTGTTCGGGTGTCGTCATGACACGCTTGTCATCATATTTATATTGCTACTCTATCGTATACCATGTGTTATGACGATCCCGTCTCGCTCGCATCCCCGTGTTTCCGCTATCAGCGGGGGTGTGACAGTATTCTTTAGTGATCAATGCTTTAAACTCATCCCAAGTCATCTGCATTGCTGATTCTCTTCCCCTTGCTTGAATCTGTGTGTTCCACCAAGTTAGTGTCTTTCCCTGTAGTGAACACGTGGCATACTAAATCTTTTGACTGTCTAGGCATTCCCTTATATCAATGACTGCCACCATCTTCTCAAGCCACCTTGTTAGAGCTATCGCTCCACCTTTCCCATCAAATTCTTTTGGTTTGCAGGCCACAAACTCCTTGTATGAACATCCCCGTCTTGTATTAACAATCCCAGTTTCATTACCACCTGTTCCACCATTCTCAGTATCTTCCCCTGTTCCTTGGTTATGCTCATTGTTAGTATCGTTATCCCCGTGGAGGTTATGATTCAGAAGAGTGTCGCTCACTTGGGTCACTATCGTAGGAATCAGTGCGGCTAGCTGCTGAGCAATCATGGCAGCTATATCGGGGTTTTCAATCCCCTGATTGTTGCCGGCGGAACCTCCACCTGTTCTTGGTGGCCTACCTCTACCTCTGCCGCGTGGGGTCTTACCTTTGCGATTTGTACTGCGGGTGACTCTTCGAGGCGGCATCTACTAATCATAAAAGAAGTAAACATGTAAACTTTAGGCACTTTAAGATACACATTTAATTCCACTCATCAAGTTCCAACATTTCATGCTCCAGTCAATCAAGATCATCACGTATTCCAGTTCAAGCACATTCTTGGTATATCGATGATGCTTATATATAGGGTCCCCCACAGCGTTCCTACCACATCCATGATATACCGAGAAAGATGCTTAAACCGGTTACATGACATCCAATTTTCCTTAACATCATCCCAATAAACAACGTAATGTATGTGTAGAGAGTATCATCACTCTTCTACAACCCTTTGGAGTCCACATTCATTCTAAGCATTAAGTCAGTTCCATAGTTACTGAAATGCTAAGCAGAGAAATGTTTCATGGAGAATAAAATCGATATCATAATTGTAATCCCATGAAGGCTCTAAGTAGAATATGACTTAAGTAATAGTAGAGGTTATGAATGTTTTATCATCATTAGCAAAGTCTTACTAGAATTATAATTCTAGTGCCTAAGGTATAGAATAGAAGACTTGTACTACCATGATTGTTACCTCCTGGTAAGATTAGCCAGGCTTCACATGCACTGCAAAATGCAATTACGTGTGCACCCGTAATGGTAATTTGCCCTGCGTGGTCACCCTTAGCTTCACCTACCCAAGCTAACATCACTGTATTGCCACCATTCATCATGCACGGGTCATGTAATGTTCTCATGTCTATGAACCAATAGTATTCCAATAGTAGTGCTTCCTAACAAATAGATTCCAAACTCACAATCATAATTGATCTACAGAAGTTGCCTATCCCTACTTCTTTCGGGACTTCAGGCATAAATATCTCAGGGTCGGACTCAATATCCGAGATCAACGCTTTGCGTGATTTGTGATGATCCCTTCAGGTTGGGTATCCAGACCTAATTGTATAATGCAGCGCGCATAGGAACGGAAGACTTCAGTAGAAGGCATCCCGTGAGGAAAGAGTAAGAGTAATAGTGCCTTCCTTAGGATGGTCAGATAACAAGACATAGAGATAAAGAACAAGTATAGAGTATAGAGATAAAGAGCAAGTATAGAGGAGCCTATACATGTAACATCAGATGCAAGCCAATCCTAGCACGCATTCTACATGAAGGTTCCTAGGTTATAGTCTAGTTCAAGTGATTTGCCAAATTCTCTATAACCAATGGCTCTGATACCAGTGTGTCATACCCCCGCTAAGAGCGGAAACACGGGGTTGTAACGAGACGGGATCATCATAACACATTATTATTAATAGAGATGCAATATATGTAGTTGATAATAAGCGTGTCATGACGACACCCGACACAAAGGAGACTTGTGTCGTGTTTAGTCAATATTCATGACAACATAGCAATAAGCATAAACTTGTGATTGATTCACATAACCAAAAATATTAACATTGTAATGTAATTCCCATAACCCAGGAACAAGTATCCAAAAGAATAATTGTATGTAATCAGACTACAATGTTTCAAAAGAATGTTTGTCAAGTATTGTATAGTCTCAAAATGCATCCTAGGGTCTCCACTAAGGCAGCACACCTAGATCTTCAATTAGCATTGTCACCTGAAAAGATATGCTCCAAATGGTCAACAAAATTTTTGGTGAGCTCGCAGGTTTAAATAGTAAGTAAATTGATGTTGTGTAATTGTTTTACGGAATACCGTGTATACAGTTATAAGTAAGCAAACTCACATAATCATGAGCTTTACAACCAAACCTAACGACGTACACATAGAATCTTTTTGGAATATATTCACCCAAGGGCCCGCTCCTGGCCACTGTTGGTACCAACTAGTATACCAACAAAGAAGGGTGGGGGTGTCAACTCAGTAGTACTACCAATACCTATCCGTCGGTTCCAACACCGGAATTAAATGGTTGTAAAGAAAGTACCACACAGCGACTCATGTATGTATCAGATAAGTACTCACAAAACTGTAACACGTTGATTCCAAGAATGTAAGTTGTACAGCATGAAAAATGGGTGAGCATACTTTTCCCCCATGTTTGTAAATAATTGAAGTATTGAATAAGCATAAAAAGGGGCCACGAAACTCACTTGTTAGGTGGTAAGTATGAATGATCAAAGTTTCCAAATGTTATATGTAGTAAACGGTCAAACACCTATTGACAGTTATTGTTAAGCATTAATGATATGTTTAATGAAAATAGTAACGTTCGGTCGGTTCGGGTTGTATCGGTTCGGTCGTGCGAAACACACACAAGCAAACATAAGTATTAGATCTTATATAGATCCAAGTACTTGAAATTGTTGCTATTGCCGATGATATTTGTGTAAAAGTGTCATTGTTATTAGAGAAATACTTGGTAAATATCGTCGGTTACAATTCGGTTATTGATAATTGTTAAATGTTAAAGTTGATTTGTTTGTGATAACATTAGTAAGTTTGATAGTGTTAACTTAAATATTGTCATTATAACCATGTCGATGTCACCTTAACATCACACGACATACACACACCACAAACAAGAAGGAACTCACACACAGCAACTCCAGTCGCATGACTGGACCCGACGCACGACTCAATCACTCCATCCGCACGAATCAACCTTTATTCATACGAATCAGCTACATTCGTACGAATGGACCTCCATTCGTGCAATTCGGCCTTCAGTCTACCACACAACACTCAATCGCATGACTCAACATCCATACGTACGAATTAACCTTCATCCGCATGAATCAGCTTCATTCGTACGACTGAACCTTCATTCGTACGACTGAACCTT